>CM072524.1:20947684-21575184 GCA_036898135.1 Oncomelania hupensis | reverse complement strand
ACAAGTTATTAAAAAAAGAACAAAAATATGAATGAAATAAATTGCAGCAAATATTCACCAGGAAAAATAATGTAGATAAAACTGCAAGTTTAAAGGACAGGTATAAATTCCAGGTGGACACACAGATCAAGACAGGGACGCAGACTTGCACTTATACAACTTCTTTTTAAAGCAATGCACATTTTCCACTTGACCACTTCTCAAAGTACCGGAAGCAAGATCGAAACCTCACACTGTCACGCCATGCAGCACAAAACAACACAAAACATTACTACACACATTGCAGCTATACAGGCATACGATAAACATAGACAGCTCAACAGACGATGAAGTACAATCAACTTGTCAAGACCAAAGTCTCCAGCTCGCTGAGAGGAACGCCATGAAAAGAGTGGACACTCCTGCCACAAGGTTGGGGCCGCTGTTGTACCTCCATCTCTCCTCGGCGAAGTAGTTCTGCGGGTTGCAGAGGTTATTGACGAGTGATGAGTAGACTGCCCGACAACCCGGGGGTAGGAGCTCACAAGCCAGCTCGTTCTTGAACCCTGTGGCTACTCTCGCACAGGTCTTGTACTGATGGCGGGCCCAAGCTCCCATCTCACAGTCGATCTGCTCCAAGCGAATCCTTACAGAAGATCACAGAACACGTGTGTGTTAAGTCATTATGATTAGTGTCAATGTGTGATAGGTTACATATTCATTTTTATGAAGTATATATAACTGCAGCTGAGTCAATGTAATTTGTTTACAGGGATGAATAATATTCTAGCAACAAACTGAAAAAAAACCTGGGTGGTCTTCACCTTTCTCCTAATCCTACACTTTCCCCTAATATTTCAGTGTATAATGTGTGTGTATAATGAGTGAGTGTTAACATATATATGTTTAGAGTAAGTGCAATTGGTGGGTCCTAAACTTATTTTTCCTATAAGCGGCCAGCTGGGTGGCGGCTGTAGTGCTTTCTTTAGGAAAGCGACCTGCATTTCACCCGCTAATGTGACAAGTTGAACCCACAATCAACTTTATTGATATTCTGGCACTACTGAAAAATACTGATAATCAAAATATTTGTTTACGTGTGATCAAAGCACATAACAGATTCATTGGATCAACATCCGCTTCCATTCGCCCAGCTTCGTTTTGATATTTAACTCTGCATACACAATGCAAAGTTTACGGACTACATTATGCTGCTTCGATCATTGGAATACTTGTATTTCGCTGTAAAACTGAATAATGAAACCGTCCCAATCGTGCTAACTCATTGGATGTATTGGATGAAAAATAGTTTTTACCAGATTGTCTGCAGGAGTATTGCGTGCGTGTATAATGAATGTGTGTATGATGAGTCTGCGCAAATGTTAAAATTAATAGTAAACGTCTGTACGTGCTCACAGTGCCAATCACCCGATGATATGTTGCTGTTCCTTTAAACAATGTAACATGGTTAACAAAAGCGGTAACATTAAACAATGTAACATGGTTAACATAAGCGGTAACATTAAACAAAATACGAGTGCGGTAAAAACTAATAACTTACGCGCAGAACTCTCTAAGAGAGACAGGATCAGCGGTGGGGAGAGGAGCCATCTGCAGAAGCTGCTGAATCTTTCTTTCCAACGTCTGATAGCACATCCTCACTTCACCAATAGGGTCCCGGAAACAGTGGATACCCGCCAGGTACACTGCAATAAAAGATTAAAGAAGCTGATAACATTAAAGCGGATCTCACCTATATCTTTTAAGCACATTTAATCGGTCACGTTTGTGGTTTCTGTCAGTGAAAATATTTTTACGGGGTCATGACTGCCTTCAACCGTCTCTATAATGCCGTTTGTGAGATCCAATTGTAAACGCCTGAGGTGAAATACTAAATCGGATGTCAAACAGCAAGACAGGCTTTCCCTTTTGTGAGGTAGAGAAGAAAATCAACATTGATGACATTCCACACCCACAGACAGCACACGAATGTGGGTGTGGAATGTCATCCAGTCACAAGATATCGCAGTAGCATGCGCTGACAGCTGTTACAAAAGGCAATAGATCAATGTCTATCAAGACCAGGAGCCACTTTCAGGGCTTGTGACGTAAGAGTGGATATTCCGGGTTTCGGTTGCGGTGTTTTCAATCGCACTCGTACTGGGCAATCTCCGAAAACGTGATCTTTGCTTGTGATGTACGCTGGCCCGAGTGCTCGGTGCTTCCACAGTGTACATAAGATTTTGTTAAATAGAAGTCTTATCAAATGTTTTGTGACAGATTTATGGCAGAAGTCGTGATGAGATTGGTTGCTTGTGTTGTACATGTACATAATAGAACAGAAAATATATCGCCATTGCAAAACCTGTAGGCTATTTGACACCATCTCATAGAAAGAAAGAAAGAGATTTCTCTGATATAGCGCACTTACAAGCTCAGAGAGCTCAAAGTAATATTCAGCAATCACAAAATAGTTTGCTGAAGTCAGGATTCGAACCCACGTCGCCCAAGACGCACTCACACAAGTCGTGCGCTCTGACCACTGAGCTATCTCTAGATAAATAACAATTGTTAATATCACAGTAGCTTGTTGGATGCTCTCTAATGCATGCACATAATAATGAGTTAAATATCGGAGTTTCTTATTTGGAAGCAATCATAAACAAAGCTGCACAGTTTCCCAATGTCTTCTATATCAGAATGACATGAAATGTACAGACAATGTCATAACAATGGATGTATGTATGTGTGTGTAACTGCTTACCAACATCATGGCAATGTCCTATGGGACGTTTTGTTGCCATTTTGCTGAATAAATGCTGTATTTAAACGTTATGATGCCCATAACCTGGAAAACGCAGATATCCACCAAGTGACAAGTTAGGACTCAAAGCGCTCAAAAAGAAATGGAGTAAGTTAGAAGGTTTGTTAAATAACGAGCCCGGGTATGGACGATGCTGTTTATTTTGTGTGACAGTGAGTTTTCATGTTACCACTTAAAAGATCATATAACGGACAACCCTTGGTCAAACCGACCGCTAAGCTTCGAATGTCAGGCGTTTCTTCCTTGCTATGTGTCAACAAATAACAGTACTGTGCCTACGATACAAGCTTTCACAGCGGTGCTAGTTTCAAACTGTTACGATTGAGACGCGCACGATAGTTCCGAACTTTCTGTTTAGCACAGCATGCAATAATAGCGTGACCTAGCCTTCCCTATCCTATCCTATCCCGTCACTCCAAAGTCGTTGGGGCACCGCAGATGATCGTTTAACCAGCGTACTCCATCTTTCTCTGTCCTCAGCAACCCTCATGGCTTCACTCAGTGTCATGCCAGTCCATTCTCGAATATTGTCCTCACACCTCTTTTTCTGTCTCCATATTCTTCTGCCGCTTTGCACTGTGCCTTGCAGGAAGGTCTTTGCAAGGACTGATGATCTGGTGACGTAGCCATATCATCGGCGTTTCTGTTTCTTCACCAATTTGAGCATGTCATCGTGTTGTCCAATGGCTTCTGTGATGGTCTGTCGGACTTAGTCGTTGGTGATGTGCTGGGTATAGGAAATGCCCAGACGTCTTCTGTAGCACCTCATCTCCATGCTTTGTATTCTTCGTTGTAGATCTGTGTCATGAACTGGCTAGTCTTAACTCTGCTTGTTGACTATTTAGCCATGTGTAGTCTTTGTAACAGTAGAGAGTTAGTATAGTACACAGCAGCAAGTAAATTACACAGCAAGCCACACACCGCGAGCCCGACCCACGCTCCGCAGTGAGTCAGCACTTGAGCTTTGAATCGGACCGTTTTAACCAATCAGAGCAGGCTCAGTGGGTAGAGCAGTTTGACTGTGTCAGATCTTAGCACAGTTTGAATCAGTCGTGTGTGAGACGAGGTAGAGGCAACATCTCCACAGCTAGAGAAAGCTCTACACTCATAGACCAGGAAGCAGGACTTAGAAATCTTAGAATTCTCTCAAGTCATCACGGGCCTGAACTTGTCAAACAGGTAAATGAACACCCTTCTGTTTCATCGTGATATATTTATATTATTGTTGAAATTATGTTTGTGGAATTTGCTATGCATAAATGTGAATTATTACTCCGAATTTGCCGTACCACGTGGAAGAGCCGAGCACGTGGTGAAACACGACCGGTTGCGCCGCCATGTTGTATCCCGTACGGAACCACTGTTGTTTAACTTATATGTATGTTTGCAGACCAGTGGCTGTACCACTGAATGTTTATATTATTATTAATTCTGTATGTGTATAGTTAGACACGATTGATATTTATGTATGTATAGGAATTTAGAGTGAGATTCCAGTGGAACCCGGAAGTAGCAGAATGTTCGTCGCTTATGTATAGAGATGTGGAGCTATCACTGAGGGCTACTTTGGCTTTCAGTGAGACGCTCTGCACAAACCGATTATTCAGGGTTGTGCAGAATTTCGTCTCTTATATTACAGACGAGCAGGCGAGCTATCCTGTGCGCACCACTCCACAGAAACGACTAGTTGGCGGAGTATCCTCTACCGCACAAGACGGAAAGAGCTACCCGGAAAACTCCCTGTCAGACCCCACAGCGTGGCAAGGGAACCCAACTACACAACGACACAGGTGGACCAGAAGCTACCTCACAGAAGGACTTCGAACCCCCACTCATGAGTTAAGTGCATAACACGAAGGTGCACTTAAACTGATCATAACAGGACCACAGTAGTCCAACTCTTCAGAAACTGTAAAACGGACCACAGTAGTCCAACTCTACATGAAATATTATAGCAAGTGCCCGAGGAAGATATAACAGCTGCCTAGACTATCAGCGATCGAACTATTAGCATTGAAAGAGACTTTTTAAGTTAGATTAGTACTTAGAGAATCTTGTATAGAGTAGACGAAATAAATGTGTGATTTTAACTGTTATCAAGTGGCTGGACTACATATGATTCATAGCCGTGTGAAAGCTAGTGTGACAGTAATCTTTTACCATTTTTCTATCTATTTCTGTACCCCAATCTTGACACAGAACGAGCTAAACAAATAAATTTATTAAAGTAATTCATAGGGTGACTTACTAGCAGTTCCCACCGAATAAACGTGAGGGTCCATAATTCCATTGTGCAGAGCCCATAAACCCCACGTGACAATCTGCTGCGAGGGTCCATGTTTCGCAAGCGTATAGAAAGATGGAGATAACAAGGGAGCACAGCATCCTTTCCTTGGAATGTAGACTGATGGTCTTGTCTTTCCAAATGGGCTTCAACCTTGCCAGGGCAGCAGTTGTTTGTGCGATCCTGGAGAGGACTTCCTGTCGGGACCCATTGTCTGATACAATGGTCCTAAATATTTGAAACTATGCACTGTGTCGAGGGATTGACCTAGGACTTTGATGTCCATGTTGATGCCATTGGTGTTGTTGGTCATCATTTTGGTCTTCTCTGCACTTATTTCTATTCCAAAGGCTCTGGAGGTGGTGTCAAACCTCTGTACCAGCTATTCAAGTTCTGGTTCCTCTCCAGCCAATCCATTAATGTCATCCGCGAAACGTAGGTTGGAGATAGCTCTACCCTTTATGCGGACTGTGCCTTCGTGATCTGCAAGTGCATCTGACAGGATGCGATCCATGAAGATGTTAAAAAGTGTTGGAGAAAGTAGGTATCTTTGACGCACACTGATTGTTGTTCTGAACCAGTTCAAGATTTCGCTGTTGTGGATGATTGCACTGGTAGCTTGTAATACAGGCTGTTGATAGCATGTTCCCCTTTAATTTGATCCTTGGGCATTTGCTTAAAAAAGCTTTGTGTAATGTTGATAGTTTACGTTCGTCGATATTGTAGTAGGCTAGTACCGTTGAAAACGTTTTGGAATTACTTGTTTATTTATCGATCCAATTTTTCAGATCTATCTCACAAATAGCTAGTAAAATCTTCTAACTTGTGGAATGTTCTATGCCGTGAGACAGTGCGTAGTTCCGGTGACGAGTTTTATTTCGATTGTTCTGAACTTTTCTGCATTGCTCAAGAGGCTATAAAAGTAATGCACTATCATAATCTGCTTGCGAGAAGTAATTTTGAAAAAGAGATCTTTTATGCTACAGTATCGGGGCTGACTCCACCCTTGACTCGTGTAACACAGACCAACCTTGATGTTCTTGGTAAGCACATAAACAATTGATGTATCGATTTATATCAAAACCGTTTGTTTGAAAGAGGTTATTTTTTTAACGTATTTTTATAATTCCGGTAAGGCAACACTCCCTGTGAATTTTGAAAAGGATCTATGATGCTAAAATGTTTTAGTTAACCTTTAAAATAATTGCCTATATAACTAATCACATTAAATCATATTTTTCCATAAAGCGTGAATCCAATTTAATTCTGAAATGTTGGCAAATAAATGTAGAAATAAAATTCTCATTATGTTTTGATCTAATATACAATTCTGACACTCACATCCCTGGTTGCGGCAGATCATGTCGATGCCGTTCTGGTATTGCTGAATATCCAGATCATATTGGGCCAAAAGGCGTGCCGCGTCTGGACACTGCATCACCTTCTGCTGCATACAGGACAAGAGGGACTGCCGATTCCTGTGACAATACAACACAATAGTAAATGTACATCTTTACACTACAATTACTCTGCTCAAAACCTTAGTAAAGGTGGGCTGACGTTGAAACACCAGTTGTTCTCATTTCACACTGACACACTGAAAACACACACACACAAACACACGCACACACACACACACACACACACAGGCGCGCGCGAGCAAACACACAAACACACACACTCATACACACACGCGCAAACACACACACACACACGCATAAGAGTAGTAAATATTATATAACAAAACACATTACTGTCATGATGTGAGGTCACCTGGGCATACATTTTTTTACATGTGTACAGGACGGAAAATGGGACACATCTTAAAATTTCAGACCAGCGGTTGGATCCCAAATCTCCTGTGATGTGTACGTGAGGTCTTTTGGAAGAGAACCTCTAGTAAAGTAAATAATAATGAACAAAATGTTGTGTAGTAAATCAAAAAATGCAGTGAAATTATTCAGGCGTAACTTCGGGAGCATTAAATTGTGTATTTTATACCTATATTAAAACAGCGCCGACAGAGCAAACTATTTGGAAATTGTCTACATCAACCCGTTTTTAGAGTGCCACTCTCCCATGGCGTGCATAATGGGTTAAAAATTATGCCCGTTAAAAAAGGGATTGTTTTTATATAGCGCACTTACAAGCTCAGAGAGCTTTTCAAGGCGCTGGCCACCAATAGCCAGAATGCACAAAACAGTTTGCTGACATCAGGATTCGAACGCACGTCGCCCAAGATGCAGATGCATAAGGCTTGCGTCCTAAACTATGGAGCTATCGCTGCCGCCAGTTAACCAAAATAGTCATAAATATAACAAACATATTCATAGTAACATAGAATAGTCATACTGACAAAATGTTGTTTCTACTCTAAGAACATGTTCAATGATCGCGGGGCTGTAGACGCACAGAATATTGTGCAGTTGAACATCATTGAAGCCATCCCGATCGGCTGCTATATTAAGCGCTAGGCCCAGACAACTGCCTGTATGCAATCACCACCCTACAACCCCCATCCGCCCCTCTCTCTCATCACCATCACCACCACCAACCCCAACCCCAACAGCAACTTACATGCAAAAGTTGTAGAGGTTATCTTGAGGCCTGAGGAAGGACTGACGTATAAGAGAGAGATCGGAAACACTGCCTGTTGGCTGCAAGTTGACGAATCTAAAACACTGACCTATTTCATCCATCACGGAGTAGCGACAGGCTGAAACACAAAGACAAAAATTTAAATGTACGTAAAATCTTCAAGGGGTCCTACTGTGAGTTGATGGACCTAATTAAAACGTTGGTTTATTTCAACCATCATAATGCTCTAGTGTAGCCACACACACAGAAACAAGGATCAACCCCGACAAGTTTTTACACATACATCAAACATGATCTTTTCGGCAAAATGCAAACACCAGAGTTGTCATTTATATGACTTGCTTTAAGCATAATATCAGAGCTAAGCTTCTCCTGTGTTTTCTTTTGGTCGGAATGACCATCTTTCTTATTGTAATACACTCGGTTTCGTATTACTCAACTTTTTTTTTAAGAACTGCAAATAGGCTTATGGATTCTATTCTGTGTGTTGAAAGATAATAAAAGGCCTTGAATAGACCATCCTGCAAGCACGTTGCAAGGAGGCAGAAGAAGAGGGAGAAAGAAAAAAAATGGGATGACAACATTCGAGATTGTGCTGGCTTAACATTGAGCGAAGCCATGAGGGTTGCTGAAAACAGAGAAAGATGGAGTACCCTGGTTAAACGATCAAATGTGGTGCTCCAAAGAGATTTCAAGTTACGGGATAGGATGGGGTAGGAGAAATGTAAAACATAAACAATCCTAGAACATCATGCAATACTCACGTTGAGCACAGTTGGAGTCTAGACCACCGAAAGTGATCTGGAAGCTGGAGATGACGGCTTGACGGTCATTGATGTCCAGGCACAAGGTGGAGTTGACCAGCTGCTGAGTCACCTGCTGTCCGCACACCTCTATCTGCTGTTTGACACTGGACATTCGGACACAACACAATGTGTCAACAATAATGGTCAGACAGAGGAAGACGACAGGGATGAACTACAGAAGACTAAGAACCTGAAAAGACAGAGGGACTGATATGCTCAAATACAGCCAGCAAATTTTAGGGTACTTCTCCCTTATCCGCCATCGCTCAGGATTGTGCTCAGTTGTCTGGGATTCAGACGACACGCATAAGGCAACAAGTGGGTTTCTCGGGCGGCTTGAGTTGGATCCTAGGATACGGAATCGGCCAGCGCCTTGAGCAGCTCTTGAGCTGGAAAAGCGCTATATAAGGAGGAATAAATAAATACATTAGTTATGTCGTTATAGAAGGAATGAAGAAGAATCTAAGGAAGAAAAGAGATTCAAGGCATAATACGGCGCTTGGTTTACGTGCCGATTTATCCGAGTTCAAATCCAGCAAATGACAACCTAATTATTTGAAAGACTTTCTGTTGCAACTATTCCCACAAGGTCCCCTCTTTTCCCATATCGCATCAGCGGCACTTCAAACGACCCGAATGTTAACGTACATTTAGATAATTCAGATAAAATTGATACAATACAGATAATTAATATAATAAAAACCCGAAAGCTTGGTGGTTTTATATGATGACTCGTATGTTTATCTATTCATATTTCTGCTGTATGGTTCGGATACTACAGTGAAAATACTTGTGGGTTATTATTATAATAATAATAATAATAATAATAATAATAATAATAATAATAATAATAATAATAATAAATAAATAAATAAATAAATAAATAAATAAATAAATAAATAAATAAAACATGTCGAAGAAGTCTCGAATATGACTTTTGTCCACAACTCTGGAAAGGTTAACATGGTTTGCATTGAGCATGCTATGGTAGCTGTACAGATATTCATACATATACATAGGCTATATTCCGTTTCAAACAAAACTGTTGAACCTCAACTTACTCTCTTGTAGTAGGCCTGCACGCCCTCATGTTATATCTTCTACATTGAGACACGCGCACCGCCGTATGGCGTACGAACAGGGTCAAACGCGCGATAAAAAGTATCGATGCAATCGCTACTTTGCATCGTTCCGTTACGAAAGGATCGATCCTTTTCATCGCGCATTTCCGAGTTCTTCCGAATACACAGTATTCAAATTTTCCAAGTGTTTGATCGGAACTAAAGCGGAACACAAAACAGGCAATCGCACCAATCTGCTTGCTTTCCTTTCGTTTAGCGTTAGCTATTTGGAAAAATAATATTTATTAATTAATTTGCTCTGCAAAGGACAATTAGAACTGCGGAATGTTACATAATACATGTATATTATTTCATTAGCTTGACCGATTTCCGTTTTGCAGAAACAGTGTGTTTCGCCTCGGTAAACTTCGGAACTGCGCGATGAAACTGCTCGAGCTAAAGTATCGATGCAAAGTATCGATATTTTTAAAAAGTATACTTTTCAGAAAGCATCGATACTTTCGCAATTGGCGTTCCATTTGAGAAAATGTGCGATCCTTTTGAGAAAAGTAGCGATACTTTCCTAAACGGATGGATCCTTATGAGAATAGTATCGATGCAAAGATACTTTTCATCGCGCGTTTGACCCTGTTCGTACGCCATAATGGTAGAGCCTCGCCTGGCACGCCCATGACCCAGGCTCGAAATGGCCATTTTCGTTGAATACCTTAGCAATATGATTGCTCTGGTGGTTCAGTTTTGATTTACTAAATCAAAACTGTCCATTCAAAACCTCGTATCTCCAAAAAAGCAGTTTTGAGAAAAACAAAAATAAATGTTTTGAAAAATCAGATGTCACCAAAACAAACGTTTTTAATATAATTTGTATTCAGTACACATTATATTACAAACATTTGTTTTGGCGACACCTGATATTTTAAAACATTTTTTTTTCGTTTTTCTCAAAATTTAATTTTTGGAGATAGGATGTTTTGAATGGACACCGACGCTATCCTCTCTGCCCTGGGATGATCATCCCCGTCTGTCACATCGCCAGTGGAGGGTGTAGACATGTAAACTTCAATGTTGGTTCACTCATTTACTTACGCGCACACCCTTTGACGGTAGACAGCCACGCCTTCAACAGGCGGGGTACCGCTGGTGCCGTTGGACGCGATGTACTGCACGTTTTGGATGTTGAGCGACGCGTTGGTCATGCACGCCGTAGCGCTCGTGCGGAACCGCAGCTGACACTGCGTTGACGTGGCCGTCTGACCGGTTACCACGGTAACAAGGGTCGTAAAGGTCGCTGCCGCTGAAAAAGGCAAAAACACCCCAAAAAGTGATATTATTTCTCGATTTTCTTTGTACTAGTTTTGTTTGTATTCTGAATTACTTTTCTGTTTGTTTTCCGCATTAGTTTTCTGTTTGTTTATTGTAGTCTAGTCTAGTTTTCTTTTCTTCTGTATTAGTTTTCTGTTTGTTTTCTGTAGACTAGTCTAGTCTTCTTTTCTTCTATGGCTATTAGTTTTCCGTTTGTTTTCTGTATTACGGTAGTTTTCTGATAGTTTTTGTGTGGTTTTTTTTTAGTTGCCATTTGGGTTTTCTTTTTGTGTGTTTTTTTGGGGTGGGGGTCTTCACCATTCCTTATTTTATATTCATAAGCAGGTATCCATAGTTTGATTTTTAAAAAAAAACAACTACAAGTTATTTTCAGTTCGGTTCAAACAATCTCTACAAGTAGGATGCTTGAACTTGTAGCAGCATGAATTATATATGACATTGAAGGTAGAGAAAGAATATAGTATTTATTCGGTGGATAGCAACATTTAAATGTAGCATCTGAAATCCGAAACCCGTTTTTTAGCAGATGTATATGGCTAGCAATTTTGCAGGTAGGCGGCCCTAATGTAACACTGATCTTTGTATTATCGTGAGCTGCACAAGGATGTCGTACTAGACACAGTTCAGGATAAAAATCAGGAATTCAAATTTGACGATGATGACGACGACAACGGTGGTGAACTTTGGAAGACAAGAATAATTAACTAGGCGTATTAGTATGAACGGCACTGTGCTAAAACAAAATTACAGCTTACCAACAATACGCCACAATTCCATGGTATAAACTCAGTCCGTACAAAATGATCCGAATCAGAAAATCAGCTTACTGTACCCCGAAATGCTACAACCAAAGTCCCTAATTGAAATGGCCAGCAGTTTTATATGAGGGCGGTACTAGATGATAGCAACCCCGCTACGAATTCATTATGTATGACAGCTTTCGTCATAGTTACGCCCAGTACGCCAACCCGTCTCAAAGGCAGATATGCACGTGCAGTTTAGTGATAAACTTAAGAGAAATGCGTGAATAGAATGTTGGTTTCTACGCAAACTCCGCTTTTTCTGTTGAGAAAGATTTAGAAGAGTGCTAAAAATCACGCAAAAAACTGAATTTTCTGTATAAAATCTGTTACAATCGAGCTCTACTGCAAAAAAAGATGTCAACGAATAGCGAAATGCTTGTGACAGAATTGTGTCTCACAAGCTAATACTTTTGATCACTTCCAACGCGCGTGCATGCAGTGATATGTGCATGGCAGTTTGCGAGATGTTCATCGTTTTATTTCAGGTAAATGCACTATACCTACTGAGGAATTTTACGCATGTGTTCGATGAAAGATTCATCAGAGAGGACATTGTGACAGTTGGGGCGAAGTTGACTGAATTATCAAGATGACCAATTCATTACTTTTGGACATCGGGGACTTAATGTTTATGTGTAAACCATGCTGTACGCATTTCATAGGCATTATAGTAACATCTCTCGTCACATTGAAATACTATTTCAGACTTAATGCTGATATTAATTATTACGTTGTATAAAATAAGGGCCTGTACATTTCCAACCCAGCATCACCTTTACTGTAATGTTTGCTCGTATTACCGCCTGCTTGACCTAATCCAACGAAATTGCTCATGTGTCGTTAATGTGAATTAATGGGTTATTTTGCGTATATAATACAACAAGAGGTCTCATTTGTTCAGAACATTTAGGCTGACCTTACAACACTGTTACACGTTATTTATCAATAGTTGATTCAGCCCCGATGTCAATCAATCAATATTTTATTTATTGTCTATTCAAACATTCAGGTGATATTAGATATTAATTGATAACAACAACAATATCAATCCAATCACAATTAAGAAACCTTATAACAAAATGGAATAAAATGGAAAAAGGGATTTAACACCAAACTATAAAAGTCTACCAATGGGAGTCATTGTAATAATTTTCACAACTGCTGTAGTCTGTGAATGATGTAATACATCATCTAAAGAATGTCCATATTCAGTCAAATGATGTCCTTGGTTTTTATACATTTTATTTAAAACTGGACATTCAAGTAAAATATGTTAAACTGATATATTTTTGCAACACACACACACTGAATATCTGCTGAATGTTTAGTCTTCCATGGGTTCATTCTGAATTTGTATATAATTTTGACAACTGTCGTGAACAGTTCGGTATAGGAGCCTTTTTAATGCTAGTATCTTGACATACTACCGTTTCTAATATTTGTTTGATGTTTGAATCTTGATATGTGTAACTCGAATTCGTTTATCCACGCAGCCTGTTCACTCAGCAACAAGACAGGAGTCGTCGTATACAGTTTTCCAATTTTATTTAGCAAACATCAACAACTGCATATACGATCGCTTTCCTAAGATCACTACAAAGACCATCCCTACAAGCGAAGCTTTACGTCCTAGTTAAAATATCTCACAAGGACAATTAAAATATCCCTACAAGCAGGCAGTGCATTACTTATATTGCCTCTCTGCAATCGAGAACAACTTCGAACATTCCAGCATGACGTAATAACACCCAAGAAGTGGAGGAGTAGGAGGGAGACTAGAAGGAATGGTGATGACGATGACGGTGATGGTGATGGTGATGATGACGATGATGATGATGGTAATGATGATGATGATGATGATGATGATGAAGTGGATCATGGAGGAGGAGGGGGAGGTGGTTGTGGTAGTGTATGAGGAATGGAAGAAGAGGAGGATCATTTGTGCTTCTAGCCTATAATAATAATAATTTTAAAAAAATTAATGTAGTAGTAGTAGTAGTAGCTAGTAGTAGTAGTAGTAGTAGTAGTAGTAGCAGTAGTAGTAGTAGTAGTAGTAGTAGTAGTAGTAGTAGTAGTAGTAGCAATATGAATCATAATTATAATTATAAATATAATTATGGTAATGCCTCCAATACCTCATGTCTATGGCGTATGGGTACAGAGTGAATTAATCATTATGAATGTTATGTAATTGTGTGTCAGGTTAGTCAATGATGCCAGTGACCCTTCAGAAACGAAACGTCCCGTGAAGCATGAACGACGTGGATTGCATGACATTGGCTTTAGTCAGTAATAGATAAGCAAAACTTTCATTAGCATCTAAAATAGGCCTACTACTTTTAGGCTTGCAGAGCAGTATAGGTCCAAACACTAGAGCATTACGCAGGTTGGCCGCCTGTGGATGGCGGATCCTAGATAGTAAAGCGGAAGGTAGCACACAGGCCTACATTTGACAGAATATATCTCCAGTACTGCCTTTGTGTCCCAAACAAATGGACACGAAAGGTGACTGTGTAAATAAAATATGAAATTATTTGTTCTTATATAGCGCATTTTTTACTAGCTTCCAAATCTGTTCAAGGCGCTGGCTGAAATGATGATCCAACACCAGCAGCTAGTGTTAAGTCGCCAACTTTGCAGTAAAACGCGCGCTGTCCAACGATCAGGAAACAAAGCTACCCTATAGACACAGACACAGCTGTGTTCTGTTGGTGGGCAACCTGGTCCTTTGTTCGGCCCTTTTAACATAATACCGCTACGGCGGTTTTGGGGATTGCCCTGTGGGTTCGGGCACTGATTAGAATAGACCCAACGTTTCCCGACGTTTCGTAACAGGCGACTAACAGGGGTGATGTCAGCACGGCATCACTGGGCGAAAGTCTTCTACACAGAAATCACCGGCCAGGACGGAGGAACCTCATGTTACTACAGGTTTAACGACACGTGCTCGGGGCCATCGGAAACTGGTTCAGAACAATAATCGGTGTGCGTCAGGGATGCCTACTCTCTCCAACACTCTTCAAAATTTTCCTAGAGCGCATCATGTCAGATGCTCTTGCAGATCACGAAGGCACAGTCAGCATAGGGGGAAGAGCAATCTCTAAACTTCGTTTTGCGGATGACATTGATGGATTGGCTGGAGAGGAATAAGAACTTGAACAGCTGGTACAGAGGCTTGACACCACCTCCAGAGCCTATGGAATGGAAATACGTGCAGAGAAGACCAAAATGATGACCAACAACACCAATGGCATCAACACGGACATCAAAGTCCAAGGCCAATCTCTGAACACAGTGCATAGCTTCAAATATTTAGGAACCATTGTATCAGACAATGGGTCCCGACAGGAAGTCCTCTCCAGGATCGCACAAACAACTGCTGCCCTGGCGAGGTTGAAGCCAATTTGGAAAGACAGTACCATCAGTCTACATTTCAAGGTAAGCCTGCTGCGCCCCCTTGTCATCTCCATCTTTCTATATGGTTGCGAAACATGGATCCTCACAGCAGATCTCCAACGAAGAATACAAAGCATGGAGATGAGGTGCTACAGAAGACTTCTGGGCATTTCCTATACCCAGCACATCACCAATGACGAAGTCCGACAGGCCATCACACACGCCATTGGACAACACGATGACCTGCTCACAGTGGTGAAAAAACGGAAACTCCGATGGTATGGCCACGTCACCAGATCATCAGGTCTTGCATAGACCATCCTGCAAGGCACAGTGCAAGGAGGTAGAAGAAGAAGGAGACCGAAAAAGAGGTGGGAGGACAACATTCGAGAATGGACTGGTTTGACACTGAGCGAAACAATTAGGGTTGCTGAGGAAAGGGAAAGATGGAGTACGCTGGTTAAACGATCATCTGTGGTGCCCCTACGACCTCCGAGTTACGGGATAGAATAGGAATAGGAAATAGGCTTTGGGGAGGGAAAGAAGTCAACCGCCGACAAAAGCAAAAATACAGAGTCCACTGCTGTGAGGGAAACAACTCCCGTCCCTATCCAGATATCAACACAGGTTGTACCACGGAACCACTACGCGCGCGCCTACACACACACACACACACACACACACACACACACACACCAACACACACGCACACACACGCACACACACCCACACACACTCCCCCCCCCCCACACACACACACACACGCGCGGGCTCTTAAACTCACAAACACACAATAATAATAATAATAATAATAATAATAATAATAATAATAATAATAATAATAATAATAATAATAATAATAATAATAATAGTAATAGCCTAAGAAAAAGAAGAAGAACAAGAACAAGAAGAAAAACAAGAACAACAACAAGAAGAACAAGAACAAGAAGAACAAGAACAAGAACAAGAGGTCTTTCAGATACACTGCACCGGTCTGGTGGAGTGCTCTTCCAGAAGGCATAAAGAGAGCAGACTCTGTCGGTGCATTTCGCAGAAACTTGAAAACACATTTCTTCTCTTCTTGCTAATCTGGATGTATAATTATCTGATCTCATCCCAATTTCATAAGTCACTGCGTGAAAGTTTTGCATAAATGTTAATTGACTGGTCTGCCTGCTAGGATGTGTTGAGCGATAGTGAAGAAGTTAAAATGTTAAGTTATCATGTATGCACCCTTCCCGCCACTGTCGGTGTGTGTGTGTGTGTGTGTGTGTGTGTGTGTGTGTGTGTGTGTGTGTTTATCCACCTCCCTCCCACCAGCGCTGCGATCATGCCCGTCGGCGTGGAGATATTTACGCGCTTTATAAATTATTCATTCATTCATTCATTCAAACAAGAATAATAGAGCGAGTTATGGCATCCTCTATTAGCTTTAACGCGCTTTTTCTTCAATCGAACTCAAAGCCCGGCGATCTGAAAAAATCACTGTTACTGAAGGCGGAAAAGAAAAATCAATTCTTATTTTTAAACTTTAGATTGACTGCATCCAATATTATTATTGAAGGGATGGAAGAAACCGGAGTGCCCCGAAAAAACCCTCAGTATCCTGAAAGTCTCGTTTCTAAGTCACGTAAGTTCATCCAAGGCGGGGTTCGGACCCGCGACCTTCGGCCTAGTAAACCAGCTTACTATCCACTGTGCCATGATATAAATGTTAATGACCATCAATCAATCCATCAATCCATCAATCAAACGCTTTCAAACTCATCCACATTGACGCTTGGCAATCTGTGGAGAGAGAGAGAGAGAGAGAGAGAGAGAGAGAGAGAGAGAGAGAGAGAGAGAGAGAGAGAGGAGAGAGAGAGGGGAGAGAGAGGAGAGAGAGAGAGAGAGAGAGAGAGAGAGAGAGAGAGAGAGAGAGAGGGAGTTGAATTTTCATGAAAAAAGGTGTAGGCCCACAGTACGTGCTCAAACTCAAACATAACAAACAGCCCTCTTCCCTCCCTCCTCCCCTTCTAATGGCACACGCACACAAACACACACATACACACACACACACACACGCATGCATACATTTACACATCCATACAAAAATTATATACGAAGAAGAAGAAGAAGAAGAAGAAGAAGAAGAAGAAGAAGAAGAAGAAGAAGAAGAAGAAGAAGAAGAAGAAGAAGATAAAGCATTCAACTTCCTTTTTCTGAAGAACCCAACTCGCCCCCCGCTCAAATTTCAATGACAGCCATCATTCATGAAATTGATGACTGACCTCCGGCTCCAGCACGCATCATCTGTAGAGTGACGTCACGCGGACAACCGGCAGACGTGACTATACAAGTAAGTGGCGGCGATTAGCAGTCTAAATAGTACAAAGCCCACATTCTGTGTTTTATGACAATGAATCATGGATCCGTGGATCCATAATGGAACTTTCCATTGCGAGATTGTAGCATTTGTGCGTCTGTGCTTGGGGCTGAACGTGTGGTCTAACATCGCATGTGTCAACAGACTTTAAAAAAAAAAGAATTCAACTGGATGAAATTTGGCACTGTTATTTTCAGCTTTAGTCAAATGGACACACTTTGACCACACACCCTCTGCACATTCTTTTAACATTCACAATGAATGTTGCCCAACTGAAAAAAGATTATTACAAAAAATAAATCTTTTGAAAGTATAGTTATGTTTGAAATGAACACATTTTGTAGTGGTTTGACTATTAATAGCAACAGATAACAAAACTTCTACACCTAAAAATAGCATCTTCTAAAGCCGGTAAGAGACAGAATAATGAAAAAATTGCTGGGTAAGGTTTTTGGTTTCAGGTTGATAAAATAGACTGTCACATCCACTGCTTCCCCCGTTGGGGTGCCGGGGTTTCAGTATAAATAGTATCCCCACTTTCTGGAAATTTAGTGCTTTAAATTCCCACTGTCACTGTCTTTCTCATTTGCTCTTTCTCATTCCTGCTCTGTTCTATCAATCTCCTATACTATCTTCTTCTTCGCTAGACCAGTCACCTACCTTTTTTCTTAAAAACTCTTCCGGGACAAGACTCCTTATTTGTGTATGAGGTCTGTTGGATCAGCTTGGGAATATTGGATGCTTTCTGCCAGGTGGTCACTAGGGCTTCCTATGATGTTATTATTTAACAATGTAGGCATTTTATATGTATGTGTTTTGTTGATAATTTATAATGATGTTTGTATTCTATTTTGTTTTTGTAAACGGGGGTTCGATAAATTAGAGTATAGCCTCAGCGTCCCATGCGTGGGATATCTTTATTGTAAAGTGACTGGCTGGTGGAGAGCTTTCAGTTTTACCACTAGGGTTGTTTCAGCAGATCTTTTATGCGGATCAGGGGTTGTCCGGTCCTGATTTGGCTCGGAAGAGTCCGCTGGACCTAAAGCAATAATCATGTAATGTAATGTAATCCACTGCCTTAACAGTGGATACACCAGGGTGTACTCGCCACACGAGAAACCCCCAAAAAATCAGAGGAAACAATGACAACAATGTTATTCACACAAACAAACTAATCTATATTTTTATATAACTATTTAACCCACCCCAATACCCACAATCACATTGAACTACAATGAAAACCAAACTAGTAAACAAACAATAAGAAGAAATGATTGAGATACTGATTTTCTGTATTCTTGCTACAGCCTGTACGAGGTCACAAGTGGCTGTAGAATAGTACATTACTAACATTAATAGTACTAACATAACTAATAGTACATTACAAAGTATTAAATACACACAAAAGTTGATTAACATTGTAACATTAATAATACTATCTCTCAGTTGCTACAAATTATACAGGATACTTCACTATAGACATGCCACTCCAACTAAGTAGATATCATTTCTGGAAAAAAGATAATAAAGTCGTCTTACTTTATCTATACATGTGGCTTCAGACAACCAGAAACTGACCTTGTTTAAAGTCCATTTCTTGAGCAATGTTATAAGGGAATAACAAAAAAATTTTCCTTTACAGACTTTGTAAGTTAGTGTCGCTGGATGGCAGTCAGCGACCAGCGTTGTTCCCTCAGATGCTCAGCTCAGTTGAGAGGCCAGGTTGTAAACCTAGGGCTCCCATTGGTTCCTGTCAGCGTCACACTTCACAGTGGAGATGCCACTACCAGCACACTAAGACATACACAATAGTATATTCTTGCATTATTACTCAACCAACATATGAAAAATACCCACATATTCTTCTGCATCTTAGTGCACAATAACTTTTTCCGTTCTATCCATTAACAAGCGCACTCAAATTGCTTCCATTTATCATAATTGAAATGAACGAACTTCCTAACTCATTCATAAATTACCTCCCTTTATCATACTTGAAATCAACGAACTCTCAAATTATTTTTCTTTATTATAATTAGAAACTATTTAATTGAAGATTATGAATTATCTCCCTTTACAATTATTTTGAAAACAACTGATCGAATTCCATTTATAAATTATGTATCTTTTCTTAATTATTGACAAAATCGTTTTCATTCACGCTAGCAAAGAATTCAAATATAAATTATTTTCTTGCATTGAAAACCATACTTTCTCTAATATTTCCTTTCATTCAAAAAATATAAAATATATACATGTTTATACCAATGTGCTTGCACCAGAGCAAAAATGGCCACTGAGGGACTGCCTGCAGGTAATTACGCTACCGGTGTTAATCCTCGGACACGACGAAAACACAACACAAATACAGTACAGGTCCCGAGCGGACCACAGATGTGCCATGCAGCTCTCTTCTTTTCTGACAAGACCGTTCGGACATACCAGGACGGTCACAGCAGGACGGCACACTGCTAAAGAAGGACGGCAAATAGTACACAACCGTGGCCCGTACAATCTCCCCCTTGAAATACACCGCTGGCTTTAGAGCAAGGGGTGTCGGATAGCGCAGTGGTTGGAGCACTCGCTACTGTGTCGCAAATTAAGCACCGTCCAGTGCGGTTAGCACTTGGATGGGTGACCGCAAAACGTGAAGCGACAAATAGCAACGCCCCCAGTTGACTCAACTGTGACTGAGTACCTACTCTCTTGAGGGTGGGGAAGGTAAAGCAGCGAGGGAGAGAGATGGACATCACCCTCATAACGCTGGCCCAAGATAAGTGTGATCTCCAACATCACGCTCCCTTACGGCCACAAGGCTATGGGACTACCTTTACCTTTACCTATAAAGAGCAAACTATCTGTCCAAAATTATCTCTGCGACTCCCAAATTTAGTACAACAGTTTAATTTGCTCGCACTCTCAAATTTAGCGCGCATTCGCTGACTGCAAAAATGTGCACGGCACGTAAATATACACACCTGCCCTCATACCCATATAGCGGCAGTTTAGGGTGACGAAGAAAAACTAACAAAACAAGGCACGAGTTGAAATGACACTATTTGCAAACTTAGCAATAACCTGTCATTTATTTTCTTCCCTCACCTTCAGCCCTCTATAACAGGCTTAGAAACCCTATTATCACAGGTTTAGACAACTGAGTGGTGAACTGGACCCTACCCTACCCCACCCCACACACCTATCACTCTCTTCATTGCTTCGTTATTCACTCACAACAAAGGTCAGGACCCAAATTGAAAATTCCAAATTTAGGGGTTTGCCTTGAGCAACAAAACCCATTTTAATATTGTGTAATGTTGTGAAAACCCGTTTTGCCAAAAGACGAATTGGGACCTTTTAAATAGGACTGCTAATGAAAAAAACAGCCATTATTAGTACATCTGAACAAACCTTGAGCGGCTCTTTGAGCGGGAAAAAATGTTCTATAACAACAAATTAAAGTGAAGTATTTTTTTGTAATGACTGTAGGCCACTAGATGACACACTTCAGCTCTACAGATCCTTTTAAACATTCGCAGCAATTGGTGCCCCATCGGAACAAATAAAAAACAAACAACAAAAAAACTCCTTTCACAAAGTATGGTTTTCAAATATATAAATCGATACATTCATTCGTATGCACCTGTTAATAACATAAATGTTGATTCTAAAAATAACACAGATGAGAAAGTATGTTTCATAGACACAGTTGTCACAAAAAAAGCAGACATCTGCATTTCAAAGACTAGCGATCTGTTTGAGCAAAGATTACCCTTCATAGTATCTTTTTTAATGTGTCTTAAATGTATGTATGTGTGCGTGTGCGTGTGAGAGAAAGAGGAAGAGTGTGGGAAGGTGGAGGGGGGAACTGCATGTGTTTATAATAACGTCTTTAGATACAATTAAAATTAAATATAATGTGGATCAACATTTTGCAGTTCAAAGGAAGGGAAATAACTCTTGAAGAGCTCCATTTCCTGTTAGCATTTGGTCTTCTTGCCTCCCTTGTTATCACTGTGATGACCTTGACAGAAATTAATAATAATTTGTATTACATACATTTATTTTAATTATTTATTATATCGTTCCTATATAGCACTTTTCCCGCTCAAGAACTGCTCAAGGCAGTGACTGAGACAGGATCTAACCGAGGCGCCCACTTGCAGCCTTTGAGCGCATAATCTCACACCCAGACAGCAGTTACTGACAACAATGTTGGGTGACCAGATAAGGAGGTGGAGAAGATACATAGCGCTTGTTGGTGCATTTGTCAGGATCGCACAAACAACTGCTGCCCTCACAAGGTTGATGCCCATCTGGAAAGACAGGACCATCAGTCTACACTCCAAGGTAAGGCTGCTGCGCTCCCTTGTCATCTCCATCTTCCTATACTGTTGTGAAAGGGGGCATCTCACAGCTGACCTACAACGAAGAATACAAAGCATGGAGATGAGGTGCTACAGAAGACTTCTGGGCGTATCCTATATTCAGCACATCACCAACGACAAAGTCCGACAGACCATCACACAATCCATTGGATAACACAATGGCATGCTCACAGTGGTAAAGAAACGAAAACTCCGATGATATGGCCACATCATCAGAGCAACAGGCCTTGCAAAGACCATCCTGAAGGAATGGACTGGCATGACCATGAGCGAATCCATGAGGATTGCTGAGGACACAGAAAGATGTAGTACGCTGATTAAACGATCATCTGTGGTGCCCTAACGACTTTCGATTTACGGCATAGAATAGGATAAGATTTAGGGTGTACATGTATTTGTATAGCGGACGCTCACTTGTCTAGGACATGAGCGTCAGAATCTTGAAAGTCCGCGCTATAGATGGCATGCGTGCACAGACTAGACCTTGCTTTATACTCTCATCCAAAGGAGGAGGGGCGTAATGTCTTAGAGTCATATTATTTTGATTGCGGCACTTCAGGTGTTCAACCAACTTCCAGCAACTGACCGTACAGGTGGCAATGTTATGGCTGTTTTAGCCGCTGAATACAGCACTGAGCCAACTGTGTGTGACGGTCATAATAGAAATGTTTGTCTGGGCACTGCATGCCGTCAATGGGCTTGGAACCACTGCCCGTACGGGCTGCATTGTTCCAAGAAAACATTTTTTTTCCGTAGCATTACACCACTGAGCCAACTGCGTTACAACTACATCTACAACTATAACTACATCTACAACTATAACTACATCTACAACTATAACTACATCTACAACTATAACTACATCTACAACTATAACTACATCTACAACTATAACTACATCTACAACTATAACTACATTATTGCCAATGTCATTCGATGAGTGCTCAATTTCAAAAGTAGTGTTAGTTTACTCCTTATGTATAGTGTATTGTCGATCAAGTATTATTTATTCAGTTAATCGGTCAGTCAGTCACCCAGTCAGTTAGTCAATCAGTAAGGCAGTTAGTAAGTTGGTGGGTTGGTTAGTTAGTGGGTTTGTTTTGGGGTAGTTATCTGATTGTTTGGTTAGTTAGTTTAGTTAGTTTGTCAGTTTGCAAGTTAAGCTTTATCTTTATTCAAATCCATTAAAGCGTGTGAAAGAGGCACGGTGGCCTAATGGTAGAGCTTTGGCTTGTGGATCTGAAGGTCCCGGGTTCGAGCCCAGGCCGGGGCATTGTGTTGTGTCCTTGGGAAAGACACTTTACTCCCGTTTCCTACTCCTTCGGATGAGAGTATAAACCGAGGTCTAGTGTGTGTCGCATACATTCCATCATAACGGACTTTAAAGATCCTGACGCTCATGTCCTAGACGTGTGAGTGCCGGTGACAAGAACACACCTAGCATGCACTTAGGTCCTTCTCCCCCATCCCTGGCTGCCCAGGATTGTGCTCAGTTGTACGGACGTCAGACCGTGCGCCCAAAGGCTGCGGGTTGGCGTCTCGAACGGCTTGAGTTAAATCCTGTATCAGCCAGCGCCTTGAGCAGCTCTTGAGCTGGTAAAGCGCTATATAAGAACGATTAAATAAATAAATTAATAAATTAATAAATAAATAAATAACAGATTGACATGAGCTTGCGATTCACGGGAGGCAACTCCTTGCTTGCCAAAGGTTTAAAAAAAATGTTATGTTGCAAATAGCCTCCCTTACAAAATCATGTTTACACATTTCTTTTATTTCTTGTAATTTCTACTTAAACAAACAGCTGCTGCTGCTGCTACTACTGCTGTTGTTGTTGTTGCTGTTGTTGTTGTTGTTGTTGTTGTTGTTCTTCTTCTTCTTCTTCTTCTTCTTCATGCTGCTGCTACTGCTGTCTCTATTTTTTTTTATTCTTCTTCTCCTGATGTTTAAAAAGATATTCCGTTTGTGTTTCAGTTGCAGCCTTGATCATCCGTGCAGTCTGTATTACCTTTTATTACTATTATTATACCTAATATTCTTTGATTTAACCGTCCCAAGAGAGAAGAGAGAGAGAGAAGAGGAGAAGAGAGATAGAGAGAAGAAGAAGAAGAAGAAGAAGAAGAAGAAGAAGAAGAAGAAGAAGAAGAAGAAGAAGAAGAAGAAGAAGAAGAAGAAGAAGAAGAAGAAGAAGAAGAAGAAGAAGAAGAAGTGAGAGAGAGAGAGAGAGAGAGAGAGAGAGAGAGAGAGAGAGAGAGAGAGAGAGAGAGAGAGAGAGAGAGAGAGGGAGAGAGAGAGAGAGAGAGAGGCCGGTGTTAATAAAGAATATTTTGTTTAGGCCCAAAACATGCAATGATAGCATTTATTTCTCTTTGATTTGGTTCTATGCTGTTGCTAGAAAAGCTTGGCATAATGATGGTTTCCGTCGTTCCATAGTGTTGAAGCAATATTAAGAACTTTTTAGAATTGCTTGTGTATCAATGACGCAAGATTATCGTGTAACCTATGGGTAGTCAACTAGTCGCAACTATGTAGAATATTCTGTAACGTAAAACTGTGCATGTTTCCGGTGAAGAGTTTTATTCTGTTCTGATTGGTTATTGACTGCGTCATTCTAGAATTGTATACGTTTGTCTACATTGAGTATAAAAAGAAGCACTGTCTGCGTGTCTGGATGGCGTTTTGGGAAAGAGATTTTGGTTGCAGTTGTTGAATGCTGTTTGTGTCTTTTGCTGAATAAAGATGGAGAGTTTTTGTAACTACCACTCCTGCCTTGTTACTGAGTGAACGGGCTGCGAGGATACGAATTCGAGTTATACAGATTCAAGCTGAATCGACTTTTGCAGTGTAACACACACACATGCAGAGAGAGAGAGAGAGAGAGAGAGAGAGAGGGGGGGGAGGAGAGAGAGAGAGAGAGAGGCAGAGGCAGAGGCAGAGGCAGAGACAGACAGAGACAGAGACAGAGAGAGACGGAGAGAGACAGACATACAGACAAACATACATACAGAGATTATACCTGTAGAATCTTCTACAGCGAACCATGGGCAAAGAAGGTTTATTAATCGCCGCAGGACCACTTGAAGAGCGGAGATCGGGGCCAGAAGACGGAGTGAAAATGACTTTTCAAGAGCCTTCTCACTGAAAGATACAGACATCTAGACATCACTAGCTCCTGCAGCACTTATGGGGGTCTCCTTCCATCAATATTCATTTGTAAGTTTTTGAGATCTTATCTTATCTTATCTTATCTTATCTTATCTTATCTTATCCCCGGTATCACAGTTGATATGGTGCCGGATTCTTATGCCGAAGGTCTCGGGTTCTAACCCCGCCTAGGACGAACTTACTGGACTTTGATTGATTGATTGATTGTTGCTTTAGGTCCAGCGGACTCTTCCGAGCCAAATCAGGACCGGACAACCCCCGATCCGAATAAAAGATCTGCTGAAACAACCCTAGTGGGAAAACTGAATGCCCTCCACCGGCCAGTCACTTTACAATAAAGACATCCCACGCAGGGGACAGCTGAGGCTTTACCCCAACTAATCGAACCCCCGGTTACAAAAACAAAATAGAATACAAACATCATTATAAATTATCAACAAAACACATACATATAAAATGCCTATATTGCTAAATAATAACATCATAGGAAGCCCTAGTGACCACCCGGCAGAAAGCGTCCAATACTCCCAAGCTGATCCAACAGACCTCATACACAAACAAGGAGTCTTGTCCAGGAAGAGTTTTCAAGAAAAAAGGTAGGTCATTGATCTAGCGAAGAAGAAGATAGTATAGCAGAGTGATAGGACAGAGCAGGAATGGGAAAGAGCAAATGAGGAAGACAGCGACAGTGGGAATTTAAAGCACTAAATTTCCAGAAAGTGGGGATACTATTTATACTGAAACCCCCGGCACTCCAAAGGGGGTACTGTTGCCGCAGTGAATCGGTCATGCCTATAAAGGAAAGACAGGTTTTCAACTGGGGCTTTCACTTTTCCCTTTATAGGTTAGAACAATCTACAGTGGCAAGATTGCTCATGACCCCAAGGGGTAACTTACATGACTTTGGTACGGGACTTTTAAAGATTTGGAGGGTTTTCTCCAGGTACTCGGTTTCCTCCCTCTCCTCAATAATGGTATTGGATGCGGTCAATCAAATGGTCAAAAATACAAATTCATTTATTTTGTTCTGTAATAGCGATCTCTTCAGATTGCCGCGCTTTGAGTACGATTGAAGAAAAAGCGCGTGATAGCATCCTGTATTTTTCTTATCCCTACTCCTCATATCATAATCATCCTTCTTCTTCTTCTTCCTCTTCTTCTTCTTCTTCTTCCTTTATTATGTAATGTTGGTAATAGACCAGTTCCACATAGTTTGGTCTGAATCAGTGAATGTCTACAGAGAGTGTTGCTAGCTGTGATGGGATGTTTCAACATGAAACTGTACACCCTCATGCCCCAAAACGCGGTGTCTAGAACCTTTCTACTTTTCTTTAATAATTATATAAGATTTAAGAACAGCGAGAGGTTGGCGAGGAGGAGAAGAAAAAAAAGAATAAGCAAGAGAAGAAGATTTATTTTTTTGTTATTTTTAAAAAAATTTATTTTAACTACTTTATTATCACCGAGGTGAAATTCGGGCACTTTCATTTTCAGCAGCCCCAAGTGAAGCGCTTTACCCAAGGTACATGCTGGGTGTGTTCTTGTCACCGGCACTCACCCGTCTAGGACATGAGCGTCAGGATCTTTAAAGTCCGTTATGATGGAATGCATGCGACACTAGACCTCGAAGGAGTGGGAAACGGGAGTAAAGTGTCTTTCCCAAGGACACAACACAATGCCTGGGCTCGAACTCGGGACATTCAGATCCGCAAGCCAACGCTCTAACCACTCGGCCACCGCGTTTCCATAAGATGTTAGATGATTATGAAATGATTATGAAAATGAAAAGGTATTTCATTAATTGTAATGCCCGTTCGTCAACAGCTACGTCATCTGTTCATAACAAATAATAAAAAACAAAACAAATAAAATAAATAAAATAAAATGGAATAGGATAAAATAAATAAAATAAAATTTGCCAAAGCAATGAAATAAAATGAAGGTAATATAATTAATTTGCCACGTTCTGCTTATTATCCGAGTCATCCACTGGATGAGACATAAGCTTACTATGAAGATATGAGATGTACAGATCTTTTCCGTTCCATTCTTCTGATTATAGCCCTAGCCGTCTTTCCGACGCTTCTGGGCATTTCCTATACCCAGCACATCACCAACGACGCTTCTGGGCATTTCCTATACCCAGCACATCACCAACGACGAAGTCCGACAGACCATCACACAAGCCATTGGATAATGCTAACAGTGGTGAAGAAAATGAAACTCCGATGGTATGGCCACGTCACCAGAGCAAAGGCCATCCTGCAAGGCAAGGAGGCAGAAGAAGAGGGAGACAGAAAAAGAAGTGGGAGGACAACATTCGAGAATGGACTGGATTGAAACTGTGCGAAGCCATGAGGATTGCTGAGGACTGAGAAAGATGGCGTACGCTGGTTAAACGATCACCTGTAGTGCCCCTACGATCTAGGAGTTACGGGATTGGATAGGATAGGATAGTCTTTCCGCGGTGGCGCATAAAGCTCTCTCTCTCTCTCTCTCTCTCTCTCTCTCTCTCTCTCTCTCTCTCTCTCTCTCTCTCTCTCTCTCTCTCTCTCTCTCTCTCTCTCTCTCTCTCTTTCTCTGTATACAGAAACAAAGTTTTTAATTTAAAAAAAAATTTGTGAACCGATTGCAGAATGTTTTGTTGCGTACACAGGTGTAACGTTGATTATAATTAGAGTATTAGTTGTAACTTTTAACTGACAGCAACTCAAAAAAATTACGACTACAATAATATTAGGCCTAATTATTTCTTCTTCTTGTTGTAGTTGTTGCTGTTCTTCTTCTTCTTCTTCTTCTTCTTCTTCTTCTTCTTCTTCTTCTTCTTCTTCTTCTTTTTCCTCTTCTTCTTCTTCTTCTTCTTCTTCTTCTTCTTCTTCTTCTTCTTCTTCTTCTTCTTCTTCTTCTTCTTCTTCTTCTTCTTCTTCTTCGTACATTCATTCATTAATTAATTCGTTAACACATTTATATATTTATTATATTATGTTGATTGTTATATCGTCCTTTTTGTCTTGTTCACTAAAAGTAGGCTATATTTTGTACGTAAGCTGGGGGAACCATTAGTTGTTGTTTTTTTAAATGAGCCTACCTTTACTGTACTCTTAAATAGTTTGAATTTTACAATTATAACTTTCGATAGCGAAAGTGCTTTCTCGGTGATAGTAATGTCTATAAAATTTAGATTTTATTCCTTTTGTTTATGACGGTTTGTCGTCTTTCATTCGAACATGAATAAAGAGTGAAATCGTTTAATTCGTCGTCCGTTGAAGAAAACTTAATTTATTAGATTTAGAATTTCCTTATTGAGACTCATTGATATTTATCAACGGGAGGTATACGGGTGAGAGTGAGGGTTGGGTGATGTTGTTGTTGTTGTTTGTAGATTATAGTCACACGACACTTTCGCATATAGGTGACTACTGGACCGATTTATACTGACACCAGCGGGCCAGTTGTTGGTAAAGGGGAAAATAATATGATCACACGTTGACCAATCCGGGATTCGAACCAGCGACCTTTCGGTTACTAGAAAGACGCTCTTACCAACTGAGCTACCCGGCCCCATGGTTGGGTGATAACTTGTAGTCGTATTTTATAGTCTATTGTTACTGCATGATTATGTCAATTACAACGGAAACTTCAGGCGTGAACAAGAGCTGTCAGTCAAAGGCGAAAGCCTTGCCCATTATTCTCATAGCTCCTCCCATCGGTAGCGTAAGTGCATTTATGAATGAATTAGATCGTTCAAGAACAGGCAACATACAAAGTCATCTGACAGCATCGATTACTCTACAACTACAACAAAGACCTATTTCAGGGTTTTAGTTTAGAATTTTCTCGAAAGAGACCACCGACTGAAAAACAAATTTATTTTCATTCTGCTCAATTTTTTTTTCTTACCTTGTAATGTTAGAGTGAAAGTATGCCGTATGTTGTGGTACAATATTCTCTGCTGTTACTATTTCGTGTTGTGTCTACGTCTTAGACTGAATTATTGCTGCTGAAGAGAGAAGGGGAGTGAGGGGAGGTAAATGGGTGAGGAAGGGGAGAGGGAGTGAGGGGGAGGTAAATGGGTGAGGAAGGGGAGAAGGGGAGGTAAATGGGTGAGGAAGGGGAGGGGGAGTGAGGGGCAGGTAAAGGGGTGAGGAAGGGGAGTGAGGGAGAGGGGGTAAAGGGGTGAGGAAGGGGAGTGAGGGAGAGGGGGTAAAGGGGTGAGGAAGGGGAGAAGGGGAAAGAGTTAATCTATTGATTACGAAGAAAAAACGAATACCTCCTTTTCACATTTGAAACTGAAATTTTATTGTTGTTGATTGACATTTGCGTCAGTTACAATAGAATGTTTAAAGCTTACTCCTGCGCGGGGAAAAGTATTTGTGGGTCACAAAAAAGTAATGAAGTTTTCACGCTCAAGTAAAAAAAGAACAGGAGTAATTGATGGTTTTGTGTAGCCTACCTCTACTTGTCTATCTCTCTTTTATTCAAAATTATTTTGACGAGCTGCTGATTTTGTATCTGATCATTAAAATGGTGACGTACAATTACTGTTTGTTGTTGTTGTTGTTGTTGTGTTGTTGTTGTATCTGGAAGTAAGGTAATTTACATTTGCATCCTTCCAACCTTCTTTCCATTGTTCATTCCTCCCCCCGTTGGTGTGCCGGGGGTTTCAGTATAAATAGTATCCCCACTTTCTGGAAAGTGTAGTGCTTTAAATTCCCACTGTCGCTGTCTTTCTCATTTGTTCTTTCTCATTCCTGCTGTGTTCTATCAATCTACTATACTATCTTCTTCTTCGCTAGACCAGTCACCTACCTTTTTTCTTCAAAACTCTTCCGGGACAAGACACCTTATTTGTGTGTGAGGTCTGTTGGATCAGCTTGGGAATATTGGACGCTTTCTGCTAGGTGATCACTAGGGTTTCCTTTGAGTATGATGTTATTATTTAGCAATGTAAGCAGTTTATATGTATGTGTTTTGTTGATAATGATGTTTGTATTCTATTTTGTTTTTGTAAACGGGTGTTCGATAAATTAGAGTATAGCCTCAGCGTCCCCGCGTGGGATGTCTTTATTGTAAAGTGACTGGCTGGTGGAGAGCCTTCAGTTTTACCACTAGGGTTGTTTCAGCAGATCTTTTATGCGGATCAGGGGTTGTCCGGTCCTGATTTGGCTCGGAAGAGCCCGCTGGACCTAAAGCAATAATCATGTAATGTAATGTATTGTTCATTCCTGTGTTGTTCTTTTCACTTCGTCATGCTAACTAGCGTTACATTAACCGTAGCCTGAAAGTGTCCATGTCGTTTTATGGCTTTTTCCTGAAATGTACAGTGTATAGTTTGTCCTGAAATGTACAGTGTCTAGTTTGTCCTGAAATGTATAGTGTATAGTTTGTCCTGAAATGTACAGTGTATAGTTTGTTCTGAAATGTACAGTGTATAGTTTGTCCTGTAATGTACAGTGTATAGTTTGTCCTGAAATGTACAGTGTATAGTTTGTCGTGAAATGTACAGTGTATAGTTTGTCCTGAAATGTACAGTGTATAGTTTTTCCTGAAATGTACAGTGTCTAGTTTGTCCTGAAATGTACAGTGTATAGTTTGTCCTGAAATGTACAGTGTATAGTTTGTCCTGAAATGTACAGTGTATAGTTTGTCCTGAAATGTACAGTGTCTAGTTTGTCCTGAAATGTACAGTGTCTAGTTTGTCCTGAAATGTACAGTGTCTAGTTTGTCCTGAAATGTACAGTGTATAGTTTGTCCTGAAATGTACAGTGTCTAGTTTGTCCTGAAATGTACAGTGTATAGTTTGTCCTGAAATGTACAGTGTATAGTTTGTCCTGAAATGTACAGTGTATAGTTTGTCCTGAAATGTACAGTGTATAGTTTGTCCTGAAATGTACAGTGTATAGTTTGTCCTGAAATGTACAGTGTATAGTTTGTCCTGACGGCGCAGTGGGTTAAACCTCGGTTTTCCTAGGCCCAAGATCGCGGGTTGGGACTCCGCAGGAGGCGAACTTGTGTGACTTAGGTACCAGAATTTTCAGGCCACCGAGAATTTCTTTCGGATACTCCGGTTTCCTCCCGCCCTTCAAAAATGGTATTCAAAACTAAAATTATATTTCCTTTCCTCTTATACTAGCGACGTTCCTGCCTGTACACCACATGTTTTGTGCGGGGGTTTTCAGTATAAATAGTATCCCCACTTTATGGAAATTTAGTGCTTTAAATTCCCACTGTCGCTGTCTTCCTCCTTTACTCTTTCATATTCCTGCTCTGTCCTTCCCTCTGCTATACTATCTTCTTCTTCGCTAGATCAATGACCTACCTTTTTTCTTGAAAACTCTTCCTGGACAAGATTCCTTGTTTGTGTATGAGGTCTGTTGGATCAGCTTGGGAGTGTTGGACGCTTTCTGCCGGGTGGTCACTAGGGCTTCCTATGATTGTAGCCTACTATTTAGCACTATAGGCATTTTATATGTATGCGTTTTGTTGATTATTTATAATGATGTTTGTATTCTATTTTGTTTTTGTAACCGGGGGTTCGCGTAGTTGAGGTCAACCCTCAGCCGTCCCTCGCGTGGGATGTCTTTATTGTAAAGTGACTGGCCGGTGGAGGGCATTCAATTTTCCCACTGGGGTTGTTTCAACAGATCTTTTATGCGGATCGGGGGTTGTCCGGTCCTGATTTGGCTCGGAAGAGTCCGCTGGACCTAAAGCAACAATAAATCAAATCAATCAACCACATGTGTTGTGCTTTCAATGTGTGTTTGTGGTGGATGTTAACAATGTCAGTTACTTGTGAGCCTGTATCGCCGTTCTTTGAGCCTGCATGGTTAGTGATATAGAGAAAAGCTTGAACATAGCATAACATTTAACATAACATACGATGAAGTGGATGATGAACATGACATTGATAATGATGATGCAGCGCAGAGGCATGTGGTCTAATGGTAGTTCTTTGGTTGCGGATCTGAAGGTGTTCGAGTAGTCCGGGCCATTAGTTGTGTCCTTAGATAGTAGTACTCCTTCGTAGAGTATAAAGTAGTCTAGTCTGTGTCTCGCATTATTAAATATTAACGGACTTTAAAGATTGACGCTCATGTCCTAGACGGGTAGTGCCGGTAACAAGAACACAAGCATGCACTTGATCCTTACAATGGCAGTTGTCCGGGCGTCAACCATGCGCCCAAAGGCTACGGGTGGGCATCTCGGGCTTGAGTTAGATCCGTATCGTCCAGCGCCTAGAGTCTGATCAAGTACGGCAGATAAGGGCGCTATAAAATCTCTAATAATAATAATAATTTTTTTAATAATAATAATAATTTGTTGATGATTTATGATTATAATGATGATGCCATTTATAATGTTTCTTTATTATTATTTTTTTTTTTTTTATTATTTTTCATCATCTTTATTATTATGCACAATGCGTAGTTTGCCCTTTTTTCTTCTCGTAGCTGACAATCTCCGATGCTTGCATTTTGTCCTCCACATCAGGCACCCGGCAAATCTCACGCATGCTTTGTGGACTCTATATTGCCTAGCTTCGCTTCTTTGTACTGTCTTTCTTTCTTTCTTTCTTTCTTTCTTTCTTTCTTTCTTTCTTTCTTTCTTTCTTTCTTCCTTCTTTCTTTTTTTCTTTTTTCTTTCTTTCTTTCTTTCTTTTCTTCTTTCGTTTTCATTTGTCTGTATGCCTTTTCTTTTTCTTACTTTGTTTGTCTTCGTTCTTTGCTTCTTTGTATCTTTCTTTCCTGCTTTCTGCCTCTCTTTGTCTGCCTGTCTTCTTTCTTTCTTACTTTGTTTGTCTTCTTTCTTTGTTTCTTTCTTTCCTGCTTTGTGCCTTTCTTTGTCTGCCTGTCTTCTTTCTATCTGTCCTTTTTTCTTTGTTTCATTTTAGTTTTTATTTCTTTTCCCGTCTGTCTTCTTTTTATCTTTCCTTCTATCTTTCCTTATTTTTTTTCTATTTTTTTTCTCTGTTTGATTTCTTTCTCTTTTTTTCTTTCTTTCTTGCCACATTCTTTCTTTCCAACTTATTTATTTATTTCTCTAAATTGAAGCATTTATTGAATAAATGTTAAAATTACGCAAGGTGCAAGCTATCATAGCGCAATAATTAAATCTCCAATAATGTATCCAAAATATCCATAATATCATTAATTGTTGGCGTTCTGTTTGGAAGCATTGTTTTGTTGTGTGTCCTGCTGCAGAGCTTAGCTCCAACATTTGCATTGCGTTTTGTGTTCTTTTGTCCAAATGACCGTTCCTTTGGCGTATATAAACTTTTTTTTATATTATTGTCACTTTTGAATGCAAGCAGTCTTTTGTTTCATTGCAATGTATCTCTTATTGTTAGTTTATTCGCGTTCTCTGTCTTTGAAATGCTAAGGCGGTTGTTTGTGGCTACATTGCGTTACTAAAAATGGACATTCTATTTCATTGATACTTCACTTGTTGTTGTTGTTGTTGTTGTTGTTTTGTTGTTGTTGTTGTTGTTGTTTCTTCTTCTTCTTTTTCTTCTTCTTCTTCTTCTTCTTCTTCTTCTTCTTCTTCTTCTTCTTCTTCTTCAAATCAAATCAAATCAAATCCATTAGGGTTGCTTCGTGGCGCAGTTGATTAGTAGTAGGTTTCCTATGACGAAGGTCGCGGGTTCGATTCCCGCAAGGGGCGAATTGACGTGACATAGGTAGGAGACTGTTAAGTTACTGAGGGTTTTCTCCGGGTACTCTGGTTTCCTCCCTCCCTCCAATAATGGTATTGGATGCAGTCAATCTACATTTTCACAACTACAAATTGGATTTCCTTTCCGTCTTCTTTACACTACATGTTTGAGTGATGAATGTCAGTGTTTTGGCTTTGTACGAGTGTCCGTCACATGTCATCCTCCATGTTGGTTACGGAGCGCCGCGCTCGGAGTCTGATTTAGGAATAAGGCACGTTTAGCATCCGTTATTATTATTATTATTATTATTATTATTATTATTATTATTATTATTATTATTATTATTATTATTTCACATCAAATCAAATGAAATGAAATCAAAATCTTCGTCAAATTTACAAATAAGGACAATAAATCAACTTCAGTCTTCTTCATTTTTAGCTTGCATCATCATTATAATCATCATCATCATCATCATCATCATCATCATCATCATCATCATCATCATCATCATCATCATCATCCACCTTCTTCTTCTTCTTCTTCTTCTTCTTCTTCTGCCTCTTCTTCCTCTTTTTCTTCTCTCCCTTGTATTCATCGATTTCGGAAGAGTTCGCTGGACCTAAAGCAATAGTTATGTAATGTAATTCATCGATTAGAATATCCATAAGCTCCTTCAAGTTTAGCACTGATATGACCCAGTCCTTACACCCAATAAAACTTTCTAATACAGCCCATTCATTATAAAATAACGTATCCGTTGTTCATTTATCTCACCGAAAAGCGTCTTCTCCCTGCGACATGAATGACAGACCTTTCAATGGAAGTAGGCGTGGCTGTGACCAGGAGGGACGCGGCTCCCTATGCAAAGTAGGCCGTCCATCACGCGAACGGTAACAGCGCGACAACTCCAAGAGGCATACCTCACCCTTTCCCTCGCTTGTGTACCCTTATGACTGGCTTATGCCATCAAAAGTTGAAAACCATGCTAGCCAAGTTAATTCGAAAAGAACTCTTCTAAACGTTAACGTTGAGCCCAAAGCATGAGGAGGAGAAGACCGAAAAAAAAAAAGATTGATTTAATAGTATTAATGCTAATTCCCTTGAGACCGTGTTTCAAGTCAAGCGATTTGTATTACACACTACGGAAACTCGTACAGCGAATTTATTGCTATCTGTACCAACATTATTTATTTGTATTTGTGTGTGTAGACTTAAGTGACAGCGGATTATAGTCACTATGGAATTTTGAGAAAAATATAGAAAAGTAAGGTGTATGAGGGGCGGGAGAAAGGGAAGAGGGGGACTAGATAAGTAGTGGACGTATTAGCACAAACCCAGAGATAGAGAGAGAGAGAGAGAGAGAGAGAGAGAGAGAGAGAGAGAGAGAGAGAGAGAGAGAGAGAGAGAGAGAGAGAGAGAGAGAGAGAGAGAGAGGAGAGGGGGAGGATTTGACGAAATTCCAGTTAACTAGAATAACTGAAAGTATAAATATGTTGTTCAAATTTGATTAAAGAAAAGATGATGATGATTATTATAAGGAGGAGGAGGAAGAAGAAGAGGTGGAAGGGGAATAAGAGGAGATTAATAATGACGACTATGATGATGGTGATGGTACAGATGAGCGTGATGATTGTGCGTTTTAATACAAACAACATTATCAGAAAACGATGTCGCCACCAATTTAAGCTAAGAAATGTGTCCTTAGCCAAAGTAACGTGAGGCCAACAAGGGGCCTTTGGGAAACGTGGTTGATTATGTTCAGTGTGTCTTGTCGCAGTGTTGTCTTCTGCTTTTTGCTCTATCCACCGCCACCCCCACCCCTACCTAGCCATCGCCACTCCTACCCCCTTTCTCATGCCTCCCCTCAACCCACCCTCTCACTAGGCACCCAAAGACTACTCTCTCTCTCCCCCCCCCCCTCCTCTTGTTGCGGACTTTCTCCCTCCACTCCCAACACCCACCTAGCCCTTGCCTCCCCCACTGATAGCCCTACCTCCTTGTTGTCAGATAATATCTCTATCACTCTCTTTTCTCCCATCTGCTCTGTCTATCTGTATATCTGTCTCTTTTGCTTCTGTCTCTCTCTCTCCCCTCTCTCTCCTCTCTCTCTCTCTCTCTCTCTCTCTCTCTCTCTCCTCACATTTTGCGTTCTCATCCCCACCCCCACCCTTAAACCTGTTCTCTCTCTCCTGTCCTAGGCTACTCAATTGCTCTACCCCCAACCCAATTTCCCCTCCCCCCACCCTCCGTCTTAGTACTGTCAGTGCCCTATATCCCCTCAGTGACGGGCCAGGGCCCTTGGTGGCAGGGAAGTGAGCGCAACGCGAATGGGGGCCGTGTTTCTTCGCAGCTCGAGCGAGCTGTTGGCCAAACAGTATCATGGTAGGAGGCTGATTTGCAGTCTGCACTATTGTGCTCCGATCAACAAGCCTGACGTCTGGTGCCCCGCGCAAAAACCCTTTGGTCAAGTGCTCACTCTTGCACCTTCAAGGAGATGAGAATTTTTGAGGATTAACTTCATTGATTACCGCATGCCGTTCAAACAAACCTCAATTGATCAACCGGTTTTTTATCTACAAATGTCAACAGGCGTTTCATCGACGGAAAGGAAAAAAAAAGTATCGGTTCTTTCTCTGCTGATTTTTCTTGTTGGGAAGTCAAACTAGAACACGTTCATCTTTTGTGAAAATGAAGGAAAATTTAAGAATGTGATGTTGAGCAATGTTCTTTACATTTGGAACAGTTTGAAAGAATTTGGAGGCAACGAAACTTCTGGAAGAAGTGAGGAACCACACAAATCGACAATAGTGTCCTGCATTCTTTTTTTTTCTTCTGTCAGTGAATTCTGGTGGCTCTTATCCAAGAAACCTGTTGGAATTTGTGCTTCAGTTTTTGATCGTCTGGAAGCTTGGAATCTTTGTGTGCGTGCGTGCGTGCGTGCGTGTGTGCGTGTGGGTGCGTGTGTGTGTGTTTCGATGTACTAAGTGTTTTGAAGACGCGTAGGACTCCGAGATTGTTCATGCATTTGAGGATATTCTGCTAGAGAAAATCGGCGTCTTGTTGAGTATTTTTTACTTGAGAATTTCACAGCTTTGTGTGTGTAAAATCCAGAATCGACAATAGTATACATTCCAGGGATATTTTACCTTTAGTGTATTTTAATAATTACATCCTAAACAGGAATATATGTTTTTTTAAAACATTTCACTTGTGTTTTGTTTGATTCTCTAGAAATAAATATCAACGCAAATAAAACTCGTTTGGAGACGACAGAACATTTTACAAGAATCGAACTTTCAGAAGATTGTTTATTTTTTTCGTAATGAAGTGTATTTTGTGGTTCCATATAAAAACGAACATCAATTTCTAAATTTTCTAGAAAAAAAGAGGCATCAGCTTCCAAAAACTAACTAGAAATGAACAGCGTTAACAAATGCTAGAAATTTCATCTTTTGTTGCGTGTTGTGATTCCATATTAAACAGGCTATCATAAAAAATAACGCATATTACATATATTTCAATAACAGAATTGAACAACCTACAATAATTTTTCACCTCTGTTATTTCCTAGAAACAGGCATCAGTAGATAAATATATACAGACTCTAAAGGATACTTCACCAAGTTCGAGACATATAGTTGGACATCCAAACTTCTTTTTTGTCTAATCTATATTTGTATTTGAAGACAAAACTGGACGTCATCAATACTACTAGAGATTCTAAAAGATATTACAAACAGTTCAACACAAACCCATAGGTTATTACAACAGTGCGAATGAATGATTATTTGGAGATATGGGCACTTCACTGTCTGCCCACATCTTAAAGACCATAAGACATCATTTCTGGAATCTGGGGGCCTATCCTCGGGCATCCTCGCCTTACCCCATCCGCTTGCACCACCATCAACGCTTCAGGGTCTGACGGACCCTTTGGTTGTTGGATTTGTACAGTTCAGTGGCTGAATCTTTGGTTCAGCGTGTTAGTGTTCTACTGAAGAAGGAACATCGCTTCAAATACTAAAGCTGGTTTGCTCGGACTTTGCTGGTGGATTGTTACAGTTGAGTGATTCCAGTGGAAATGTTACTGCAGCGTGTTAAGTGGTTTATTGCAGTCAATAACATCACTTTAAAGTGTAGACTAATATAGTTGAGTGTTTGCCGTTCACGATTTGCCTTCTGTGTTTTGAGTACTTTACTGCAGTAAGAACATCACTTCAGAATAATACTACATGGGAGTCTTGAGTGTCTAAAATTACATGTGAGTCTTTAGCCTTTAAACCGATTTTATTGATTTGAAACCCACTGATTTGAAACGAATTGCATTGTACGTTAATTGTGAATTGAATTACAATTGAATTCAATTTGGATTGGCTTGGAGTGGCCTTGACTTTTTTGTTGATAACATTTTACTGTTAGTGTTAATGACACTTGTCAGTGTGGTGTGTTTTTCTACTGTCAAATCAATAATTCATAGGCCTACAGATTTCATTTGTCAAGTATACCTAGAAACTAAATCATAATTGTTGATAATTGGTTAAATCTTATCAACTGACGGTAGTGCACAGTATTACATTATGAAAACTTGAATAACTCAATCTACTTTCGTTCTATTTGAAAATACTTTATCGGCATATTGTGAATTTTAAACAATTTTCGGTTCCAATAAATTTGGGTTTTAAAGTCATGAAGTAAAATGAAATTAACACAGTTCTTCTCAACGTGTATGACATATTAATTGTTGTGCGTAAGGAGCCCATTTCTGTATAACGTCATTTGGCCATTGTTGAGGAGTGTTCCGATGCAGGTTTCCTGGGTTGCAGTATACAGACCCCTCGTACTAATCACAGACCATCGCAGTAGTCAAACGAGCACTCAGTCGGGAGCTGCAGATCTCACTTCTGGGAGTATTTTGGGAGTTTTAGGAGTGTTTTGGGAGTATTTCCAGAGGAATCAGCCGTGTTTTACTAAACTGGACAGGCAGCAAAGGCGGACACAACACGCTTGAATCAGAAATAAAAATTATTCTTTGTGAGTCAAGTCTATATATAATCCAATTGTATGTGTAAGTCAAAGCAGAACGCCTGTGTGATTCTGTGTAGGAGGCTGTCTGGTTTTAGAAGTGCCAGATTCTATCTATTACAATTCTAGTATTGTTAGAATGTTACAACACTTTGGTGGAAAATATTTTTTCATAAAATGTGAATGTTTTAGTGAGTCGTCTCGAAGTCTTTGTGGTTTTTGCTAAAAGAAGGAGTGTGAAGTTCGAAGTACCTGGATTTTCTGGCATCTTTGGAATTGACTGAACTATCTTCGAATTTGTAAAGAAAATTTGATTGTTTCCCCCCTTTTAATGGAACTTCAAAAACTTTTTGAAGGAAAAAAGTGACGTACTTTTTCAATGCGTTACTGAATATTTCTCTTGAAATTCTGGAATTTACTGAACTTTAGAGAAAAAAACAAATTTTCGAAATGTTTGAAATCTTTCTATGTGTTTTATAATAAAGCGTCCTCTTCAAAATGACAGTTCAGTAACTGGGATACATTGGACATCTTCTGGGAACTTCCAACAAATATAGTTTGAACTTCTGGAGTGTTTTGGGGGAGTATTTTGGCAGCGATATTTGGAGTGTTTTTTAGTCAAGATGAAGGAGTGTCATATCCTGCAAGTAGTGTTGGTGCTGCTGGTGATTTTACACCTCAACTACAGACCCGCCGATGGAGTCAGATGGCTGTGAGTATTGAGAGGAAATAGCGATTTGTTCTATGTTAATGTAATTGTGTTGTGTACAAACTTAAGGCGTTTTTATTGTCGTTGTTGACGTCGTGGTGTTGGTCGTCGAAATCATCATCATCATCATCATCATCATCATCATCATCATCATCATCATCATCATCATCATCATCATCATCATCATCATCATCATCATCACAAACAATATAAAATTGTGGATTTTCATTATGAGCACAACAGTCATCTGTACGGCAACAGATACATTCAAAATAACAATTCTGCCTTTCTTTCTGGCTGTTAACAAAGCATTCTCTCTTTGTTTCATAGTTTTTACTCTCTTTCTCTCTCATTGTTTTTCCTTTCTTTCTTTCTTTGTTTTTTTTTCTCTTTGTCCGTTTTTCTTTCCTTCTTCTTTCTTCTTTCTTTCTTCCTTTCTTTATTTACTTTTCCAGATTCTCTTCTCTCTTCCTTTCTTTATTAACTTTTCCAGATTCTCTTCTCTCTTCCTTTCTTTATTTACTTTTCCAGATTCACTTCTCTCTTCCTTTCTTTATTTACTTTTCCAGATTCACTTCTCTCTTCCTTTCTTTATTTACTTTTCCAAATTCACTTCTCTCTTCCTGTCTTTATTTACTTTTCCAGATTCTCTTCTCTCTTCCTTTCTTTATTTACTTTTCCAGATTCTCTTCTCTCTTCTTTCTTTATTTACTTTTCCAGATTCTCTTCTCTCTTTCTTTATTTATTTACGTTTCCAGATTCTCTTCTCTCTTCCTTTCTTTATTTACTTTTCCAGATTCTCTTCTATCTTCCTGTCTTTATTTACTTTTCCAGATTCACTTCTCTCTCCTCTTTATTTACTTTTCCAGATTCTCTTCCTCTCTTTATTTACTTTTCCAGATTCTCTTCTTTCTTTATTTACTTTTCCAGATTCTCTTCTCTCTTTATTTACTTTTTCCAGATTCTCTTCTCTCTTTCTATCTTTCTTTACTTTTTCAGTTTCTTTCTCTCTTTCTCGCATTTTTTATTTTTTTCATATAATTAGCAGATTTTTAAAAATACTATTTTTTTTACAACAAAGATAATTCACTTTGTTGTTACGCCCTCTTTGTTAAAGTAGATTGATGATGGAATGTTCAATGATTTTGTTCACCTATTATTGAATATATGTCACTAATGTTTGCTTTTTACTGTAAAGAAATCCGCTTATAATAAAATGCGATTTTCTTGACGACTCATTGTTTTCCGTTTCATTGAACATTGTTGAAATAAGTCTATAGATAACTTTGAATTTGTTAGCAAGGACAGTGTGAAATGCGTTTATACAAAATCAATAAGACTTAGAGCACGAACTTTAGACGTTGTAACTGAAAGAAATGTGCTTATTCTATTTCTTCAGTAGTAGTAGTAGTAGTATAGTAGTAGTAGTAGTAGTAGCAGTAATAGTAGTAGTAAGTAATAGTAGTAGTAGCAGTAGTAGTAGTAATAGTAATAGAAGTAGTAGTAGTGATAATAGGACCATCATCATCATCATCATCATCATCATCATCGTCATTATCATCATCATCATCATCATCAATATTGTTATTATTTTTTTAATAAAATTATTAATTAGTTGTTTTTCATCGTCATCATCATCATCATCATCAACATCATCATCATCATCATCATCATCATCATCATCATCATCATCATCATAAGCTGGGGCTTGAGTTAGATTCAGTTTGAGCGCTTTGAGCAAATGATAAAGATCTCTATAAAACAATTCATAAGCACAGCAGATCAGGAAAATTGGTCACATGATTATAACACAATAGACCAGGGGAAAAGCTTCAGGAAAAGGCGCCATATCAACAGAAAACAAGAAAATAATGCCAGAAAAATGCGCCATACACACCAGAAAACAGGAGAAGATGCCAGGAAAAGGATTTAAACAGAAAAATCCGGTCAAAAATGCCAAACAAGGCGTAATTAAAACTTAAATGAAAAGATGCCAGGGAAACTGGTGTAATATAAACGGAAAATTAAGGCGTTATTTCAATACAAAACAAAATCGGGAAAATATGCCAGAAAAATGCGTCATTTAAACAGAAAACATAAAAAGACTTAAGTGAAACAGAAAAGAGGTGGAAGGGGCGTCATTTAAACAGAAAACAGAAAAGAGGTGGAAGGGGCGTCATTTAAACAGAAAACAGAAAAGAGGTGGAAAGGGCGTCATTTAAACAGAAAACAGAAAACAGGTGGAAAGGGCGTCATTTAAACATAAAAATCACACAGATGCGAGGGAAAAGAGCCATGTTAGCAGAACAGATCTGGAAAAGCCTCCGTGAATTGAAATCTATACAGTTTGGTTGCACTCCGTTTCTCAGCATTGTTTTAGAGTAAAAGGCCAGTGTTGAAAGTTCCATGATAGTTACGCGTATTAAGTTTGATAGGGCTTTATAGATATTATAGGCTATTGGTATCACTGATACAAGTTTGACAACAAAACTCGTGGTCAGTCAGGTGGCTTACTGATAATAAGGTACTATTATTGCTGACCGAGTGGTCACGGTGTGTGAAGAATGGTTGACGGTATGACACCATCACTAACATTGTTAACATTGTCACTTTAGTGCCAAAGCTATCGCTTTGAAGGCATGACAGGAATCAAACAAAGCAAAGAGAGAAAAGAGAGAAGGAGACAAGGGGTGGAGAGAGAGAGAGAGAGAGAGAGAGAGAGAGAGAGAGAGAGAGAGACGTCTACATAATAACAGTGCCTACTCTATATACAAATGTTGAAAGTGCCTTGGTCGGTTGCAGCTTTGCCATATTTATAGTAGTGGTATAATGTTCACTTTAACTAACTTTAAGTATCTCACTTTCACTTATGGTAGTTTGTACGCATTTCACTAAAGTTATTTTTTTCATTAAAGTTAACCTCATAACTCATAAGAAGACATCAGAAATATTATTTTCTTTAAATAATAAATTTATTTGTCAGAGAGTTCACACCGGAAAAGTTGTTTCCAGCCGTGGAAAACAAAAATAATAACAATAAAAAATAATAAACATTTTTTTCTAAACATACTTCTTTCAATAATAACCAGTTACTATAAAACAACGTGGACGAGTACACAGATGACCGCAGATCCTTGAAGTACAAGACCAGAGATAAAACCCTACATAAAACAAACAAATAAAACACATTTAGTGATATTTGACTAGAAGTTAAATAACGTTCTGCAGTTCCAAAGTTAGTTTATATTTGTGTCATTTTCCTCATAATGAGTTTACCTCGGAATTTGCATTGTTGTGACACTGAAAGATGATATAGTTTGTTCCACCGACTCACCATTTTGTTTGTTTGGGATTTTTACGTGGTTTTTTTTCAGTGGTAAGGAAAAAAATAAACAATTGATTACAAACGCAGCAAGAAAATAGAGGCGAGTGCCCACTATATCATACTTTTATTTGTATTTTACAAGGAGTTTCAGAGTAAACTCGTTTTCGCTAAATAATAAAACAACCTACTTCAAACTAAGTGGTCAACTTTTGTTGTACATACGTCTTATAGGCGTCTTTTGGAACAAAACCTCTACGCCTTCTTGTCCTCTCAGTTTCCATAAGCAGCTCGGGCCCACTGTAGGCCTAGCTTGACTCCTAGTTGCTGATGTTGTAGATGGCTATCACAGTTTACAGTTCGGGGTTGAGGGACTCATAAAGATGTCAATTGTTGATAGAAGCCTTGAACACTTTCCGAGGAAGTTGTCTGTGCGTCTCGCCCCCTGACCCTACTCATAAAATACATAACATTGTTTCATCCAGGCGAGGGCGTCGAAAGGAAGGAGTGTGAAGAAGAAAGGGATGGGAGGAACGTGAAAGGGAAGGAGGGAGAGGCAGAGTGGAGCGGAATAATATGAGTAAAACAGTGCTCTACGTCATTATAGGTCATCACATAATACTATGGAGGACACGCGGAGTGAAAGGTGCACGGGTTTACGCTTTAGAGGGGAAGTTAATAAAAGATAGGGGGCAGGGGCGGATCTGGGGGGGGTGCACCGGGTGCACGTGCACCCCCCCACGGACGATCAAAAAAAAAAAAAAAAAAAAAAAAAAAGAAGAAGAAGGAAAAGAAGAAGAAGAAAGAAGAGGAAGGAGAAAAAGAAGAGGAAGAAGAATATTCAGAATATCCATAATATTCATAATAATCATCATGCTAATAATCATGCTAATCATCATCATCAGCAGCAGCAGCAGCAGCAACAGCAGCATAATGATAATAATAATAATAATAATAATAATAATAATAATAATAATAATAATAATAATAATAATAATAATATTAATAATAATAATAAGAAGAAGAAGAAGAAGAAGAAGAAGAAAAAGAAAAAGAATAGAGGACAATAATAATAATAATAATAATAATAATAATAATAATAATAATAATAATAATAATAATAATAATAATAATAATAAAGGACAGTAATAAGAAGAAGAAGAAGAAGAAGAAGAAGAAGAAGAAGAAGAAGAAGAAGAAGAAGAAGAAGAAGAAGAAGAAGAAGAAGAAGAAAAAGAAGAAGAAGAAGAAGAAGAAGAAGAAGAAGTTGTTTAATGTATTTAAAGTCTTTCCACCAAAGTGATACAATAATAATTTATTTAAAGTCTTTCCACCAAAGTGATACAATAATAATAATAATAATAATAATAATAATAATAATAATAATAATAATCGTCATTTACCTCAAAGATGCTGAAAAAGCGCTATATAAGAATGATAAATAATAATAATAATAATAATAATAATAATAATAATAATAATAATAATAATAATAATAATAATAATAATAATAATAAGGCATTCTCTCCTATTTTCTTTCCCATATCAATCCCTGCCCTCTTCACGCCTCAATCTCCTGTTACCCCCACCCCCTCCCTCCTTTCTTCTTTCGTTTACTCACACTCACCAATCGGCCTACACATGTTAGACATGTAACAGCTCAACTTCAAAGAACGCCGGCCAATTATGACGTGTAACATCCGCTAAAACGTCATATGCCGCTTGCATTTTGCGTTTATGTAAGAGGTTTATTTTCAATGTAAAACGTTAATTTCCTTGTGCACTGGGCTCATTGTTGATAGAAGCGGGGACTGTCCAGCCTGTAGACTAAACAAGCACAGTGTCAATGATTAGCGCATGATGACAAGACCGGAAATTGGGCGAGAATACCTCTGCTTATTTCGTTTAATTACACTCCTCTCATTCCAGCTCTATGTAGAAGAGTTCATTTTATATTGTGTCACTCTTTATTTAGATAGACGTCAAAGAAGCAACAGCCTAGCGTTGTTCACAGCATTAGTGTTAGTTACCAGTTTTTAGGAGTATTTCTATTTTGTGAAGACATTTTATATTGTGCTGAACCATTTTGTGACCTACCTCACACTGAAGTGGTATGTACATATTTTGTTTGATGATGATGATAGGGATAGAGATAAAGATATTTATAATTTATTTTATTTGTCGTTTATTCTTGTTAATATTATTCTAATCCTGTTTATTCCTAAAATGTATATTTACAGCAGTTATAGCAACAGCTTGATCTAAGTACAATTAGGTAGCAACTCAACAACAAAAGAAAGTGTAACACATGTATGTCAGGGCGTTTTGCCCATAAACTGTTGTTTTGAAAGAATAACTGTTCTTTGCTATGAATCTGAGGTAAGATACAAAAACTTCTCTCTATCCCCCCCCCCCCCCCCAAAAAAAAAAAAAAGTGCACCCTCCCGCGTGAACCTGCTGATCCGCCCTTGGGGGGGATGGGGAGATAAGTGTAGAGATGTAGGGTGTGTAGATGAAGGGTGTGTAGATGGAGGGTGTGTAGATTACATTACATTACATGATTATTGCTTTAGGTCCAGCGGACTCTTCCGAGCCAAATCAGGACCATGGGTGTATAGATGGAGGGTGTGTAGATGTAGGATGTGTAGATGTAGAGTGTGTAGATGTAGAGTGTGTAGATGTAGGGTGTGTAGATGTAGGGTGTGTATATGTACTGTGTGTAGATGTAGAGTGTGTAGATGTAGGGTGTGTAGATGGAGGATGTGTAAATGTAGGGTGTGTAGATGGAGGGTGTGTAGATGGAGGATGTGTAGATGTAGGGTGTGTAGATGGAGGATGTGTAGATGGAGGATGTGTAGATGGAGGGTGTGTAGATGGAGGGTGTGTAGATGTAGGGTGTGTAGATGTAGATTGTGTAGATGTAGAGTGTAGATGGAGGATGTGTAAATGTAGGGTGTGTAGATGGAGGGTGTGTAGATGGAGGATGTGTAAATGTAGGGTGTGTAGATGGAGGGTGTGTAGATGTAGGGTGTGTAGATGTAGAGTGTGTAGATGTAGAGTGTGTAGATGGAGGGTGTGTAGATGGAGGATGTGTAAATGTAGGGTGTTTAGATGGAGGGTGTGTAGATGGAGGATGTGTACATGTAGGGTGTGTAGATGGAGGGTTTGTAGATGGAGGGTGTGTAGGTGGAGGGTGGGTGAATAGACTTTCAATAAAAGAACTGAACTGAAATGGTGGGTGGGGTGGTTACTTTTCAGGTTACGGATATTTTTCGGTGGGGTATTCCGGTTTCCTCTTTAAATATATTCGCTTGAAAACCTTTTACCTGTCAACGTCTTCGCCCACTGAAGAAGGTTGTTGTTGTTGTTGTTTGTAGATTATAGTCACACGACACTTTCGCATATAGTTGTTGTTGTTTGTAGATTACAGTCACACGACACTTTCGCATATAGGTGACTACTGGACCGATTTATACTGACACCAGCGGGCCAGTTGTTGGTAAAGGGGAAAATAATATGATCACACGTTGACCAATCCGGGATTCGAACCAGCGACCTTTCGGTTACTAGCAAGACGCTCTTATCAACTGAGCTACCCGGCCCCTGTCACTGAAGAAGATTGTTGTTGTTTGTAGATTATAGTCACACGACACTTTCGCATATAGGTGACTACTGGACCGGTTTATACTGACACCAGCGGGCCAGTTGTTGGTAAAGGGGAAAATAATATGATCACACGTTGACCAATCCGGGATTCGAACCAGCGACCTTTCGGTTACTAGCAAGACGCTCTTACCAACTGAGCTACCCGGCCCCTCACTGAAGAAGGTGTATGGAAGGCAGGTTTTATCTCCTGTCATCACCTAGCCGTTTGACCACATAACACACTTTTCAAGGTACCAATTTTAGTCCTCCTTTTTAAATAATAGTATTGGATGCAGTCCATCTTTTTTTTTTAAAGTTCATTTCTTTTTCCATCTTCTAACAAATACTTGTTTTTACTTTACACTACACGAGTGATTAATATTTATTGTGTATTTAGTTATGACTAGTAATCCTATTAAAAACATTTTCAAATCCAACTTGAAAACTCATCTCTTCCTTAAATGTTTCTGATCTTGCTTCCCATCATCATCATCGTCATTCCTCCAATTGATTTATTTTGTTGTTGTTTTTTTGTTTTGATTCAGACCATCACCACCACCCACCCCATCACCCAGCCCTGAAAATGAAAAAAAGGTCCCACTAGCCTTTGGCTAGTAACTTAAAAATTTTACTAGCCAAACTAAAAATTTTACTAGCCAAACTAAAAAAAAGTTCATTTTAGCGCACTCGCATTTGGCGACTAAAGTTTTTTTTTTTAGTCGCCATTTTTTTTTCACTAGCCATGGCGACTAAATTAGTCGCCATTTTCAGGCCTGTCACCCATCCTTAGCTCTCCCCTCCTCCCTCCTTCCCTCGTCTCTTATTCGTTAGGAAGTGTCTGATTTTATTTTGTATGAAGCCGGATGTTTAGAATGAATGCGTGAGTACTGCGCTTTGAACTGATATTGTTTATTGGGAAAAGCGCTATATTATTATTATTATTATTATTATTATTATTATTATTATTATTATTATTATTATTATTATTATTATTATTATTATTATTATTATTATTATTATTATTCATGTGAATTGTGTTTTAGGGTGTATCACGTAGCCAGTTAGTTAGTCATTGTTTATAGGGTCCAGCGGATTGCAAAGAACCGAATCAGGACCACAACTTGGTTGAAAGAAGATTCATCCCTGATCCGTATAAAAAATCTGCTGAAAAACCCCTAATGATAACAATGAAGAGATACTCCACCAGCCTGTCACTTTACAATAGAGACATCCCATGCATGGGGACTCCACCAGCCTGTCACTTTACAATAGAGACATCCCATGCATGGGGACTCTGAAGCTTTACGCTTTACTCTAATTTATCGAACCCCCGTTTATAAAAACAACATAAAATATAAACATCATTATAATTTTTTTTAACCATACATATAAAATGCCTACATTGTTGAATAATAATACAATAGAAAGCCCTAGTGACCATTTGGCAGAAAGCGCCCAATATGCTCAAGCTGACCCATACACTAAGGAGGTGTTTTGGGAGAGTTTTCAAGAAATAAGGAAGGGGATTCCATGATCTAGCGAAGAAGATACATGTAGTAGATTGATAGAACAGATTAGGAACGATAAAGAGCAAATGAGAATGATAGGTACAGTGGTAATTTAAAGCACTAAATTTCTACAAAGTGGGGATACTATTTATACAGAAAACCCCGGCACTCCAACTGGGGTGTGTACCATGTAGATCTATATAATTTTAAAATGAGATGGATTTTTAATCTGTGATTGAATTTGTCTCCAGCAATGTTTTATTACCGAAATATTGACTTTTAAAGCGAACTTCTTGTTTAAGTGCTTGGCTTATTTTCTTTTGTGTTTCTTCTCATTTTCTTATTTCGACTTTGGCAAAGATATGTGGAGGTTGGAAGGAAAACGTCAAGAAGAAAATGTCATAATGTAGCCTAAGCTACAGCCCCATCCCACCTGTACTGTAAACTGTGGCCTAACTGCCTAATCTCGCTGGAATGAGATGTAGCGAACATCACTAACCATTGTTGAACATCGGGACACCTGGTTCTACCTGTTTTGGTACACAGTCGCTATGCTAGTTTAGTTTACGCACATTACTAATACTGTACCATTATCATCGGCTTCGTCCTGCCAAAGTTAACACTTGCCACATGCTGTTTTTGTACCGCTAGACCGAAACGCATGCCTACGCAACAGCTATAAAGCTGTCCGTTGTCTGTCAAAGTTGGCTCTTACTGCACTGGTGTGACAGCGTGGCCCAGAGGTTAGAGCGCACGCAGTGTAAAGCGCTGGCCTGGCCTACGTCTGGTTCGGATCTCGACGGTGCCGGAAAAGTTATCTAACAGAAGTTGACTTTCTGTAATGTCTCTTTATGAGGTGTTTCACCTCCTTTGTATCGCTTCTTTGCTTTAGTCAAATCTGCCCGTGTCTTTCATGTTCTGTGCCTGTGTCTTTAAAATCCACTGAACTGCTGTTAATGCAGCATTACCTTTCATTGGATTTGACGTAAAGAGTGCATTTGCTTTGATGGTTTTCCACGGAGGCTAATGCTGATAGCTGTCGACTGGCATAAAGCACGAGTGGGCAATTAAGCAGCAAGTTGGCGCCTTGGACGGCTTGAGTCAGAAGCTATTTTTAGCCAGAGCCTCGATCAGCTCTCCAAGCTGGGAAAGCGCCCTATAACAACCTATCTTCGACGCTGAATTGCTGAGGCTCAAATAAGCGGACCCAATGTGCTGAGACTTAAAAAAGCGGGCTGAGTTCGTAGAATTAGTTAGAGGGGCCGGGTAGCTCAGTTGGTAAGAGCGTCTTGCTAGTAACCGAAAGGTCGCTGGTTCGAATCCCGGATTGGTCAACATGTGATCATATTATTTTCCCCTTTACCAACAACTGGCCCGCTGGTGTCAGTATAAATCGGTCCAGTAGTCACCTATATGCGAAAGTGTCGTGTGACTATAATCTACATACAAGTAGAATTAGTTCTTAAAGCCAATGAAGTAGCGTATACAGCTTTAGAAGTATGACTTAGGTCAGAGAGTAGTAGTGTTGGTGGTGTACAGTGGCAGCTATCGCCGTGCTATTGATATCGGGTATCTGGACACACACATACACATCATATTCTACATGGCGGCTCAAAGCAGGTACAAATCCCGTAACACCTTGCCTTTAAGCCGGCCTTTATGGTAACGGCGCCTCTCTTGGCTCGTTTGAAGTGTACCGTTCGCTCCGTGTGCTTGATTAAAGCGACATTAATTTGTAAGGGAGATAAGAGCCCAAAACCCGAGAATACTATCGAAGTCAGGGGCTGATAACTCTTCCGCACAGCAGAAGGGGAGTTGACCGTAGGGGGTTGTATGTTTGCTCACTGCGCTTTGACTTCTATCACACCCGTCCCTCCCCATTTCAACTCTTTTTCCCTCGCCCTTTTCCCTCCTACTCCAGTCACCCTCCCCCTCCACCCCCAACTCCACCCTTCCATTTTCCGCCTTCCTTCTTCTCTTCTTCCCTCCCTAAAGATGCTTTGTAGGTCATGATACCACCGTTATCAACAACAGCAACATTGCTCTGTTTACATATCAATAAACACCTCCCATCAAAGGGAGTGCATATTGTACTACTGATATCTTTAGGCTTCATTCTTAAAAGTTTCTTTGAGATCGATATCAAAATTGAACAAAAGAAACTGTCATATTCAGACTAAGAGATGATTATTTTCTAATGTATTTGTATATTTCGTGTCAAAGCCCCGGGCCCTTGGGCCTGTAGCCATTTGGTTCAATGTATGATTTATAATAATGTGTTTTAAAAAAGTGATGTCTGCGAAAGGTGGATTTTGTGTCCCAGCGTTGTAAAGACGTCTGCTATAAACATTGATACTTAGTTGCGCTGTGTTTGTTTGTTTGTGCCTCAGCTCAATGTGGATTAGCCAGAAGAAAGCGTTATGTGCCTGTAGTCTGAAGTGGTGAGCTTATCATGGCGGCATTAAACAGAAAACCGGAAAATAATTATGCCAGCAAAAGGCGAAAATTTTCAAATGGCGTTGTCTGAGGTCCAATTTTTTTTTCAGCTGCATATATGCCCATCGGAGAATTTTTATCGAATAATTTGGCCAAAAAAAAAACTTTCTATGTTCATACTGTTCAAGTTTTATTTTTAAAGGTTTTGATATGGTATTATGCTTACATTTCAACACCGTATGCTGCACGTGAATGTGTATGAGCGAAGAGAGTTGCAGGTTTTGCACGTGTGGTCTTGTTCTCCATTGATGTTTAGATGTGGACATGTTGAAAGAACACTTGCTCCAGCTCCAAGGATGGGCAACTCATCAAAATTATCATGCTTGTATTTTAGCCATGATAAAATACAAGCTTATGATCATATCAGTCGCTGCTTGTGCGATACTGTTTTCTTCGTTGTCCGTTACGGACACTGCTTCCATTCAATCAATTTTCCATCAAATCTTGTGTGTGTGTGTGTGTGTGTGGGTGTGTGTGTGTGCGTGTGTGTGTGTGTGTGAATTATTGCCTTGTTCATATTGCCATTCTCTCCATAATATCCGACGAGTAAGCTTATATAGTTTCGGACTGCTGACTTGGGTGTGTACTAACTGTCCATTGTTTCAATATAATTATATTGTAACAATAGGAATTTTCTATCTTTTTTCATCATTTATTGCTTTGTTTTCTCATCCAATTGGTCAGTACTATCGATCCATTCTTTCAATGCAATGTTTTTTGTAACAATACAGTTTTGCACCAGTATCAGTGCAGCATTTTATTTCTCGTCTATTGTCTTTATTGTAACAGGTTTCCGCGTCTTTCATACTAATTATTTTTTTTTTGTATTTTTCTATCTCATCCCTCCAGCAGTGTTTAGCGGGGTCAGTAGGCAACTGAATGTACTGCTGTTCTTGCAAGTAACATGCTCATCCCTACATGAGGTGTGAATGATGCTGCACACTACTGCTGGCTGGGTCTAGCTGCGAGACGTAGGCTGTTGCATCTCCTGTCTCACCTGTGTAATACAGTGGTGCCAGACGGCCAGGTGAGAAAGGTGGCTACCTGTTCCTACCTGGCCCACCTGGCCTGACAACGGCCACCTGTTGCTCTGACCTCTGCAGCCTGATATACCCCGTGAAATCCTTTAATATTGCCGCATGACCATCTCTTTATTCTCCCACCTCTTATTCTTTTATCCTCTGCTACCCACCTTTGCCACCCTCACCTTCTGCCTCCTCTCCCCTCACACACATATTCTGGACTATCCCCGCTTTTCTCTCTTCCCATAGTATTTCCCATCACTAAGTCTAAATTCACATCGATGAAAATCTCTCTCTCTCTTTCTCTCTCTCGCTTTCTTCTCTCTCTCTCTCTCTCTCTCTCTCTCTCTCTCTCTCTCTCTCTCTCTCTCTCTCTCTCTCTCTCTCCTTTCCAAAGAAATAGGTTTTTAAGTGTCTGGCATGTATACCAATATACTCCTTAGTCTAATCTTATTTCTGGGCGCACATTCTTTTCTCGCTTCCTAGCCACTCTTCAGTTTGTCATTTGGAGTAGGTGCCTATTTTGTGCAATTGTTAAACCATGCTTCCCTTCTATTGCCACCAGTTTTTCTGCGTCGTGTTTTAAACAGAATGTTATTATTAACGAGACACGTACACAAAACATGGCAGACATAAAAGATACACAAAAACAATTTTTTAAAAATTCTCAAAAGATCGCAGCAACGAAGGAAGAACGTTCGCTTGGAGTTGATGTTCAAATATCATCATGGCCTTATCTCCATCAACCCCAACTACCTGCCAAAACCATCAGAAAGCTCCCGGAAAAACAACTCCTGCAGCTATGACACTCCACACTGCAAAACACAATCCTTCTTCCCTAAAACAATACCCGACTGGAACCAACTTTCTGAGGAAGTTGTGACGACAGAGTCCATGGACACCTTCAAGCCCAGATTGGCCCCTCAACTGTAACACCAATATCCAGCTCCCTTCTCCTCCTCCCCTCGTCCCTTCAACACAGCCACCACTCACCTCCCCACTGATTCTCTCTGTTTTTATTGCCACCGCTACATCGACGACACCATCTAACATACCTGTATGACGGCCTGCTAGCGCCAAAACCGAGAGTTACCAGTATCACCAGATAATTGAAATTAACACATGTTCTGTTTAATTTACAGAAATACTGGTAATCCACAGTGCTAATAAACAATTATCAGTATTTGCCACGCTTTCCTTTCGCCAAAACCTGATAATTGCAAATATCATGAAATAATTACAATTAACAATGGATAATTGCAATTATCAGTAAAAATTACAATTATCTTCGCGTGGTCAGGTTTAATTTTCAGTTTTGGATCTAGCAGTCTGTCTGAAAATACGCCAAAACCGAACATTGTAATTTTCACTTGCAATTTTTACTTGTTAATTGTAAATATGTCGTTGACATTTGTAATTATCCCATGATATTTGTAATTATTAGGTTTTGTCGCTAGTAGGGCTCATAATATGTGAATTACACAGAACACGTGTTAATTACCATTATCACTGATAGGCTTACCTGTAAATGCAAGTTTTGGCGCCAGTAAGCCGCCTTAGCCAGAATTAAGCATGATCACGTAAAAATTTTAATTTTTATGTTTTAATTACAATTTTCGGTTTTGGCGCATTTCCAGGCGGACTGCTAGAGCCAAGCTGAAAATTAAACATGATCACGCGAAGATATTTGTAATTTTGTAATAATAATTGTAATTATCCCTTTGATAATTGTAAGTATCCCATGATATTTGTAATTATCGCACGATAGGTGTAATTATCACGGTTTGGCGCTAGTAGCCAAAGGAGCCATGAGGGTTGCTTAGGAAAGAGAAAGATGGAGTATGCTGGTTAAACGATCATCTGTGGTGCCCCTACGACCTCCGGGTTACGGGCCAGGACAGGATAGGATAGGATAGGCGCTAGTAGGCCGTTACTGAGTTCGACACAACCGATGCATCTTAAGCATCCAGTAGCAACAGAACCATCAACAAAATGATGTTGGCCGCTTAAAGGAGGAAGAAAGAAACATAAAACTATATTGTAAGAGACAACAAATACTGCACAATCGTTGAGTAATAAGTAATAAGTAACTACATCAATCAACTAAGCGCATAACCAAAAACGGATACATGCACCCAAATGTATAACTTGATAGAATATGGTAGCTGTCAAATGAAAAGGTAAATAAATGTCTCCGGTAATGAAGACAATAAGAACATAAAAATCAGTTTGTTTGGGAGGAGGGGTGGGGAGGCGTAAGGGCAAGAGACACCAACAAACAACTCTAAGTGCAAAAAAAACAAAAAAAATTAATAAAACTCACACACACACACACACACACACACACACACACACACACACACACACACTTATTAAAATAGTTTAAAAATGCGCGTTTGCATGTGGACAGATAATAAAGTATGAACTACTCATTTAGTCAGTTCCATTTTGACAGTTATAAACTTGTATGGCCAAAGTGCGGGGTGTAACTAGTAGAGAGAGGGAAACAATCTGGATGGGGTGTAACTAGTAGGGAGGGGGAAACAAACTGGGTGGGGTGTAACTACTAGAGAGAGGGAAACAAACAGGATGGCGTGTAACTAGTAGCGAGAGGGAAACAAACTGGGTGGGGTGTAACTACTAGGGAGAGGGAAACAAACTGGGTGGGGAGTAACTACTAGGGAGAGGGAAACAAACTGGGTGGGGTGTAACTACTAGGGAGAGGGAAACAAACTGGGTGGGGTGTAACTACGTAGGGAGAGGGAAACAAACTGGGTGGGGAGTAACTACTAGGGAGAGGGAAACAAACTGGGTGGGGAGTAACTACTAGGGAGAGGGAAACAAACTGGGTGGGGAGTAACTACTAGGGAGAGGGAAACAAACTGGGTGGGGAGTAACTACTAGGGAAAGGGAAACAAACTGGGTGGGATGTAACTACTAGGGAGAGGGAAATAAACTGGGTGGGGAGAAGTGGGAGGTGTGCGAGTGTTATCATTTAGTCAGAGCAGGACCATACCACATGAGATTTGTTATAATGGCCTACTAGCGTCAAAACCTGATAATTAAAAATATCATGAGATAATTAAAAATATCATGGGATAATTACAATTATCAAGGAATAATTACAATTATCATTTCAAAAGTAGAAATATCTTCACGTGATCATGTTTCATTTTCAGTTTTGGCTCAAGCAATCTGTCTGGAAATGCGTCAAAACCGAAAATGGTAATTTTCACTTGATAATTCCAATTTTTACTTGTGAATTATAATTTTCGGTTTTTACGTATTTCCAGGCGGATTGATAAAGCCAAACATATTTTTCATTTTTCTATGATAATTGTAATTATTCCTTGATACATAGACCTAAGTATCCCATTATATTTGTAATTATCTCATGATATTTGTAATTATCAGGTTTTGGAGCTAGTAGGTCGTCATAAGACCGCAGCTAAATAAAAATTGTAGTAATTACATCATAATTTCTATTTTTACTTGATAATTACAATTTTTACGTGATCATGCTTAATTCTAGCTAAGACGGCTTACTAGCGCCAGAACATGCATTTACAGGTATCAGTGATAATAGTAATTAACACGTGTTCTGTGTAGCCTAATTGACATATATGACGACCTACTAGCGCCAAACCTGATAATTACAAATATCATGGGATAATTACAAATATCAACGACATATTTACAATTAACAAGTAAAAATTGTAATTATCAAGTGAAAATTACTATTTTTGGTTGTGGCGCTTTTTCAGAGGGATTGCTAGAGCCAAAACTAAAAATTAAACATGACCACGCGAAGACATTTGTAGTTTTTCAATGATAATTGTATTATCCCTTGAAAATTGTAAGTATCATATTGAAATTGTAATTATCTCATGATATTTGTAATTATGAGGTTTTGGCGCTAGGAAGGCGTGGCAAATACTGTTAATTATTAATTAACACTGTGGATTACTTCAGTTTATACTCTTTAACGAAAGATGTTTGTGTCAGAAAAAAACTGACACCACAGAACTAGATTGATAGACAGTACAGCGTGTGTGTGTGGAAGGGGTGGGGGTGGGGGTGGTGGGTTTTGTGTGTGTGTGTGTGTGAATCCTCGCGCGCGCATGTGTGTGTGGGTGGATATATGTGCACGCGCGTTCCTAAGACTGTGAAATGTTACTTCCCCAAGAATTCCTCCTACAACTTGGCACCATCCAGTGCCATAAAGATGTCAGATGAAAGAGGCGGTTCTTATTAAACTTTTATCTCCTCTCTACCTCCCTCTTCCCACCCAGCCTAACCCCAAAAGAAGTATGGCAGAAGTGCCAAACCTCGCAAGTAAACTAACACGCACATGGTGCAGTAATACAATCATGCCAATGTCTGTGTATGAGTTAGTCTCCATACCTGATGGAACTGATAAAGACGATCATCACTGATGTTAATAATGTTGAACAATCGTGTTGCGCGACTTGTTTTCGGTGCGCCTTTAGATTCAAAGTTTATACAGAAATCTTACAAGGGGAGATATGACAACGGGCCTATTTTAGCGTGGCCGCCTTGTGAGTGATCTCCCCATGACGTCATGCTGCAGTTATGGCGGCAAGCAAGGCAAGAGAGAAACAAGGAGGCGATTTCTGTTCAGCCTACGGCTGTAAAAATGCGCGCTACAAGCCTGAGTGTAAAAATTTATCATTTTTTCGCATCTGTAGTTGCTGGATGATGATAATGTGTGTCTGCTGAATTTGATTGTAATGATGTGCAAGTGTTGATCAACTGGTCTCTTTCTTGCTTTGTTTTGTTGTTGTTTGCCAGAATAACTTTGTGTGTGTGTGTGTGTGTGTGTGACATGCCAGAATAACTTTGTGTGTGTGTGTGTGTGTGTGTGTGTGACATTAGTGAGCCGTAGCAGTAATTAGTAGAGTTGTGTACCGGTTCGTAACATCAAACCGGTTTTCACTGCATTTTTACAAGCTTGAATCAGTATTTAGCACTGGTTAACCAAGAATTTTCTTATGAATAAATTTTATACCTAGATTTGACTGTGTCATTCTTTTCCTACTAAATAAATAGTAATTAACGCACTAAAATGAAAATTACCTAAATTATATTATACATATAGAAAAATACAATAGCTAGACAGTGAGAGAAAGAGAGAAGGATGGAGCAGGAGGAAGGGAGAGTAACTGGTATTAAGGTCAGCCCACTATTTAAAAAATGCTTTGTTCAGTAAGTTATAAGGATTATAATTTACACAGATGATTCTGCGTTGCTTTATTTGTGTTAATTGCTTTGTATACAGATTTTTTGCCCTTCAGAAAGAGCAATGTGTTATAGGACAAATTGGCTGTAAATACCAGTTTGTCAAAGTGAATGCTAAATAGTAATTAGTGCACTGAAAAAAATAATGTAAAAACACAAATGGGCTGAGCGTGCAGTCTTAGAGATGGAGGGAGGGAGAGAATGTACAACAGATATTAGAATTATCCATTATTAAAAGAAAAAAAAAAACACACACATAATTATGCTCTGTTTTATGTTTAAGGGAAATAAAACGATCTTGCATTTTTATAATTTATTTAATCAGCTCGAATCATACATTTCTCACAGCCACTTTTTGTTCAGGCTCCCATATAATATTATTTAAATCTGTAATACTTGCAGCTTTAAACAATATCGGTTAACTGGTTAATCTAAGTCTAATCTTTCCATTGTGTAAAGAAATTACTGTAAATGAGATACATTTTTGGCACTGTTGCCCATCGTTACTTGTTTTACGAGAAAAATAAATCCCTGAAAGTATTTATAATATAGAGTCCCAGATATGTATCAAATTAATTTATCATTAGCATCAAATAATGAAGAAATTTGCATAATTTACCATTGTATTTGTATATTCAAACTTAGATAACTATGTCGTGATTGAATTGTGAATTGTTTTGTTGCATTACTCACAACCGCCTTCATCATGGGCAATTGCATATGAATAAATCAACATGTCCTTGACATGTCCCAAGTGTCCTTTTCTTCTTGGTTTTGCTTGTTCTTTGACTGAATATGACTTTTCTTAGTGGTCAGTATAGTTGCGAGTGTCAGAGAGTGCACGTATGTGCGTTGCAATTGCAAAGCTAATAATAATAATAATAATAATAATAATAATAATAATAATAATAATAATAATGGATGCTAATATGGGCTTTTCTTTGAATAAATTCAAACTCAAAGCGTGGCGATCTCCACCAACATATCTGCAACACACAAATTACAGACACATAGGGACAACAGTATACAAGACAAATACACATGGTACAATAGGGAGATCGCTATTAGGAAAGTAAAAGGCAAATGGATTTTTGTATTTTCAAAATAAAATTGGCTGCATCCTGTATTATTTTGAAAGGAAAAAGGAACCCAGAGTACTCAGAGAGAGACCTCATTGACCCGTAAAGTTTCATAAGTTAACATTTTTGGCCCTATGCGGGGATCAAACCCGTGACTCTTGACATTGGAAACCAGTGCACTAACCAACTTTGCTAAAAAAAAAGAGAGAGAGAGATAAAATCAAACCAAATAAAAGTTTTAAAAACGTATTAACCATTTTGTAATGAATATTACAAATAAAATTGTTGGTGTATCATACTTTATATGTTATAATTATTTTTATAAACCTTACACACACACTTATCCATTATTTCTATTTCACACTGAAAATATCACGTAGGCTTTCACATAAGGTTAATGACAGGTATTCACAATTTTTTTGAATGAATATTGTTGGTAATTTATGATTACGGTCCAAGTGTAAAAATTAAGACCTTAAGTGCTGTGACATCAAATTTAAATTAGTGATGTTAAACAATTTATCTCTTTAATCGCGATTAATCGAATAAATTTTTTTTAAAATTGCGATTAAGCAAATTTTTCGTGAACAACCCTGCCAAATAAAATAGGCCTACTATTTAAAACTGACAGAGTGAACTTGTTTTCAGAACATATATTCAGATTTCTAACAGAGAAGAAATTAAAATGACATTAACACTTTTAAAGTAATTATAAACTATCAACAAACTTGAGTATTTATTTATAAAAAAAAAGAAAAAAGAGAGAGATTCCTGTCATTAGCCGTATGTTAGAACAGACCTTTATTATCAGTAGTGTTCTTTTTGGTAAATTAAAACTAAAATTAAGAGAGAGAGAAAACAAAAATAGATGACTATCTTTGTTTAAATAACTTCACATTCGCTTTTCTAAACAATAAAACGCCAAAAAAAACCACAACAACAGCGTGCCAAACCTAGCAACCGGTACCTGTGTCAACAATACTTTTATATATAAAGCACAGTCCATAGCATGACGCTTGCAAGGGAGGTAATGCAAATCCTTGGCTACGGAACTTAATATGGCAAATAGGCCCGTTGTCATATCTCCCCTTGTAAGATTTCTGGTTTATATTAGTTCCCAAGATGTAAAGCTTTTTTTTAGCTTTTTTTTTAGCTTTTTTTTTACCTTTTTAGTTTTTTAAGCTTTTTCCGTCCGGAGGTGATGTTTGCGCACTTTTATCTGCACCTACTGGACGAATTTCTTTTAAACTTGGTATTTAGTTAGGAATAGTGAATCCTACCAGTTTACAGAAAAGTATGCATATCTGGTGATGTCATCATGGTGACGTCAATAGTTTTTTTTTTCTAATCCTATTTTCTCCCAAATTACTGGAGGGATTTGTTCAAGTTTAGTATGCACTTTGACTTTACTCAGGTAAAACCAAACTTATGCAAATCGAGTGACGTAATCAAAGTAACGTCATTTAAAAAAAAGAAAAAAAAAGAAAAAGAAAAAAAAGAAATGAATTTGTGTAAATCTTTTTGTATAATTAGAGTATACAGATGCCTTGAGCTTTAAACAAAACTATGGTATATTGAGTGACGTCATCATCATGGTGACATCATAATTTTTTTCTACTCCTATTTTCTCCCACACTACTGGAGGGTTTGGTATATATACTTAGACTTCCTTGTGCCTCCAACGTAAAACCAAACTTATTCAAATCGAGACCCCTTGGGGTCATGAGCAATCTTGTCACTGTAGATTGTTCTAACCTATAAAGGGAACAGTGAAAGCTCCAGTTGAAAACCTGTCTTGCCTTTGTAGGCATGACTAATTCACTGCGGCAACAGTTCCCCCCGTTGGAGTGCCGGGGGTTTCAGTATAAATGGTATCCCCACATTCTGGAAATTTAGTGCTTTAAATTCCCGCTGTCGCTGTCTTCATCATTTGCCCTTTCCCATTCCTGATCTGTCCTATCACTCTGCTATACTTTCTTCTTCTTCGCTAGATCAATGACCTACCTTTTTTCTTGAAAACTCTTCCTGGACAAGACTCCTTGTTTGTGTATGAGGTCTGTTGGATCAGCTTGGGAGTGTTGGACGCTGTCTGCCGGGTGGTCACTAGGGCTTCCTATGATTGTATTATTTCGCACTATAGGCATTTTATATGTATGTGTTTTGTTGATGATTTATAATGATGGTTGTATTCTATTTTGTTTTTGTAACCGGGGTGTTCGCGTAGTTGAGGTCAACCCTCAGCCGTCCCCCGCGTGGGATGTCTTTATTGTAAAGTGACTGGGCGGTGGAGGGCATTCAATTTTCCCACTAGGGTTGTTTCGGCAGATCTTTTATGCGGATCGGGGGTTGTCCGGTCCTGATTTGGCTCGGAAGAGTCCGCTGGACCTAAAGCAACAATAAATCAATCAATCAATCAATTCAAATCGAGTTTAATTTTTATTTTTACGTTTCCTTTAAACCTTGCATTTAATAAGAGTGAACAGATGCGTTGAGCCTTAGTCACAACTTATGTTTAATGAGTGACGTCATTGTGCTGAGGTAATATTTTTATTTTCATTTCCTATCCTATCCAATCCTATCCTATCCCGTAACTCAAAGGTCATTGGCGCACCACAGATGATCGTTTAACCAGCGTACTCCATCTTTCTCTGTTCTCAGCAACCCTGTCAATTGGCGAAATAAATTCCTGTTATCCTGTTATCCTGTTATCCCTCATGGCTTCGTTCAGTGTCAATCCAGTCCATTCTCGAATGTTGTCCTCCCACCTCTTTGTCTGTCTCCCTCTCCTTGCACGGTGGATTTTGCAATGCGGGATGCTCAGGTATGTGGCCTTACCATCGGAGTTTCCGTTTCTTCACCACTGTGAGCATGTCATCGTGTTGTCCAATGGCTTCTGTGATGGTCTATAGGACTTCGTTGTTGGTGATGTGATCGGTATAGGAAATGCCCAGAAGTCTTCTGTAGCACCTCATCTCCATTCTTTGTATTCTTCGTTGTAGATCTGCAGTGAGGGTCCATGTTTCGCAAGCGTATAGAAAGATGGAGATGAAAATGGAGTGAAGCAGCCTTACCTTGGAATGAAGACTGATGGTCCTGTCTTTCCAAATGGGCTTCAACCTTGTCAGGGCCAGGGTTGGTTGTGCGATCCTGGAGAGGACTCCTTGTCTGGACCCATTGTCTGATACAATGGCTCCTAAATATCTGAAGCTATGCACTGTGTTGAGGGATTGGCCTTGGACTTTGATGTCCATTTTGATGTCTTTGGTTTTTTTGGGCATCAATGTGGTCTTCTCTGCACTTATTTCCATTCCAAAGGCTCTGGAGGTGGTGTCAAGCCTCTGTACAGCTGTTCAAGTTCTTGTTCCTCTCCAGCCAATCCATCAATGTCATCCGCAAAACGGAGGTTGGAGATTGCTCTACCCCCTATGCTCGGTCAAACGCTTTCTTGAAGTCTACAAACACATGATATAGATGCTGTTGGTGCTGTAGGTATTTCCCGGAGATTATTCTGAGATTGAAAGTTTTCATTTAGTTATTTATTTTGCGAACTTTTTTTCTGAAACTAAAATATTGTGTGTGTGTGTGTGTGTGTGTGTGTGTGTGTGTGTGTGTGTGTGCGAGAGAGAGAGAGAGAGAGAGAGAGAGAGAGAGAGAGAGAGAGAGAGAGCACGCGGAGGAACTTTGCACTTGTTAGGATCCAGCACTTATTATTTGTATTTGTATTTTATTTTGTAATTTGTTGAGGGTCGTAGTGTGGGGTCAATGGTAAAGTTTGAGGGATTGGGGGATAGGAATATTCCAGAGGGAAGCGCAACACTTGGAGCCTAATATTTAAAATAAAATAAGCAGTAGCCATTTTTGCACGCAAAGATCAGCGTACTAGTTTTCGTTATGTCTGCGCCTGGGAAACAGGAGTCATACACTTTGTCCAGATTTTCTGTTACCTCTGTATCCCCGGGAGTGGTGTGGGTGAAACAGTTGTGAGGGAAGGGAGAGGAGTAGAGGGGAGGGAAGCAGGGGAGGGAGTTATGAATGTCACTCTCCCACATACAAATAAAAGTAATGTAAAAGGCTCGTAGTCTATAATATATAGTATTACTTTGTAGCCTACGTACACAAACTCGTTTCTCTGTGTCTAGATCAGTACAACTTATGTTAATCTGATGAATAAAATTTGATACAACAACAACTGTGTCTGGATCACACAGCGTACCTCAGACGTGATCAGACTTACTCCCTATTCATTATCACACACACACACACACACACACACACAGAATGGCGTGAGCGTGCGTGTGTGTAATTATGTTAATAGATTGGTGTAATATTTGGGGATAGGTATGGGGGGGGGGAGGATACATATAGCCTCTACCCATTATTCAGCTTACTGTTGACCGGATAGGGCTTATCATAGAATGCGGAGACTAAATAGGGTGTGAGAGTCATCAGGGTCGGCTATGCTGTGTGTACTAGGGGGAATGGGAGTGGTGGGTGTGGTGGGTGGGAGCTGTGAGTTTCAATACCTTGAGGCGCTCCACATGTCAAACCAGCATCATACCGACATCTAACCACAAAACCCCATGTTTGATGGGCCTGTGCTTGTCGTTGAGATTTTTTTTCTGGCGTGGCTGGTGGGCTGGCGGGGTTAGGTGGGGTGAGGATGGAAAGACAGGAAGGCAGGAGGAGACAAGAGAGAAGAAAGGGAAGCGTTATGCTCTGGCACTACCACCTCTCTTCCTCCTCCTCCTCCCTCTTCTTCTTCTTCTTCTTCTTCTTCTTCTTCTTCTTCTTCTTCTTCTTCTTCTTCTTCTTCTTCTTCTTCTTCACGAGGGCGGCCTCGTGGCGCAGTGGATAAGTCGCCGGTTTCCTATGCCGAAGGTCGCGAGTTCGATTCCCGCAAGGGGCGAACGTATGTGACTTAGGTACGAAACTATTGAGGTCACCGAGGGTTTTCTCCGGGCACTCCGGTTTCCTCCCTCCCTTCAATAATGGTACAGGACGCAGTCAATATAAAAATTTCAAAAATAAAAATTCGATTTTCTTTCCGTCTTCTAATAGCGATCTTTTTGCCTTTACACCACCTGTTTGAGTGATGGATATGTGTTTGGTGTGTGTGAGGGTGGATGAGACAGGTGAGCGTGTATGTTGGTATAGATCGCCGCGCTTTGAGCCTGAATGATTTGGGGAAAAGCGCGTATAGCATCCTGTATTCTTCTTCTTCTTCTTCTTCTTCTTCTTCTTCTTCTTCTTCTTCTTCTTCCTTTTACACACCGAGGGACCTGGATTGTGGTGATTACCGTGTGTACGTTGTGTTGTGTGTGTGTCTCCTCTTCTCCTCCTCCTCTCCCTTTTTCTTCTCCCCACTCTCCCCATTTTCCCCATTCTCCATATTCTCCCCATTCTCCCTATTTTTCCTATCTTCCCCATTCTCCCTGTTCTCCCCATTCTCCATATTCTCCCTATTCTCCATATTCTCCCCATTCTCCCTATTTTCCCTATTCTCCCCATTCTCCCTATTTTCCATATTCTCCATATTCTCCCCATTCTCCCTATTTTCCCTATTCTCCATATTCTCCCCATTCTCCCTATTTTCCCTATTCTCCATATTCTCCCCATTCTCCCTATTCTCCCTATTCTCCCCATTCTCCCTATTTTCCCCATTCTCCATATTCTCCCCATTCTCCCTATTTTCCATATTCTCCATATTCTCCCCATTCTCCCTATTTTCCCTATTCTCCATATTCTCCCCATTCTCCCTATTCTCCCCATTCTCCCTATTTTCCCTATTCTTCCCATTTTCCCTATTCTCCCCATTCTCCCTATTCTCCCTATTTTCCCCATTTTCCCTATTCTCCATATTCTCCCCATTCTCCCTATTTTCCCTATTCTCCATACCTCTTGCAGTAGACATGAACATGGATTCTCCTGATTTTCTCACTATTTGTTTATTATGTTATTTTTCCTCCTCCTCCTCATCTTCATCATCATCACCATTATTATAATCCTCATCATCCTTCTCCTCCTCCTCTTTCTTCTTCTTCTCCTCATGCTGTTCAGGGGAATCAGTTGAGACGTGTGAAAGTATAAATGTATTTTTTATGTGTTGTGTTTTGTCATCTCCTCCTTCTCCTTCTCCCTCTCATCCTCCTTATCTTTCTCCTCCTCCGCCTTTTCTCCTGATGGCCTGAGAAGGGAGGGTGTAATGCATGGTGATGTACATCAATTGTCATGATCACAGTTTATATTTTGTGTCTGTTTCCAGCTTGCCGGCGGTTAGATTTGAGCATTGAGCGAAGCCAGCTGGGTTCCTTTTAGTAAAAGTTAGACACTGACAGTTTAGATCAATCTCCTCTGAGTGTGTGTGTGTGTGTTTAATATGTGTGTGTGTATAGGTGGGAGGGGAATGCGCGTGGGCCTGTGTGTGGGTAGATGGATAAGTTTGAAGAAAGAGATAATTGAGAGGGAGAGAAAGAGAGAGAGACAGAGAGAGACAAAGAGATAGACAAACAGAGAGAGAGAGAGGGACAGACAAACAGACAGAAACAGAGATACAGCGAGAGAGAGAAACATAGACAGAGAGCGCCATTATAGTAAGGTATTGCGGCCTTTACCCATATTTACAGTAACTGGTTATCAATCAATAATAATAATAATAATAATAATAATAATAATAATAATAATAATGATGATGATGATGATGATGATGATGATGATGATGATGATGATGATGATGATGATGATGATGATGATGATGGATGTGGTGGTGGTGTTGATGTATGGTTTATACCCGTCTGTCTTAATTGGAAGGTTCCTGAACCTTTTGGGCAAGGGATCTCAGAACCTCAAAACAAGTTTCGCGAACCTCTACGAACCTTCCACGAGGCTTCCAATTAAGACAGATCATGAAAGTGCACTCAAAACGTGACACTCACTATTCAAAATGTGACACTCATCACTCAAAACGTGACACTCACTATTCAAAATGTGACACTCGGCACTCAGATCGTCACTCAAAACGTGACACTCACCATTCAAAAGGTGACACTCATCACTCAAAACGTGACACTCACCATTCAAAATGTGACACTCATCAATCAAAACGTGACACTCATCACTCAAAACGTGACACTCACCACTCAAAACGTGACTCTCACCACTCAAGCTTAAGGCAAGGGGGCAAGGCAAGGAGATGACGACAAGGAAATTAGTTTAGTATTTTGAATTTTATTGAATTAACTGCCCTAAATACCACGAAGGAAATCGGAGTACCTGGAGAAAACCTTCAGTGAGGTCCCATATACCTAAGTTAAATATTCCCCGGCGGGGATCGAACCCACACTTTTCCTTCCCCACACCTTTCGTACGCTTGCTATTAGGAACACGGTGTGATTTGATTGTGTTGGTGTACAGTACTGTTTGTGTGGCACTTTTTCAGTGGCTCACTGTGGCCCCATTTATACATTCTGCCGTGAACTGACAAAACCGAGCAAGTCCACAAAACCTACTTTCGAGAAAATCGACGTTTTGTGTTGCGCTATATTACGCGATCGTTTCTGGAAGTTTAAGGGCATATTATAATGCAATTCCTCGATTTAAGAGTGCATACCTTGAATGTTAAAGAAATGTTTGATAGATTTGATGTTTTAAGACTATTTGTGGACTTGCTTTGTTTTGTCAGATTATTCTTGAGATAGGTCTTTGTTGAGAACATGACAAAACCAAGCAAGTCACCCACTTGGTTTTGTCAGTTTATTATTGAATTAAATCCTTGTTAAAAAAATTCACAAAAACAAGTAAGTCAAATCCGCTTGGTTTTGTCAGTTTATTATTAAGTAAATCCTTGTTTTCAAAATTCACCAAACCAAGTAAGTCCCATAGGCCGTTTCTTTGTTAAAAAGTCTGACGAGATGAGTCACATAAGTTCGGTTTTGTAAAATGTGGGTGCGGCAGTTAAAGTGTATGTATGTGTGTGCGTGTTTGTTATTGTTTTTAGCCATTCTTCACTTAATATTCCTCGGTTGGTATGCAAGAGTCATGGTTATGGGGTAGACCGTAGCGCAGTGGGTAGGCGCCGGTGTTCAATGCCGATGGTCGCGGGTTCGAGCTCCGCACGGGGCAAAACTTTAGGATTCTTATGAGACTTTACGGGTCACCGAGGGTTCTCTCCGGGTACTCCGGTTTCCTCCCTCCCTTCAAAATAATATTAGATGCAGCCAATTTAATTTTAAAAATACAAAACTATTTTCCTTTCAGTTTTCTATTGTAGCGATCTTCCTGCCTTTACACCACGTGTATGTCTTGTATTTTGTTGCCCTTGTTGTGTGTCTGTAATATATTTGTTGCTGTTTGTTTGTGGGTTCGAGCACAGAATAGAATAGACCCAACGTTTCCCGGCGAGTCGAAAGAGGCGACTAACAGGGTAATGTTAACACGGCATCACTGGGCGAAAGTCTTCTACACAGAAGTCACCTGCCAGGGCGAGGAACCTCACGTTACTACAGGTTCAACGACCACGTGCTCAAGGCCAAGGCGAGCCACACTGTATTCGTGGATTTCGGCTGTGGCCAACAGCCTGGAGAGGAATGGGCACCGTCAAGTCTTTTTTTGCCCAAGACACACTACATGATGACACTATCCACTAATTCCATACCGGATCGGTCGTCGCACGGCTCAAGGACCGCGCCTTCCGTTGGCCACCAGGACGGAGGTGTTAAGTATGCTACTGATGGACAATTTAGCAAGATCCGCACGAGAAACAACATCGTCATAGAAACCTGGAATGTCAGGACCCTAACTGCGGAAGGAAAATTAGAAGAACTGGTCCACGAGTTGGACCACTATCGATGGAACGTTCTAGGCATCAGCGAACTGCGCTGGAAAGGCCTAGGTGAAACAACGACCGACAAAGGCCACAAGCTCTATTTCAGCGTTAGAAATTAAAGGAACGAACACGGCGTTGGATTCTTGGTCCACAAGAACATTCTAGCCACTGTCATGGGTTGCCGCCCAGTCTCCAGTAGACTCATTACCATCCCCCTGAGAGCAGCCCTTTTCAACATCACCATCATCCAGGCCTATGCCACAACATCGGACTATGACGACAGCGAAGTGGAGGATTTTATGAAAATCTACAGGCGGTCCTTGACCAAGTGCCGAAGAAGGATATAGTCATAGTGCAAGGCGACTGGAATGCCAAGGTTGGCCAAGATGCGCACCACAACTGGGGAGACACATGTGCACCCCACTGTAACAACGAGACAAATGACAGGGATCTGAGATTCTTGGAGCTTGCCAGACACAACAATTTGGTACTGGCAAACAAGCTTGGTCTCCACAAAAACTCCATACGATGGACATGGCACATTCCCGGCGGGGAGCATCACAACCAAATAGACTACATCATGGTCAAGAAACGCTTCAGATTAAGCATCAACATTGGCAGGACACGCACTTTTCCAGGAGCAGACATCGGAAGTGACCACGATCTCTTGATGATGTCTTTCCGGCTCCACTTGAAGAGAGTAAATACAGCAAAGTGCACTAGACTGAAGTTCGACCTGGACAAACTGCAAGACCCGGAGGTGGCAGAACTATTTCAGGCCACAATTGGAGGGAAATTTGCACCACTGCTCATTTTGGGGACTGGTGAAATAGATGTCAACACCATGACCACCACCTTCAACTCAGCCGTGATGGATGCCGCCACTGAGATCCTTGGCAAGCACCGACCAAAGAAAAAGCCGTGGATCACACCTGAACTTTTGGATGTGTGTGATAAACGAAGAGAGATTAAAAAAAAAGAAAAAAGAACACCTCACAGTGAGCTGATGTCTACCGAAAAATCAACAATGATACCCGAAAAGGCATGCGCACAGCAAAGGAGAACTGGATAGAAGATCAATGCCATGAAATAGAGAACAGTCTGAACAAAAACAACAGCAAGAAGGCCTACCAGACTGTAAAGCGGCTGACAAATGTCAAACAGCCCTAAGTCTCCACGATCCAAAGCAAGTCTGGCATATGCCTTACAGAAGAACAAGAAGTCTTGGACAGATGGACAGAGTACTGCTCTGACCTTTACAACCATACACCAAATGGAGTTCTAGCATGTCCCGAGAACAGAGAAGAACAAATCCTCCCATTTCTCCGGGAAGAAGTTGAGGCAGCAGTGCTATCGCTAAAGAAAAGTAAGTCAGCGGGAGTGGACAACATACCCGCGGAACTGCTACAAGCAGGAGGAGAAGCGATGATTGATGCCCTCACTATTATCTGTAACAAGATCTGGCAGAGTGGAGAGTGGCCTATACCATGGGCCCAGTCGCTTGTCATCGCTCTTCCCAAAAAAAGGTAACCTTCAGGAGTGTGAAAATTACCGCACCGTCAGCCTCATCAGCCATCCCAGCAAGGTCCTCCTGAAAATAATACTCAACAGGTTGAAACCCCAAGCTGAACAAATCATAGCTGAAGAACAAGCAGGATTCAGGGCAGGGCGAAGTACCACTGAACAGATTTTCAACCTCAGAATAATCTGTGAGAAATACCTACAGCACCAACAACATCTATATCATGTGTTCATAGACTTCAAGAAAACGTTTGACTGAGTCTGGCATGTAGCTCTATGGGCAACAATGAAAGTATACAATATTAGCCCTAAAATTATTGAAGCCATCAAACGCCTGTATGACAAGGCTACAAGTGCAGTCCTCCACAACAGCGCCATCGGAAACTGGTTCAGAACAACAATCGGTGTGCGTCAAGGATGCCTACTCTCTCCAACACCCTTCAACATCTTCCTAGAGCGCATCATGTCAGATGCTCTTGCAGATCACGAAGGCACAGTCAGCATAGGGGGTAGAGCAATCTCCAATCTTCGTTTTGCGGATGACATTGATGGATTGGCTGGAGAGGAACAAGAACTTTAACAGCTGGTACAGAGGCATGACACCACCTCCAAAGCCTATGGAATGGAAATAAGTGCACAGAAGACCAAAATGATGACCAACAACACCAATGGCATCAACACGGACATCAAAGTCCAAGGTCAATCCATCAACACAGTGCATAGCTTCAAATATTTAGGAGCCATTGTATCAGACAATGGGCCCGACAGAAAGTCGTCTCCAGGTTTGCACGAACAACTGCTGCACTGACAAGGTTGAAGCCATTTGGAAAGACAGGACCATCAGTCCATTCCAAAGTAAGACTGCTGCGCTCCCTTGTCATCTCCATCTTCCTATAAGCTTGCGAAGCATTGACCCTCACAGCAGATCTCCAACCAAGAATACAAAGCATGGAGATGAGGTGATACAGAAGACTTCTGGGCTTTTCCTATACCCAACACATCACCAACGACGAAGTCCGAGAGACCATCACACAAGCTATTGGACAACACGATGACCTGCTCACAGTGGTGAAGAAACGGAAACTCCGATGGTATGGCCACGTCACCAGATCATCAGACCTTGCAAAGACTATTCTGCAAGGCACAGTGCAAGGAGGTAGAAGAAGAGAGAGACCGAAAAAGAGGTGGGAGGACAACATTCGAGAATGGACTGGTTTGACACTGAGCGAAGCCATCAGGGCTGCTGAGGACAGGGAAAGATGGAGTATGTTGGTTAAACGATCATCTGTGGTGCCCCTACGACCTCAGGGTTACGGGACAGGGTAGGGTAGGATAGGATAGTTTGTTTGTTTCCACACCTCGTGGAAGTTGCCGCATAGGCGGAAGAGCCACAGGATCCTTCATGGTGGGCAGGAAAGTACATGAAGAAAACTCTTTTTCAAAAAGCCGAACACGTCATTTGCTGACTGAAATTTCGTCATCTTTTTCACAGGAAAATAATACTGCACAGCAGCAATAACATGGATTCTCACTGGTCCACTTCATCGTAAGGCACTTTCTCATTGGTCGGGAGGACTTACTTTTTTTTTGTCAGTTTATTATTGAAGATGACGTCATCATGCCAACTCGAGCATCAGCCAGAGGATCGCCGAAACAAAATCGCAGTGGACTTGCTTGGTTTTGTTAGTTTATTCCCCCACTTAAATGTTTTTTAACAAGGACTTACTCTATGATATCTCCAAATCTAAATATAGTTCGGATTTGATTTTTACAGGTAAGATGCGTCATTCTCTTGCAAGTTTGATGGCGCAAAAAACTCATTTTCGACCTTAGGTGGACTTACTCGGTTTTGTCAAATCACGGCAGCATTGGTCAGACTGGTCGCTTAATAACGCGTAGGTGACGATTTAAACCCTATGTGTCATTGTTGACGTCAGCGCGCGCGTTTGTGTGTGTGTGTGCGTGTGTGTGTGTGTGTGTGTGTGCGTGTGTGTGTGTGTTTGTTTGTTTGTTTCTTTGTTTGTCTGTTAAAGAACGAGATAGAGAGAGAGAGAGAGAGAGAGAGAGAGAGAGAGAGAGAGAGAGAGAGAGAGAGAGAGAGAGAGAGAGAGAGAGAGAGAGAGAGAGTAGGTTTGTGTGCTTATTTGTGTGTATTATCACTGTATGTGTGTACAGGTGCGCTGGCGGATGTTTTCCGCGCGCGCGCGTGTGTGTGTGTGTATGTGTGCGCGTGTAAGAGTGCGCGCGTGTGTGTTTCTGAATGTGTGTGTTGGTTGACAGATTGCCACATAGTTGTTATAACAATGTTCCATGAGCACTAATTTTTTAATTATTGCCATGGTCGTTGTCTTCCTCCTGTCAACTGTTGTCTGGTTTTCCTTTAGCAACATCCCATTGACTACAAGTTTCACACATCACAGCTTTCTTCTGTCTAATCTGATGACATCTAACAAAAACTGCCTCATAATAACCGCGGTTGGACATATGGAACTTATTAAAACTAGTACATTCCCGTTTAAAGGACTTTAATAATGATTATCATAAACGTTACTATTGGGATTTTCATTAAATTAAGATCATAATTTCCATACAGTTTTTGTTTTTTGAAGAAAGGAAACGTGGTCGATATTGGAGCACCTTATGAAAGAAAGAAAAAAAGAAAGATTTATCTTATATAGTGCACTTACAAGCTCAGAGAGCTTCTCAAAGCGCTGGCCCGTAATATCCAGCAATCACACAATAATGTCAGGCTCTTCTTCTTCGATGCACTCTTTGTCATGTTTATCACGGTTTTAATTTGTGTTCATTTGCTTTTCCTTTAGTCTGTCAAATATCGCTAATAACATATCTAACATGAAGTTCATACATTTAGAGATCATTTATACATTAGACATTTGGTGTGTAAACATACAAAAAACAATCATTCTAGCAAACAAACAACATACATCATACATGCATACATGCGTACATACATACATACATACATACATACATACATACATACATACATACATACATACATACATACATACATACATACATATATATGTATACATTCATACATGCATACATACATACAATGATACATACATGCTTACATACATACATATATACTTATATACATACATGGATACATGCATACATACATACATGCATATTTATATACATACATACATAGATACATATTTATATACATACACACAGACATAGAAACATGCATACATACTTATATACATGCATGCATACTTATATACATGCATAGATACATACTTATATACATACATAGATACATACATGTATTCATACATACATACAAACATACATACATATATTGATCCATACATACATTGATCCATACATACATAAATACATACATATATACATGCATACATACTTATATGCATACATACATATATACATACATGCATACTTACATACATACATAATACATACATACATGTATGCATACATACATACAAACATGCATACAAATAGACATTGATGCATACATACATACATACATACATACATTGATACATACATACATACATACATACATACATACATACATGCAAGCATGCATACGTACATACATTGCACGCCTCTCTTTCAAGAACTACACTGGCTCCCAATTGAACAACGAATTAAATATAAAACCTCATGTCTTTGCTATATACATCATCTCTGGAACAGCTCCTAGCTATCTTTTCGAACTTTTGACTGTCTATGTTCCTTCAAGATCTGTCCGCTCGCCTGCAGATGTTAGGATGTTCCGTGTACCAGAATACCACAGGGTGAGACACGGTGGTCGAGCCTTCAGTTTCTTCTCCGTTCAGACCTGGAACTCGATACCTCGGTCCGTCCGTCACAGTCCTTCACTAGCGTCTTTTAAAATCAACTTGAAGACGCATCTTTTTAGAGAGACCTTTTCTTAGGCGCCCTGAGTGAGTGTTTTTGGGTGTTGGGATATGTATGTGGTTGCGTGTTATTGACCAATGTACGCATGTTGTGTTTACATTTGTTTGTGTAAAGCGCTTTGTGATTTTGGAAAGCGCTGTATAAATTGCCTGGTATTATTATTGCTGCTATGATTATTATTATTATTATTATTATTATTATTATTATTATTATTATTATTATTATTATTATTATTATTATTATTATTAATATTATTATTACATGGATACATACATAAATACATGCATACATATATATATATACAATACATACATACGAGAACATACATACATACATACATACATACATACATACATAGGCTTACATACATACAAAGTGATTGTACATGGTACAAGTTGGATATTCAAACAGCATCTTTTGCATTCTCTGCAGACCGTAGGAAAATGAAGCGACAGATAGTTCCAGCAAAACAGTAAAAAGCACAGAGCGGCGGTTGTTGAAATGTGCAGTGCAGGGCGAGGCAGGAGGCGAGGAGATAGCACGGCCAGCACCATCTTCCCAAAATCTGGGCCCTGTCTTTTTACTGCTGCGCGTCCTGCAAAACCGATCATCGTCTAGGCGCGCCACCAAGCAAAAGCAATCACCGTCTAGGCTTGATACTCGCGTGTCACGCCTCGACAGCTAGACACCGACAGGCTGACACTGACACCGACATTGAACGCTTCATTTACGCCATGGCCAACTATCCCAGCCAATACGCCATATATCATATTATGTTTTCCACTTTGATCAATGTCTTCTTTAAGCGTCACTCTGTTTTATTTCTTTTGCTCCCCCTCCCCACGCCTACTCCCATCCCTTCCCACTCCATAACTCTGTCCGTTCTTTTATTCCCTACCCATTTCTAATTCTACTACCATTATTTATTTATTTATTTCGTTTTTTAGTTAGTTGTTCTCTCTCTCTCTCTCTCTCTCTCTCTCTCTCTCTCTCTCTCTCTCTCTCTCTCTCTCTCTCTCTCTCTCTTACTCACTCGTCTCTCTCTCTTTCTTCTTTTCTTTCTCTTTTCTCTTCTCTCTCTCTCTCTCTCTCCCTCTCTCTCTCTCTCTCTGTCTTCTAACTCTCTCTGTCCCCCTTTTCTCCAAATAAACAAATTTGTTGTCTTCAGTCGAAAAAATTGGTTCTAAATGAATGGATTTGTTTGTTGTTTTAAAAAACGTTCTGAATTTGTAAATGGGGCCGTAGAGAAAGAGAGAAAGAAACAGAGATACAGCTAGACAGACATATGGGCTCTGATACCCAGAGAGAGAAAGAGAGACAGACAGACAGACAGATAGACAGACTTTAGTTGTGGTTTGAACCCTACACTAGAGGTCAAAGGTTCATTTCCTGTTTTGTAACGTGATGTGACAAAGGTTGACAGGTCTTGTCATTGGCACGTGGGGCATCAATCACAAATGTGTCAGTTTCTTCTTTTTTTCACGCTCATCCCTCTCCTTCTCACCCTCTCCCCTTCAAAATACACCAGTCCTTTCTTCATCTTCTTCCCTCGTCACAACTACAACTACCACCATCACAATAACAACAACAACAATAACAACAACAACAAGACATCTGTATCTCTCTTTGTTGTAATTGTGGTTTCCTGTTGCTGTTGTCGCTGTTTTTGTTGTTATTGTTGTTCCGTTGTCGCTGGTTTTTGATACTGTTGGTGTGGTTGGTGTTATTTCGGGGTGTCCTATGTAGTGCTGGGGTGGAGCACTGGTCTCCTAAGCCACAGTGCGTGGGTTCGATCCTTGCCAGAGACAAAATATTTGACTTAGCAGGTCACTGAGGATTTTATCGTGTTACTCCGGTTTCCCCACTCCCGTACAAATGGTATTGTTAATGTAAATTTCCTAAATACAACCTTAGTTTCTTAGTAGCAATCTTCTGTTTGAGTGATGAATGTGTTATTGCTATTTATGTAATCTTCGATGGACAAAAGTGCTTCAGCCTACATTTCAACCACAATCCACAATCCAGGTTGTTGTAGTTGTTGCTGTTATTATCAGTAGTAGTAGTAGTAGTAGTAGTAGTAGTAGTAGTAGTAGTAGTAGTAGTAGTAGTAGTAGTAGTAGTAGTAGTATTGTGTTGTTGTTGTTGCTGTTCTTGTTGCTATGTTATTATTTTCTTCATCCTTTCGCCAATCCTCCTAAAATAACGCATCAATACATGCATAATATATAGAAGAAGAAGGAGAAGAAGAAGAAGAAGAAGAAGAAGAAGAAGAAGAAGAAGAAGAAGAAGAAGAAGAAGAAGAAGAAGAACAACAACAACAAAAACACAACACAACAAACAACAACAACAACAAGAAAAAAGCCATACTGGGGAAAAAAAACGGAGTGAAAGGCATTAAACAGATAGACTGTCCATGAAGAAGACCAAGAACAACAAAAACAAGGAAAAAAAGAGAATATTATAACTCCTAAGCGCGATTGTACACAAAGCATCCATCCAAGTGCACAGAGAGAACATGATTGAAGAAAAACGCTTTTAAGCATAAGCCCAGGAATTTATTGGTTGGTATTCACATTTATTATAGGGTATTGACATTTTGTATAGAGCGTGCAACTTGCAAGCAACACATAGCACCCCAACTCCCTCTCCCACTCACAGGCACGCTAATAGAGGTCGCAGCAGTCATAAAGAAAGCCAGACTTTGCCATGAAGACAGGAGCGGACTAGAAAGAAGGAATTGTCGGGCGAAATGGGAGGGGTTTAACTGCTGAAGGGGGCCAGGGATTGGAGGACGGGCGATAACCGTGTATTGATCCTTCTTCTTTTCCCCTCCATTTGCCGCCTTTATGATGATTTCCTTCCCTCAAGCCCTCCACCACGCTGCCCACATTCTCCTTTTGCCGCACCAGCTGAGGCTCTCCGAGTCCAGCGGCTTCAGTCCTTTAGTATGGAGGAATTCACCACGTTTGAAATTGCTGATGTTCAGCTACGTGTGAGAGCTTGGGGAGAAAACAAACACCATTTGAATGGCTAGACATCTTGTTCATGTTCCATGAGAAGGGATCAATCACTTCCAACAGTGAGGAGGCCAGGTCAAATATTCAAATAATGAATATATTTATATCGATGTAATTTATGATGTATATATGTGACTTGTCATGATAAAACCGGGTTAAGTAGAACAAGTCATCAAAAGTCACATATGTTCTATGTCGCTTGTAGTTGATACTGCTCTGGTGTGCATATATGTGTATTCTTTGTTTAGCTGTGAGCCTGCCTTGGGTGGGGTTCTGGGTGTGAGTGCGTTCATGTAATTATTGTGTATTATAGACGCCAGGCCAAATTTTTCACTTTTTTGATGAATACAGATTTCGTGACTTGATTTCACAATCTCTCACTCTGCAAAGGTCAGACTATAGTCTGACGGCCAACATTTTTTGAAAATCAGTCTGACAATAAATTATTTACAGAAATGCGTGTGGAAACTTGAATGAACGCGTACAAACATCAAGGTATGCATACTAAGTAAGCTTATAATGATTAAACAAAATACTCCTATTACAATCTTGCTCTGAATTGTTTTTCAGAACGTTTATATACTAATATACATGTACTGTTTTAATATCAGGCCTCAAAACCTTTCTCTTCAGTGACCTCTGGAACAACTTGACAATGTTGAGATATTCTGGCTGATCGCCACGACGTTCTTTCCGCTAGTGATCTTCCGCCTCATAAAAATAGTTCGTCCCGTGATTAGTCTCGCTTCGCTGACGCCAAAGGCCACATTGCATGGAGAGTTTGATAGAAAAAGAAGCAACAAGCATACCTCAACCCCTCGCCCCACTCCCTCTCCCCCTTCTATAAAGGACTATAAAGAAGAAGAAGAAGAAGGAGGTAGCTCAGTTGGTAAGAGCGTCTTGCTAGTAACCGAAAGGTCGCTGGTTCGAATCCCGGATTGGTCAACGTGTGATCATATTATTTTCCCCTTTACCAACAACTGGCCCGCTGGTGTCAGTATAAATCGGTCCAGTAGTCACCTATATGCGAAAGTGTCGTGTGACTATAATCTACAAACAACGAAGGTTACACTCCTGCTCTCCAAAGGTGGACAAAACGTTCAACGTACTGACTTGCAATTCCACGAGCTTATGAAGCTCAAAAGAAGAAGAAGAAGAAGAACAAGAACAAGAAGAACAAGAACAAGAAGAAGAAGTACAAGAAGAACAACAACAAGACGATTGGGAATTTGAGCAGTTTTGTATTTTTGTAGCTTTTTGAGGTGGAGAATATGTCTTGTATATTAGGAATAATTGCTTTACTTTTAGATTATGATAGGAGGAGGAAGAAGAAGAGGAGGAGGAGAAGGAGGAGGAGGAAGAAGAAGAAGAAGAAGAAGAAGAAGAAGAAGAAGAAGAAGAAGAAAGAAGAAGAAGAAGAAGAAGAATAAGAAGAAGAAGAAGAAGAAGAAGAAGAAGAATTATAGCCTACAGGAGAAGGAGAAAGCAAATGTTGGGAGTTACTGCAATTTAAAATTTTCAGTTTCTAAGTTCCAGCCGTCTGACATAAACAAAAATGAGGTGCAAAGGTTTACCACAGCGATGGCAACAGTTTCTAACAGGTTTAGGAGACGGTGTGGTGGAAAAGAAGTAGTGCAGGTGTCAACATTACTTTGGTGCTACGTTTGTCAGCTATGACGCCATCTTGTGACGACACAGCTATCACTGAAGTGTGCACAAAGCAGCCACCCAGCCAGTAAAGACGTCACAAAAAAACAGCACTACATCACAAGTAACAGCGACCACAAACTGTGAAGGCAAGTGTCAAAGAAAATTCATCCATTTTGTTGCAAACTATACCGATAAACGTAATTTTGAATGGCCAAATAACGCTGACCCAGTTTTTACAAAGCAACAGCAACTACACACTAACACGAAAGTCAGGACGTGAAAGTCGTGAAACAGCTCAAGTCGTCAAGGAGAACAACACGTCGCTTGGTCGTGAGCACGTGCCAGTGACCGACACAAGAACTGCGACTTTGTTGACTTGAAAACCTAAGTTTCTTAGACAACTATGGGGCGCAGCAGTTTTCCGACGACGGTGATGACTTGACTTTAGAAGACGGCGCACCTCAGCTGGAAGAAGAAGAAACTCTGGCCATAAAAGCAACGGCGGCGGGACTGTCGCTGGGCGAAATTCCTCATGCAGGATCGGAAGAAATGGACAGACAACGATAGCGATGTCTCCGAGATCCAGGTCGTGCCAAGGTGGTGCTTGAACACGCGAGGGACTGACCGTGAAGAACTGCTGTGTGGATCACAAGACTACGTGCTGCAGTACGATTGTCATCAACGTCGACTGGTCAACTGGTTCATCGTGGGCGGCAAGAGGTGGTAAAACCAATTGCTTCCTCGATAAACGAGAGGACTGCTTACAGCGCTGGCCAGCAGTTCCAGCTGACCCCAACAAGGACCAGCAGTGCCAGCTGACCACAACAAGGACCAACAGAGACAGGTCCAGCAACAGCTGTGTCTACATTGTGCATCTTACAATAAAATTAAATGAATAGCAAATATTATTATGATTGACTTTATCGCGAATTTGAAAAATCTATAGACAAGAAATGGGAATTTATTTTGTGAATGTAGTCAAAGAAAAGCTTGTATTACCGATTTGTCCCGTATCCCATCATTACTCTTTTGCAACAGGCCTATGGCTTACGCAATAAACCATCAATCAATCAATCAATCAATTATAGTTTATATTATTGTAGTGATTGGAGTGACTGTGTTCATGTAAAAGGACTTAACAGTTTGCCAGGAAATGTTCATTGGGAACACTGAGTTACAGTTCCTTTTTCTACATCATCATCCAGTGTTGGGAAACTCTGACCTTTTCTACAATATGTTCATTGTGAAAACTGTAGCAGAAATTCCACACGTCACTGATTGTGATAAAAACCGTATTTAGAATACAGCTGATTACGTTGAAGGCTCACACCAGTGAAGCTGCCAATTACACCCTAGCAGTTCGAACAGCACTTGGATGTGTCAGTCAGGAATGCCAAACAATTAAATTGAACCCGAGTTTGTTTTTTCAACACGTTTAGTCATAGAAGGGTACATTAATACACAATATTACTGCAGTGACAGCTTTCTGATCATTATATTAAAAGGGTTTGCTTATACTAATGTAACATAAACTCTATTCTTGTTTCTTACGTATAAACTTAAACTGCGTCTTCTTTATTTTAGCAAAAAAGAAAATCCAGTTTCTTCCTTTTATGGTAATAATATTAAAACGTTTCCTTCATCTTCGTAAATTTAAAAACCCACAAGCGCCTGCCTACGGTTGTAAGAAACGAATAGATTTGCGGGTCGCACTCCTATATGTTATTATAGAATGATAGATGCGTTTTTGACGGCTGCCTTAAATCTATTTCTATAATATTTAAACCAGATCCTTTTTTCAAACGACTCCTTTTTACTTATAGATAGATAGATAGATAGATAGATAGATAGATAGATAGATAGATAGATAGATAGATAGATAGATAGATAGATAGATAGATAGATTAGATTAGATTAGATTAGATTAGATTAGATTAGATTAGATTAGATTAGATTAGATTAGATTAGATTAGATTAGATTAGATTAGATTAGATTAGATTAGATTAGATTAGATTAGATTAGATTAGATTAGATTAGATTAGATTAGATTAGATTAGATTAGATAGATAGATAGATAGATAGATAGATAGATAGATAGATAGATAGATAGATAGATAGATAGATAGATAAATAGATAGATAGATAGATAGATAGATAGATACATGATCTATCTATCAGTCGTACTGATGTTTCTATGGCATAGTTGCAAAACTAGTGCAGATAGAGTTATCCGTCCCTGCCTTCACCTATGCCAAGGACACCCGCTAGTTCCGGTTGAGTATTAAGCATGGCCGAACGTAGACGGAAGACTTGTGGCGGAGGAAAACAGTATTGCGTTTGCTGCCCTAATTTCGCAGGAAAAGTAATTGAAGGGCGCATTGTCAAGTTACACACATTACCAGCTAACAAAACACTGAAACGACTGTGGGAACAACGTTTGCGACTGATTCGGAAAGATTACAACAATGTAAAATAATAAGACATAATTGCAGTTGCTTCACTGAATTAAAAACAAATATTATTCTACTGTATAATAATGTTATCTTCTAGATAAACTGTAACATTAACATTTCTCAATTAAAAAATTAAAGCAAAGAAAAAGAAAGAGACTTCGAATTTCTCGTGAATGTAGGTCACTGACAAACGAATTAGGCCTACTGAACAAACAAATCAGCAATCAATGTTTAGGCAGTTATTGTTAAATTTACTTTTAAAATTTTAATAAATGATTTATCATGATTTTGGCTGAAGACAGCTAGTTATTTGGTTGAGATTACTTATGACAGTGTTCCCTTGGGCTTGGAGCTGACAAGACACGCTTACACAGTAACACACGAGGAGGCACTGTGGTCTAATGGTAGTGCTTCGGCTTGTGAATCTGAAGGTCCCGGGTTCGAGCCCTGGCCGGGCCATTGTGTTGTGTCCATGGGAAAGACACTTTACTCCTGTTTTCCTACTCCTTCAGATGAGAGTATAAACCGAGGTCTAGTCTGTGTCGCATACATTCCATCATAACGGACTTTAAAGATCCTGACGCTCATGTCCTAGACGGGTGAGTGCCGGTAACAAGAAAACACCCAGCATGCACCTTGGTAAAAAGTGCCATAATAATCAAAATTGATTGTGGGCATATACGGAAGAAGAAGACACACTACACAGCACAGTACATCGATTCGATTAATCAACGCAAAATTACTATTATATTTACTTGTGAAAAGTTACGCCTCGTTTTCTATCACGTTGAGGTCTGTTCGTACATCCATATGCACAGCAAGCAGCCATCCTGAGTAAAATTTGAACGATTGTACAAGAGAAATATAATTTATATAACCCTCCATCTTTCTTGCTTCTACCGGAACTAGCCCAACCCAAGGGCCGCAATCGATCCGCCACTTTCGCTTTCATTATGAAACAGCGCTATATCTTAACACTTTTACGTTCGTTTATTACAGAACAAGGCGCACCCATTTGTGAATAATGATTTGGATTGCTAACACTATTGCACTACCAAGTTCTGTTCCGTTTACTAGTCCAGGGAAACGTAGTTTTGCGCTGACAGTATGAATGTGTATGTTACGTTTTTTTTTAATTGTCATATATGATGTTGAATATATTATTCGTCACCCTTGCGAGTGAAATTCGTGAAGAGGTAGCGCCACCCAGGACAAGGAGTCGTAGGTTGTCCTTGCAGAGTTTAGTTTGTTTACCTGACACTCGCCTGTCTGATACATACTAGGATCTTTAAGGTCCCTGCGATCGAATACATGCACGCACAGTCGTTGTTGTTGTTTGTAGATTATAGTCACACGACACTTTCGCATATAGGTGACTACTGGACCGATTTATACTGACACCAGCGGGCCAGTTGTTGGTAAAGGGGAAAATAATATGATCACACGTTGACCAATCCGGGATTCGAACCAGCGACCTTTCGGTTACTAGCAAGACGCTCTTACCAACTGAGCTACCCGGCCCCCTACGCACTGTCTCTAACTGACCTCTCTTTATACTCTCATATCCGACTGAAAAGGGGCACCCCTCCGAATGAGCATCAGGGTCGTCACCAAAACGCTGGCTGGGATGTGGGGAGTGAGTGGTAATGGACAACAGCGATATGATATATGGGCAGCGGGACATATGTCAACAGCTGTTCATCGCTGCTTCTCGTGTGATCGTTGGTGAGTATATATCGACCCTAAAGAAAAGTTCCTAGCGGTAATTCCAGCCGTCTTGGCTACAGGCGCAAGTGTCGTTTCTAAGCAGTGAGAACCAAGCCAGGAGAAATCAACTCCTGTGTGCATTCCACGCACCTATTCAAACGCTTATCATTCTTGGCTCTCAATGGTGGCGCTAGTGGCAAATATTTTGGACAGGAAGTGACCTCTAGGAGTGACCTACTAGCTGTTTCCGTGAGTCAACTGCAAATTAATCACTTTGATTATGGGCTCATTCGCCACGCGTGTGTGTTAAATCGGCAGTTTTGCTGGCGTTTTCGCTTGGTCTGCTAACACCAAGTTTTCCAAGACAACAAGCGCGTCAGTAGAATGCGGTAGTTTTTCATCCACAATCTGTGTTTACTAACACCTCTGTGGAACTAATATGCCAGTGGAACACGTCTGTAGATCACCATCCGGTCCCGCTAATTCGCATACTTGATATATGAGAATCAAATTAAAACCCGGATAACTAATTCTAGCTTAATTCCCAATTCCCTCAATGTGAACTTTAGCCTCTTTTTAGTCATATACAGGTAGTCATATGTCAACTTCATAACCAAGAGGATCAGCAATGTATGCCACACATCATTGTTGGAATGAATGATAATGAACAATAAGGTTTAAAGTCTGTACCCACCATTGGCGATATGGCAGACAGGGATAACCATCCCAGGGAAAGAAGTAAAAGACCTAAATCAACACTGAACCACCAAAGCAATAATTTTGCTAAAATAGACAGTGAAAAATTGGCCACTTTCATCTTGTCCATTACGGGATTCGAACCTGGGTTATCGGTGTGCCAGGCGAACGCTGTACCACTTGAGCTACGGCGATGGGACAAACCATTGGTTAGAATAGCGCGTTTTAGTGATATGGCAAATAATTATCATACACAGAATTTGAATATCAGCTGACCTTTAGCTTTCGAAGAAGGTTTAAACGAAATACGTATAGAAATCCTTGTAATGTGCTGTGTTTGATCTACTTTACGTTTTATCTCTGTCTCGCCTTCCTTTGCACCGTAAGTTAATTGCATAATATACAGTAATTAATCCTATAGCGCCTTGAGCAAGTAAGCTTTGAGTATGGTGTTTCGCGCTATTCAAGTGGACACTGGACTGGACAGGGTGAATCTCTCCCATCTACTCTCCATCTAGGAATGGATCGAACAAATACAGTAATAGGATCCAGTATTTCACTGGGCATATTCTCTTATCCTGACAGGTGTGTCTTGAACTAAATTGAATCAGTCCAGGAATGCTTTGGCCATATTAGCAAGGTTTGCGGGTGGGAAAACATTGGAATAAGGTAAATAATGTATGCTTGGGATAAGGTAAATAATGTATGCTTTGGATAAACTAAATAATGATGCTTGGGATAAGGTAAATTCAGTGGTCAGAGCGCACGACTTGTGAGTGTGTCTTGGGCGACGTGGGTTCGAATCCTGATTTCAGCAAACTATTGTGTGATTGCTGGATATTACGGGCCAGCGCCTTGAGAAGCTCTCTGAGCTTGTAAGTGCGCTATATAAGAGAATTTTTTTTCTTTCTTTTCTTTTTAAATAATGTATGTTTTGGATAAGGTAAATATTGTATGCTAGATAGTTTGCGGATGGGTGGTAATATGGGAATATTAGTAAAGGGTTATTGTACTGTAAAATGGCCGAATTTTCGGGTTTGAAATGTAAATTATTGAAATGTAAGGAGACGTGCCAGCCACGCTTCAATAAACTGGAAGAAGAAAAAGAAGAAAGCGCTTTACCAACTGAACCAGCTGCTCAAAGCGCTGGCCAAACACAGGATCTAACTGAAGTCGCACTACTTGCTGCTTGATGCACGCCCTCCAACGCCCCCGACACTGAGCCATCAGATCGACTGGACAGTGAGTAGGTGTAGAATGGAAGAGGTTCGTGAGAAGTCATTAGACGCCTCTTGTAGTTCAATGTTTTATGTACATGTATATCCATTAAAAAATGTAATCTAAACTTATTTATATTGAAGAACTGGTGAATAAACGAACTGATGACCGAAGAAATGACCAGAGATAGGTGAGGTAGTGGAGTTGAGTATTGAACTTGATCTTGAGGAAGCTATACATTCTGAGCTTGCTGCACCATTGCCATACGAGTTCTTCTTCTTCTTCTTCTTCTTCTTCTTCTTCTTCTTCTTCTTCTTCTTCTTCTTCTTCTTCTTCTTCTTCTTCTTCTTCTTCCCTCGAATCTATTTCCGTCTTATAGCATGCACGTCTTTCTGTTTTTGCCATTTTCTTTATCCCCTATGTTTTTCCCTATTGCCCCAGACACATGAAAGCTCAAACGAAGACAGCGTTGGTATTGTTCGCCCTCTCTGCCTGTTCCCACTGCTGCTTGAACCCCAATGAAGACGGGAACAGAAGACGATACATGAAGATTGAAGTAGGGCAGAGAGAGAGAGAGAGAGAGAGAGAGAGAGAGAGAGAGAGAGAGAGAGAGACAGAGAGAGAGACAGACAGAGAGAGACAGAGAGAGAGAAGATGAAGACAGAAGCGGAGCCGAGTGTTTGTGTGCAAAACAAATCAAGAATCGCTTAAGGAACAACGACACCTTCCCGTTCCCTTTTTAACGGCTTGGGGGCGCTATTACACTCTTTCACAGCGCCACCTGGGTCACATGACTCGCAGTAAGGGTAGGCAACTCGGTATTCTACGCTGCGCAAAAAAGTTTTTATATTTAAAATAAATGTTTGCAGAAAATATCGAAGAAACAAACACGGATTATGATTGTGTTCTCTGCGATAGACAATCAACAAATGGGAATTTTAAAAAATCAAAATAATGTACCTCTTAAGCGCCAGTTTCAAACTAAATCACAAATGTGTGGATTTATGTATTGTTGCCTCGTCAACTCTTTAACAGGAAGTTGCTCCCTATTGTGATGGCAGTCCTTGCTAACCCCGTGGTCCCTTGTTGTACTACTTTGTATAAGTTTAACATCGTATGAAAGGGCCTGGATCTTAAGGATTTTTTCCCTATTTTGTTACAATGAGTGTGGTTGGGAATTTGTATTGTGGTCACATTAAAAAATGGCATATCGTTGCTGAAACGGACAGTTAAGCTTTGAATTCTCGGCTTCTCTTGCAAACAATGTTGCTGTGCTATGCACAGTTCGCAGCGTTGGAGTTGTTTTTTTTATCAACAGCCTTGATGCTATTAAAAGGCACCAAACCATGGCTTACTTTACTACAGGCCTACTCAACGCGCAACTGGAGTCTGGGACTGGAGGCCTACTTTGTCTATGTAGATTTCATTAGTGCGAGACTTTTCTTTAACACATCATGACATTAAATTTAAGTTTACTTGTTTATAAGCTTGTAGAAGGCATATTTTATTATATATTTATTTCAATTTAGGTGATTTTTATTTAATTTTTATCATGGGCTAGTGCTTAACTCCCTCTAAATTGAGTGCAGTAAATCCACTAATATGTGACTGAAAGTAAATAATTATACATGGAAGGATACCAAAATATCTGTAAAATTTATTTGAAGACTCAAAGAAAAAAAACAACCCACCCTATCCCTCCTGTGAGCCGATACATACTTATTTGCTCAAAGCCGAAGCAGTGCTCCCTTGTTTCATACTCATAGAGAGTGATACAAATAATACAAAGAACAGCAAGTAGTTATAGTCAAAAACAAGAACTACACAATTAACACTAACCTGTGTGGTAAGCACAATCATTATTAGGACAGTTTCAGTCGCTTGAGGGAGGGCTCTTTTGTTGATTTATAGCCTGTTTTACACCCGTAAACACAACATTTTCTCCCCATCTTTGGCGCTCAAACAACACGTTCAAAATAATGTACTTCTCGTCACCTACGCAATCGATGTGTGTTGGTAATAGTTTCACTGCTGACTGGAGACAGAGGCAGGCAAAAGTCGGCCTCCAGTCTACAATCGCGCGTTACGTTGAGTAGGCCTGTAGTAAAGTAAGCTATGCACCAAACACAATTCATTGATCGATTTATATAAAACCCGTATTTTTGCAAGAGATTTTTTTTTGTTTTAATATCTTATTGTTTCCAGTGGGTCAACACTCACTGTAAATGTGAGAAAGGAATATTATGTGAAATTTTCTCTTAAATTTAAGGGTAGTCTTCCTATTATTCCCCTGTTATTGGACAAATCGCATTAGCATCTTTGTGAATATTGAGATTTTCTGTATATTGTCTCTTACCGTTTATCCCCAAGTCAGTGGACTGTGGACTGCTGAAACCTTTGCCTAATTTCTTGCATCGTATCCTAAACCCTGACGTGATGACTACCAGCCTAAGTTCGTTTGTTCCCTCAATTCCCTCAACTACCTCACCCCTAAGTAGCCAAGTCCTTCCCCCTCCTCCCCCCACCCTCCTTCCTCTCCCTCTCTCTCACTCCCACGCTCGAGCTTTACTTCTTTGTACGAGAGCATAAACCGGGGTCTAGTCTGTGTACGCACGCATTTCGTCACACGGGCTTTAGAGATCCCGATGCTCTTGTCCTAGACGGGAGCGTGTTAGTTATGCCAACGCAACAACATGCGCTATAGGTCTTAGTTCCCGCCGTCGGGCGTTCAGGATTGCTTAGTTGTCTGGGAGTTAGACAGTGCGCAGCATGCAGCAAGTTGGTGCTTTGACATACTTGAGATAGCGCCTTGAGTAGCTCTTGCATCGCAGGTAGGAATGATACCAATACTTATTTGTAACTGACCACCTCTATATCAGGTAGGAATGATACCAATACTTATTTGTAACTGACCACCTCTATATCAGGGTCAGTGCGCTACTTTTGATTTTGTTGACAGATTTTTATTTATAAGAAGAGGTCAGGTAAAGTCAAGCCAACAAATATGATGGGTAGTGGTAGCCTCGTGGCGCAGTGGATTAAACGCCGGTTTCCTATGCCGAAGGTCGCAGGTTCCATTCCTGCAAGGGGCGAACGTATGTGACTTAGGTACAAGACCACTGAGGTCACCGAGGGTTTTCTCCGGGTACTTCGGTTTCCTCTCTGTTCAATAATGGTATTGGATGCAGCCAATATGAAAATTTTAAAAATAACATTTTGATTTCCTTTCCGTCTTCTAATAGCGATCTCATTGCCTTTACACCACATGTTTGAATGTGTAAGCTATTTGTTGTGTGTGAGTGGTGAGGCCTGTGAGCGTGTATATTGGTACAGATCGCCGCGCTTTGAGCCTCATTGGTGATTTGGGGAAAAGCGTGTATATAGCATCTATTATTATTATTATTAGAATTTTATTTGGTATTGTGGGCCTGTGGTGAGGGATGAACATGTTCAGTGCGAGGTCTGGGCGGCTTAGGACGGCGATGATGGTTGTTTAGTCTCTTAACCCGACGCCATGTTTAGAGAACGTGCTGGAACTCCTACCCACACCAATCATCCTCAGCCACCCGTCTGTCTTTAAACTGTTTTCCTCCTTTATTCTGTCCTCTCTCTCTCTCTCTCTCTTTTTTTTTTCTCTCACTCTCTCTTTCTCTCTCACTCTCTCTCTCTCTTAAGGGCCAGCTGTAAGACAGGCCCATAGGACCTAATGTTAAAGATTTCGACTTCGGTTTCTCTCTCTCTCTCTCTCTCTCTCTCTCTCTCTCTCTCTCTCTCTCTCTCATCATCTTTAATTAATTTTTTCCTTTGCTCTTCCTTCTGCTCTTCTGCCTGCTTAAACATCATCGTGGTAGTCGTTATCATCATCATTGTCGTGGTCATGATCATTATCATCATCATCATTATCATCATCATTATCATCATCATCATCATCTAATCATCATTATGATTATGATCATCTCATGATGATGATGATGATCACCATCATCATCATAATCGTCGTCGTCATCATTATCATCATCATAATAATCATCATCATTACATCTTATTCTCCTTCAAGCAGTCCTACTTTATCACAAGGATTTTTGTTGTTGATGGGAGATGTCTTTTTTTGTATTTTTAGACTTATCTGGAAATACTTTGTAACAGCCGGGAATCAGAACGAGCCACATGTTGACATATCGGTCTGGAAGAAGAAGAAGAAGAAGAAGAAGAAGAAGAAGAAGAAGAAGAAGAAGAAGAAGAAGAAGAAGAAGAAGAAGAAGAAGAAGAAGAAGATGATGATGATGATGATGATGATGATGATGATGATGATGATGATGATGATGATGATGATGATAGTGAATGTTTCAGGGAAGGTTGGTGGTTTGTATGGGTTCCAGATAATGGAATGCCAATCTGCATCAATTTGACCGTGTATCAGAAAACCTGTCGCTCTGGCAGCCATGTTTGTAACCAAAGCGACGGAATTTTATCAACACAGGAATGGGACTGGAAAGCAAAACTAATTCCCTCTAGTGGGAGAAACATTTTGCGTAGAACTGACACAGGGAATAAGTAGTGTTTCCTGAGAATTGGGGAGTGAGCTAAAAGATAGAGCCTAAGGAGCACACACTGTTATTACTTCCAAGCCCAGGCAATATCATTTCGTCATCATCAATGTCATCATCATCATCAGCAGCAGCAGCTTAAAAGCGCCATTGTCAGTAGTCTAATATTAAATAATGTATTATTCTAGTTCCAGTGTCTGCTGCGTGAATCAAAAAACATTGTAAATGTGCGTTATAAAAAAAATATATATATTGTAACCGTGTGCGTGCGGGTCTGTGTGTGTGTTTGTGTGTGTGTGTTTGTGTGTGTGTGTGTGTGTGTGTGTATGTGTGTGTGTGTGTGTGTTTAGAGGAATCTATGCATGCTATGTGTTACGGAGAGCTTACATTACAGACCAAACTTGCTGTCAGTCTTTCTCCATTCTCGTCCAGTTTATTAGTTTGTTGATAGGAATTCTATCTTTCAGTTTAGTTAAAACTAACAAACTAACTACATAAAATAAATAAATAAATAAATAAATAAATAAATAAATAAATAAATCATTGCGGCGACTGAAATTGGCTTTGACAGCGAGTGCACTTAGCAAATGACAATATTTGCTCTTACAATAATCACACAACTAGACTCATGCAACGTGAAGTTTGGATGATGAGTTTTCATTATTTGGATTTTGGTTTTGGATTTTAGGATTTCCCCCCCCCCCCCCCATTCCAAGAGAAATTCTGGCTGCCGTCTCAACAAAAGCACGGCAGCAGCAATAGCTGCGCTACCCAGGACAAGGGGGAAAGGGACCTTTTGTGCTTGCTGTGTGTATTAGTGCTTTTATCTAGGACATGAGCATCGGGATCTACAATAAGAAGCCCCTGCATGCGTACACAGACAAGACCTCGGTTTATATATATTCTTGTATTTCCTGTTGGATTGTGTGGTTGTTTAGATGACATAATGAAAGCCTGTGTATGTCATACTGAAGCTTGCAGCGTTTGATCATCGCCGTATATATCAACAGGATGGTGGTGTACCATGCTGCAGCCAGGACGTAGGACAATAGGCTGTTTGATGCGCACCGTCTAAAACCACAGACAACTGAGCGATCCTCAACGGCCTATAATGAATGCGCCTTTATTTTGGGCCGGTCACCTCACCAGTCCTGCCTTTGTTGACACAATGAATAACCGGGCTCCTAAACGTGCCGCCGCAGCGACATGGGGACAGTGAAACACCGTATAAGGAGTCACTGCAAAGAGGCAACTTCTGTGAGAACAATCTCCCGTCTCCGTCGACACTGGAACCATGGTCACGCGAGGCGAGCGCTCTACCCCTGAACCACTATGATGACAACAGGCTGCGTCATCCAGTGTGGTCAATAGTTTTGTGCACACTCCGCAACTGTTCCTGAAGGTCCATCGCCTAAATAATAATAACATAGGGTGCTTTTACGCGCTTTTTGTTCAATCCAAATCACAGCGCAGCGATCTAAAAAGATCATTAGTACAGACGTTACAACACAAATACATTTTTATTTTTGAAATTTTTGATTGACTGTATTCAACAACATATTATTGAAGGGAGAGAGGAAACCGGAGTACCCGGAGAAACCCCTCGGTGTCCTAAAAAGTCTCGCACCAAAGTCACGTATTCGTCCCACGCGGGTTGTCTGTGATACTCGGCACGATGAGGCCTTTTTTCCCCCTATTCAGAATATGCAGTAGGCCTGATCAGTCTCAGCTACGCCGTCTGATACTCGCTGTGACTTCTTGCCGGACACGCCACCCGGAGACGTCAGGTCTGGAGACCACGACCACGCCACGCCCACCTCCAACCCCTCGTGTCACCGGCGGAAAGCTGTTGAGTCCAAGTTCAAGAGGGGGAAAAACTCCCGCGATGGCTGAATAGAATAGCCTGCAAAATAAATCACCTAAAATACTCTGCAAGGGGAGTCAGTAGTAGACAACATGGACTTAATGAATGGATCTGAATGAATTCTTGGAGGAAAACAAATGAAGTCGTGCATTCATATGCAACTTCCTGCAAATATTATTTTTTAAACTCCATCAGGGACTGTTATAACATTAGTATGAACTTAGGCAGCATTTTAGGAATGCAGGTCCAGTATACAATTAGGTGAAAGGCAAAGCAGTTTGCCCTATGTGGCGCTCCGCTGCTGTAGCCTAGGCAGGCCGCCTGTCTGCAGAGCAATAAAAAGGGATTAGCGGTGTCGGCTTTCGCTTTTTCCGCGCGGTATTGAGGCAGGCACGCACCCCTGCCCTCCTACTATTAACACGGCAACAAGCCAACAATGACGCCTTCGACATTTAAGGCACTCGGCCAGTTTTAAGGCAAATGGTTGTCATGTTTAACGCCAATATGAATTTATCCCTTTAGGGCATCCTTATATAATGTTTTGCCATGCTAGTCTTGTAGAATGCATGAACTTTGCAGGTTCACGTCCACTCCAGCCATTGGCGATATGGCAGACGGGACTCGTGTAGCTCTCACCATCTAATGTGCGCAGGAAACCACAACATCGCACAACAATCACAAACCATTCAAAGGTCACCGAGTACAGGCTCCTCAACAGAATTGTGGAACGTACAGCGAGGACGAGCAGATTCAACGCGTTCACAAAGCGGGACCTGAGAAGGGAGGACCTGAACATCTCTTCCTTACGACGTAACGGTTATAGACCAAGCTTATCCCTCAGCTCTTTACACGCATCATTACAGTGGGCGCCTCGGGCGGTTCGGAGCTAGATCCTGTATCGGTCAGCGCCTTGAACAGCATTTGAGCTGAAAAAGCGTTATATAAGAAGGATTAAATAAATAATATTTATCGACAAGAGCAAGATCCTGAAGATCAACTCCATCAGTACCGAACCAGTCATCTTGAATGGAAGTCCCTTGGAAGAAGTGCAGTTCTTCACCTACCTGGGTAACATCATTGACCAGCTGGGCGGCACAGATGCGGACGTCAAGGCTAGGATTGGCAAAGCAAGAGCTGTCTTCAGCTCAAGAACATCTGGACCTCCAGAGAGCTGTCTTTGGCCACCAAGATACGAGTATTCAACTCCAATGTGAAGTCAGTCTTACTGTATGGAGCAGAGACATGGAGGACAACCAAGACCACCATCAAAAACGTCCAGTCCTTCATCAACAGTTGCCTCAGAAGGATTCTCCAGATCCTCTGGTCCGACACCATCAGCAACGCCAACCTTTGGGAAAGGACCCGCCAACTCCCTGCTGAAGATGAAATCAGGAAAATGAGATGGGGCTGGATAGGGCATACCCTACGCAAACCAGCGACGAACGTCACCCGGCAGGCGCTGAAGTAGAACCCCCATGGAAAGCGAAAGGGAGGCCGTCCAAGGAACACCTGGCGACGCGACCTCGAGGCCGACACCGCCAAGATAGGCTACACCTGGAGTCAGTTAGAAAGAATGGCACAGGACAGAGGACTCTGGAGAGCTGTTGTTGGCGGCCCATACACTGGCATGGGTGACGTAAGTAAGCATATTCAGCAGCATCGCGTCAGTGTCTATGGCACAATTCCGGAAAAGGGGGGATAGAATATCTTTCCCTATCTACCTGATGTGAACTTTTGAGGCCTTTGACTAAATAGCATGTTATAAATATTATGTCCGAAATACAATCTTTACATGTAACTTCAGTTTAATTTTCTTTGGGGAGACAACTTACTTCAATGTTGTACACAAATGGTGTGCCCCAACACCACACCACACCTGACCGTTGGTGCAGCAGGTCTTGTGCTGCCTAGTTGTTGTTGTTGTTGACTATGCAGTTCATCTGAACACAATTCATTGTTCTTTGGGAGTGTCACATTCTTCTAGCGTTGTTTTGTCTTTTGCGCCGTTCTGTATCATAGCATTATTATCATTATATATAAAGGCCTTTTAGTTTACTTACTGTTTCTTACTTTTCTCATAATACTGCTTTTGATATTATTAATTTATTCATTCATTCACTCATTACTACTACTACTACTACTACTACTAATACTAGCTGTATACTAGACTACTCTAACAGTGTTGATAATGACTAGAGTCGATGATTTTCTGTATTGACTCATTATTTGGTGGTTCACTTTCTACTTTGTCTGCAGCGGCACGATAAGGAGCGCGGTCATTCTGTCAAAACGGCCACAGGTTAAAATGATCACTCATACAACATCTATGTTGATCGGGATGAGTTAGCAGTTCGAGGCGTTTGACAGTACACTCGATGATGCAAGTTTGCATCTTAAGCCACGTTATACTGCTTGCGCCTTGAGCAGTTGTTTGAGCAATAGTGGCCTGCGCTATATAAGAACCAAAAAGTGCTGCTTCAATTTGACAACAAATAATCAATGTCGAGGGGCCTAGGGTGGTGCTACTAACTGATGTTGATAATAGTACTACACTTACAAGGGTAACCTATTTCCCAGCAACTTCCCGCGCATCAGTAAGCCTACTTCATCCATGCATCGACCAACACAGCGTAACTGTGACTCGCCGAGAACCTCTGACAGGCAAAATGTAAGCATTGGAGAGTCAGCTGCTAGTGTGACATCGACCCCCGTTTTCACATCTTTAGATCCGTCCTTCTTTTTCTTGTTTACTTCCCTTCACGTATTTTTAAAATTTATTATTTTTTTAAAAGATGTTTTGTTTTCCACAAAGAAGGGGCAAGAGGGCGTCAGGTGATTGTGGTTGAGGGTATTTCCAAACATTTACCCAACAAGCCGGGTAGTGTTCAGTTTTTGCGGCGATGTTGATTTGTAACTATACCGCGGTCCTCAGCGATGACAATACATTCTTGGCGGTCTCTATGTCGTGCCTCTGTGTAAACAGAAGGAGGAGAAGACGAGGCACGGAAGAGCTTACCAGTCCTCTGTGTCTACATTAGCGTGGGATATCGGGGACATCGGTTTTAGTCGTTAGGGTTTTAGCTTTTGTGATGTTGGGGACATCGGTTTGTGTTTGTTAAAGCTAGTCTGAGGTCCTGTTTTCAAACTTTGACAATAGATAACATAGTCATAAAAGAGTTTATAAAACCACATTATTGAGGTGAGAGCTCTCAAATAAGCGTGTACGCAGCTTTAAAATGCCATTCCGTCACCTCGTGAGATCCTCGTCGCGCAAACACCTAGATCTAAATGAACATATGTCAACAACAAACGGTCAAATACTGATACTCACGAAAGGAATACACTTATTATTGATTGCTTAACATCACCATGGAACAAACGAGTCAAAAATGAGACAGGTTTTGCATTTTTACAGCATCATTTGCAATGATCGGGATGTCATGAAACACACAAGACACAGAATCAATTTTTGCACTTTTCACACTTTGTTTCTTAACAAATGTCGTCACATCATCACCTAGCTAAGCGATTTTATTTATTTTACTGCTTTTAGCATCTGTGTAACGAAAATAATTCAGTAAAAAAAGAAAGAAAAAAATAGAATATGCTGATAATTTGCCACTACTATTAGAAATTTTTTCATTTAAATTTTTTTTCTTTTTACTCACTAGCTATCACAGCTCATTTCTCGAGAAGCTGAAGTAAATTTCGTTATCAACATGACGTCAGAATGTATGGGCGATGCTTTGCTGTATCGTGAAAGATTCAATCCATTGCGTTTGTCTGGGCAGAGAATATAGCTCTGAAAGCCAGCTATCGCTCACGACTGCTTCACAGAGACCTTTTCACAGTGGTGACCTCCGATTTGTGGCATGTCGTAATCACGAGTTTTCGTATTGACATTTATACAAATACTGATAAATACCTCCCGAAAGAATGTTTTGTGCACTAACTCGGCTCGTTCAAAAAGATTTTATTGTAATTTCTTCAGACCTAGACACGATGGAAATAACTGCGACCTGACAAACAGTTGGACATAATTATGAATACGCAAAACGATGCGCAAATCGACGTACCCCCTGCTTTAAGGTTTAAAGCATATGTACACTGTAATTACATAGGAAGTTTGTTTGTTTTTATTTTTAAAATTGGAAAAAATCTTAAAATTATGACGACAATGATTACGTCACTCGATTTGCGATAAGTTTGGTTTTACCTTGGTAAAGTAAAGTCTAAGAACCTAACAAACTTTAACCAAATTCTCTCTCTCTCTCTCTCTCTCTCTCTCTCTCTCTCTCTCTCTCCCTCTCTCTTGTTCTTCCCTACCGTTTGACAAATTAAGTTTCTGAGTATGTGTGGATTTATACGTGTGTTTGTGTGTGTACGTGTGTGGGTGTGTGTGTGTGTGTACGTGTGTTACGTTGAAACGCGCACGATAGTACGTTTGAGACGCGCACGATAGATCCGATCGTTTTGTTTTGCAAAGCATTCAATAACAGAGTGTATTTACCTTCGATTTAATTTTAGTTAGAAGAAGCTTTGTATAATGTTGATAATTTTCGTTGGTCGATATTATTGGAGTATTTTCTAGGGTTACTTGTTTACCCTCTTTCACAACACAGTGCATCACTTATATAGTTTTTCTCTACACTCGAGAGAACGTTCCAATGTTCCAGCGTGACGCAACTACAACCAATCAGAATAAACTTCGTCATCACTATCTTACTTCATATAACTTAGAATCATCTCGTAGCCAGCACTAGATTTATCCACACCCTTCGGAAAAAGCGATTGTATGCAGTTGTTGATGTACGCTGAATAAAGTTGGAAAACTTCATACGACGACTACTGCCTTGTTGCTGAGTGAACAGGTTGCGTGGATAAACGAATCTGGGTTACACTTATCAGGATTCAAGCATCGGGGCTGAATCAACTACTGATGAAAGCCAACAACGAGTGTAACAATGTGTTTGTGTGCGTGTGCGTGTGTGTGTGTGTATGTGTGTGTGTGTGTGTGTGTGCTGCGGAAGGAGGAGGAACGGGATGTAGAGGGGGGAGAGGTGTAACCTCTATAGATCAAAATTTAGCTCGGCGGCCTATGTTTATTTTTTGGTATGAATAGCAATATAATAATTATTGTACCTGCAAAGTCTTTATCTATTATTTCATGATTTATTGCAGTTTAAGTCTCAGATGGGAGTCAACATTGCAATTTTTTAATCTTAAAAAATGCTACTTTTTCACAGAAATGTAAATTTCAATCGCAAAAATGTTCGATATTTACTTACAAAGCAGTGTAGTTCTACCTTGCTGATGGTTGTCATGCTCACATTTTTATTTTCTTTCCATCCGTGTAGCTGTTTATTATTATACTACTTCTCTCTTAAGTTTTCTATTAAGAAAATATACTCCAACTTGAAAAGTAGCACGCCGTGCTATGCTATGCTATGATATGTATGCTATGATATGATATGATATGATATGATTATGATATATCTATATATAAAATATGATATACTATAGATCATATATATATAAACAATATGATATATATGAATAGATATATGTAACACTACTGGAGGGATTTGGTTGAAATCTGGTATAGATTTAGCCTTTATCTATACCTCCAAAGTAAAACCAAGCTGAGGCAAATAAAGTGATCTAATCATGATGCCGTCACCTTATAAATTAACAAAAATCAATTTTACATTTTCTTTTAACCTTTGTATGTAAAGAGAGTGTACAGGAGCGTAGAGCGTTTGTCACATACTATATCGAATGACGATGTGGTGACACAGAGCTAGAGGTGAGATGTGCTCACTTTTCTCTGAAACTAATGGGCGAGTTTCTTTGAAACTTGGTATTTAGTTAGGAATTAATCAACCCCACCAGTTGACAAAAAAGTATTAATATATCGTATCATCATGGAGACGGTTTTATATATATATATATATATATATATATATATATATATATATATATATATATATATATATATATATATATATATATATATATATATATATATATATATATATATATATATATAATCCTAAGTTCTCCCAAATTTCTGGAGTGATTTGGTTCAAGTTTGGTATTTTAGACTTTACCTGTGCCTCCAAGGTAAAACCAAATTTATGCAAATCGAGTGACAAAGTCATTGTGACGTCATTTTTTTAAAAAACTTTTTTAACATAGGACATGTGTGGGTGTGTGTTTGTGTGTGTGTGTGTGTGTGGGGGGGGGGGGGTAAAAGAGAGAGAGAGAGAGAGAGCACGCGATGGATCTCTGCACTATTTAGAGTCCAGCACTTATTGTTGTTGTTGTTGCTATAACAAAAGGTCCAGGTTCGGGATCTGGCTAGAGGGAGTCGCCTCATCAGGCTCAACTAGGAAGTATGCACGGTCTATAGACTAAGACATCCGCGGTAACGACGTTTGGCATTGGCGTGCTAAGGCCAGATTGTCAGGCGCGTTGAATGACGGGAGCAGAGCGCGAGGCATGCACGTTCACCACGCGCCGCTATGCAGGCCACGCAGAACAACGGAGACGTCCTGAGCAGTCGTAGTAGTATTATTTATTCCTCATAGCGTATCACAAGACACTCTGAATTTTTTTTTTTTTAATGTTCATCCAGAACACTTTCGTCCTTCTAAATGTGGATGAGGTTTCATTGGTGCATACGGTGCAATGCAGGTAGGCCTAGGCCTAAATATAAGAGATAAGGAGTAGACTATTCATTTAAGCGCCTAGAGTTATGGGCCATTGTGTTGTGTCCCTGGGAAAGACACTTTACTTTTGCTTCCTACTCCTTCGGATGAGAGTATAAACCGAGGTCTAGTCTGTGTGTCGCATATATTCCATCATAACGGTCTTTAAAGATCCTGACGCTCATGTCCTAGACGGGTGAGTGCCTATAACAAGAACACACCCAGCATGCACTTGGTCCTTCTCCCCCTCCCTGGCTGCCCAGGATTGTGCTCAGTTGTCCGGGCGTCAGACCATGCGCCTAAAGGCTGCGGGTGGGCGTCTCGGGCGGTTTGAGTTAGATCCTGTATCGGCCAGAGCCTTGATCCTTAGGCTAAAGTGCCTTACAAATGACGAACATTATTATTATTAACATTATGACTACTAGATTAGGATGATTAATAATAATAATGATAATAATTATTATTATAGTAATAATAATAATAATAATAATAATAATAATAATAATAATAATAATAATAATAATAATAAATATGAAAGTGGAAGTCACACTGCATATTACGGTAATAGCCGGCACTTATGTTATGAAGTGTAGTTTGATTAATTGTACAATATTATAATAATGCAGATTGTTATGTACAAACTTTTTTCTTCGATGGAGCTCAAAGAGCGGCGATTTAGGATAATAAATACAATGTAAAAAAAAACAACATTGTTTACTAGTGGCAGTGTGGACAACTTTGCTATATCCACGTATAAAACTTCAAGTTTAAACCATTTATAACAAAGACTATATATAGTATACCATGCCCTACTAAGGTATAGTCTATATCCTTTGATTATACTCTCTGCACGGTTTGATACCAAGTGCATGGAGAACACTCGCAGTACTATTGTTATTAGATAATACTCCTATATACCTTAGCTAACGGAGAGGATCTCTGTAGTCAACGTGAGTTTCTCTAGAGTGATTTATGTTAACACGGCGCGCGAGCACGAGGTATGCATACTAAGCAGCAGCCACCAGCAGCAGAGCTGTCAGTCACTGTTGTCCTGTCAATCATTAAGCGCCGGAAGACGCTTACATCATAGTTACGTAACTGATGCACATGAAGACAGCATTAGTTATTCCTAGTGTCATACTACGCATAACCTACCTGGCTGACGAAAGAATGACGTTGTCGTTTCGAAGAAAACACTTACTAACCGAAGATTTTTTTTTTTGGTTGATTGTTTCATTCTCTCTTCTTATTCTTTATGCTCGTACATTTCATTCTTCTTCTTCTTCATCATCATCATCATCATCATCATCATCATCATCATCATCATCATCATCATCATCATCATCATCGTCGTCGTCGTCGTTGTCGTCGTAGTAGTAGTAATTGTGGTCATTGTCAGCGTTCTCATCATCATCATCATTATCATCATCACCATTATCATTATTACTATTTAGTTTACATTATCGTTTATTGTTGTTGTTGTTGTTGTTGATCTTCGTCTTCTTCTTTTTCTTTCAGCTGATACATCATTTGGTCATTTGGTAATAAGCTGAATACTTAACCCGCACTTGGTGGTTTTCAGAGCGCTGGCCAGAATGTCTTGGGTGGGCAGCCTGGCGGAGGAGGATCGCTGTGACAGTCTAGCTGGGCTGGTGAAGCGACAGCGACGACTGTGTCGCCGCAACGTGGAGTTAATGGACTCGGTGAAGTCCGGAGCTCTGATGGCGATCGAAGAGTGCCAAGCGCAGTTCCAGAACAGACGGTGGAACTGTTCCACCACGGACTCCAACAAACTATTCGGAAGAGTTATTTTAAAACAAGGTAAGATTTCATGCACAAACTTTCCTATAGGTCTATTTCTTGTGTGCACGTTTCTTTGCTCGTCTGTGTTGTTGTTTGTTGTTGTTTTTGTTGTGTGTTTGTGTTTGTGTGTGTGTGTGTTGTAAAAACGCCGTTATTTTGACAAATCATTGAAACTCTACGTAGTTCTTTTGACGGCCCCCGTTATTTTCACGTCAAAACAGTGTTCCGTTAATATTAGGGCTGTGTTAGGCTTAGGATTAGGTTAAGGGTTATAGTTAGGGTTTGGGTCATGGTTAGCCTAAAAAAATGGAAACATTTCAATAAATGTCAAAACTACTATATGGTTTTTCATGACAGTCATAACAACGGCGTTATACACACGTATGTATGTGTGTGTGTGTGTGTGTGATCGCGCGCGCGTGTGTGTATGTATGTGTGTGGGATTGCGCGCGCGTGTATGTCTGTGTGTGATCGCGCGCGCGTGTGTACAAAATGTATGTGTGCACGCGCGGGTGTTTCTCTGTGTGTGTATTTTGACACATGAGTTGGAGTGCTAAAATTATTTTATGAAGACGAGTTCAAAACAGATTGAAGGACACGATTGAAATTTATCTACTGGTTATCTACACATTTATTACGGTAAAAGTTCTACTGGCGATAGCCATTGTTTTTCTCTGCATTACAGACGGCCACAAAAATATGAGAATGATAGATTAACATTTCATTTGGTTTTATAAATTCAACTCAGTTTTGCCTTATTTGGGTTGGTTCAAATTCCGCAGTTACAGAATCCTACATGTGGGTGGGCAGTGTAACCCGTCAATCTATAAATTAATTTTCGGTCAAAGTATCTTTAAAGCCTTTAGCTTCTGTTCTTAGTGGCTCAAGAAATTTGTAAACACGGCTGTTGGCATGTGGTGAAAATGGTTGAACTTCCGTCCGGACTGAAGGGGGACAACTCTATCTGATTTGCACGTCATTTTTGGCAAAGCAGGATTAATTCTATTATAATCTCCACTGTCTTTTTTTAAATTCAAAATGCCTTCAATTTAATTTTCTCTTTTTTTCTCTCTTTTTTTTAAGATCTTTTAACGACATTTTTTTTTGGTTGTGTGTCACATACTATAAAATACGTGGTGTTCAGAAGTTACACGTTACACAAACCGTGACCAATTAGGACACACCGTCGTCGATATGACAGTTATTGAAAAGAACACTAAAACTGTATATAACCGGTTATATAAAACGGGGAGTATGCCTGAGATTTATAGACTACATTACTTTAAAAGTATCTAGACATTGACCCTCGCCTAGCTCGCGGTTATAACAAATCCCAACAAGCGACAAATTACATATTTATCCCGATTATTTGTGATTGTGTGGTCCCAGAATAATTGAAAATGTTCTAGTGGGATGTCCGCAGTCACACATACACATACACACCCACACACACGCACGCACACACACACAAACATACACACACGCACGCACACACACACATACATCTATTGTTTGTGAAAATACGTTCAGAGGAATCAGATTGAAAATGTTGAGACTTTAAAGAAGCGGCTTAATAAACTCATGTTAAAGAAACGGCTTACTAAACTCATGTTAAAGAAGCGGCTTAATAAACTCATGTTAAAGAAGCGGCTTAATAAACTCATGTCAAAGAAGCGGCTTAATAAACTCATGTTAAAGAAAGAAAGGTATAACAAACAAAACCAAAACCAAACAAAACAACAACAAAACCAAACAAAACAACAACAAAAACAAACAAAACAACAAAAACAAAAACAAACAAACCCCTGCGTGTCCCAACACACGAAAAGTTTACTTGTGTCCCTAAGGTGATTCACACAAAAAAACATACATACCGAATTTCGTTAAATCCGGTCAGCGGAAGCAGAGTATAATCGGCGTCTTAAAGAGTGACAGATACATTATTATTATTTATATTATTAATATTTTTTTTAAATTATTATTATTATTATTATTATTATTATTATTATTATTATTATTGAACAAAGAAGTTCGACAAATGAATACCTAATTAGTACCTACCACGCACGCACGCACACACACACACACACCCACATACAACACACACACACACAGCAGCATACAAAAAAATGATTTCACACGCTGGGCAGAGATTGTTCAATAATAATACACTAGTGCACACACTGCTGTTTGCCAATCAAACGATCTTGTCCATTGTCCCCTTGGCCTTCGACCTTGACATTGGCCACATCAACCATCTTTCAAGGACATGGATAAGCCACCACCTGAACCTCGCACAGGAACAGATAGTTGAACCTGTTGGTGATCCGAACAAAGCGGCCACTGGCCGGATGACTGCAGTTCACGCTCATTGGACTATTATCGGCGGCTTGCGGCATTGTTCCGTTGTAGTGATGGCAGAGCATGGCCGGGGCGGCAGAATTGGTGGATGGATCCTCCATATACACGTGTATGTCGAAATCCTTCATAGAGTTCACTGCAAACACAAACAGATGATTGGGACTACGAGTATCTTTATTTTACACATTTATCTGCACGTGCAAACGTAAGCTACATTCTGCTGCCAGCCATGGCACTTGTATATTGGTCATTGGCAGACTGAGGCTCTTTTCTACGAACCAAGAACATGTCCCTATCAAAAATCCGTTTCTGGATTTTCAACCAGCACAGTGCTGAACTGACTCTCTTTAAATGATTGAATTTGTGCCATGTAGGTCTTACGCTGATTCCTCTGAACTGATTTTCACGAAATGTTGATGTGTATGTCAATAAGGTTAACAAAGTCCTGCAAGAACACCTTCAGTAATTTCGGGATCATATACATGATCGTGAGAAATTAGTAATTTGTCGCCTGATGGGATTTTTTTTAACCACGAAGCGAGGGTCAGTGTCTAGATACTTTTAAATTAATGCATTCTAAATTCGAAGCATGCTTTGCAAAGGCTGTTTATAGACCGTTTTAGCTTTCCTTACTTGACTATGTTATGGACGACGTTGTGACCTTGATTTAATTGATTGATTTATTATTGCTTTAGGTCCAGCGGACTCTTCCGAGCCAAATCAGGACCGGACAACCCCCGATCCGCATAAAAGATCTGTTGAAACAACCCCAGTGGGAAAATTGAATGCCCTCCACCGGTCAGTCACTTTACAATAAAGACATCCCACGCGAGGGACGGCTGAGGGTTGACCTCAACTACGCGAACTCCCCGATTACAAAAACAACGTTGTGACCTAAGCCGCGATTTGTGTAACGAGGAACTTCTGAACAAGCTTTTAGCGGAATATATGCAAAATCTTTTAAGGCCATATTCAACATGGCAGAAATCCAGAGTCTAAAACCTTTTTTTCAAACTTTTACACTAGATAGGAGGATCATAGAACAGTTTATTAATGCACATGATTGAGGTGAAAGCTCTCCGATAAGCCTATAAACATATAAACAGCCAAACAAGAGGTCTTCGTCGAAACTTAAGCCAAAATAATTAGGGGTGTCCAATAGGCCCATAGCGTCACGGTAGGCAACGGGCACTGACTTTGTTGGCCTACTTAGTCAAAACGACTCGCTGAAGCTTATGCAGTCAGGGTGTATTTACTCAAGGTAGCACGATCTGTTTAATTGTGTGCGCCTGCAGCGCTCAAGTGATGTATTCCAAGGGAACTCAATCATATACTGCTAATAACAGACGTTCTTTTAAAACACTCGGACGCGACATTTAGATTCACATTTTGAAAATGTTAGCACGCAAACAAAAAGGAGAGAATAGTCATCTCTTATTGTTTTCTTTGGGGTTTGATCCCAAACTTTTAGATACAGGCAGCAAGTTAGTTAGGCATGGTTTTAGAAGAAGAGAGACAGAAAAAGAGGTGGGAAGACAACATTTGAGAATGGACTGGCTTGACACTGAGCGAAGTCATGAGGCTTGCTGAGGACAGAGAAAGATGAGTAACGCTGGTTAAACGATCATCTGTGGTGCTCCAACGACTTTCGAGTTACGGGATAGGATAGGATAGCAGGATGGAGGGGATGTGTATTCCTTATCATACGTGAAGTATAAGTATCATATGTGAAGTATAATGTGAAGTATTAGTATCATATAGATTGTTACAGTATTGCAGCTTGTAAGTATGAACTCTATAGTCGTTAGCTTAAAGCTTTCCCCCGTCGATTTTCACAATCGCTTGACCATTTATCTCGGTGGTGATAGCTGTCGTGATGTTGGCGTCAACCACTACCCCTTAAAACACCACCATTACCGACATCACCACCACCACCACCGCCACAACAGCAATACTATCACCAACAACAGCAAACATTCAATTAAAACGGTTGCAATCGGTGATAATAACTTGTGTAAATGTCTCTATCATCACCACCACCACCATCATCTCCATCACTTCCACCATTGCATAGATACAAAGACTAGAAGCAGCTTGCACCTTACCATACTGCTGGGAGATGGTGACTGTTGTGACCATGAAGCGATCAAGGAGGTCCACTTGCCACCAGGGCAAGACTTCACTGTCAGTGTTGGAACATTCCGTGCTATCCATTTTGTGACCGTCCACTGCATAACTCGCACTATAATACGAGGCTGTGCTGCTCTGTCTAGCGGGTTTGCCTGTGGCAACCCCCCTCAGACCTCCTGTGAGGATTATGATGATAATGATGATGATAATGACGATGATGACGATGATGACGATGATAATAACAACAGCAAAAGCAAAAGCAACAACAGCAACAACAAAAACACTACTACTACTATTCAATACTACTACTACTACTATTAACAACAACTATTCTATCCCATAACCCGAAGGTCGTTGAAGCACCACAGATGATCGTTTAACCAGCGTGTTCCATCTTTCTCTTTTCTCAGCAACCCTCATGGCTTCGATCAGTGTCAAACCAGTCCATTCTCGAATGTTGTCCTCCCACCTCTTTTTCTGTCTCCCTCTTCTTCTACCTTCTTGCACCGTGCCTTGCAGGATGGTCTTTGCAAAGCCTGATGATCTGGTGAAGTGGCCATACCATCGGAGTTTCCGTTTTTTTCACCACTGTGAGCATGTCATCGTGTTGTCTAATGGCCTGTGTGATGGTCTGTCGGACTTCGTTGTTGGTGATATGCTGGGCATAGGAAATTCCCAGAAGTCTTCTGTAGCACCTCATCACTATGCTTTGTATTCTTCGTTGTAGATCTGCTGTGAGGGTCCATGTTTCGCAAGCGCATAGGAAGATGGAGATGACAACAGAGCGCAGCAGTCTTACCTTGGAATGTAGACTGATGGTCCTGTCTTTCCAAATGGGCTTCAACCTTGTCAGTTGTTTGTGCGATCCTGGAGAGGGCTTCCTATTGGGACCCATTGTCTGATACAATGACTCCTAAATATTTGAAGCCATGCACTGTGTTGAGGGATTAACTTTGGACTTTGATATTCATGTTGATGCCATTGGTGTTGTTGGTCTTCATTAATAATAATAATAATAATAATAATAATAATAATAATAATAATAATAATAATAATAATAATAATAATAAGAATAACCTAGCATACATTCATTTTCGTATTTGATCCTCCTCCCCTCTCCCACCCCTCGCCCACACATCATCCCCACCCATACAATGCTTAACTCATCACTCAAACATGTGATGTAAAGGCGGAGATAGAGAGAGAGAGAGAGAGAGATAGAGAGAGAGAGAGAGAGAGAGAGAGAGAGAGAGAGAGAGAGAGAGAGAGAGAGAGAGAGAGAGCTGTTAAAAGACGGAAACGAAATTAGGGAATTTTTTTTAACATTTCATTGATTGCATTGAATATCATTATGAACACAATATTAAATAATATTATAATGTTATGACTATCAGAATCATTAGATATTTCCAATGTGAATATCTCTAGGCAGAAGTTATTTTGTGCGTTGAATTTCGTTTGGTGCCAAATAAGTTGTAAATGTTAGTACTTAGACACAATGTGGGACGCCACTTACCTGTCGCGTATTCCGCAATAGCTGACACTGCCCCCTCTAACGGAGTTCCAGAACTGTCTGCTGCAGAAAGCGGAATCCTGTAGAGTCGGCATGATCCGTCTCTCTCGGAATTGCTGTAGGTGAGGAACCCGCAGCAGCTGTCCACGCAGAGTTTGGCGCAGTGCACCATGGATATTTGATTGATGTCAAACATGACGCCGTCGTTGAAGATCAAATTGGCGAAAGCTGGAACAACTGTCAACGTTATATTCCTCTGTTCTATGGCTAAAGCCTGCATCGGCAGCAATGACATGACCACCAGTGCAACGCTTTGTATCATCACCATAACTTTTTATGCGCAGACTGATTAATAGCGTTTGCGTGTTTGACGTCTGGCTGCTGTTTATCTTCTCTTTCTGCGTGGACCGTAGCAGCAGTTGTGGACGACTGTACTCAGAACAACAAAGATCAGCGAGAGATATAGGAACATTCATTTGCTTTTTCATTAGGGACTTGCAGAACAGGTTTCATTGTGCCAAGCACTGTCGATAATTTAATATTGGCTGCCGTTTCATTTTGTCCGCGACAGGTAATTTCAAAGATTGCCTTCCGACTCAATACATCATGTCACAATGCAACAAAAAAGGATAAAGGTGATAGCGAGGGGATTGACGTAGGAAAACATTATTTCAAGCACACTTTGTCATCACTGTGGGGAACAAAATACTGACCAAGATGGAAAGCCATTTAAAACGCCTTCCACTCGTACCCAGGAAACAATGCAAATAATTATTATTTCATATCAGGTATCTTTGACAATGTTTTCTAGGCATCTATATGAAAGCAATATTAGTAAGCAATAGTGATTAAAAAAGCAGTTAATTAAATGGTTATAATTATTTCGTCCATTTTCCTGTTCCTGAACTACAGATTGGAAAGTGACAAGACTGCAGCTTCTGTTGTGTTACAGTTGAAGGAAAGAAAATGGCTGACCATGATGTAGATATAGTCAAGTTTGTCAACAACAGGGGAGACACACCAAAATGGACGTGTCAAACACAAGCAGTGAATTGTTTGGCATAAACAGATGGAACACATACATGTATAAAGACGTGTAAACATGTTCGTTCAGGACAAAGGAAACAAAGAGGACTTTGCCCCGTAAGCCAACATTGTTTGACTGCCATCTCTGTACTGTACATCCACGTGCTACCCACTGGTCAAGCAAGGGCAAACAAGGAATTGAAGTGTGTCTGAGCCACAGATCAAATGCGAGGAGAAAAAAACAAACTACAACACTCTTCACTTTTGAGATGTTTAATTCACGTTTACTTCCATAATTATGTACATGTACTTACATTTTGGATGTCTAATATGTTATGTTTTGATAAATAATGTTTTAATAAATAAAAACGATAGTATCAAAGATATTTTATATAATCATACACTTATTGAAAAAAAATCACTTACATTATTTTGTATACTGACATAAAAACATTGTTTGATTAAGTACATAAATATTGGTGTATGTTTGTGTATGTGTATATGTGTGTATGTTTATGCATACAAGGTATATATGTTTGTGAAAGTTTAATATAATTTTATTAATAAAAAGACATTAAATAAAAAATTCTTTTTATGAATCAAAATCTCTCTGATATGTCTCCTTGTGAACGTATGAGGACATTCAAGGTTCGGACCACATTTTCCAAGGCAGTCTCTTGCATTATAAGCGATCGGAGAAATTTCACCCCAATAATGAAGATTAATAAACTGTTCTATGATCTTACTGTCTAGAGGAAAAGTGTGGAAAATAAAGACCTGAGACCTGAGCATGCCCTATATGGCTTAAATATAGGACGCTACAGTTTACTTTGGTCTCGCTTTATTTGATAGGTAGAAAGTTATGTAATGGGCAATAGATGAAGTGTTGGAGTAGGTGGAGGAGGGTGTTGAAAGTGGGGGAGAGGATGGGGAGGAGGGATAGATAAAGCTTCCTGGCGTGCATAGGTACGCTTGTGGGGCCGGGTAGCTCAGTTGGTAAGAGCGTCTTGCTAGTAACCGAAAGGTCGCTGGTTCGAATCCCGGAATGGTCAACGTGTGATCATATTATTTTCCCCTTTACCAACAACTGGCCCTTTACCAACAACTGTCAGTATAAATCGATCCAGTAGTCACCTATATGCGAAAGTGTCGTGTGACTATAATCTACAAACAACAGGTACGCTTACGACCCCGATTCCCCCCACCTTCCCAGTCCCCTATTCGCTTATTTGACGCGGGACTTTAATCTACCTACCTAACCTAGGTACGCTTGGCCTAGCATGGGGACGCGAAGGAATGAAGATCTCACAGATTAAAGAAAAGCTCATTGTCTCCCAGCGGGAACATGACTAGATTCCTTAAAATCTATTTTCCCTAGGTCTTTCCCCAAGTCTATGTCTATAAATCTGGGGATACTGATAAAATGGAACAGACCCGAGGTCGGTGGGTGGGAGAGTAATATAGACTTTAGGGAAACAAACGGGAAACAGACATGGGGAAACATAGACCTCAACAAATCCTTGGGGGAACCAACATCAACCTAATTCCCTAGGGGAATATAGACCCGAGGAACACCGGGCTGACACCATCTTTCCTCCCCCATGCCTTCCATCCTCGGGTCCATTCTTTCATTTCTCGGAGGATAGCATTTATTAAGATTATATCTAGGATTTTATCATTAAACTCCAGTCATTTACCTTTAGGCGAGACACCTACTACCTACACTGCTTGTGTTTTTTACAAACTTTGTGTCTCCCTCGGTATCATTCACTGTTAAGGCCTACGCCTGTTACAAACGCACCCACTTTCTGTGATCTGATACTTAAGGAGTTTTTCATCAAACTGAGCAAGCCACAGATTGTTGGGTTGAATTTATACCTACGTTGTTTAACTAGGAAAGCGAGTGTTCATTAGTTACAAGGAAATATACTGATTAGTTGTTATTGATTACTATCTTTCGTTAGCAATCGCACATTTGCCACAAGTGGCTGTCTTCAGTTACTGTCGGCCATCTTGAAACTGTTTTCCCGGAGCTGTGAGTTTTGCATGGGAGAGAATTGTTACCCCTCCCCACTCCACCCACCCTACCTCCTTAACCTATCCCTCACCCGCATCGTTAGGGCGTAAGCTGAGAAACTCTGCTGCGCTGATAACATTTTCAGAAATACGCGTATTCGGAACATTTTCAATCTGCTGTGTGCTTGTTATGTTTATTTTTCTCTGTGACCTTCTTTTATCTCGTCTTCTGAACGGGCATGAAACCCAGGAAAATAAGCTTCTTCAGAAGTAAACGTAGCATAATAAAAACACGCGTCACCATCTATCGATTGATTTCAATTTTCAAGGTGTAAAAAGTTGTTCTGAGGCATTCAACTTTCGTGGCCTGTAGTATATTATTTCATAGTTGACAGGTTTATACAATATCGAACAGGACTACATTATTCTTTGAGTTAATGGTACTAGATCTGATTAAAGTTGTTGTACTTGCCGTAGTATTTTTCATCACCTTCACAGATGTTAACCTCTTTGTCTCTCTGTCTGTCGGTCTGTATCTCTGTCTCTCTCTTGTCTCCATTTCTCCCTTTTATTCCCAACCCTATTTTTCTCCCTCTCCCTCCCTGCTCTCTATCTCTCTCTCTCTCTCTGCATCTCTCTCTCTCTCTCTCTCTCTCTCTTTCTCTCTTTTCTCTCTTCTCGCCATCACAGTTTACATGATGCCGACGTCCTAATGACTTACAATTCCCAGTTTCAATTTGAAGCTGACGTGTAAGCGGGCTGAGTGGCAGGACCTGAAAGCGGCGTATGTAAATATTGTTGCGCCATGTTGCTGCTTTAATTAACACTCAAAAAGAAACTTATCCAAAGTGCAGACTTTTCGGGAACCAAAGAAAGAGAGAAAAACATAAAGCTGAAGAAACACCCCAAACAGTTGATTTTGCTTCTTCTTCTTCTTCTTCTTCTTCTTCTTCTTCTTCTTCTTCTTCTTCTTCTTCTTCTTCTTCTTCTTCTTCTTCTTCTGTTCTTCTTCTCTTTCTTCTTTTTCTTCTTCTTCTTTCTTCCTTTCTTTCGTTCTTTCTATCTACATTTTCTACAACTTCTACATTTTGAAAGGTTATGGCAGTATAAATATGGAAATAAGTCATCTAAACAAATCTTCCTTCTTTTTCTTGAATTCTTCTCTTTATTTTTGTCTTTGTCATTCATTTCTTCCCTATTCCTCCACTTCCTTTTTGATCATTTTCCCTATCATGCTTGTCTTCTTCTTCTTCTTCTTCTTCTTCTTCGAACATGAGGAACAAGAACTTGAACAGCTGGTACAGATGCTTGACAACACCTCCAGAGCTTATGGAATGGAAATAAGTGCAGAGAAGACCAAAATGATGACCAACAACACCAATGGCATCAAACGGACATCAAAGTCCAAGGCCATTCCCTCAACACAGTGCATAGCTTCAAATATTTGGGAGCCATTGTGTCAGAAAATGGATCCCGACAGGAAGTCCTCTCCAGGATCGCACAAACAACTGCTGCCCTGACAAGGTTGAAGCCCATTTGGAAAGACAAGACCATCAGTCTACATTCCAAAGTAAAACTGCTGCGCTCCCTTGTCATCTCCATCTTCCTATATGCTTGCGAAGCATGGACCCTCATAGCAGATCTACAACGAAGAATACAAAGCATGGAGATGAGGTACTACAGAAGATTTCTGGGCATTTCCTATACCCAACTGTTACGTTGAAACGCGAACGAAAGTATGTCGGAAGCGCGCACGATAGATCTAGTCGTTTCGTTTTGCAAAGTATTCAATGGTGGAGTTTATTTACCTTTGATTTGAGTTTGCATTGTTGTTAGGAGAGGCTTTGTATAACGTTGATGATTTGCGTTAGTCGATATTGTTGGAGAATTTTCGGGATCTGCATGTTTATTACTGTCGATAGAAATTTCCCGATGGATATCGAAGGTCGTGAATGTTCCCGGAAGTAGAGGAAATGTGTATGACGTAAGCCAGTGATGACGATCTTTAGTTCGATTGGTGGCAGTGCGTCATTTCTACCGTGTACCAAATTGTTCGAGAAGAGAGAGAGGTTATTTAATCGTGTGCCGAGTTGCTGTTGAGAGATAGTAAAGTTGTTGATAGTGATTTGGAAGGTTGCTGTGAAAGTTGTTGAGTTGAGTTGAGAATTGTATGCAGTTGTTGATGTGTGCTGAATAAAAGTGGAAAACTTCATACGTCGACTTAGTGACTTGTATGCTGCTTGAGCGGGTTGCGTGAATAAACGAATCTGAGCTACACTCATCAGTACTTCAGCATTGGGGCTGAATCCACTACTGATAAAGAAAAACACCATCATCGAACGGAGTGTAACATTTTGGGGGCCAAGCCGGGATTCACGCCATAGCCAAGGGTTCAACTGCTACAACAAGCGAGTCAACGTTACGAGAAGCAGTCATCGAGGGTAGCCGCCAACGAGTTGCGTCGAGAGGGGCCAACATACTGGGACTACATCACCGATAGGTTCGGGTTGACTGCAAGGGCGTGTAGTCGCTGAAGAGTTGCTTCGTGAGCGAACAACAGATCGGGACTACGTGGCTGCCGCAGGACTACGTCGAGGGACAGTCTCGGAGCTACATCGCCAGTATTAGAGAGAGCGACGAGCGGACGTCGCGTCTACTTCAGCACAGGAGCGTGTACATCAACACCAGCGTGGTGCAGCGTCGCATACGACGAGGACAGCGGGGCCTGCGTCAGCGAAGGCGACTAGTGACAAGCATCAGCGCTACTGCAGAAAGCGTGCTGTTCTAGAACAGTCTAGAAAGGTACAGCACAGTCAAGAACTTTCCAGAAAAAAAAAGAACTCTCCAGTCAAGAACTTTCTAGAAAAAGAACTTTCCAGAAAAGAACTTTCCAGAAGCATCAAGATGGCTGACTTCTGGCAGAAAGGGATTGCACTGAATCTCAAAGGCAAACAGCTGACGGAGTACGTCAAATCCCAGGAGAGAATACAAGAGAGAGAATTAGAAGAGAAGCGTCTAGAAAAGGAAGAGCAGCGTCGCCGTGAAGAAAGAGAATTAGAGGAACAGCGACGGCGCAAAGAAAGAGAACTAGAACAGAAGCGTCTAGAAATTGAACAGCAGCGGCAAGAAAAAGAAGAGCAACGACGCCGAGAAGAAAGAGAGTTCGAGCTGAAGCGTCTTGAAGGTGAGCGTCAGTACCAGCTAGAGTTGGCGCGTATCCAAAACAATCAGCATGCGCCACAAGTTATCAGTGACAACAAAGCTCCAAAATTGCCAGCGTTTGTCGACGGGAAGGACCAGATCGACAGTTATTTGGCGAGATTTGAAAGGTTTGCCAAAAGCTCTAACTGGCAACTTCAAGACTGGGCGATTCGACTAAGTGCACTTCTGACGGGGCAAGCACTCGACGTCTACACCAGATTGTCGGACGATGACGCTAAAGACTACGACGTCTTGAAAGAGGCCCTATTGCAGTGCTACAACTTTACAGAGAAGGGCTACCGTAAACGCTTCCGTGAATGCCGGCCTAAGTCAGACGAGACGCCAAAGCAGTTTGTGGAGCGCCTGTCGTCATATCTACACAAGTGGGTGGAGTTATCAGGCGAAACGAAGTCTTACGACAGTCTCCATGACCTGATCGTGAAGGAACAATTTCTCAATGCCTGTCACAAGGACCTAGCGACCCACTTAGAAGAACAAAAGCTGCAGACGCTTAAAGATGTGACTGAGGCTGCTGAAAGATATCTCATCGCTCATGGGAAAACCCTGGGGCCACCCAGCGCGACGAAACATTTTCAGAAGACTGGAAACCATGTGAACCAGATCCAGGGAAGCCAGACGAGCCAGAGACAGACAGACTCCACGCCTCCTCCCAGGGAAGGGCATTCAAGGGGCTGTTTCACCTGCAACGCTACAGACCACAGAGCGGCTAACTGTCCTCAAAACAAAAGTAGCGGACAGCGGAGCAGTACGGACAATTCAGCGGCGGGCAACCGGCAGAGGCGGTTCTCCAATCAACGGCAAACCAGTAGATCTGACCATCAAGTGTGCGGCGGGAGCGTCATTCTTCCGAGTGAGACCGAGCGCACAGCTACCCCTGCGGACGTGCAAGAGTGCATGACTGATGGCCAACTCCTTGCCAACGGGAAATCCATCCCCGTCGTCGCCAGCGCAGCTGTGACCGTACAGAACATGCCTGTTTCCAAGGGACGCGTCGGAAATCATGAAGTGACTGTTTTAAGAGACTCTGGCTGCAGTGGGGTCATCGTCAGAGAAGACCTAATCGCTAAAGAACAGTTCACTGGCGATTCAAAATGGACACTTATGGCCGACAGCAAATGTGTGAGAGCGCCAGTTGCGAAGATTCATGTCAACACCCCTTTCTACATAGGCGAAGTCGAAGCGGTTTGCCTGAAGAAGCCGCTGTATGATTTGATGATCGGGAATATCGACGGCGCGAGACGACCCGACGACCCCGATCCAGAGTGGAGTCCTGCCTCAACTCAACACGTCGAAGTTGTGGAGGAGGATCCATTGCCGTTTCCCGATGGAGACCTTACAGAGCTGCTACGGGACAATGTGGTTACTCCGGCTCAGCCCTGCCGACCAGAGATCGTCGGTGCTGTTACTACCAGGGCCCAGGCCAAGAGAGACAAGACGTCTACGCCACTGAAGGTCGCCGACAACTCCAAAGCTGCCATCGTGGACAGAGATAAGCTGATCCAGCTCCAGGAAGCTGATAGCACTTTAAACAAGTATAGGAACCGCCAAGACCACGTGACCAAGGGCAGTGGCACGGTCTATTTTGAGGTGAAGGCCAAGATCCTGTACAGAATCTTCCAGCACCCGAGGGTCAACGGAGGTAAACCACTACGTCAAGTACTGGTACCATTACCCTTAAGGCGCCAGGTGATGGAAGTAGCGCATGACTCAATTATGGGAGGTCACCTAGGTATCAAGAAGACGTCAGACAGAATCCAGGCGGTGTTCTACTGGCCAGGACTTCATGCGGACGTCAGCCGTTTCTGCCGATCGTGTGACATTTGCCAGAAAACCATACCTCGAGGAAGGGTCCCGAAAGTGCCTATGCAGAGGATGCCTCTGATCGACCGACCTTTCAAGAGGGTGGCCTTAGACTTAATCGGCGAAATAAGACCTCCGAGTGAAGAAGGTCATCGGTGGGTACTGACTTTAGTGGACTATGCGACTCGGTACCCAGAAGCAGTGCCACTGAAGAAGATTGACACTGAATCTGTAGCAGAGGCACTAGTGGACATGTTCAGTAGACTTGGAGTGCCTGAAGAAATTCTGACAGACCTCGGGACGCAGTTCGTCTCTGACTGCATGAAGGAGGTCAACAGACTGCTGAGCATCCGGCATTTAACTACGACACCCTACCATCCGATGTGCAACGGGCTTGTCGAAAAGTTCAATGCTACGCTGAAGTCCACCCTGAAGAAACTGTGCAGCGAGCAGCCCAGACAATGGCATCGCTACATCAACGCCTTACTTTTCGCCTACAGAGAAGTACCGCAGGAGTCCACCGGCTTTTCTCCGTTCGAGCTGCTGTACGGAAGAACCATCCGAGGGCCGATGCACATCCTAAAAGAACTGTGGACGAAAGAAGTAGACACCCCAGAGGTGAAGAACAGCTACCAGTACGTGTTTGAGCTACGGGAGAAGCTGGAGCAGACTCTCGAGATAGCCAGAGAAAACCTGAAGAAGTCCCAAGACTGTGGAAAGCACTACTACGATCGTAGGGCTGTGAACAGGAAGTTTAAACCTGGCAACAAAGTGCTGGTGCTGCTACCTACTGATCACAATAAGTTGCTGATGCAGTGGAAAGGCCCGTACGAAGTGGAGACCGTGGTGGGGATCAACGACTACAAGGTGAAGGTCGGCCAGCATTCCAAGATATACCACGCCAACCTCCTTAAGCTGTACGTGGAAAGGCCATCAGAGACTGTGCACGCAGCCACAGCAGCTGTGATCCGACAACAGCTTTGACAGCGAGGAACTGTTGGAAACTGGAGAGACTTCCACAGCAAAGAAGGCATCGATGATGTTAAGCTAGGACCAAGCTTGACGGAAGGTCAAAAGATGGAGCTCAAGGACCTTATGGGCGAGTTTCCCCACAACTTCAGCGATGTCCCTGGCTCTACGACTTTGGTCGAACATGAAGTCCACACCCAGACCTGGAAGGAGCATCTGCAGACCTTGAGGGAGCTGTTCCACCGTCCCGCAGAAGCCAACCTGACCGTGAGACCCAGCGAATGCATTCTGGGAGCTGACAACGTCGACTGCGTCGGACATCGACGGAAGAGGAAGACAACGGAGGATGCACTGACTCCAGGAAAGCCCACGAGATCACTGTCTTTGACCCTGGGCCGATGACGACCGCAACTGACGGGGGCGTCGTTTCCTTGCGGTTGAAAGAACATTGACTGTGTGGAGAACATTGGCAATATCTAAACAGACTTGCAGATGAGAAACATTGACCTTGTGTGAATGAACTGTGAACATTGGCAATATCTAAACAGACTTGCAGATGAGAAACATTGACCTTGTGTGAATGAACTGTGAACATTGACAGTATCCAGAAAGACTTGCGGATGAAAAACATGGACTCTGTGTATATAAACTGAGAACATTGACAGTAAATGAGACAGTCTGAAGTAAGTTTTAATTCTGTACATTGTTTGTGCATTACGTTTCAACGTTGTTGAAAGAAATTGGGTAAATTTCTTCTTGAGTGGGGGGTTATGTTACGTTGAAACGCGAACGAAAGTATGTCGGAAGCGCGCACGATAGATCTAATCGTTTCGTTTTGCAAAGTATTCAATAATGGAGTTTATTTACCTTTGATTTGAGTTTGCATTGTTGTTAGGAGAGGCTTTGTATAACGTTGATGATTTGCGTTAGTCGATATTGTTGGAGAATTTTCGGGATCTGCATGTTTATTACTGTCGATAGAAATTTCCCGATGGATATCGAAGGTCGTGAATGTTCCCGGAAGTAGAGGAAATGTGTATGACGTAAGCCAGTGATGACGATCTTTAGTTCGATTGGTGGCAGTGCGTCATTTCTACCGTGTACCAAATTGTTCGAGAAGAGAGAGAGGTTATTTAATCGTGTGCCGAGTTGCTGTTGAGAGATAGTAAAGTTGTTGATAGTGATTTGGAAGGTTGCTGTGAAAGTTGTTGAGTTGAGTTGAGAATTGTATGCAGTTGTTGATGTGTGCTGAATAAAAGTGGAAAACTTCATACGTCGACTTAGTGACTTGTATGCTGCTTGAGCGGGTTGCGTGAATAAACGAATCTGAGCTACACTCATCAGTACTTCAGCATTGGGGCTGAATCCACTACTGATAAAGAAAAACACCATCATCGAACGGAGTGTAACACCAACACATCACCAATGACGAGGTCCGACAGACCATCACACAAGCCATTGGACAACACGATGACCTGAAGAAACGGAAACTCCGATGGTATGGCCACGTCACCAGATCATCAGGCCTTGCAAAAACCATTGTGCAAGTCACAGTGCAAGGAGGTAGAAGAAGATAGAGACCGAAAAAGAGGTGGGAGGACAACATTCGAGAATGGACTGGTTTGACACTGAGCGAAGCCATCAGGGCTGCTGAGGACAGAGAAAGATGGAATATGCCGGCGAATATGCTGGTTAAACGATCATCTGTGGTGCCCCTACGACCTCCGGGTTACGGGACAGGATAGGGATAGGATCTTCTTCTTCTTCTTTTTACAACTGTACCTCTCCATTCTAACGATGACAGGATTGGACAGGATAGAACTTAGCCTACTTCTGTCATCCTTCATATTTTATGGGGGCTTAAGGGAGTAGAACGTGCTCGTGAGAGAGGTCTATTTCCGTCCTCACTTGAAAAAGCTAACAATTTCTGTTTTAATTATCACACTCACTACTTCACACAACCTCCAACGCTTTAAAGCGTACAGTTGACATGTGATTTTCTTCTGTCGTTCTTTCTTTCTTTTCTTCTTTGTTTCTTTCCTGTCTTCTTTCTTTCCACCTTTCTTTCTCTTTGTCATACATGCATTCGTTAACGCATTCATTCATTCAGTCCTTATTTACTTACTTCTGTTTTTCTTTGTGTCTTCCTTTGGCATTGGTTGTCATTTATATTCATTCTTTTATTATTGTTGTTCTTCTTGTCATAATTCTTGTTCTTTTGTTGTTGCTGTTTGTTGTTGTTGTTGTTATTGTTGTTGTTGTTGTTCTTCTTCTTCTTCTCCTTCTTCTTCTTCTTAATATTATTTTCACAATGTTTGAGTATTTCTTTTTTTTCTTTTTTTTTCTTCTTCTTCAGCTCCTTCTCTTTCTCTCTCCCTCCTTTCCCCTTCCTCTCTCTCCTTCCACACCCCCCCCTCTCTCTCTCTCTCTCTCTCTCTTCCTCACTCACCTCTGAGTCTTGTGAACAGACCTGCCAAGACTTTCAGAGTGACGACAATAAACTTTCATCCCAATTAACCCTCAGAACCCTTTAGCTTGTTTTATCTTGGCTGTGCTGCACAAGGGCTTTGATAGACACGGCGGTTGGTTCTTTCATTGTGGGTGTTGCCACAGTGAGCGTCTGAGATCCGTCCATCCTGTTACGCACAGGAAGTTATTGCACACCACGTTTTCTCCCCTGTTCTGTGTTCTGTCACAGACTATACCCAGACGGAAAGCTCCCGTCATTTTGCGTTGTCTTTTTACAAGAGTTGCGTCCCTTGAAAATGGGTTGATTAGGTTCATAGTGGCGACTGTGAAAGTGAAGCGCAGAGCAGGAGTGAATCACTGTGTGGCACCGCAACAATGTGTACACTTTCAGTTGCAAAGAGAACTCTTTATTTCGTTATCCGCTCAAGTTATGAGTGATAAATACCAATAACTGCATGTTATTTGCTAAATATTTTATCTGTGCAAAAAGCCTACACACATAAGAAAAAATGTGGAATAACTCCTTTGACAGTTTTAAAAATTCCTGTTTGCAGTAATTTGTTAAAACAAAAATGGCCAGATTTGTTTAAAAAATAAATAAATAAAAATCGAGGCGTTGCTACTTCATGCAGCTTTCCTCAAAACACAAAAGGATGGTGTTTGTGGTCCAAAATGTAGCAAAGCACAAACTCATACAAAGCTATCTTAAAAAATTTAAGTTCTATGTTTACTCAATGTATGTAAACCTAAAGCAGCCTAATTTGAGACCATTTGAATGAAATTGTATGTTATATAATGTATAATTATTTAGTACTTTTGCTTTTGTTGATAATTATATTAAAATTCACCTTGCCACATTCATTCCATAGTTGGTTTAACTTTGTTGTGTACATTTATATTGAACATGATGCTAAGAACCTCAACATTCTCTTCTTTTCTCCCACTTTTCCCTGTCTTTCTCATCACATTCTCTATCATCATTTTAACATAAAGATTTTAATACTGTTTCAATATGTATTATTGTGAATGTATGTGTGTGTATGCGTGAGAGCGCTTACAGCAGACTTTAGTTTGATTTTGCGTTTTATAAAATAATATATTTTTTCTTATCTTCCCTTTTTTCTCCCACCTTCCCTCTCTTTCTCTCGTTATACGTTTCTCAAGAGATTTTTATTTACAAAAACAATACAAACGCATTGACAGTTTCCTTATTTGCATCAGTTCTCCTACATGATGTGATTACGTGCAAACAAACAATGTTTGTTTCGAGAACAATGTCTCGCTCGAGAGCAATGTCCTGTTCGAGAACAATATTGTCCACAGTGTCTAGTTTGATACAAAACCCTATACACTAAAACCGAAAACGCTTTATAGAACCACTTCCGGTAAAATTCCAACAGTTCTGTGATTAGTCGAACGTCAGCAGTCACAAGGCCTAACTGAAAGCGTAGCGTGTATCTTGTGATTGAGAACACTTTCTAGCCGCACTTCCGGTAACATCGCAACAATTTCTCCACACAGTGTGATTAGCCGCGTGTGTAAGCAGCGGGGTGTTGGCTGTCTGTCACGCTCTGCGGACGATGAGTGGAAAGAATAAACAAGAGCACCGTACTTTCCAACTACAACAGCTGTGAGCCTCTTGTTCTCTTCCATGGCTCCCCGCCATCTTTTCTTTTACTCAGGCTTGGAGCTGCACTCGCAGAACGCATTATTTAGCTGATTGTGACACGATTCTATATTTAGTTTCGAAGATTATTTTCCAACGGATCCTAGTGTTGTGTCTGACATTCATTCCCTGTAGACCAGTGGACCAAGCTCTCCAAATAAAGTTCCCACACTGATACAATAGAGACACACTCGACTCGTTAACTACAAACATTGTGTTTCGCGCACGAAGCGTGCAATGGTAGCATTTATTTACCTTTATTGGGTCTATATTGTTGCTACAATAGCTTTGAAGAATGTTCGTTTATTTTCTTCGGTTGATATTGTTGTAGCAATATTGAGATCTTTCTGGAATTGCTTGTTTACCTCCCCAGCAGTCATGCAAAGCGTTCAAAAGCATAGAGTTGATGGCTTACCTGGTCAAACTGTGTCCTTTTGGTGACAATGAATAGATATAGTAATTCCAGTTCACACATTTGACATTAATGGCGTTAAGATCATTGTTGTTATAAAGCGCTTTACTAGCTCAAGAGTTGCTCAAGGCGCTGGCCGAAACAGGGTCTAACTTAAGAAACAAAATGCGCCAACGTGGTGCTTTATGACCACCGTCTAACGCGGTAACGCAATACACAACTGGGAATTCCTGAATGACGGAGCAGGAATGGGACCTATTGCTTCCTGTTCGTGTTTTAAAGTAGGACCTGGCACTAAAGAGGGTACAATAGCGCACATCTAGATATGTAAAGTCCGTTGAGATAGAATGCATGTACACAGGCTAGCCCTCGGTTTATACACTCGTTCGAAGGAGTAGTTGTTGCAGAGCTGACAGCAAATAGATTAAAAGGAAGTGGTTAATCAGGTAACCGGAACATCAGGTCGGGGTAAAACCGTGCTAGTCCTTCTAGCGTAACCATTTACCCCTCGGTCTAAAAGATCTCTTCACTTTACACACAAAACGAAGCGTTAAATGAGGCTGACGACTGATGACTGAATGAAGAGCAAGTCTTACAGTTAAACTAAACTATCTTGACGCAATCCGGATTTTTTCTTCTTTGCTAACTTTGCCTGGTTTTGACTTAGTGGTAGACAGTGCGCCCAAGTTCCAATCACTTGGTGGGCAAAACAAAAGTGACCACTTTTACCGTTCATCTTAGCATACCCTGGTGGTTGAGCTTTGCTTATCCCCCTTTCCCGGGGTGTAGACGTTAATTTAATTTAATTTTATTTTATTATTGAGGATTTTTATAGCGCACTTATCTCGCCGTACTTGACCAGATTCTAGGCGCTGGCCGATACAGGATCTAACTCAAACCGCCCGAGACGCCCACCCGCAGCCCTTGGGCGCATGGTCTGAGGCCCGGACAACTGAGCACAACAGGCATGGGGGAGAAGGACCAAGTGCATGCTGTGTGTGTTCTTGTTACCGGCAGTCACCCGTCTAGGACATGAGCGTTAGGATCTCCGTTATGATGGAATGTATGCAACACAGACTAGACCTCGGTTTATACTCTCATCCGAAGGAGTAGGAAACGGATACAACATAAAGGCCCGGGCAGGACTCGAACCCGGGACCTTCAGATCCGCAAGCCAAAGCACTACCATTAGACCACCGTGCTATGTTCATTCGTGCTGCTCTGTATATAATCTAACTACACAATTTATTGTTTTAATTCTTCTTATCGTCTATATTAACTTCCCTATGAGAACCTTCATTACTGTTATTGGGGGTGTCTGAATGGAACATTACTGACACAGATAAGACCATGGACACTGAGAGCCTGTTTCTTCAATTTTTTTTCTTCAAATTTTGTTAATGTATGTCTGTTATTGTTTGAATGAATGAATGAAAATGTATTGAGGGCATAAATATTTCCACACAAAAAGCTTGATCATTGTGCTGTTTGTTGTAGTATACAGATTGACTGACTAAAGTATAATATTGATAGATTACTTGAATGTTATTTATGTATCAGAACTGCAATGCTCTTTGAATCGTATTTTCGCTTATATTAAAAAAATATATTAAATATGCTTTCATTGATTTTTTAAAAATCCATCCATCCATGCATTCATCCATCCATGCAGACATCCATCCATGCATTCATCTATCCATCCATCCATACATAATGTATGCGTCATTTCATCCTTTCAATTCATTCCTTCATTTAGGATGTCTCACATAAACGCTCGAGTTCGTTGTTTGTGCAGTTTTCTGTCAGCTGAATTTGCATCTATCTATCCATCCATCCACCCATCCATCCATCCATCGATCCATACAACGATTCATAACAGATTAGCGACTATATTTCGCCAAGTAACATAGTTAGAAAAGTACCTGGAACATAATACTGTACTGTGATGTTGGTAAAACAATGATTTAAAAGCCAAAGACTGGATGTTATTACTGACTGTAGTACATATCCCTCACTATATTCCGCATTTTGTCCTCTTTCGCCCCACCCTCTCTCTCCTCCTCTCCCTTACATATCACATCCATGTCTCATCCATCCATTTATTCATCAATCGATCAGCCCAACCATTAATTCTTTCTCAATTAAAATCCCAACGTTTGTGTTCTGTTCCAGAAACGCGGGAATCCGCCTTCGTACACGCCTTGTCGTCAGCAGGAGTGGCGTTCGCCGTGACACGGGCCTGCAGTAGCGGTCAGCTTCGGAAATGTGGATGCGACCGAACAGTCCGAGGCCGCAGCCCGGAGGGTTTCGAGTGGTCTGGGTGCTCGGACAACATCGCCTACGGCAGCGCCTTCTCCACGGCGTTCGTAGACGCCCGGGAGAGAGGGCAGCGGCGGAAGAATTCCTCCCGAGCATTGATGAATCTTCATAACAACCAGGCAGGGAGAAAGGTGGGTTATTATGGGGCTGTTTGCGACAGACATGGGACTGCACACAAAGTCACTTTTTAACGTTATCAGTGGGTTTGTGGTGACGATGTCTGTCTTTACCCTTTGTACGTCTCTTTATCCATTGCCCACCTGTCTTCATAACCTATCCTATCCCATCCAATCCCGTAACTCGGAGGTCGTAGGGGCACCACAGATAATCGTTTTACCAACATATTCCATCTTTCCCTGTCTTCAGCAACCCTGATTGTTTTGCTCAGTGTCAAACCAGAACATTTTGATTGTTGTCCTCCCACCTCTTTTTCGGTCTCCTTCTTCTTCTACCTCCTTGCACTGTGCCTTACAGGATGGTCTTTGCAAGACCTGATGATCTGGTGACGTGGCCATACCATCGGAGTTTCCTTTTTTTCACCACTGTGTCATCGTGTTGTCCAATGGCTTGTGTGATGGTCTTTCGGATTTCGTCGTTGGTGATGTGTTGAGTATAGGAAATGCCCAGAAGTCTTCTGTAGCACCTCATCTCCATGCTTTGTATTCTTCGTTGGACTATCTGCTGTGAGAGTCCATGTTTCGCAAGCATATAAGAAGATGGAGATGACAAGGGAGCGCAGCAGTCTTACCTTGGAATGTAGACTGATGGTCCTGTCTTTCCAAATTGGCTTCAACCTCGCCAAGGCAGCAGTTGTTTGTGCGATCCTGGAGAGGACTTCCTGTCGGGACCCATTGTCTGATACAATGGCTCCTAAATATTTGAAGCCATGCACTGTGTTGAGGGATTGGCCTTGGACTTTGATGTCCGTGTTGATGCCATTGATGTTGTTGGTCATCATTTTGGTCTTCTCTGCACTTATTTCCATTCCATAGGCTCTGGAGGTGATCTTCATAACAACTAGGCAGAAATGTGGGCGGTGACCATGGAATTGTGTGATTAATGATGATAACAGTGAGTCTAAGTGTTATTTAAGTGTATAATATGACTGTGTGGTGATTTCATGTCGGTCACGTTTTTTCTGGAATGGGACTTTGCTTCCGGTCTTTATGACTGCCTTTGTCTTTGTAATAACTTGTTGGGTCAGTAAGTTGCTGGGACGAGGGGAATGCAAATGGGGTTGTGTCTTTGTCTTGACGGTCATTTCTGTTTACCTCTACCTTGTGTCTGCCTCTCTCTTTGTGTCTATTTTTCTGTCAGTCTGTCTTTGTGTCAGCTGTCTTTGTGTCAGTCTGTCTTTGTGTCAGTCTGTCTCTCTGTCAGTGTGTGTGTGTGTGTGTGTGTGTGTGTGCGTGTGTGCGTGTGTCGGTCTCTGTCAGTCTGTCTTTGTGTCATTCTGTCTTTTTGTCATTCTGTCTTTCTGTCAGTCTGTTTTGTGTCTGTGTCTCTCTGTTAGTTTTCATAATTACCACTGGGCTATTCATGATCGGACTGGAACTGGGACTATGGATACAATGTACGTTATTCTTGATTTTTGTATGCCTGCATGACTGAATCTATGCACTCAATTTACTGACTGCATGTCTGCCGCATCTATCTGTGGCAGTTCCTGCGTCTGTACACTAGTTGTTATCCCAGTCTGTCTGCTGTGTTTTGTTTCTTTATTTTTCATGGGCTTGCCAGCTATTTCTCAAATCCCAGTGGTCTGATCATGGCATTCGTCAATCTTTGACTCTGTATTGTTTGTATTAAATTATGCGGCGGACTGCTAATTATTTACCATTTCAGGTTAGACGTTAAAATCGTATTATAAGCACACAATTATTGCGCATATGTACATGTTCAGCGAACGTTACAGATGGGTAAGACGATCTATTCCAAACTTCAGTATGCTCTGGACTGTCTTCTAGGCTACAGTTTTATGGCTATTTATTTAGGGCTCCAGTCATATTTGCTGTTGAAACTGAGCACACAAGTCACATTCTTACATTATCGGTTCGCTGTAGAAAATACATTAGTGTGGGAAATTAACTTGCTATCTAGAAATTTTCAAAATTTACCAGAATAGACCTTTTAAACAAACTTGTGAAAAATGGGTCTGTCTTTCAGCTGGGGAAAAGTACGGATTGCATTCAGTAAAACTTAAGAATGTTCCTGCATCTTTCAGTTCATTTCTTTCCCGTAGTTTTTTTTTTCGATTGATGTAGGCTACCATCTTTTTATTTTATTTTATTTACTTGTAATGTTTCATCTCACTGTTATCCTTACACATAAATAATAATACGCATCTATAGCATATTTGAAAAACATGTCTTATAACAGAACTGTGAAGAAATTGAAAGTTAATTTGTTATTCCTGAAGAGACATGCTAGGGTAATATACTCACTTCAGAAACGTTTTTATTTCTTGAAAAATAGTTTCCGAAAAGATATTGCTTTGCAGAGAGAGAGAGAGAGAGAGGGAGGGAGAGGGAGGGAGGGAGGGAGGGAGGGAGAGAGAGAGAGAGAGAGAGAGAGAGAGAGAGAGAGAGAGAGAGAGAGAGAGAGAGAGAGAGAGAGACTTGCTTTATAATTCCTTGATGAAGGGTGTTTTAACGGAATAGCGTGTGAAGGAAGGAAGGCATAGTCATGAAACGTTGTGTTCTACTGTGAGAGATGTGTCCAAAGCCCTACGGTATAGCCGGAGGTAGTCAGAAGGCATATCACCATAAAACAGCGGGATCATAACGAGTTTTTCAGAACACGCTCTTAGCATTTTCCATTTGTCTTTACCATAGGGCAACCTCACTGCCGAAAAGATGGCACCACGCTACTTGAAGTTGAAAGGAGAGGTCTTCAGAATGCTAACAATTTTAACATTTTATCTCTCTCTGTGTCTTGGTGTGTGAGTGTGTGTGTGGGTGTGTGTGAGAGAGAGAGAGAGAGAGAGAGAGAGAGAAAGAGAGAGAGAGAGAGAAAGACGTGTCATTTTATTGCTCAAACATAAAACATGTTGATTGCAAGGGGGCTTGGTAGAAAGTACATAATAAAACTGAAAAAGAAATAACCTTCCGAGCGTAAACTGACGTACAAGCAATATATATTTACAAGATATACAATTTAAATCCAACAATCAAACCAAACGTTACAGTCTATTACATCTGGTATTGTTCCCTCTGAGTTCAAGACTGCTATCGTCAAACCTTTATTGAAGAAATCCAACCTCGATTGTAAGATCTGAAGAATTACAGACCTATATCCAATCTTTCTTTTCTCTCTAAACTACTTCCGTCTCATCCTTCAGCAGCTTCTCTCCCATATCTCTGCTCACAGTCTTCTCACTCCTCATCAGTCTGCTTACCGTCCTGGGCACACCACAGAGACCGTTCTTCTTCGCGTTCTAAATGATCTTCTGATTTTTTTAGACAAAGACAAAATTTGAGTTCTTCTTCTCTTGAATCTTTCGGCCGCTTTTGACTATTGATCATAACATTCTTCTATCACGTCTCAATAACGATTTTGGAATCCAAAACATTGCTCTTAACTGGTTTCGGTCTTATCTCTCAGAAAGAAAACAAGCTGTTCTCGTAAATGATATTAAATCTACCGCACAACCGATTGATTTTGGCGTTCCTCAAGGCTCTGTGTTTGGCCCTGTTCTGTTCATTCTGTACACCTCTCCTCTCTCACGTCTCATTAACTCACACTCTGTCCGCCACGAAATGTATGCTGATGACACCCAACTTAAACACTCTGTCTCTCCTTCTAATTACAATCATTTAGTTCAGACCCTTCAAGACTGTGTCACTGAGATAAAATCGTGGATGTCAAACAACCGCCTCAAGCTAAATGATAACAAAACTGAGGCTCTCCGTGTTTCTCCGTCATCTGCAGACCCCTATTCTCTTCCCTCAACTATCACTATTGGAACTACTTCTATTTCTTTTTCTGACACTGTTTGCGACCTTGGGTTTTTTCTCGACCAGGATCTATCCATGCAGCAACACGTTGCAAATACTTGTCAGATTGCATACATTGAACTTAGACGCATAAGCTCCATTCGACAGTATCTCACACAAGAAGCAACAAAAACATTAGTTAGCGCATGCAATCTGTCTAGATTGGAGTATTGTAATTCACTTCTCGTGGGTTGCACACAGAACGTTCTTAGACCTCTTCAGCAAGTCCAAACCTCTGCAGCTAACCTCATCTTCAAAGAATGGGAATCACATCATTGCACGCCTCTCTTTCAAGAACTACACTGGCTCCCAGATGAACAACTAATTAAATGTAAAACCTCATGTCTTTGCTACCACATCATCTCTGGAACTGCTCCTAGCTATCTTTCCGAACTTTTGACTGTCTATGTTCCTTCTCGCTTTCTCCGCACGTCTGCAGATGAAAGGATGTTCCGCGTACCAGAATACCACAGGGTGAGACACGGTGGTCGAGCCTTCAGTTTCTTCTCCGTTCAGACCTGGAACTTGCTACCTCGGTCCGTCCGTCACAGTCCTTCACTAGCGTCTTTTAAAATCAACTTGAAGACGCCTCTTTTTAGAGAGGCCTTTTCTTAGGCGGTCGGAGTGAGTGTTTTTGGTTGTTGGGATGTGTATGTGGTTGCGTGTTATTGACCAATGTACGCATGTTGTGTTTACACTTGTTTTTGTAAAGCGCTTTGTGATTTTGGAAAGCACTGTATAAATTTTGTATTATTATTATTATTATTATTATTATTATTATTATTATTATTATTATTATTATTATTATTATTATTTTTATTATTATTATTATTATTATTATTATTATTATTATTATTATTATTATTATTATTATTTCCTTGATTGGACCAAGAGATCTGGGGTCGTCTTTTAAAATCATTGTACAAAAATCTCGACATTAGAGAGAGAGAGAGAGAGAGAGAGAGAGAGAGAGAGAGAGAGAGAGAGACAGAGAGACAGAGAGACAGAGACAGAGACAGAGAGACAGAGACAGAGAGACAGAGACAGAGCCAGAGAGAGAGCGTGCTTAGCAGAGCAGGTGCGCGCATCTGAATGTACGAAGTTGTGAGCGTGAGCATGCGCACCTGTTTGTTTATGTGTGAAGGCGTGTGAGTAAGTCCGCAACAGGCTTTAAAACCTTTCCTCAATGGTACAGTTGTTATCAGCTTGTTGCTAATGACATCAAACGACGTCGTTAGCCCGTCTGCAGCATTCGACAGCTTATTAAATTTGTAACAGTCAGTTAAAGGTTTCCACTATTAGATGGTACATGTTGTTAAATAGCAGTTTAAATGGCGGGTTTTAATAGGATAGAAAATAAGATGGAAGGGGTAGGGGCGAGAGAGAGGGGGTGGAGTGGGGGACAGCTCGTGAATTTTGCTTCCAATATAGGCCTAAATCATATCTCATAATAGGGCATCCATTCTAGCAAGGCAACCCAGATAGAGAAAGTCGGTGGTGGATTTTGGGGCAGCAGCACATACGCATGCAAACTCTCAACGATCAGAGCGCCGTCTCTCATTTCTTTACAATAGTTAGGAAAGCACACTGGTTTTATTGATTTTGTTAACAATAGGCTTCACATTTTGTTTAGTTTTCCACAAGAATTATATTGCTAGCCGTGCTTAAAAGTGCTGTTATGCAGGATAGATAGTATCTCATATTTTTTGTATGAACAGAAAGCAAGGCATAAGTTAAATCATATTTTTGTATGAGCAGAAAGCAAGGCATAAGCCCTACACAACGCTCAAGGTGCAAGTACTGTCAGACGGAAGTGTGTATTAAAGAGACCCACATTGACCACGACTCTCTCGACAGGTCCGTTTATAACTCACAGCGAATGTTGCCCCACTGACACAAAATGAACTAACAACCAAATCTACAATAACAACTACAACAAAACAAAACTACTCTTTCCAAAGTATAGTTTGTTTGTTTTTTTATAAATACATTTTTATTTTTATTAATACATTCCGTAGTTAGTGTGCCTATTAATACTTTTCTAGCGCTAAAAAGAGCATCTCTAGTAGATGGTAGAGCGTATTGGTGTACTTTAAACAGGGGGGAAGCACTCCCTGCCAGAACACAATTAGAAAAGTCCAACTGTAGCGGGTGGTTTGAGCTACAGAAGTCCACTTTATCATGTTTTATGTCATAACAATCCCAATTTTAGGCTACATTCCTTGTCGGCAAACGTAAACAAAGCCTTAGAATTACATTACATTACATTACATGATTATTGATTTAGGTCCAGCGGACTCTTCCGAGCCAAATCATGACCGGACAACCCCTGATCCGCATAAAAGATCTGCTGAAACAACCTTAGTGGTAAAACTGAAGGCTCTCCACCAGCTAGTCACTTTACAATAAAGACATCCCACGCAGGGGACGCTGAGGCTATACTCTAATTTATCGAACCCCCGTTTACAAAAACAAAATAGAATACACACATCATTATAAATTATCAACAAAACACATACATATAAAATGCCTACATTGCTAAATAATAACTTCATAAGAAGCCCTAGTGACCACCTGGCAGAAAGCGTCCAATATTCCCAATCTGATCCAACAGACCTCACACACGAACAAGGAGTCTTGTCCCGGAAGAGTTTTCAAGAAAAAAGGTAGGTGACTGGTCTAGCGAAGAAGAAGATAGTATAGCAGATTGATAGAACACAGCAGGAATGAGAAAGAACAAATGAGAAAGACGGCGACATTGGGAATTTAAAGCACTAAATTTCCAGAAAGTGGGGATACTATTTATACTGAAACCCCCGGCACCCCAACGGTGGGGGGGGGGGGGAGCCTTGGAATTGGGGTTCTTTAAGTTGTGAGGGTTTGGCATCTTATTACCTATAAGTTATCATTTAAACGTTTAGCGTTATTTTACTATTAACTTGAGCACGATGAAATATTTTTGCTATGGAAAACATATTTTTAACCAGTTATGTTGACTCCAACAGGAACCCAACATTTTGTCATGCAACTACCGCATGATGTGCCATTTTCAGTATTTAGCGGATGGCTTACTTATCAGGGTTTAAAGTCTCAATTCTGTGCCTGTGGGTAGGTGTGGACGATAGATGGCAACGTCGTCAGTGTATTAAGGAGAGGACGGATCTGGGCCAGATTAGCCGCGAAAGGGGCTAAATACATGCATCAACGATCGAGCATTAAAGGTCTTTCAACTGGAATAAAACCACCATGATCAGCCAATCTGATGCTGTTGAACTGCGTTGCTTAATATTGGACGCTTATCTATAATGCTAGCAGCGGGGTACATGTCTGTGTTGAAGGCGCTGATTGTCTTTGGTCCTCGCGGTATCGGTGATTCGTATATTTTGGTCCTTAGTTAGAGATGCTTAGTTCATACATGGGCCACACTCAAACAAACGCCAAACTTTCAGATCCCTTTGCAAATAAGGTCAAACCTGCAAACGTCAAACGTTGAGGTTTCATTACTGTAAATACCCAAGTTAACAGACGTGGTTGCAAGAATTGCCAAACCTCATAAAAACATACATTCAAACTTTGACGCCCACCACAGGCGTACACAGAGACTCGCGTGATAACTGCCTGATTAGCAGAAAGATGTAGCTTTACCTTAAAGGCGAAAGGGATACAATTAGGAAGTTTTGTTCCTTTGTTCTTAAAACGTTTTTTGTGTGTGGAAATTTGGTGTAAAATTCGTCACATCTATTAGCCATCATTACAGTTGCTAAAGTCATGCACGGAGATGCATAGCCTAAGACAGCAAGAAGTCTGGGACTAAAGCCTCGTTTACAACGTGCTTTGAACTGCGGTCAATTTTTGGTGTGGAACAATTTGATTTGAATCCCTCGATGCACCAGGCCTCTGTATTTCAAATCTGCCTGTGGACTTTAGTTATTTCCTTTTAGAACATGCTAGTCTCGTTGCGGTTCTCAAAGCCACGCGACAGCGTGTACGCAAGCTTGTAAAAGTGCCCATCATGTATCACGGCACATGTCAATTGCTTCCCAGCATTCCATTGCCCGAAGCCCGGATGTTGAAACATGGTAGAGGGCAGGTCATGTCGTGTCTGATAGCCTACAGAAGCGACTTCGCTTTCCTTTTTAAATAAATTATTTTAATCGTTGTGGCTGTTTTAGCTGTGAAAGCGTACCACTAACGACAGAATAACGCGCGGATTGCGATGTGGGATAATTAATCTTCGCTCGCCCAAATGTGACATGGAAAAATGTGGTTGCCGAAGTTTATACTAATCCCTCCCTTGATCATCAATCTTAGTACTTGCCTTCCTTTGCACCTACTTGGAACAGTTTTATATGGCTACATAACGTCTAAAATAGCAGGATAGCCATAGACCTATACAACTTGGACCGCGTCTCAAGAAAAGTAGATCTAGAATTATGGCTACGGAGTCGACTAAGAGTAAGGCCTATATGACTAGGGCCGCATACCTTACGGCATTGTGATGACTGCTAGAGTCCCGATACAAAGTTGAGCATAGGTCATGTCGGCCTAGAGAACTTTTGGATTGTAATTTAAAATTACCCGTAAAATAATCAGTCACCCATGACCCAGTCAATATATTAGTAAATCATTAAGTAATCAGGCGCAGTTGGTTAATGGCCGGTTCCCTATGCCGAAGGTCCCAGGTTCGATTCCCGTAAGGGTGAACTTATGTGACTTAGGTACGAGACTATATTGAGGTCACCGAGGGTTTTCTCCGGATACTCGGGTCTCCTCCCTCCTTTCAATAATGGTATTAAATGCAGTCAGTCTAAAATTTCAAAAATAACATTGGATTTTCCTTCCGTCTTCTAATAACGACTTGCCTTTACACCACATGTTTGTTGTGTATGTTGGAGTGTCTGTAACATTTGAGCGTGTATGTTGATTACAGATCGCCGCACTTTGAGTCTGATTTACGAATAAGGCGCGTATGGCATCCATTATTATTAATATTATTATTATTATTATTATTATTATTATTATTATTATTATTATTATTATTATTATTAAACAACTCTTTCCCTCAGGATCACCATTCCCTTTATTTGTCTCGTGATGAATGCTTCCTGCCATGAGGACAGATAAAGATAGAGTACGCTGGTTAAACGATCTTCTCAGTCCCCTATTCGCTTCTGTGACGTGGGACTTTAATCTATCCACGCAACGCAAACGATATTCTGTAATGCCCCAACGACTTTCGAGTTACGGGATAGGATAGGATACTATGAGCTTTTCATTCGTTCTCATGGTCATAGTGTAACGCAAACAATTTCAGTTTTAACGACATACCCACACAACCGTATCATCACGACACATTCCTGCGCTCATTCTCTTTAGTCCCATTTTCTACGCAGTTCAAAGACAGTTATTATTGTCGCTCTCTTTCACGCCTGCAGATCAAAATCAACAAAATGAAACTCCCATAAACTTGGACTGGGGAGGGGGGGGGGAATAAAAGAGTTGACGTGTAGCATAGTTTTGATTATGCGGAGCCCTGATATCAGACAGAGATAGGCTTTCACGACATGTTCATTCCGCTCGCTATCTCTTCTTCATTCAAACATTTGCCCCATCGCGACTGTCGTAGTGGTCGACGCAGGAATGCCCTTTAGGGGCTAATATCTGACCTCCGACTCCTGACCCCATGCTGCGTGTTAAATGGGCAGTGTATCGTTTTGCCTTGTTCAAGTTAAATGACAGATTTACACTCTTAATACACTTAATAGACTGAAAGCTGAAAATGATATTTCAAAGATGTCTATTCGGTGTCTGTGTTTTGATGGTTTACGTTAAGTGTGATGGATTGGCGCTCTAATAGACCACGGATGAAAATACTCATGCTTTGTTTGTGGGTAAATGTGCATGCACTTAATACAATTGACATTAATTCATTCCAATATTTAAAACGTGTGTACTTTTTAATATTGTTTTCATAATTTTTACAAATCTGATTTATCCCCCTTTTGTAACCCCCTCCTCTCCCACCCACCCCAGTTATCACCACCTCACTGTCCCACAATGGCATAATCCGTCAGAAATATAGAGCTGACAACACTTGTTGATGTTTAATGGTGTTTCTGTTACTCTGTAGTGACCAACTTGACATCTACAATTTTATTAGTATTTATTTAGCCCTAAAGTGGATGCGCAGTTCATTTCACTGTCTTAATGTTAATAAAAGACTAACTTGTTTTGTGCCAAAGCAAACTAAACCTGACCAGATCTCTTTTAGCCATGGACCCATCTCCATCACCAGACACCTAAGAACACTGTACCACAAAAAATGGTTAAGGCAAGATTACAATGCGAGATTTAGATAATATCGAGGGTGTATGGATCTTATTTTTAAATTTGCTTCATGAGAATACGAGAACCTGCCCTAGAATATTAAATTTAGTGGGCAGTTTCAGAGACATTTATGACAAACGTGCCCTTCGATAAATAGGACGATGCTGGGCTGTTACGGTCTAGAAATCAATAGTGATCAGGGAGAGGCTAGCATGATTATAAAATCGATAACAATTGAAATAACACTATTACTACTACTACTACTACTACTACTACTACTACTACTACTACTACTACTACTACTAATAATAATAATAATAATAATAATAATAATAATAATAATAATAATTTTAAGGACGATGGTAGTACTATGACTTCTCAAGGGATGGTTAATGGGCAGTTTCCGAGGCATTTAAGTGAAAACGTGTCCGGCCGTACTCGCAGGAGGACGCTGGTCAATGCAGAGATCAAGGATTGGGTAGCAGGAGAATCTACACTATGCTGGGGTAGGGAAGCACAGTGGCTCATATTGGCGTATAAAAGAGCTTGGGTTCGCTTACAAACAAACATCTTAATAGTCACGGAAAAAGTCTCATCAGGGGTAGACTTTTCGGGGACTGCCAAATCCCATTTCACGGTTACCGTGGCAAGTAAAAAAGTTGCCTGTAAAGACAAATCATGAAAGCCACTTGCCCAGAACGTAAAACAACACAATTTGATCATCAGCACCGAATCATTTTACTTTGATCTACGTATTAGCCTGTGGAACACGTGTTTAGAATTTTGATGTCACACTGTAATCCTATATATTACAGTTAATTGTTCAACCTTCAGCCAATGAAAGCGCTCCTTTTATCAATAGTGCGGCGATATATCACATCCTATCTGATTGAGCAATTGTTCAAACGTCCGCCAATGACAGCTCATGACAGCGCGCCTTTTATCTCATTCCACTGTACGATGACCTAGATTTTGGGTGTTTTTTAAATTTTTATTTTTGTTGTTTTCACTAGGTGAGCTAGTATATTTTTGAGCGGGAAAATATTTTTTAAAGCGGGAAAGATAACAAATGACATGTTGCTTACCCGGGGCAAGATCTTGTTAAAAACAATTGACAAACCCTGCTTTCTATAACGACTCTTTACAACTTTGTTCACCTCCCATCATACCGTCGCCGCGGCATGTTAGAGAAGCTGGTCATTCTGTCAAACTGGCAGTAACAGGCTGTTGGCTCAGTTGTTCGAGGCTTGACAGTGCGTTTGATGCAACAAGTCGGGGTCGTGGCCACCTTGAGTTGGTCCTGATTTTGGCCAGCGCCTTGATTAGGTATTTGAGCTGAAAACGAGCTTTTTAAGAACAGTTCACGCAATCAAACAATAAGGAGAAGCTAGACGATGTTAGTCTATCATGGCGATGATGCTGGTCTATGATGGTCAAGCTGGGCTTGAGTGCGGTCTGTCACGGCCGTGGTGGTAGTCTATGATGGCCAAGGGGTGAGCAGTGGTCAGGGCCAGTTCCTGTGACGTGCGGCGTGCGAGTGATCAGACGTGCAAAGTTGTGAGCACACAGACCCTCCTCTGGAAGGCCAGCGCTGTCAGTGTGGGGATCTTTGCGGCCCTGCCTATTTCCTGACTGTCTGTAGCCACACACGGTGATTTGACAATAACAAGACGACGTGGAGGTGATTGCCCAATTCCCCAAAAAACATTTATGTTGAACAGGAGAGGCGTTAAAGATGTCCTCTCAGGGGAAACTCTAAAAATAAATAATTATATTAACGGCGGTACATATCTCATCCTTCTTACTTCTTTCTTATTCTAAATAGAGCCAGGTATCGTACCCAATAAACACTGGAAGGCAAGAGGAGGGTACTTGTGAGATGTCGCATTCAAGTTCTAACCAAACTAGAGTTGTATAACAAAGATGTAAAACTGATTTGTGCAAAAGTAGTGTATACTTAATAAATCAACTCAAGGAATTATTGTTACTCGAAAATGCCTTTAAAATCAACTTTAACATTGAATTATTATGGGACTTTTGTTTAATTAGATTAATTTTACGTCAGAATTACAAAGCTGAAAGAAAGGACAGCTTATTGAAATATTTCAGCTAGAGCGTATGAATGTCACACAATTCTCCTAATGAATGTTTATAAAAGAAAAAAAAAAGGATTCTGTACCCTGTGTTCCGGAACCTTCTTATCCAGGAGTCACGCACTTCTAACAGGATAGCCCAAGTCGGTGCAGGGATGCAATTGCTGTGCTGAATCCAGTAGAATAGAACTGATTGTGAGCACTGGCCATCTTATTGCTTATATTCGTAGTGTGGTTATTGAGGTGCATAGTGGGTGGGGTCAAGTGTAGATTCGAAGAAGGGGTTGGTTTGTCCTGCTCAGACTTGTCTTGGGTACGGCTGTGCTGCAGCGGCGTTCTTTTGCTGAGAAAGCGATCCACATTACAATCCCATCACGCTAACGTATGATTTTTTAATGATCCAAAATGCTAATAAAAATATAGAGATCTATTCCCCCCGACTACTGGTATTATATTTCATTGGATCAAATGTTGCATTTTACTTAAGAATATAGAGATCTTTACTAAAAAGAACCTCAACTATCCTATTCTATCCTATCCTATCCTATCCTATCCCAATCGTTAACTCGAAGGTCGTTGGGGCACCACAGATGATCGTTTAACCAGCATATTCCATCTTTCTCTGTCCTCAGCAGTCCTCGTGGCTTCACTCAGTGTCAAGCCAGTCCATTCTCGAAAGTTGTCTTTCCACCTCTTTTTCTGTCTCCCTCTTCTTCTGCTTCCTTGCACCGTGCCTTACATGATGGTCTTTGCAAGACCTTATGCTCTGGTGATGTGGTCATACCATCGGAGTTTACGTTTCTTCATCACTGTGAGCATGTCATCGGGTAGTAGGCTTGTGTGATAGTTTGTCGGACCGTCGTTGGTGTATAGGAAATTCCCAGAAATCTTCCGTAGCAGAATCTCCATGCTTTGTATTCTTCGTTGTCGGTCTGCTGTGAGGGTCCATGTTTCGCAAAAGTATAGGAAGATGGAGATGACAAGGAAGCGTAGCAACCTTACCTAGGAGTGTAAACTAATGGTCCTGTCTTTCCTATCTCAACCTCAACTACTAATAATTATAATTATCTCACATGACCACACTATTAAGAGTGATCGTCAGGTTGTGGTTGCCGACTAGCCCTATGTCCCAATGTATGGGTATAATGTGGAGCTGAGCCCTGAGTGTATTTGTTCAGATTGGACGTCAAGAGGGGGAATTAAGGCATCGGCGCTTTAAAAGGATGCTTGGGTTGCTGAGGCTCGCAAGCTTCTCTCTCATCCAGCGCAGTGAAGATCTTCTTTTAGGTGGCGCTCTCTCTTTGTCGCCAATCAGTCAAGCGCAGTTTATTATACATAGTTAACGGAACATCTTCATATTCTTCAAGCGCAGTTTATTATTCATAGTTAACGAAACGTCTTCGGATTCTTCAAGCGCAGTTTATTATACATAGTTAACGGAACGTCTGCAGATCCTTCAAGCGCAGTTTATTATACATAGTTAACGGAACGTCTGCAGATCCTTCAAGCGCAGTTTATTATACATAGTTAACGGAACGTCTTCGGATTCTTCAAGCGCAGTTTAGTATGCATAGTTAACGGAACGTCTTCGGATTCTTCCAGAGCAGTTTAGTATACATAGTTAACGGAACGTCTTCGGATTCTTCAAGCGCAGTTTAGTATACATAGTTAACGGAACGTCTTCGGATTCTTCCAGAGCAGTTTAGTATACATAGTTAACGGAACGTCTTCGGATTCTTCAAGCGCAGTTTAGTATACATAGTTAACGGAACGTCTTCGGATTCTTCCAGAGCCGTTTAGTATACATAGTTAACGGAACGTCTTCGGATTCTTCAAGCGCAGTTAATAGATTGTATTCAGTTTCATATCCCAGGAGAATTCATATTACTATTTGTTAATATACCACATAAAACTTACAACAGTATGGCAAGCAAGTCAAATGTATTTCGAAACACACATATCTAACCCAAAAATAAGCTATTTGAGCCGGAAAATAAGCATTTTCAAAAGTGTTCATTTGTGGGGCGCTTTTGTGACTGGGCTTTACCCTAAGGAAGGAAAAGAAAGGTCACTATGTGAACTCTCTGTAAGCAAAATAGTATCAAAAATCGTCTCAGCCATACAGCGCAAAACGTGTTTAAAAAATTGTGTAGCACAATGACTTTGACCCTTGAGAAAGTCCAACTACCAATGTGCTTAGCTGTAATGATAAAGTATCTGCAATGTAAAGGTGAACAATGTCGGTTCTTCAGATCAGTCAAAAAGTTTGCTTTGACCACAGAGGGTAAATTCGGAGCTACTGCCCGACAGACTGACCGACAACCAGACCCAGGATGGCCCATGATTCTGCAAAATCGCTTCAACCGTTTTTTTATATATTAAGCGAAACGCGTTTAGAAACAAACTGACGCAAGTGACCTTGAGCTTTTCAGAAGGAGAAGAACAACAACGACAAGAAGAAGAAGAAGAAGAAGAAGAAGAAGAAGAAGAAGAAGAAGAAGAAGAAGAAGAAGAAGAAGAAGAAGAAGAAGAAGAAAAAGAAGCAGAAGAAGAAGAGCTTGTGTTGTGAGCAGTGGAGAAAACGTGCCTAATTGCCAGTTGTGGCAGTGTTCAAAGTAAGACAAGTCAACCGTCACAAGGCCTAGGGCAACAAACACATTTCTCACTCTCCTACACACTTCCTCCCCACCCTCTCTCCCTCTCTGCCCCCTCCTTTCCCCCCAGTTCCCCCACTCCATCTTTTTTACTACCATCCGCACTGGGTCGGACCGTCTCTCTCTCTCTCTCTCTCTCTCTCTCTCTCTCTCTCTCTCTCTCTCTCTCTCTCTCTCAATATTTGTCTTTTGCGGATAAATGATTAAAGTAAATGTGTGAGTGATTGAAAAAAGGACTGATTGTAAGATTAGCAAATTAATGCTAAAATCATTTTCTTCTTGTAATAAACTATTGAATCTGAGAATTGAATCTGAATCTGAATCTCTCTCTCTCTCTCTCTCTCTCTCTCTCTCTCTCTCTCTCTCTCTCTCTCTCTCTCTCTCTCTCCTCCTCCTCCTCCTCCTCCTCCTGGGGCATGGCTGCCATCAAGGAGTGTTCGGAGGAGCTTTCCTGAATTTGATAGTGTAAGCATCGATAGGAGCAGTAAGCTGCCACTAGACGGACTGCCATCAACTGTGGACAATGTACTGAGTGCATTGCTACAAAACAACATATAGTCGTTCACAGTGGATTCCAGAGGCCAAGCAAACTACGTCGTTCTTCGTCTCAACACTACAGACAGTGCTACTGCTACAGTCCTATCCTATCCTATTCTATCCCGTAACTCGGGAGGTCGTAGGGGCACCACAGATGATTGTTTAACCAGCGTACTCCATCTTTCCCTGTCCTCAGCAACCCTAATTGTTTCGCTCAGTGTCAAACCAGTCCATTCTCGAATGTTGTCCTCCCATCTCTTTTTCGGTCTCCCTCTTCATCTACCTCATTGCACTGTGCCTTGCAGGATGGATTTTGCAAGACCTGATGATCTAGTGACGTGGCCATACCATCGGAGTTTCCGTTTTTTCACCACTGTGAGCAGGTCATCGTGTTGTCCAATGGCTTGTGTGATGGTCTGTCGGACTTCGTCGTTGGTGATGTGTTGGGTATAGGAAATGCCCAGAAGTCTTCTGTAGCACCTCATCTCCATGTTTTGTATTCTTCGTTGGAAATCTGCTGTGAGGGTCCATGTTTTGCAAGCATATAGGAAGATGGAGATGACAACGGAGCGCAGCAGCCTTACCTTGGAATGTAGACAGATGGTCCTGTCTTTCCAAATTGGCTTCAACCTCGCCAGTGCAGCAGTTGTTTGTGCGATGTTTGAGGACTTCCTGTCGGGACCCATTGTCTGATACAATGGCTCCTAAATATTTGAAGCTATGCACTGTGTTGAGGGATTGGCCTTGGACTTTGATGTCCGTGTTGATGCCATTGGTGTTGTTGGTCATCAGTTTGGTCTTCTCTGCACTTGTTTCCATTCCATAGGCTCTGGAGGTGGTGTCAAGCCTCTGTACCAGCTGTTCAAGTTCTTGTTCCTCTCCAGCCAATCCATCAATGTCATCCGCAAAACGAAGGTTGGAGATTGCTCTTCCCCATATGTTGACTGTGCCTTCGTGATCCGCAAGGGCATCTGACATGATGCGCTCTAGGAAGATGTTGAAGAGTATTGGAGAGAGTAGGCATCCCTGACACACACCGATTGTTACTGCCACTGCTACAGTGATGGCTGACAACACAATACATTGTCAAAATTTCGATGAAAATCAATTGCACAGATTTTGAAGGACAAAGAGCGTTCTCAAACCTATAGACAGAATAAAAACAAGTGGTCAGTTGGTTAATTCTACTGCTAGTTTTGTCATTCATCATCAATGTTCATAATATTCATGCAGTACCAGTGTCCTCGAGGCGGAATATGCCAAAACCTGTTTGAAGCGTGCAACGGCAATGGAATGTGAATTGCCTGACACACTCGATTGATAAAATTATAGCAAACATGACAAACAACAGTATCAACAAACAGAACGTGCTTCGCTTTTTCCTGCACTGATCAACAAAACAAGGAGAAAACTGTCCTTGACATTTCCCCTTCGTCCTGCGTGGCGCTGCTCTACGGCTGCAGCACTTCCGCTGTGATGGCAACCCAAAATTCGCGCACAAGTGTGGCGAATATTAATTTAGTAAAAATAAAATTTAAAATGTGCATATAATGGAATTCGTTTCAAGCAATTACAACAATTTTCCAGTGCAATAAATTACAAGGCGCTGGGAGGAAATAGGGTACAACTCAAGCCGTCCAAGGCGCCAACTTACTGCTTGATGCGCACTGTACCACTCCATAGACAATTGAGCGATGCTGAACGATCCTAATTAATGACTGCGCGTAGTATAATTATAGTTATTGACTCGTTTTGTATTGCGACTACGAAAGTACTTTCACTCTCGGCCACTTGGTTTGCTGTCAACTGCCGGTTGCACCATAAACAGGGTTCAAGCTTGGGACACTAGACACATGATGGGCAAGCAGGTGAATGAGGTCAGCACTGGTCCAGCGACAACGACCACACGTGTCCCGGTGTCGTTTACATGTAGGTGTGGAAACGCTGTTGTCAATAGCGGCTGAAGTCATGTCAGTAAAGAATTAGCGACGACAGTGGGCCATTCTGCAGTCAGCAAAGCGTTAGTTAAGATGCAGAAAAACACTTGTGTACTTGTAACGGATGAGGCTGTCGTTAATATTAGCATGGGATTGGCTTTCAGTTTGAGGACCCGGGTGATAACTTGATAGAAAACGAAGTAGAATGAAGAAGAAGAAGAAGAAGAAGAAGAAGAAGAAGAAGAAGAAGAAGAAGAAGAAGAAGAAGAAGAAGAAGAAGAAGAAGAAGAACAAGAACAAGAAGAAGAACAAGAACAAGAACAAGAACAAGAACAGGGAGAGAGAGAGAGAGAGAGAGAGAGAGAGAGAGAGAGAGAGAGAGAGAGAGAGAGAGAGAGAGAGAGAGAGAGAGATGTGGGGTAGAATAAAGAACGGCGAAAATGATATTTTTGGTACAGCGAAAATGAAAAGCAAAGTGAAGAAATTCCATTTAAACGAAAAGGGAAATAGGCAACGCTTGATGGGATATACATGTAGTAAAATCAAAGAAAGAGAGCTATTTTACTGACATCTCCAGAATGATCGAAAGCCTTTAGAGCACAAGTCCTACAGACGTACTGATAGTAAGATGCCGTGACGTTCGCCTTAGTCATAACGTTCACTGCAAAATCATGTGTGAGACGGTGACTGTGTGCACACTACACTGTTACACTAGAACAAGGTCATAACGTTCACTTCAAAGTCATGTGTGAGACGGTGACTGTGTGCACACTACACTGTTACACTAGAACAAGGTCATAACGTTCACTTCAAAGTCATGTGTGAGACGATGACTGTGTGCACACTACACTGTTACACTAGAGCATGGCTGATCTGTAGTTGTAGGTGGGAGTTGGTTACAATTTTACCTACTAGAAGAAGAAGATGGGTGAAAGAAGGGGGTATTGAGAGGTCTAAAGGGATGAAGAGGAGGAGGAGGAAAGCAGGGTTTTCTTGAGAAAATAAATAAATAAATCTATATATATAAATTGCTTAGCCGGAAGTCCTTCTTCGCCTCTACTATAAAGTTTGTCCGGTATGGACGCTGATCTGGGCAGGTGCTGGGCGCTGCGAATCGGCCTGCTGTGTGCTCAAAACCAGCGAAATCGTTATAGCCGACATTTCCTTACCGAACGTTTAACCGTTTCTGAGATAAATAAATAAACAAAATGTCCACAAACTGCAATAGCCTCATTCTGCGCGCTGCCATTACAAATCAAATTGAGGTTTCAGCATGTTTTCAAATATAGACCAAAAAATTGATGGTTCGTTCTAGGAATCCTTGGTAGCCTACTGTGTAAAACATTCGCCTACCGTGCAGGGCGACCCAAGTTCAAATCTCACGCGGGCCTTTTTTTTTTTAATACACTACAATATGGATATTTTTCTTTTTAATTTAGGCTTTTTACCTTTCATTTATTATTATTATTATTATTATTATTATTATTATTATTATTATTATTATTATTATTATTATTATTATTATTATTATTATTATTATTATTATTTATAAACTAATAATAATAATAATACATTATTATTATTATTATTATTATTATTATATCAAATTTTCTTTTAAAACCTTGGTGTTTTTTATGATTTCTATTTGTATTATTCTATATTCATTATTATTATTATTATTATTATTATTATTATTATTATTATTATTATTATTATTATTATTATTATTACCAACGATCGGGATGGGGTGGTACGTGTAGGTAAAAGGGGGCTACGGGTAGGTTTAAAGGGGCATGGGTAGGCATAACGGGGATACGGGTATATATAAGGGGGTATGGTGATGGTCGATTCCTGGTGCGCGCGCGCACACACACACACACACACACACACACACACACACACACTCACACACTACGGTCGATTCCTTTCATCCATACCTGCGAAACGATCAACGAGGAAGTATCAAGGAGGGTACAGGTAGGTTACAAGGGGGGTACGGAAGGTATCAAGGGGGTATGGGGAGGTATCAAGTGGGTTCGGGGAGGTATCAAGGGGGTATGGTGAGGCATCATGGGGGGGGGGGGTGACGGGGAGATATCAGGGGGGGGGGGGTATGGGGAGGTATCAAGGGGGATATGGGGAGGTATCATCGTCCAAATGAAACTCGCAGACAACAGTTGTCTCTCTGTCTACATTTTAAACAGCAACCTGTGTACCCTGGCTTGCCAGGGTACAAAACCACTAGTAAATAATAATAATAATAATAATAATAATAATAATAATAATAATAATAATAATAATAATAATAATAATACAGGATGCTATACGCGCCTTTCCCCAAATAAATAAGGGTCAGGTTTTGTAGTGGGAGGTTAGGCGATAAGAGCGTTGAAAATAAATGATGAAGAAACATACTGAAAACTACGAGAGCTTATAGCTCATTGCTTATAGTTCTTCTATCGACGAAGGAAACAGGAGAGATTCAGATATATTTCTGTTGTTGTGATTATAAAGTGTTGTGATTGCGGTATTGAACACAGTGGTTCACTGTTGATTTAGGTCCATAACCCCTCTTTCCTGGGATGGTTATCCCCGTCTGCCCTGTGGCCAATTGCTGGGTGTAGACCTTTAACTTCTATATGTATTGTATTCAGTCTGTTTTCCTTTCAGACCGTGTTTTTCTTTTATTGAGGTCAAGACCAGGGTTTTAGCTCCTCCATAGACAGAAAAAAGTACTATCAAGCGGATCTTATTTTCCTGTAAAACTTAATAGTAGAAGAGGTCTAGGTCGGAGTTTTAAGTCAAACATGCAGACAGAAAGGCTGACATTCGCAGATTGAAAGACATTTGTTATTCAGACCTACGTTCTATGTTCCTGCGAACATCGACAATATTATCTCTTTGACTTTTTACAGCACTAAAGCTACCATTGTATGTGTATGTGTGTGTGCGTGTGTGGGTGTGTGTGTGGGTGTGTGTGTGAGTGACATTTGCATGCGGACTTTTAAAAACTTTCAGCCAATTGAGAAATGCAAAATTAAAGTACTTCCTGCATTACGCTTTGCTACTGTAAATTTAGTACTTCTTTTAACCTTTCAATCAATTGTGAAGCACAAGATAAAAATATTTGACGTATTAAAACGTGAATTTTGTATTATAGGCAGCACTAAAACGCGAAGAGGACCTGAATCACGGCTGAATGCTGCGCGTTTTATGTGCTGCCATTTGTCCCGTCTGACTGCCCTTTATGGGTCCGACCCCGATCCTCGCAACTGTCCCTCCTGCGGGCCCGGGGCTCATTTTGTGGGCGAGACGCTGGCGAGGAGCAGTTAGTGGGTTGAGCGGCGTTTAAGGCCCATTTTACTACCAAGCAGCGCCTAACACAACAGCCAACAACACGGCTAGCTTCATCTCTGTCGTTGCCAACAAATCTTTATAGTGAGATTGGGTTTACAACGTGATGGGTAACAGTACGACTTGGCTGGTAACTCCTGACGAAATACCTGTATAGTACATCTTCTAATATACTGTTGTTGTTGTTGTTTTTGTTGGTGTTGTTGTTTTTATCCCCTTCTACTATTTTTTTAAAAAAAAAATCCTCTTCCTGAAGTTTGAATCGAAATCCGCGTGGCATGTTAGTACTATGAACAGATTCAATGTTTGAGTTGTTAAGCATTGTTTTGAATGTTCGTTCTTGCGTAGGACCTAAGCAAAATCTCAGTTTGCAATAGAAAAATCAGTCTGCTTTATTTATTGTGAAAACAGATTCAGAATACTTCCGTTTGCTTTTTAAAGTGTATTAGTATAGCAGTACTAAATGTGTTTTTTTTTAATGATCAATGTTTGTTAACTTTCGCCAGTTATTTTATAATGTCTGTCATTTTATTTCCTGCAAATTAATCTGCTGAAATAAAACTTGAGGCAACAAAGCTTTTATGGACACACTTCATCACTTTTTGTTTTGCTTTGTTTTAGAATTATCTTCATCTTTTGTATTTTAATCTATTTGAAAATATTTTGATTTACTGGGGATTTAAAAGTACGCCAAATGTCGGTCTGGTCCTGATTTGGCTCAGAAGAGTCCGCTGGATCTAAAGCAATAATCTTGTAATGTAAATGTCGGTCTGTCTAATGCTAGATCGTTCTGTTGTTCCGTTTCATGCTATATTTCAGGAACGGCCTTACAGATCTTGTCCAAACTTAATAGGGTAGGGACATTACCAGGTCTAGTGATCAGGCATGCCATGACATCTTAAAGGTCAAGGTCGCTGGGATCAGGTCTTTTGTGCTAACATATTTTTTCTGCGTATCTCAAAAAGGTTCGACCGATTTTGAAAACGTGTTACAATGCGTAAGGTTTTAAACTGCTTACCAAAGGGTAAGCTCACTAGGGTCAGTTGTTTTGTTTAATGATTTTGCTCAAATTGGCTGAAGCTATTTTGACTATTTTCAGCTTACAAATGGTTGACACACGGACCTAACACTGTGTATAGACTAGAACATAACAATTATTGAAAAACGATAAACAATTGTGTCCTGGTGTTGGCAATACATTTGACTGGCTTGCTGTCAGGTTCATTGGTGGTCTTGCATTATGCTGCAGCAAGCCAAACATTGAATGAACTTGTGGTCAGGAAATAATTAATCACGGGTTCTAGTTTCTCATGTTTCCTTCCTTCCTCCTCCTCCCTCCTCCTCCTCCTATAACCTCCTTCCTCTTCTTCAATTTTTATCTTTTACACTCATACTCGGGCTAGCAGTCCATTTGTGTGTGGGTGTGTTTGTGTGTGTGTGTGTGGGTGTCACGTGGGGTTTATGGGCTCTGCACAATGGAATTATGGACCCTCACGTTTATTCGGTGGGAACTGCTAGTAAGTCACCCTATGAATTACTTTAATAAATTTATTTGTTTAGCTCGTTCTGTGTTAAGGTTGGGATACAGAAATAGATAGAAAAATGGTAAAAGATTACTGTCACACTAGCTTTCACACGGCTATGAATCATATGTAGTCCAGCCACTTGATAACAGTTAAAATCACACATTTATTTCTTCTACTCTATACAAGATTCTCTAAGTACTAATCTAACTTAAAAAGTCTCAGTCACTGCTAATAGTTCGATCGCTGATAGTCTAGGCAGCTGTTATATCTTCCTCGGGCACTTTGCTAGTATATCTCATGTAGATTTGGACTACTGTGGTCCGTTTTACAGTTTCTGAAGAGTTGGACTACTGTGGTCCTGTTATGATCAGTTTAAGTGCACCTTGGCGTGTTCACTTAACTGCTAGATGGAGCGTGCGAAGTCCTTCTGTGAGGTAGCTTCTGGTCCACCTGGGTAGTTGTGTAGTTGGGTTCCCTTGCCACGCTGTGGGGTCTTGTAGGGGGTTTTTCAAGGTAGCTCTTTCCGGCTTGTGCGGCAGAGTCTCCTCAACCAACTAGTCGTTTCTGTGGAGTGGGGTGCACAGGATAGCTCGGGATAGCTCGCCTGCTCGTCTGTAATATAAGAGACGAAATTCTGCACAACCCTGAATAATCGGTTTGTGCAGAGCGTCTCACTGAAAGCCAAGTAGCCCTCAGTGATAGCTCCACATCTCTATACATAAGCGACGAACATTCTGCTACTTCCGGGTTCCACTGGAATCTCACTCTAAATTCCTATACATACATAAATATCAATCGTGGCTAACTATACACATCCAGAATTAATAATATTATAAACATTCACGGGTACAGCCACTGGTCTGCAAACATACATATAAGTTAAACAACAGTGGTTCCGTACGGGATACAACATGGCGGCGCAACCGGTCGTGTTTCACCTCGTGGTAGGCTCTTCCACGTGGTCCCGCAAATTCGGATTAATAATTCACATTTATGCATAGCAAATTCCACAAACATAATTTCAACAATAATATAAATATATCACGATGAAACAGAAGGGTGTTCATTTACCTGCTTGACAAGTTCAGGCCCGTGATGACTTGAGAGAATTCTAAGATTTCAAAGTCCTGCTTCCTGGTCTATGAGTGTAGAGATTTCTCTAGCTGTGGAGATGTTGACTCTACCTCGTCTCACACACGACTGATTCAAACTGTGTTAGGCTCTGACACAGTCAAAACTGCTCTACCCACTGAGCCTGCTCTGATTGGTTAAAACGGTCCGATTCAAAGCTCAAGTGCTGAGTCACTGCGATGTGGGTCGGGCTCGCGGTGTGTGGTCTGCTGTGTAATTTAATTGCTGCTGTGTAATAGTCTAACTTCTCTACTGTTACAAAGACTACACATGGCTAAATAGTCAACAAGCAGAGTTAAGACTAGCCAGTTCATGACAGTGGGTGTGTGTGTGTGTGTGTGTGTGTGTGTGTGTGTGTGTGTGTGTGTGTGTGTGTGTGTGTGTGTGTGTGTTCTGATCCTTTGTCTAAACTTATGGGGGAGACAATTTTACGGATCGTTGCAGCAAAAACGAAATAATCCATAATATAACGGCACTCAAGTTTAATGTTTTCTATCGGAGAAAGCAAGTATACTTGGTGTTTGCAAGGCGGTGTTGGGGGGGAGAGTGAAAGGATATATACATGATGAAAAATTAAGAGAGAGAGAGAGAGAGAGAGAGAGAGAGAGAGAGAGAGAGAGAGTTTCGACTTTCAACGTAGAGGTAGGCTACCGACTCTCAACGTTTATTACAATAATAAAATGTTACAAGATTAATATTTGCAGGCGTACAGGTAAAGAAAGAGACAATCAGACAGACATAGAAAGAAACAGACAGACGAGCAGACACAGAAAGATAGAGGCACAAAGCCACATAGGATTGTAATATCTGTATAAGAGAGAGAGAGAGAGAGAGAGAGAGAGAGAGAGAGAGAGAGAGAGAGAGAGAGAGAGAGAGAGAGAGAGAGAGAGAATAACGGCCTACTAGCGCCAAAACGTAGATTCACCTACAATCCTGCCGTCCCTACTGTTTAACATGGTGTAGTAAAATGGTTTACCTTTAAAACAGCATTTCCCAAGATGTGTGTTGTTACTACTTTTCATCACTTCGACTGTATCGCGTACAGGAAAAAATATGGTCGATAAAATGACACTTTCAAAACAGCGGAAGTTGACATTTTTGTCAGTCAGTACAGATTGTTTACACAGCATTGTCTGTTTATCATCATCACTAGCGTCATCATCATCATCATCATCATCATCATCATCATCATCATCATCATCATCCACCCATTGCACATAGATGCGATCGAAAGAAAGTATACTCCAGGCACACGCTGCGCAGCAGGCCAAAGTATGTCCCTTGTCCCTTGAAGGGAGGTAAGCGAGGTTAGCAGCCTGCTCAGTTACAGTGTCGGTGAAAGACTACAAACCCCCGTTGGGGTGCCGGGGGTTTCAGTATAAATAGTATCCCCACTTTCTGGAAATTTAGTGCTTTAAATTCCCACTGTCGCTGTCTTTCTCATTTGCTCTTTCTCATTCCTGCTCTGTTCTATCGATCTGCTACACTATCGTCTTCTTCGCTATACCAGTCATCTACCTTTTTTCTTGAAAACTCTTCCGGGACAAGACTCCTTGTTCGTGTATGAGGTCTGTTGGATCAGCTTGGGAATGTTGGACGCTTTCTGCCAGGTGGTCACTAGGGCTTCCTATGATGTTATAATTTAGCAATGTAGGCATTTTATATGTATGTGTTTTGTTGATAATTTATAATGATGTTTGTATTCTATTTTGTTTTTGTAAACGGGGGTTCGATTAGTTGGGGTAAAGCCTCAGCCGTCCCCTGCGTGGGATGTCTTTATTGTAAAGTGACTGGCTGGTGGAGGGCATTCAGTTTTCCTACTAGGGTTGTTTCAGCACATCTTTTATGCGGATAGGGGGTTGTCCGGTCCTGATTTGGCTCGGAAGAGTCCGCTGGACCTAAAGCAACAATTATGTAATGTAATGAAAGACTACAAACGGAAAAGTAAGTTTCGTCTCCTCTAGGCGACGAATTAGGTTACGCTGTATTTGTTTCTAGGTCAACTGTCTTTTACGAACCGTCTGAGAATTTTTTCGAACCGTTTATTGACGCCGGATAGTGTCCTCACTTGGTTTCATACAATTTAAGAATCCAAGGAAGCAAATGGGTTTTTGGGACGGTAAAAGCAATTTTGTAGAGAAAATGGTTAGGGCAAGGGCTAGGGATAGATCTACAACTAACCCTTACCCGAACCCTTGTAGCAATATTCCGCTCTTTCCGTCCCTTTTAAACAGTAGTGCGCTTCGCATCCGCGGCTAGCAGCGAGCCCAAAGTATACTTTGAAGGGATGGAGGGAATACTTTCACCTGCTGCTAGCGGGAGTTTTGGCGATACTTTGTACGGATCGCAGCAATGTGTCTTACCTCCATCATCATCATCATCATCATCATCATCATCATCATCATCATCATCATCATCATCATCATCATCATCATCATCGTCGTCGTCGTCGTCGTCATCATCACTTCTTCTTAGTCTTCTTGCTTCATCAACTGTACTGGAACCCAAAAAGTTGTTATTAATTAAAGCTGTATTACACAGTGTTTATTTTCCTTTTAAATTAATTTTTTAATGTTAATTCCCCTGAATAGTGTATTTTCATTCCAAACGGTCACACAGTGTTGCAGTCATCGTATTAAATGTGAGTGGCAAGCTTGTCGATCTCATCGAGCAGATCATTTCCAATCAATTAGTAAAACGTATACATGTCAACAAGACTTGTGATTGTGATGGAATAAACATTGAAATCAAAATTAAAATTAAACAATTTTAAATCTTTCAATATGATAAAGTTTTAGACTCGAGAGCCTGGTCTAGAACCCGTCCCAATTAACCATTAGTTAACGTACGAAGATAAAGTTGCTGCGCTTCCTTGTCATCTCCATCTTCCTATACGCTTGCGAAACATGGACCCTCTCAGGAGACCGAGTTCAAAGCATGGAGATAAGGTGCTATAGAAGACTTCTGGGCATTTCTTATACCCAGCGCATCACCAACAACGAAGTCCGACAGACCATCACACAAGCCAGCACGATGACATGCTCACAGTGGTGAAGAAACGGAACCTCCGAGGGTATGGCCATGTCACCAAAGTTTCATGCCTTGCAAAGACCATCCTGCAAAGCACGCTGCAAGGAGGCAGAAGAAGAGGGAGACAGAAAAAGAAGTGGGAGGACAACATTCGAGAATGGGCTCAGCTGGCATGATACTGAGCGAGGCCATGAGGGTTGCTGAAGAGAGGGAAAGATGGAGTACGCTGGCTAAACGATCTTCTGTGGTGCCCCAACGAATTTCGAGTTATAGGATAGGATGGGATAGGATAGGATAGGATAGGATAGGATAGGATAGGATAGGATAGGATAGGATAGGGTAGGATAGGAACGTACAAACATTATAACAAGTAAGCCTATCAATAGGCAAATGATCAAATACTCGGAGTGGTGACTGTCAGAAGCTGGCTGCCCAGGATTGTGCTCAGTTGTCCGGGCGTCAGACCATGCGCCCAAAGACTGCGGGTGGGCGTCTCAGGCTGTTTGAGTTAGATCCAGTTTCGGCCAGCGCCTTGAGTCTTGTCAAGTACGGCGAGACATGTGCGCTATAAAAATCCTCAATAATAATAATAATAATAATAATAATAATAATAATAATAATAATAATAATAATAATAATAATAATAATAATAATAATAATTCAACGATTCAACGATTCAACGAAGTTTATTGGCCAAATTGACATAAAACATGCACATGGAATATGTTGCGATGTGGCAGTAACATTCATAAAACATACATGCAAACACATGTTTACCAGCTAATAAGAGGAGCTCGAACAGATGGCCGGCTAGGTGTGAGGGGTCAGCTGTGATGTTTCTAGCTCTTCGGACCAAGCGCGTGTTGTAGATCGAGGCGACAGATTATTTTTATAATAATAATAATAATAATAATAATAATAATAATAATAATAATAATAATAATAATAATAATAATAATAATAATAATAGAAGTGGACTAACCCAGAGAGATACAATGGACCAGACAGAGTAACAGCTTTGAAACAAATTTTATACTGCATTCTGTTCTCTACGGGAAGCCAATGCGATGATTCCAATTGAGAAGTGACGTGGTCTGATTTTGGAACACGCACAAATTATTATTATTATTATTATTATTATTATTATTATTATTATTATTATTATTATTATTATTATGTGAGGATAATAAACGCAGCTTTAATCTTCAAATCTTTTATCTAGACGTGCTCTTTACAGGAATTATGTAAGACGAATGAAATCGTGAGGTATTCCTTAAGTAATTCCAGGAACTGCTCGCTGAGGAATTGTGCACACCTATGCTCATCATGGTAAAACGAGGTTGCGTATTATCGGACTACAGAATCCTCATTGGAACAGATGCGTGTGGTCAAGTGGAACTGCTGAGGCACGCACGAATCGTTTTAAGTTTAGACTTATTCAATCTACGATAATCAGTACGATGGCGTTGTGTCGTCATTATTATGTACGTGGCGGTCCCATCTGCCCCTTCAGGTTCCTGTTGTCCTCACAAACAGCGCTAGGCATCTGCTATTATTGTCCTACACAAACAAACCTGTAGGTATACAGTGCCGCCTGACCTCAACCCTCACCCACCCCTTTCCGTCTCTCTCTTTTTTTCTCTCTCTCTCTCTCTCCATCTCCCTCTCTCTCTCTCTCTCTCTCTCTCTCTCTCTCTCTCTCTCTCTCTCTCTCTCTCTCTCTCTCTCTCTCTCTCTTTCGGCTGTGTGCGCGTGTGTGTGTGTGTTAAAAATACATTTGAATGTCATGCCATCTTGTTTTCACTTACTTCATCTCTCTCGCTGTCTCTTCCCACCCCGGCCCAGCCCAACCCACCCCATTTAATCAACCCGTTTAGGTAACAAATTGTATCGTGGTGAATTAACAAGGGTACGTTATATCTGGGATCGGGAATGTGTACGTTATCGAAGTCCAATAGCAGTTTTTCCTGATATAACAGATAAGCAAGCTGCTAAGTTTGGTGACAACCTACATGCCACCCAGCTGTCAATGAGGTTGATTTTTGCCTTGGCTGACCCTAGGTCTGCTTTGGCATTCCACACACACGTGTTACCTGCTTGGGCTGAAGTAATCATTGATTGAGTAATTATATACACTATTGAACAAGTCAAAGATGGCGGCGTGATAATTCAGCCCGAATTTAAATGGACTTATAAATAAAAATTGAACGCAAGATAGGTAATAGATTATAAAACACATTATGTGTATATACAGTTCACAGACTGTCAAGCATTGTGGTGCGGTTGACGAACATTCCCTGGCTCCCCAACACTGCAAGAATACATTACAAAAACGTACGTAGCTAATAAGAGCAAAACTCCTTTAATAACAGTGTAGACTACTCAGTCCTTTTCAGTGTCATTTTCTCGAACGGAACAGATTTTCAACCTCAGAATAATCTGTGAGAAATACCTACAGCACCAACAACATCTATATTATGTGTTCATAGACTTCAAGAAGGCGTTTGACCGAGTCTGGCATGCAGCTCTATGGGCAACAATGAAACTGTACAACATCAGCCCTAAAATTATTGAAGTCATCAAAAGCCTGTATGACAAGGCTACCAGTGCAGTCCTCCACAACAACTGGTTCACAACAACAATCGGTGTGTGTCAAGGATGCCTACTCTCTCCAACACTCTTCAACATCTTCCTAGAGCGCATCATGTCAGATGCTCTTGCAGATCATGAAGGCACAGTCAGCATAGGGGGTAGAGCAATCTCCAATCTTCGTTTTGCGGATGACATTGATGGATTGGCTGGAGAGGAACAAGAACTTGAACAGCTGTTATAGAGGCTTGACACCATCTCCAGAGCATATGGAATGGAAATAAGTGCAGAGAATACCAAAATGATGACCAACAACACCAATGGCATCAACACGGACATCAAAGTCCAAGGCCAATCCATAGCTTCAAATATTTAGGAGCCATTGTATCAGACAATGGGTCCCGACAGGAAGTCCTCTCCAGGATCGCACAAACAACTGCTGCCCTGACAAGGTTGAAGCCCATTTGGAAAGACAGTCTACATTCCAAAGTAAGACTGCTGCGCTCCCTTGTCATCTCCATCTTCCTATATGCTTGCGAAGCATGGACCCTCACAGCAGATCTACAACGAAGAATACAAAGCATGGAGATGAGGTGCTACAGAAGACTTCTGGGCATTTCTTATACCCAACACATCACCAACGACGAAGCCCGACAGACCATCACACAAGCCATTGGACAACAAGATGACCTGCTCACATTGGTGAAGAAACGGAAACTCCGATGGTATGGCCACGTCACCAGATCATCAGGCCTTGCAAAGACTATTCTGCAAGGCACAGTGCAAAGAGGTAGAAGAAGAGGGAGACCGAAAAAGAGGTGGAAGGACAACATTCGAGAATGTAATGGTTTGACACTGAGCGAAGCCATCAGGGCTGCTGAAGACAGAGAAAGATGGAGTATGCTGGTTAAACGATCATCAGTGGTGCCCCTACGACCTCCGGATTACGGGACAGGATAGGAGGCTCTCGAACCAGGGGCGGATCTTGTTCTTGTGCCACTTGTGCACGTGCACACCCCCCTGGCGGTCAACAACAACAACAACAACAACAACAACAACAACAAAAAGAAAAGGAGGGAGAAAAGGAGAAGAAAGAAGAGAAAAAAAATTACTAATTCTCACTCACCACACAGTTTCATATACCTCCAAATTAGTTTTTTTTTAATTCATCACATTTAGATCTACAGGTATTTCTTGCAATATAAAATTTTTATCCATGAAGGGAAGTTGAAGACAAACAGTTGCTGCTCATTTTTCTTTTTTCCCCCTTGGTGCAAAAAGTTGTTGTTTTTTTTCTCAATGGTTTTCATTGGTTATTTATTTAGAGGGGTGTTTGTGTGTGTGTGTGGAAGGGGGGACCTAAAAGAGGACTTTTAGCACAAAACAATACTATTTTCAGTTCTTAAAATAATGCCCAAAATGCACCAGAATGCACAGATTTTAACCATTACTTTCAAATTTTTCCGGGGGGGGGGGATGGGTGGGGGGCATGCCCCCGGACCCCTTAGTACACTCGCCACTTCGCATTAGCTGTGCACACCCCCTCAACAATGGAAAGATCCGCCCCTGCGAACGATAACAATTTTTTAAAAGTAACTTTAGCTATGCTGGCTTTAAGAAAATTGACATTTTGTAATTGATTGATTACTTTTATTGTATTGTTATGACTTAAGCTTACTTACCTGGATCTTACAATCTAAGGACACTTAACATTCGCAGAAGGATGTATACATATTAAATACCTATCTTTCATTCTTTCTCCATTATTACTCCTTGTCAGGAGTGATTCTGAGACTTATCTGAGTGATTTAGTAGGGAATAAGAAGGAGCATAGTAGACTATCCGTGGATGCGTTGCAAAACATACAGCAACAATGTCTGACCAGATTTCATTCAAACGCATTAGAAATGGTACCAGGGTAAGTGGCCAACCTTCCGTGCCTTCCTATTTGTTCAGCTTCAAAGGTCGCTGGGAGTCAATTCACTGATAAACACATTGCAATGACTTGTCATCTTGTTTTTCTTCTAGCTTCTGATCTCAGTCTTGCCTTGGTTCCCGTATCCTCACTCATGGAAAACGATTCTCTGTTACAAATTTCGCAAACAAAACGCACTGTGCGTAGCAGGTGTTTTCAGTCAGCAGTATTGAGGTGGTCCACTGTGGCAAAATCGTGTCTTCACCACAGAACAGGGCCCGATACTCGTGATAGCCTTGGATAAGTCTGCTTGATTTATCTCCCTTTTCTCTCTCACAACATTTTCTTCTGTTTTTTTAAAAGTGGAACTTTGGAAATTTGTTCTTTTATTTTATACAACACCACCAGGCAGTATTAAATAAGGCTCCTAACCCAGGGGGAAAAAAGGAGGAGGAGGGGGGGGGCGTATAGGGGGGGGGGGGGCGTATAGCAAAAAAAAAAAGGCGATTAGAATGATGGTAGGTCTTCTTGCTGTTGTTCTTGTTCAGACTGTTCTCTATTTCCTGGCATTGCTCTTCTATCCAGTTCTCCTTTGCTGTGCGCATTCCTTTTCGGATGTCATTCTTGATTTTTCGGTAGGCATCAGCTCCTTATGAGGTTTTTTTTTTCTTTTTTCTTTTTCTTTTTTATTTTTATCTCTCTCACACAGGTCTAAAAGTTCAGGTGTGATCCACGGTTTCTTCTTTGAGCGGTGCTTGCCAAGGATCTCAGTGGCGGCATTTGTCACAGCTGAGTTGAAGGTGGTGGTCATGGTGTTGACATCTACTTCACCAGCTCCCAAAATGAGCAGTGGTGCAAATTTCCCTCCAATTGTGGCTTGGAAAATTTCTGCCACCTCTGTGTTTTGCAGTTTGTACAGGTGAAACTTCAGTCTGGTGCACTTTGCTTTGTGTACTCTCTTTAAGTGGAGCCGGAAGGACATTATCACGAGATCGTGGTCACTTCCGATGTCTGCTCCTGGAAAGGTGCGTGTCCAACGTTGGTGCTTAAGCTGAAGCGTGTCCATGATGTAGTCAATCTGACATATTGACATTAAGTTGTCAACGAGAAACGAATTGGAAAAAAATGTAAATAAACAAATAAATAATATTAAAATAAATTATTATTCGAGAGAACTACACTAATTCATGGTTTTCAGTCAAGTGATACGCAGGAGCACCGCAATGTACCTGAGCCTGCTGAGACATACTATCTACACCAATAGGCACAATGTAGGGTGTAGAAGGTTGAAACACTATGTATGACAATGCGTCGGCCGTATTTTTCCCTCCGCTATGTCGGCAGCCAAGCATCAGTAGCACTAGCACTAGAGGGAGATGAGCATAGGAAGTGTATTGAACAGCCGGAATCGTACAGGTTAGCACTAGCCATGCTTGTAATGGGAGGGCACGATATGACGGTAAAATAGTTGTGCACCGCTAGTAATGACGTCACGTGAAAACCACCAGTAGGGGTTACAAAGCGTCCGTACAGTAAGCAGGATGCTTTTTCGCAGTTCTGCTATTGAGAGGTCTCGTTTTCACCGCTCGTGTGGTGAGGCCTTAACCACAACCAGGTCTTCATGAAGACTGCGCGTGCACCCCGTGCCATATGGCCAATGATCGCTCATTCTGCTCACGTGAGAGTTGAGCGCTGCCCGTGCCTAGACAATACTTGCAAGAGACAAAAGCTGTGGGATGGGATATGGAGGGGGGAAGGAGGGGTGGTGAGGGATTTACGAGCGGATTATGTTGTGGAAGGTGTGGGGTGGGGGGAGATTAGTAAGAAGGTATAGGAGAGAGGGTGAGGTGAGAAATGGGAGACTGAGGGGCTGAAGGGTTGAAATATGGATGTAACGTTGGGGTTAAAGATCACATAAGATGGTTTGAACACAATAAAGGTGACTTAAGCTTTCATATATACATAAACTAATAAGTCTCTTCTTATATAGCGCACTTTCGTGCTCAGAGAGTTGCACAAGGCACACCCACGAAGGGTCATTTCACAAACCTTTGAGAAAATACTCCCTTCAACGGCGAGATTGGAACCAGCATCACGTCAAGCGACCGCTTAGCACTGTGAGCGTTCTCCCACTGAACCACGTAGTATGTTGCCCCGAAAGCTATAAACTGCTGAGCGTATGTATAATGGTTTCTTTCTCGAGGTAAGGGTCAAAGCTCGCATTATTTCACGTCAGCCGGTCAAGAGGGCTGGTCCCAGCACGTGCAGCTCGTTGTTGGTGGCTTTAATGGAAAAATTCATCTTACTCTGTCTTCCTAATCGCTCTTCCTTCCGTCTTCATTACACCCAAGAACCCTGGTTAACCCCAGCTCAAGCCACGGATGAAACTAAATTAATAACATGAATTGTTCTATGCCAGCACATTTCGAAGCCCAAAAGCCGGCCAAGGCGCCGGCCGAAAACAGCATCTAACTCACGCCGCGTAAAAAGCCAACTTGGCGCTTCATGCGTGTCCAAAGTCCAGACAACCATTAGATACATGTACGTCTGTTATGATGACTATTAGATACAAGATGGCACCGGAATGTGGCCACAAACATAGGTCATGTTAATAGGAAGTTTGGCCAAATTTCATTCAGTGCTTCTTGAGGTTCGGCGTGCAACGGACCGACGGAGGGACAGATAGACAAACAGACAGACTTTTGGATCGTTCTGATTCCCGACTATTGTGAAGAAAAGTCTGGAAATCCACAACATTGTTAAGGAAGTGGAAGGGAAGGAAAAGAGAAAATATCAAAGTATTTCCACTTATCAAAAAGAAAGCAGAGAAAAGCGGCAGTGAAGTGTAGTAAGGATGCAGAGAGCATACAGTATACCGGAGACTGACGAGACAGTTATTCTCTCTGTTGGAGTGGGACTCGTCAGTCACATAGATGGAGTAGGCTCTACAGTTTTAGCTACGCTGAATGACTTGTAGAATGGAGAGGTGCAGGCGAATGAGTTATGTGTCTCGTGCCCTCTTGAATGCTCTCCTCTGGATCTGGTGGCACACGCAGCATGCTAGACTTGACAACACACGCAGAAACATCTCTTTTGTTCCAGATAATGTTTCCTTTGTGTGTTTGCAGACTTTTTTTGGAGGGGGGTGGGGGGGGGGAATACTTTCATGTAATCTGGAATAAGAACCAATAGTTTATGGAATTGTTTTTTGAACATTCAATAAGGTACAGTATCCTGAAGGTGAAAAAGAAAGAAGAAGAAGGAGAAGAAGAAGACACAAATGTCGATATGCCTGCCTGTTGGTCGGTCGGTCCGTTGCAGGCCACATATGAAGAACCTCGGAATGTATTTTTGCTCAAACTTACTAGAACATTCCTCTGATTAGTGACCAGCCTCCCCTGCCACTGCATTTGCTTTATCCCAAAGATCAAGGTCGCTGAGGTCAATTATTTTGTAAACACCTTTAAGCTCTATGTCAAAATTGGCTGAATCTATTTTGAACATTTGTGGCTTGCAGATAGTTCCAAGACTGTCCTGTCTTTGAGAATTTTATTGTAAAACATAACAACACAGTTTTTATTATAAAGATTCGCAAGTATTTGGACATCTGTTTCTGGGAATACATTTAAATGTTTCGCCATATTGTTTTATTTAGTGCTTTTTCTCCTCTTTCTTTCCAAATTTAAAAGCACCCTTCTGAATGTACACTCGGTTCTGGTGGAACTTGCGTCATGCAAGACGTCTTCTTCTTCTCCTTCTTCTTTCAGTTCTTTCTTTCTTTTTGTCTTTCTTTACTCAATCAACCACACCTTTCGAATTTGAATGTAACATTTACTCAGTTGTACATGGAAGAAAAACAAAAGCATTCAAGCGGATATCAGGCAGAAACCGACAAAGAATGAATGAGTGTATGAAATAAAGAAGATGTTACAATTGAGACGCGCACGATAGACCCTATCATTTTGTTTTGCAAAGAATGCATATGTAGCGTGTATTTACCTTTGATTTGATTTTGCGTTGTTGCTAGAAGATGCTTCGTATATTGTTGATGATTTTCGTCGGTCGATATTGTTGAGAATTTTCTGGAATTACTTGTTTATTATAGATCGAAGCTTCTAGAACTTACGGGTAAAAACTGGTCTATTCTCAACATTACATGACGTAAAACAGTGCATAGTTCCGGTGACGAGTTTTATTTTGATAGTGTGTTATTGCGTCATGCTGGAATGTTCGAACTTTTTCTCGATTACAGAGAGGCTATAAAAGTAACGCAATGTCTGCTTGGAATGATGATCATCATCATTGTTGTCAAGGTGGCGAAGTGGTGATTCATCCTTAACGCTAATGCAATAGGACGTTAAACTTCGTCATTCCTTCCTTCCTTGTGAGGATGATTGTTGTAGTGATGATTGTTGATTGAGGATGATTGTTGTAGTGATTTTCGGAAAGTGATCTTGTATGCAGTTTTTGATGGTTGCTGAATAAAGTTGGAAAACTGTATACAATGACTCCTGCCTTGTTGCTGAGTGAACAGGCTGTGTGGATAAAGGAATTCGAAATACACTAATCAAGGTTCAAGCATCGGGGCTGAATCAACCATTGATAAATAACCGTGTAACAAAAGACAAAAAAAAAAAGAATAAAGAAAGAAAGAAAGAAATTAAAGAAAAGAAATACATTAAAGAAAAAAGAAAGAATGAATTAATTGAGAGAAGAAAGAACGAAAGATATTATTTTTTTTTGTGATCATGTTCAGTTTGAACGTGGACATTCAAATTAGCCAAACACTCCCCCACGCGTATACCCCCATCACTTTACTCACCCCCTCCATCATCGCCTTACTCTGCAACCTCTTCCATGCGCATAAAGCAGCAAGTTGGTGCCTTGGGTTGTGCCCCCTGTGCTTGGCAGCGCCTTCAACAGCTTCAGATGGAAAAGCGCTCTGTTGGGACAATTCCTAATAATCCTCTCTTCCCTCGTCCTCCTCAATTTTCCTCAAGTTTAAAATTCACCTCTCTCTCTCTCTCTCTCTCTCTCTCTCTCTCTCTCTCTCTCTCTCTCTCTCTCTCTTTCTCACACACTTACACACAGGTACACACGCACACCCTCCATCATACCCATCCTCTCCCTTCCCCGTGCCTTTCAACCAACTGGTTCCTTCTGACCACCTACTACGATGGAATTAGATGTGTCGCTGAGACAGTTTTCAGCCCTTTGTTTCCTTGCAACACGCAAAAGCTAGCATCTGAGCTTAGCAAGAGAATGTTAAAGACTGGTGTTTGTATGAAAGAAGTGTTAGTTTGGCATTCTTCCTCCCTCGCCCCACAAGACAGTGTTGCTTGTTACGTCGGCACCAGCTAGACCTCCAGCCGTTTGACAAGACCCATAGAGCTCGCTTGTTGGACGGGACTAGCGGGTAAGTAGGACGGGTGTAAGGGCTGGTGGGGAGGGAGAGATGTGCATAGTCTTTAGTGAGCTGCTCGCGACTAGGGACTGGGGGTTGGGGTAGGTTTTAGAAAGCGGCTCAATTTCTTTTCCTTTTTGACAAACACCCGTACATTGATATGCCTACTTCACAGGGAATTAGGCCGGTGTTCCCCCTATGTCCCTTCAGGTCGATGTCCCGTCAATTTTAGGTCTATATTCCTATAGGACTATTCCCCTCTAGTCTCTGTGTTCCTTTAAGGCTTTTCATGTTTAAATTCTCCCGAGGTTTGTATTCCCTGTCATCTTCTTCTTCGTCGCCATGTTCTTCTTAACCTACATCAGCTCTTAATTGCGCTTTCTCCCTCTTCTTCTCCCGCCAGGTTTTGCTGTGTGCGCGAGTTCGCGAGCACGTGCGCGTGTATTTGTGTGTGTGTGGTTGGGTGTGTGTGGGCGTGTATTCATGGACGTCATATGGGGTGCTAAATTTTCCTTTTTATTCACAAAATGAGGTTTTTAGCTAGCACCTCACTTTTTCTTTCCAGCGCCCCTCTTTTTTATCTAAGTACATGGGAGTGCTCAATTTTATTACATGGGAGTGCTCTTGTAGTGCACGGGGCTGTTAAAATTCCATGGGAGTGCTCTACCCGGACGCTTATGTCTACGTGTGAGTGTGTTTATGTGAAGAACACAGAGATGAAGACAGCGATGCGTACGATCAGTCAGACCGACATGGCCAGACACAAATGAATGGGTGGGGTAGGATTTTTGGTATGAAAAGTTTTGAGATTTTAAGCCAACTCATTACTTTAATGACCAAGCACTCATCTGACTGCTGAAGGGTTATGGCGTGAGCACGTCATCTCGTGGTTTATGGCCCTTCTCTTGGCAGCCATGTTTGGCTGACAGTTACTGGGAATCGTCTGCTCGTCTCTATAACGTCTGCGGCTTCAGTTTTTGTTAGACAGTTAATGCTGAGACCCCTTTACTTCATAAACTTTATATTATGGCCGCGTTGAATACAGTATTGCTGTAACTTATTCATTATCTGTATTGGGTTTGGGCAGTATTGTAATAATTGTAATAATTGTTTGCAGGTTTTGTGACGATGGGTCTATTGTTACTGGGCTCTGCACAATGGGATGCTATTACCCACTCATCTATCGTCTGCGGAGATCGGCTAGTGTAATCACCCTGAGACTAATCTTAATACATTTATATGTTTAGCTCGGTCTGTGTGCGGATAGGGTTATAGAGATAGGGAGAAAATGGCAAAAAATTCACTGGCACACTAGCTCTTGCACGGCTATGAAACATAGGTAGTCCAGCCACTTGTTAACAGTAAATATCACACATTTATTTCCTCTACTCTATACATAATTCTCTAAACACTCTCTTAACTTCAATGTCCAAATTCACTTCGAATAGTTCGTTCCTTGATGGGTCTATGCTGCTACTGTTCTTGATATTTGCTACTATCTCATCAATGGGCTATTTGTTCTGGTTGGTCTAATGTTGTTTCTGGAGAGTGGACTACAGCCCAGTCCTTCTAGGGCAGTTTTTTTGCACGTCTTTAGTGTCTCTTAACTGAATATTTGTGGTGTGATGATGGTGTCTCCTCCTTAGTTGTTGACTATTGGGCTATCGGAGCTCAGTGCTCGATGTTCCCCTGCAGGCCGAATGTCAGGGTTGACTCTAAGTGGTCTATCCCTGCCTCGGACCAATTAGCCTACTCGTCTGCAAAACATAATACGAGTTTCTACAACGCCTTGTTTAAAACGGGTGTGCAGAGCGTCTCACTGATGGCAGAAACAGCCCTCAGTTGAGATCGCTCCACTTATACAATACAAGGGACGATCATTCTTCTAAGTCCGTGGTCCACTGGAATCTCCAACATAATTCCTATACCTATAGCTACATCGTGGCCAAACTAAACACATGGAGAAATAATTAACAACATACACATTCTCCGGTACAACCACTGGTCTGCAATAATACACATAGGAAAAACAACAGTGGGTCCTTAGAGGCTACCTCGTGGTGCCGAAACCGGTCGCGTGTCCTCCACGTGGTGACGCTAAGTTTGACTAACATTCACAATGATAAAACATGGCAAGACTTCACAAGCATAATACAACAATAATATCAATAAATTGTGATGAAACAAAAGATTGATCATTTACCTTTTTGACAATGTCAGGCTGTGGCTATACTGCGATGAATGATTTTCACCTGTCACCTGCTAGTCTTCAGCTAGAGAGATCTTTTAGAGCGTAGCTCCTTCTCGTGTGAGGTTCAAACAAAGAATGACTACCTAGCCTTGCGGTCAGCCAAAGCCCGCAAAAATCTCGTCTGATACCCGTGGCGCCCTCTAATGGGGGTGGCTACACGTCAGCAGGATGAGGTCACTGCCTACCTTATCTAGCCTACACATGCTTAGCACACAACTGACTTGTGTCGTCTGCTAGGCAGCGACTTTACGTTACACCGGCTACAGCAGGCTGAACTATTTAAGGCGTGAATCCGTAGTGCAGGGTCTAAGTAGCCTATCGTGACAGGTTTGCAATTGTTATATAATACGGTAATAACTTAAAGGACCACAAGATCATACAATTCAACGTCACATATATCTTTTGAAACTCACAGTGAATGTTGCTTCACCGGAATTACTTCAGTTTACACCCAAAAATGAACCTCGTTCGAAACTATAAATAGATCTCGTTTTATTTATGTGCCTATTAAAAGCGTCAAGGTTGATTGTAAAAATAGCACCGCTGTGAAAGTGTGTATGTAGACATAGTTAACACAAAAGGAAGAGACGCTATCATCTTATAATATTAATTAATAATAATACGGCACCGGTGCAATTTCCCAATAAATGTAAGAAGTACCTTATTTCTTTCGTCTTAATTAAGACTGAATTTTGCGCGCACCGTAATAGTGCGATCAAAGACGACGACGAAGAAGAAGAAGAAGAAGAAGAAGAAGAAGAAGAAGAAGAAGAAGAAGAAGAAAAAACTGCTTCTTCAAATCAGTAGGATGAGAGTATAAACAGAGGTCAAATGTGTGCAGGGACGCATTCCATCGCATGGACTTTAAAACCCCTTACGCTTATGTCATCGACGTGTGAGTGCCGGCTACACAAATACACCTAGCACGCACTAGGTACCTTTTACCCCATTCCCTGTCGCCCAGTGTGCTCGTGCTCAGTGGTCTGGGCGTCAGACTATGCGCCCAAAGGTTGCAGGTGGTTTGAGTTAGATATTGCTTCCACCAGCGCTTTGAGCAGCTCTGGAGATGGAAAAGTGCTAATTAAAAGGGGTAAAATAAATAAATAGGATCTGTTCACAGAATACTGGATTGATCCTTTCAAATTTTGGACGATCTCTGTCTCTGTCTGTCTCTCTATCTCTATCTCCCTCTCTCGCCCTCTCCATTTTTCTCTCCTCTTTCCTTATCTCTGTCTCTTTGTCTCCTATGCTGTAGCAGGTCTTGGGCATCATGTTGGTACGTTTATGCAGCTCATCTAAACACAATTTATTTGTAACTGTAAACAATAAGCACATTCCTCTATCGCTTTAAAAAAAAATTCTTGTTTGTCTTTTGTGTAGCCATAGCATAATCATTTATCTTCCTGTGCTCTTTCTGATTACTATCCTATCGGGCGTTGTCGGTGGGCTTTGTGTTTAGTGTTTACTGTTAGTGTTTAGTATTTCTCATAGTCTATTTCAATATCTATCTCTGCTTCTTCCTCAAATTATTCGTTGGCAGACTCAACACCTTATTTTAAGTTTTCGACATTTTTATTCTCTTCTTCAGAAATAACAAAGTTAAATTTTTAAAAAGTAATAATTTTTTTAAAAATTTATAGCTTTTGCTTCGATAATATTTTTTTCTTCTAATTATTTTTTTTGGGTGGTGAAAGAGGTTTGGAGAGGTTTGGGGAGGGGGGAAGCATTATGGCGGAGTAGTGCTGCGCGTGCGAAGTGATGGCTTAAACATGGCATAGTAGGACAATAGTTTGGTTGTAAAGAAGAGGTGCTCTCCATGATATTAGAGTTCCTGCCAATCGTGCAGGACAAGCTGGGTTCGATTCACGATGGTTACTGGACATTTTGGATCACAGGGAAAGTCGGGTAATATGAAAGGAAGATTTGAAATACGGCCTAAAGAAAACACCAAAGGTGCAGAGGTGTAATTTCTGTGACTTGCTTCAAGCATAATATTAGATCTATGCTTAAAGCTCCGTTTCATAAAATGATTACCCGACTTTCCCTACTTTGTGCAATGACTTGATAAGCGGTCCCTTTCTCCACCTCACTCTTTTGTCTCCGCAGCGGCTCGTTAATGAATCTGAAATTTTTTGGTCAAACGGCCAGGTGTCAGGTTTTAATAAGCAAAGCATACACCCATTTTTATGATAATGGTTCAGTTGTCCTGAGCGAGCGTTTGACAGTAGGGGAACCTGGGGTAAAACGAGATACTTAAGGAAAAAAGACCTGTCGTATAAAAGATAACATTGACATGTAAATGACATTCTGTGTACTAAACAAGCAAAGGGGTGGACAACAATGACACAACAAAAAATTATGAGATTTGTTTGTTACAAAAGAAACACAAACGATTTATTGAGGTAACCATATTGTCCCATTTTGCCCCATGCCTGGGGTAGAACGAGACATAAGCTGGGGCAAAACAAGATATAGGCCCTATGCTTAATGTTGCAAGTTGAGGTCTTGAGATACATGGAGTAAGCTCCTTAAATCCATTATGATGTTGAGTTTAAAGGAAGAAATTAAAATTAAAAAAAAAAACTCTCAAGGTAAAAGGCTCAAGGGAGGAAGACAGCAAATATTTTTAGTTTTGTTTATTTATTTATTTTTGTTTGTTTGTTTTACAAAAACAAGTTTGGGTGCGGTTGAGGAGTGGGTGGTGATCGATGATCGATGTGGAGAGAGCAGGTGTGTTTTTTGGCTCTACATGCCAGTTTGAAAATCGTTGTTTTCCCTCTAGTGAAACCCAAACTTCTGGAAGTTGAAAACTGAAGTGTCTTCAGGCAGCTTCACAACAGTGGTTACTGTCCCAAAGTTCCTTAATGGAATAATGCACATGCAAAGATAAAGTGATTATATTAGGTCTAGTAATTATCCGCGGTTCAGCGGATTTCCGCTATTGTAACAAATATTTCTGCCAAGAACAGTATGGGTTTTCGCGGAACAAAAAAAGTTGACAACGATTTTCCTCTAATGGAAAAGTGTTTTGTGCGTGTCCTCAAGTCAAACGGAAACAAAGAACTGCGCATGCGCGTGTCCGAATAATAGGCGGTAAATCTGATGCGAATATATATATATATATATGAATGTTCTATTTTGGTATGTTATATAAAGAAAAGAATATCGATGTAAATAGTCAAGAATCAATAGACATTTTGTTGCATAGTCCAGCAATGATACGTATTGCCCGAATAATTTACAAGTCTGCACTTGGCAAATTTCTGTAGTAATGTTAGATATTTTGTATGATTATAGTTCAAATTTAAATTGTTATATTATATGTTTGTGTACATGCGTGAGAATGGCTGTATGGTCTAAAATCACATTTGTGAAAAGACGTTAAAATAAATTATTGAATTGAATTGAATTGATCTGATGCGACATATTGTTCAGCGTGGCGAGGCAGTTGATGATAACGGCGTGGAAAACGCATGGAGGTGGGAAGGGATGGGAAAAAAGTGGATGATGAACGACTAGTATAACATTTGAGGAAGATTTATAAGACATGGAACAGCCGGCCCTGGTAACTGGGGTATTTTCATAGTGAGACTGGCTTCTTCCTAATGTGAACTTCTTTACGGGTGTCTTTGTGACTACCCAGGCAGTACAGTTGGACTGCACTTAGTGTAGTCTATGCATTCAGGGCCAAACCTCCTCTGATGAGATCTTTGGTAAAGATCGAAACGCGTCAGGAGAACCAGGCTTTATGAATGCAATTCTACTGCTTATTGAGCTCTTGTAGCTCATTAAGAAGCACATGGAATTGAAAGTCATTATGTCTCACTTTTGTCCACCTTTGAGAGCAGGATAATTATTTTCCTTGTTTAAATTAACTTGCCTCCCTTGGCTTGTTTTTATTCCTTGTTCCTTAATGGTTGCTGTATGGTGCTAGCCATTTGGAGAGAATTTATATTAAATTTTACAATTATTTGAAAACCATTTTCAAAGTAATTCTCTCGGTCGGCCCTGGTAACTGGGGTATTTTCATAGTGAGACTGGCTTCTTCCTAATGTGAACTTCTTTACGGGTGTCTTTGTGACTACCCAGGCAGTACAGTTGGACTGCACTTAGTGTAGTCTATGCATTCAGGGCCAAACCTCCTCTGATGAGATCTTTGGTAAAGATCGAAACGCGTCAGGAGAACCAGGCTTTATGAATGCAATTCTACTGCTTATTGAGCTCTTGTAGCTCATTAAGAAGCACATGGAATTGAAAGTCATTATGTCTCACTTTTGTCCACCTTTGAGAGCAGGATAATTATTTTCCTTGTTTAAATTAACTTGCCTCCCTTGGCTTGTTTTTATTCCTTGTTCCTTAATGGTTGCTGTATGGTGCTAGCCATTTGGAGAGAATTTATATTAAATTTTTACAATTATTTGAAAACCATTTTCAAAGTAATTCTCTCGGTCGGCCCTGGTAACTGGGGTATTTTCATAGTGAGACTGGCTTCTTCCTAATGTGAACTTCTTTACGGGTGTCTTTGTGACTACCCAGGCAGTACAGTTGGACTGCACTTAGTGTAGTCTATGCATTCAGGGCCAAACCTCCTCTGATGAGATCTTTGGTAAAGATCGAAACGCGTCAGGAGAACCAGGCTTTATGAATGCAATTCTACTGCTTATTGAGCTCTTGTAGCTCATTAAGAAGCACATGGAATTGAAAGTCATTATGTCTCACTTTTGTCCACCTTTGAGAGCAGGATAATTATTTTCCTTGTTTAAATTAACTTGCCTCCCTTGGCTTGTTTTTATTCCTTGTTCCTTAATGGTTGCTGTATGGTGCTAGCCATTTGGAGAGAATTTATATTAAATTTTACAATTATTTGAAAACCATTTTCAAAGTAATTCTCTCGGTCGGGCCCTGGTAACTGGGGTATTTTCATAGTGAGACTGGCTTCTTCCTAATGTGAACTTCTTTACGGGTGTCTTTGTGACTACCCAGGCAGTACAGTTGGACTGCACTTAGTGTAGTCTATGCATTCAGGGCCAAACCTCCTCTGATGAGATCTTTGGTAAAGATCGAAACGCGTCAGGAGAACCAGGCTTTATGAATGCAATTCTACTGCTTATTGAGCTCTTGTAGCTCATTAAGAAGCACATGGAATTGAAAGTCATTATGTCTCACTTTTGTCCACCTTTGAGAGCAGGATAATTATTTTCCTTGTTTAAATTAACTTGCCTCCCTTGGCTTGTTTTTATTCCTTGTTCCTTAATGGTTGCTGTATGGTGCTAGCCATTTGGAGAGAATTTATATTAAATTTTACAATTATTTGAAAACCATTTTCAAAGTAATTCTCTCGGTCGGCCCTGGTAACTGGGGTATTTTCATAGTGAGACTGGCTTCTTCCTAATGTGAACTTCTTTACGGGTGTCTTTGTGACTACCCAGGCAGTACAGTTGGACTGCACTTAGTGTAGTCTATGCATTCAGGGCCAAACCTCCTCTGATGAGATCTTTGGTAAAGATCGAAACGCGTCAGGAGAACCAGGCTTTATGAATGCAATTCTACTGCTTATTGAGCTCTTGTAGCTCATTAAGAAGCACATGGAATTGAAAGTCATTATGTCTCACTTTTGTCCACCTTTGAGAGCAGGATAATTATTTTCCTTGTGTAAATTAACTTGCCTCCCTTGGCTTGTTTTTATTCCTTGTTCCTTAATGGTTGCTGTATGGTGCTAGCCATTTGGAGAGAATTTATATTAAATTTTACAATTATTTGAAAACCATTTTCAAAGTAATTCTCTCGGTCGGCCCTGGTAACTGGGGTATTTTCATAGTGAGACTGGCTTCTTCCTAATGTGAACTTCTTTACGGGTGTCTTTGTGACTACCCAGGCAGTACAGTTGGACTGCACTTAGTGTAGTCTATGCATTCAGGGCCAAACCTCCTCTGATGAGATCTTTGGTAAAGATCGAAACGCGTCAGGAGAACCAGGCTTTATGAATGCAATTCTACTGCTTATTGAGCTCTTGTAGCTCATTAAGAAGCACATGGAATTGAAAGTCATTATGTCTCACTTTTGTCCACCTTTGAGAGCAGGATAATTATTTTCCTTATATATATATATATATATATATATATATATATATATATATATATATATATATATATATATATATATATATATATATATATATATATAATCAGAATAAAATGGGAGTAAAATATAAGAACGGTTAATTAAATAAACGACATGTAAAATGTGTAATGCACGCTAAGAGGCATTACTCTTTAGGATGAGAGTATGAACCGAGGTCTAGTCTGTGCGCGCACGCATTTCATTGCACGGACTTTAAAGATCCTGACGCTCATGTCCTTGACGGGTGAGCGCCGGCTATACAATTGCACCCAACAAGTATTAAGTCCCTTTCTCCCACTTCCCCGGTCGCCCATGATTGTGTTCAGATGTCTGGGGGTCAGACAGTGCGCCTAAAGGTCGCCCATGATTGTGTTCAGATGTCTGGGCGTCAGCAGTGCGGCTAAAGGTCGCCCATGATGGTGTTTAGATGTCTGGGCGTCAGCAGTGCGGCTAAAGGTCGCCCATGATTGTGTTCAGATGTCTGGGCGTCAGACAGTGCGCCTAAAGGTCGCCCATGATGGTGTTTAGATGTCTGGGCGTCAGCAGTGCGGCTAAAGGTCGCCCATGATTGTGTTCAGATGTCTGGGCGTCAGCAGTGCGGCTAAAGGTCGCCCATGATGGTGTTCAGATGTCTGGGCGTCAGCAGTGCGCCTAAAGGTCGCCCATGATTGTGTTCAGATGTCTGGGCGTCAGACAGTGCGCCTAAAGGTCGCCCATGATGGTGTTCAGATGTCTGGGCGTCAGCAGTGCGCCTAAAGGTCGCCCATGATTGTGTTCAGATGTCTGGGCCTTAGACAGTGCGCCTAAAGGTCGCCCATGATGGTGTTCAGATGTCTGGGCGTCAGCAGTGCGCCTAAAGGTCGCCCATGATTGTGTTCAGATGTCTGGGGGTCAGACAGTGCGCCTAAAGGTCGCCCATGACTGTGTTCAGATGTCTGGGCGTCAGCAGTGCGGCTAAAGGTCGCCCATGATTGTGTTCAGATGTCTGGGCGTCAGACTGTGCGCCTAAAGGTCGCCCATGATGGTGTTTAGATGTCTGGGCGTCAGCAGTGCGCCTAAAGGTCGCCCATGATGGTGTTCAGATGTCTGGGGGTCAGACAGTGCGCCTAAAGGTCGCCCATGATTGTGTTCAGATGTCTGGGCGTCAGCAGTGCGCCTAAAGGTTGCCCCCAAAGGTTGCTGGTGGGCGCCTCGGGCGGCTTACGCCTTGAGCTGTTATTGAGCTGGAAAATCGCTATATGAAAATGAAAAAAATAATACAAAAAATTAAAACTCAAAGATGACTTTCTGCCGACAATGACTGTAACTTCCATAACGGCCAGAAGGATGCTGCAGAACTTTACTTTTTTAAATGTGCTTATTGGAAAGGATTTAACTCAATAAACTAATAACTCTTCTAAAATCATATATCTTCTGTGGACGTTTTTGTGTGTGTTTTTTGACCGGTTGAGACTCATTTCACGCGCCAACATACTCATCACGTGGTGGGAAAGCTATCAGTGTGGAAGCAGCAACAACGGTGAAAATCTGCACAACTCGTCAGAGGTAATTGTCTGTGCCTAATGCTCTGGACCGTCGAATATATGTTGCGCATGCGCGGTGGTTGAACGCCCCCTGTAGGCCACTGGTAATTTGCTACCTTCACTTACCTCCTTTGTGTGGTGGACCGCTTTGAATCCTGGGTAAGGAGTTGTTTCGATTCAGTCACTGGATGATGGTTGGACAGTGCTGTGGATCATTATTTTAATATCAAGGAAGTCTCGTAGGCACAAATGCCAACCACTGGCAGCAAAGAAGGGGATACAGATTTGTTTTCTTATTTTCTCATTTCGCGAAGGATAGAATCTAATAATAATCCAAGATGCTATCAATAAAGTCCAGTTCCTGAAATAGTAGTAGTAGTAGTAGTAGTAGTAGTAGTAGTAGTAGTAGTAGTAGTAGTAGTAGTAGTAGTATCATAATTATTATTATTGTTGTTGTTGTTATTGTTACTATTATTATTATTATTATTATTATTATTATTATTATTATTATTATTATTATTATTATTATTATTATTATGACGGTGGGTCTATTGTTGATGGTACTCTGCACAATGGAATGCTATTACCCACGCGTCTTTCGTCTGCGGAGATCGGCTAGTTAAATCACCTATGACTAATCTTAATAAATTTATATATTTAGCCCAGTGTGACATCGTCTCAGTTCCTATTATCTTAGCTGGGCTGGGAGCGACTGGGAGCATTCTGATTGGTCGACGCGTTACAAAATTCGGCGCATGCGCACAGTGCTATCGTAGTCTTAGTAAGGATTAGGGTTAGGGTTTGGGTTAGAGTTAGGGTTTAGGGTTAGGTTTGGGTTAGGGTTACGACGCCTAAGAACATCGTGAAAAAGCCGGCCCGACATAAACTGGCGCATGCGCAAAGGTGCCCGGATAAACTAGGAGACCCGGAACTTGGAGGATGTGACACCGGTCTGTGTGCGGATAGGGTTATAGAGATAGGGATAAACGTGTAAAAGATTCGCTGACACGCTAGCTCTTGCACGGCTATGAAACATAGGTAGTCCAGCCAATTGTTAACAGTAAATATCACACATTTATTTCCTCTACTCTGTATCTAATTCTAATCTTTGTTTTACCTTAAATGTCCAAATTCTCTTCGAGTAGTTGATGGGTCTATGCTGCTACTGTTCTTGATATTTGCTACTGTCTCATCATTGGGCTATTTGTTCTGGTTGGTCTAATGTTCGTTGTCAGGAGAGTGTGCTACCGCACAGTCCTTCTAGATCAGTGTTTGTGCACGTTTTCTGTGTCACTTAGCTGAATCGTTGAGGTATGGTGATGATGTCTCCTCCTTGTGTGTTGACTATTGGGCTACAGGAGCTCAGTGCTCGATGCTCCCCTGCAGGCCACGTGTCAGGGTTGACTCTCAATGGGGTCTATTTTCTGCCGCGGACCAAGCCTGCTCGTCTGCAAAACATAAGACGAGTTTCTGCAACGCCTTGCTTACAAAGGGTGTTCAGAGCTCCTCACTGATGGCAGAAACAGCCCTCAGTGATCGCGTCCACTTATACAAATAAGAGACAATCATTCTTTTAAGTCCGTGGTCCACTGGAATCTCCAACATACATCATATATATGCTTTCCTTGAATTGAGACGTATTGCTTCCATTCGGCCTTCTTTTATCCGAGACTGCGTGCGCGCAATTGGTTAACACTTTTATCACATAACGTCTGGATTTTTGTAATTCGGTATTGCTGGGTCTACCAGCAGAACAGATAAATCGTCTCCAATACGTACAAAACAGCGCAGCACGGCTCGTTTTGAAAAAGAGAAAGAGAGACTATATCAAGCCGTTGCTTCAGAAACTTCACTGGCTGCCTGTAAAATTCCGCCTCCAGTATAAGATCCGTGTTTTTGCCTTCCGTTTCTTTGAAGGAACTCTCCCAGCGTATCTTTCCAACTCACTTGTAGCCTACCGGACAGCCCGCATTCTCCGATCTTCCGCAGAAAAACTGTTGAAAGTTTTGCGTCAAAACCTGAAAACTGTTGGCGAGCGCGGTTTCAGTTTCGCTGCTCCATCTCTCTGGAACGCACTTCCTGTCGGTCTGAGGAACTTGGAAGATATTTATATATTTAAAGCCCAACTGAAAACATACGTTTTTCGCTTAGCTTTTGATTAACTTACTCGTATCCCCCCTCCCCACCCTACCCTTCTTTCATCTTATTAGGGATTCGTATGTGTAACATAACAATATTTGTTTTGTTTTTTTGGTAGATGTACCTCCATACATACATGTAATCCTTTTGTACATTGTGAGTGAATGCATGTGTATGCGCAATGAGTCTCTGTGAGTTTTGCGCTATATAAATGTTATTCATTATTATTATATATATATATATATATCATCATTATTATTAGATTAGATTAGATTAGATTAGATTAGATTAGATTAGATTAGATTAGATTAGATTAGATTAGATTAGATTAGATTAGATTAGATTAGATTAGATTAGATTAGATTAGATTAGATTAGATTAGATAGATAGATAGATAGATAGATAGATAGATAGATAGATAGATAGATAGATGGATAGATTTTGTGCGTATTTTGGCTCGGGCCAAGTGATTGCCAGCCGTGATTATCCAAACTCGACTTTACCAGATTGGTATGAAAGATTGCTGTAAAATAGTATGGTTTGTTTATATAAAGTATTGAGAACGTGGAACGTATATTTTGTTTTGGTGTTTGCCTGTGTTAATGAGAGTCTGTGAATTTGTGGGTGTGGTAGTTAACAGAGAGACTTGCACGCACACTTATTTTTGATCTAGGAGTCAATTATATTCCGCATTCACTTAGCTATTATAAACAGGCACACACATCAAAATATCCATACGTTACAGTGACAATTGTTAGTAGTAGTAGTAGTAGTAGTGGTAATAGTAGTAGTAGTAGTAGTAGTAGTAGTAGTAGTAGTAGTAGTAGTAGTAGTAGTAGTAGTAGTAGTAGTAGTAGTAGTAGTAGTAGTATTTTCAATGAAGAACTCGCTGAAGACTAATGAAGTAAGTCAAATATCTACTTTGCAGAAGGCCCTGCACGGTGCTAGTATATTCTGGCCTACTTGAGAGAGAAATAGAGAGAGACACAGAGAGAGACACGGAGACACACAGAGAAAGAGACAGAGAGAGAAAGAGAGAGAAAGAGAGAGAGAGAGAGAGAGAGAGAGAGAGAGAGAGAGAGAGAGAGAGAGAGAGAGAGAGAGAGTTCACCACCCAATAGCGAGAAATGCCAATCAGAAAAAAGTAAAATGGATGACGCCAGCAGAGGACCCAATGACATCACCGTTAAAGGGCCAACAATTGGTTTGCTCGCAAGACAGGAACTCGTAAACAGTGCTATGAAAATGCCAAGAGAGCGTAAAGAGATGCTTAAACCAGAAGTACCTGTCATAAAGAGGCTTTTAAGTCGTAAGCTGCCTATACTACACGGTGTTTAAAGCGCATTTAGATGTCAGAAGTCAGTAGCGTGGGCTGTCGAGGTTCAGTCTACAAGTCGTCGGTTTGCACGGTGTCAGAAATTTGGCCCCAGCATTCCAACATGCCTTTAAATTATGTGGATATTATTATTATTATTATTATTATTATTATTATTATTATTATTATTATTATTATTATTATTATTATTATTATTATTATATAGGGTGGTGAATTATCTTGGGATAAATTTAGGATGATAAGAGGACGGGATAATTTTAAAGCGAGAAGGACAATAACTCAATATTGCGACGGTCTCCCAACCTGGCCCCCACCATAGGGAGTTAGGCTAGGATCATTTGAGGATAGGAGAAGTAATCTTGGGAAAATTGAAAGCGGTAAAAGTTAATAGTTCCATAACATTGTGTTCGCATTCTCTCAACCTGGCCCCAACTTAAGAGATGCAGAAACAGAAAAGGAATCCTAACTCAGGCTTCACAACATTTTACATTTTGTGATTTCGTTATGTTTCCTTAATTATATTTAAAATATTTTTTTAATTATCTAACACCAATGTTTTGGAAGAAGGAAGAGGGGCGAAATAGAACAATTGTTTCTCACAGGAACATACGGAGGGCAAGCAGACCGGGATGAAAGGTGATAACGTGGTTCTCAAATGAAAGACCTAAAACAAGGTAATTTTCCCCAACAAAATGCAGCTACAAAGGAGGAGGAACAACGAAGCTTAACGTCCTATTGCATCAGCGTTAAGGACGATCACCACGTCGCCACCCTGACAATAATGATTATCATCATCATATCAAAGATGAGATCCTACGGATCTCTTATTCTGGCCAATAAGGAACTCTTTGGAAAAACTTTTGAAAGAGACGTATATGAAAAGAAATACGCTTAAAAAAATATACATTCAGGCTTATGTCTGAAAAAAGCAAGGGTTAGCTAGGGCATCCGAATTGACAAAAATAATCTCGAAGCGCGAGACAAGTTTAGAATCTTCTTAACTGATTTACGTTGACTGCAGAACATAGTTTCTTGCATAACTCCCCCTTTCCATATTGAGATCGTAATCAGAAAACAACGCCTTGGAATTTATAGTATTGCATCATCAAATGCACTGAGCCCTTCACCAGTTCTATCAGACGTCAACATTCATCGGACATAAAATGTCTCTCTTGGGAGGAAAGATCTGCGCTCCTCGCGCTTTTTGCTGGGAACAAGCAACTTGTTTTCCAAGTTGTTTTTTTTTCTACGTAGTGTGTCTGTTTCTGTGATGTGCAAGAACCTTTGCGGACCTTTGTAATAGCTACTAGTCCAGTGCTTATCCAACAATTCAAGCTGGATGACACAATAACGTAATAACTTGATAGAGTACAGGTACAGACGTAATTTATGTGTCAATTATGAAATAGATGTATACAATTTAGTGAACAGCTGTGTAATACATGCAAGACATCCCTGTAAAATGAGACAATAACTTCGTAACACTTCAATACAAATGGATCTTTACCCGACTTTCATAATGTCCATTGATAACAGGATCTAAATCTTCCCGCCTTCAAATTATGTCCAATAGGCCAGAAATCTTTCATCCAGAACCCGTACTAAACATTTATAAATAAAAGGACCCACTCCTGTCTCTTAACACGTCACCGGTATATAATTACCCGTGTCGCAAACAGTCATTTATCACGATTAATTTCCAGAGGTCTCTAAGACTCGCAATTACTTCCCGCTGTCCCTAAACATCGCCCGACCACCGCGATGAGTGAATGAACATTGAGGTTTAACGTCTATACCCGGTCCATCACTGGCGATATGGCAGACGGGGATAACCATCCCAGGGAACAAGGAGCAGGGACCTAAATCAACACTGAACAACCAGAGCAATCATATTGCTAAAATGGACAGTGAAAAATGGCCACTTTTTATTTCGCCCACCACGGGATTCAAACCTGGGTCACCGGCGTGCCAGACGAACAACCGCGATGAGAAGCAGAGAGGACCGTTTAGAGGGACCCTTCGAACGCGGCCTGTTGTCTTATTGGCAACAATTGCACAAGAATATATTCATTTGTATTCTCAAAATTCGTTGCACATATATACTGATGGATCAGTTTTAGAAAATGGAAATATTGGAGCAGCATTTTATATTACCGATTTTAAAATGTCCCGATAATATTTTTTTACAGAAAGGTAGTACGATTTTCACAGCTTGCAATATTAATAAGTCCATCTTTCATAACTGGTTTGACTAGGATTCCTTTAAAATTAACAATCTTTTCTGATTCAAAATCAGCATTTTCGGCTTTGTCATCTTGGGTTGGTAAAGAGAGACACAGGAACCGCTAACAGAAATAAAGATGTTGTGTCATCAAATCATTACCAGGGTATCGGATATTTCATTGATTTGGATACATAGTCATTTTCATATATCGTAGGAAATGAAATTGTTGACCACATAGCAAAGAGTGCTGCATCTTCAAATGAACCCATTAACTTATTTTTCAACTTGACAACAAATGAAATTAACAATCAAATAAAAGGATGTGCTTGGAATCAGTGGAATGATAAATACAAGCAAGAGGTCAATTAAAAACATTACTTGGATAATTCACCAGTATCAAAAAATGTTATAGCTATTTCAAAATCTTTTCATATTATTTATTTCACAGAATAAGGCTAAATACTTGGCGTGCTCGTTTCATAAATCCTCCAGTACTTTGTAATTGTGGTAGCATTTTAAATGTAAATCACTTAATATTTGAATGTCAACAAAATTATAACCATTTTTAGCCTTTACTCATTAGATTAAATACATTAAAGCTACTATGTCAATCTCAGGTATTGTAATATCCAGAAGAACATTCTGATTGGTCATTGAGCTTCATGCTCATAAATTTATTTAAAAGTCATGAATTATTCAATTTCTTCTAATATTTTGTTTGATTGTTGTTTTAACTTCTAACAATTATTTTTACAATCTTTGTACCTAATTTATTTCATTAAGCATTATTATTTTTAATAAATATTTCTTAATTATTTATTTTGGGATGGGAGGGGAGGGACGGGGGAATTATTTATTAATTTGTTTTAATTTTGAGTTTTGTTCTTTTAGTTTTTTATGGGGTTAAGGGAAGGGTGTAGGTGTTAGGGGCATGGAGGACCAACTTCAACTTTCTGTAAGACGCAAAATGACATTTATAAGTACTTCGCTCTTCACAGGTGAAGTTGAAAGGTTCCTTTTTTTGTTTTGTGTTTTTTCTTAATGTGAACTATTTGTTATAAGGGAGTGTATGTTGTTAAAAGTGTATGTATATGTCAGTAGTATGATGATTTTTATGGTTTAATAATTTGGAAAATATCTATGACGTGCGCATGGTAGATTTCGTAAATTGTTTATGTTACATCAGTACAACTTATGTTAATCTGATGAATAAAAATTGATACAACAAGTCCGACAATTGGTCAATGAAGTTGTTGGACACTGTCCACAGGGCTATGTCTGATCCTTTTGGCCAAGGGTGAAAAGTTGATAGTGTAGCTTTGATTTTGGTCTTCCCCCAGACAGCTCGCATGTCTTATAAAGCAAAATGGTCCCTTTCTGTCTGCAAGTATCCCATTGTTAAGCAGTTTGCTATGTCAGTGGGTGCAGACTTTACATTAATTGTGCTCTCTTTGATCAAATATGTCAAAAGCACATTGTCGCCCAGTGGATCTCACATCTACACTTTCGGTCTTTATTCAATTTCTTTTTTTTATTAAGGCGCTGATCGAAAACCGGATCTAACAAGCCGCTCAAGGCGCCAACCTGCTGCTTTATTGCGCTCAATTTAACTTAGCGAGAGGAATGCAGATAGTGTCTGGACGTTAAAGATTTTCGGCAGCAATTAAGACCAAGCCGTAGCCGTTTGACGTGGTACAGTGCTCAAAATAAATTGAACCAAGGAGCCATTCCCTGGACAAATTGAATAAGACTTTGAGAAATGAGGACTAAACTAGCAGTGTTAACAAAGTAATTTTGTTAAGTCGTGTACTTCGATTTCAGGTCATTTGTCACCTTGTTCAGCGATTGTAATTGCGATTGCAGAGAATAACGTCCCAAAAGGAAGTCTTATATGGGATGGTGAACTGGGGACGCCGTGAGATTTGAATTGAAAAATGGATATGTGTCGGCAGTTTGAAAGTAAAGTTATGAAAGATAGGGAGGTGATGCGGTGAGAAGATCCTGCAATGGGATCTTTATTGGAAAATGGCATTGTGAATGAGGAGGGGGTCTTGAATTGGATTGGGTCAGAGGCATGGGGCCATGGGAAGAGAGGAAGCAGGGTTGCGAGACTTCAGAAGTCGGCGTTTTAAAAATGACAATATAAGGGAGTTTGATTTTATTCTATTCTTTAATTTTACGCCTGTAAACTGTAAAATGATATTAGACAACTAAATACTTAAATAAATGAATAAAATACTAAAATGTAATAAAAATTATTATAATTTTTACAAATCGGTTTCCATAATAATGCTAACAATGTCAACTATAATAGGATTATACAAAATATTTTGAAGGTCATCTTCTGATATAATAATTTCTGTATCTTTGTCCATTGCTGTTAAAATTGTAGAATCGTATCAATTGTCATGCCAGCATCAACCGTGAACAAGTTCTTCAACGATGAGGTCTGTAAGCTGTCCGCAAATAGAAGGACGTTCGATGTTAGGTTTCAGCCTTTCTCCACGGCGTTGGGCATCGTTTTCCCCGTTATCTACCGTTGATCATCTCAGTTCATAGCCATTGAAAGGTCTTCAATGCCCGATCGCTTATAGGTGTGCGAACGCTCTTAAGAGAAAGTCCCGGACCGGGGAGTGGAAGGATGGCGTCCAGGACAAGAGGAAAGGGATCCTAAACGGGGAAGGTGTTCCGAGTGGGAAAGAGGTCCTAAAATGGGGACGGCAGAGTGGAAAGCCATTCTAGTTTCTCTGTTCGCTGTCTTCCAATTTTACGCTCGAGAGCTAATCACGCTCCGTGCCATAACTTTTCCTCCCACACTTTCCTCCTTCTTCCCTCTGCTTGTTCTTCCTACCACCATCCCATTGTACCACACTCTCACCCCTTCACACAAACCCATTTCCAGTCCCATTTCACAATACCATTGTGTGTCCTATCCTATCCTATCCCGTAACTCGAAAGTCGTTGGGGCACCACAGTTGATCGTTTAACCCGCGTATTCCATCTTTCCCTGCCCTCATGGCTTCACTCAGTGTCAAGCCAGTCCATCCTCGAATGTTTTCTTCCAACCTCTTTTACTGTTTCCCTCTTCTTCTGCCTCCTTGCAACGTGCTTTGCAGGAAGGTCCTTGCAAGGCCTGAAGTTCCGGTGGAGTCTCCGTTTCTTCACCACTGTGAGCAAGTCATTGTGTTGTCCAATGGCTTGTGTGATGGTCTGTCGGACTTCGTTGTAAATGATGTGCTGGGTATAGCAAATGCCCAGAAGCCTTCTGTAGCACCTCATATCCATGCTTTGTATTCTTCGTTGTAGATCTGCTGTGAGGGTCCATGTTGCGCAAGAGTATAGGAAGATGGAGATGACAAGGGAGCGCAGCAATCTTACCTTGGAGTGTAGACTGGTGGTCCTGTCTTACCAAATGGGCTTCAAACTTGTCATAGAAGCAGTTATTTGTGCGATCTTGGAGAGGACTTCCTGTCAAGACCTATTATCAGATACAATTGTTCCTAAAGATTTGAAGCTATGCACCGTGTTGAATGATTGGCCGTGGACTTTGATGTCCGTGTTCTACCTCCTATACTGACTGTGCCTTCATGATCTGCAAGGGCATCCGACATAATGCGCTCCAGGAAAATGTTGAAGAGTGTTGGAGAGAGTATGCATCCTGGATGCACGCCGATTGTTCTTCTGAATCGGTTCCCGATGGCGCTGTTTTGGAGTTCTGGGTCATCATTTTGGTCTTCTCTGCACTTATTTCCATTCCAAAAGTAGAGGTGGTGTCAAACGTCTGTACCAGCTGTTCAAGTTCTTATTCTTACCAACTACAGAATACAGAATCCTATATTGTCCCCACAAACACCTGCAAGGAAATTCTTGGTGCAGTTTCCATCTGCATATAAAATCTCAAAGCAATGAAACCGTAACATCAACACAAAATTGAAAATAAATAATGATGATGATATCTACAGTGATTAAGATCCATCCACAATGACGCTATCTCTTTCTCTCTCTCTCGCTCTCACACACACATACACACACACTCACATATATCCGTATACGTGACACTCTGCAGCCAGTCCATCAAAGTCATCCGCAAGGAGATTGGAGATTGTTCTACCTCCTATACTGACTTCATGATCTGCAAGGGCATCCGACATAATGCACTCCAGGAAAATGTTGGAGAGAGTAGGCATCCTGGACGCACGCCGATTGTTGTTATGAACCAGTTCCCGATGGCGCTGTTTTGGACGACTGCACTGGTTGCCTTGTCATATAGTCATTTGGTGACTTCAGCAATGTTGGGGCTGATGTTGCACACTCTCATGGTTGCCAACAGAGCTGCATGTCCTACTAGGTCAAACGCTTTCTTGAAGTCTATAAACACATGATATAGATGTTGTTTGTGCTGTAGGTATTTCTCGCAGATTATTCCGAGGTTAAAAATCTCCTCAGTGGTACTTCGCTCTACCCTGAATCATGCTTGCGCTTCAGCTATGATTTGATCAGCTTCTTTCAATCTGTTGAGTATTATTTTTAGGAGGACTTTACTAGGGTGGCTGATGAGGCTGATGGTGCGGTAGTTTTGACATACCTGAAGGTTACCCTTTTTGGGAAGAGTGATGACAAGCGACTGGGTCCATGATGTAGGCCATGATGGACCATTGCCTGATATTGTGTGAGCTATCAGCTCAACAACATCTGTATCATGTGTTCATGGACTTCGGGAGGGCGTTTGATCGAGTCTGGCATACGGCTCTGTGGGCAACCGTGGGAGTGTACGGCGTCAGCCCTAGGATTATTGAGGTCATCGAAGGCCTGTATGGCGGGGCTGCCAGTGCGGTCCTCCATGGCAGCGCCGTCGGAGGCTGGTTTGGAGCTGCGGTCGGTGTGCGTCGTGGATGCCTGCTCTCTTCAACCCTCTTCAACATCTTCTTAGAGCGCATCAAGTCAGATGCCCTTGCAGATCACAAAGGCACAATCAGCATAGGGGGGTAGAGCAATCTCCAACCTTCGTTTCGCGGATGACATTGATAAATTGACTAGAGAGGAACAAGAACGTAAACAGCTGGTGCAGAGGCTTGACAACCCCTCCAGAGCCTATGGAATAAAGGTAGGTGCAGAGGGGGCCGGAATGATGACCAACAACACCAATGGCATCAACATGGACATCAAAATCCAAGGCCAATCCCTCAGCACAGTTGATAGCTTCAGATGTTTGGGAGCCATTGTGTCAGACAGTGGGTCCCGACGGGAAATCCTCTCTAGGATCGCACAGGTGGCTGCTGCCCTGGCGGGGTTGAGGCCCATTTGGAAAGACAGGACCATCAGTCTACATTCCAGGGTGGGGCTGCTGCGCTCCCTTGTCATTCCGTCTTCCTTTGCGCTTGCGAGGCGTGGACCCTCGCGGTAGATCTGCGGCAAAGAGTGCAAAGCATGAGGATGAGGTGCTGCAGAGGACTTTTGGGCATTTCCTATATCCAGCCCATCACAACGACAATGTCCGATAACCATCACACAAGCCATTGGAAAACATGATGGCCTGCTCACAGGGGTGAAGAAACGGAAACTCCGATGGTATGGCCACGTCACCAGATCATCAAGCCTTGCAAAGACCATCCTGCAAGGCACAATGCAAGGAGGTAGAAGAAAAGGGAGACCAAAAAAGAGGTGGGAGGACAACATTCGAGAATGGGCTGGCTTGACATTGAGCGAAGCCATCAAGTTTGCTGAGGACAGAGAAAGATGGAGTATGCTGGTTAAACGATCATCTGTGGTACCCCAACTACCTCAGAGTTACGGGATAGGATAGGATATCAGCTGAAATTGTGTGAGCTAGCTCAGCTGACATTGTGTGAGCTAGCTCAGCTGACATGACATGTACACAGATAAAATCCTAAGTGTCAGGCTAGGGGCCAGTATTGGCAGCTCACGCCAAACCCCCGTTGGGGTGCCGGGGGTTTCAGTATAAATAGTATCCCCAATTTCTGGAAATTTAGTGCTTTAAATTCCCACTGTTGCTATCTTCCTCATATACTCTTTCCCTTTCCTGCTCTGTCCTATCACTCTGCTATACTATCTTCTTCTTCGCTAGATCAATGACCTACCTTTTTTCTTGAAAACTCTTCCTGGACAAGACTCCTTGTTTGTGTATGAGGTCTGTTGGATCAGCTTGGGAGTGTTGGACGCTTTCTGCTGGGTGGTCACTAGGGCTTCCTATGATGTTAGTATTTAGCAATATAGGCATTTTATATGTATGTTTCGTTGATTTGTAATGATGGTTGTATTCTATTTTGTTTTTGTAACCGGGGGTTCGCGTAGTTGTAAACCCTCAGCCGTCCCCCGCGTGGGATGTCTTTATTGTAAAGTGACTGGCTGGTGGAGGGCGTTCAATTTTCCCACTAGGGTTGTTTGAGCAGATCTTTTATGCGGATCGGGGGTTGTCCGGTCCTGATTTGGCTCGGAGGAGTCCGCTGGACCTAAAGCAACAATAAATCGATCAATCGATCAATCGATAGAGCTCACGCCAATGAGAGATGAAATCGGTGATCAGCAATGAACTTCTACCACTGCACATATCACACAATACGATTGGTTTCATGTCAAGGCAGTAATATTTTACAAACGTTTTAAGTGTTTTGTAATCGGGAGTTAGTTTTCCAACACGCAGTATAACTTTGCAGATTGTTTCATTGACAAACTCCCAGCACTGTGGAACAAAGGATGCCAGGTGAAGGAAAGGACCATTTCACTGCCAATCTCAGGCTGTTTCAAAGATCTGAGGGAATAAATTAAAAAAGACGTAATTGTCTTTTAAATATATAGTGCACTAATCACTGTACAGAGCTGGTCAAGACACCGTAAAACAATCTGGATAATAAAGAACTCTCTCTCTCTCTCTCTCTCTCTCTGTCTCTATCTCTCTCTCTCTCTCTCTCTCTCTCTCTCTCTCTCTCTCTCTCTCTCTCGCTTATTTTATGTTTTATTTATTTAATGTGTTTTGAATTTCTTTATGAACGACTAGCATTAAGACAGGTCCAGAGGACTAATGATATTGTCCTAAATAAAGGTTTCGACCTCTCTCTCTCTCTCTCTCTCTCTCTCTCTCTCTCTCTCTCTCTCTCTCTCTCTCTCTCTCTCTCTCCAACCTCATCATCCCATCCTCTCGGTCTCTCTCTCTCCTCTCCCCACCAAGTCCACAGTCAAGGAAGGGGAGGGGTGGGGGTGGGGGCGGCACCGGAAATAGCGGCCCGTTGTCACGCTCCAGGCCGGCACAATGGGTGAGAAATTGTGATGGGGGCAACGAGCAGTAAAACGTCTTCAAAGTGATGGAGCGTGCCTGGCCATACCTTATCGTGCCTCACACACCCTGGCCTGCGCCTTGGACGGTTAATATCCCAGCACATGCACAGTTACTCGTCCTTGCCCCACGATGGCGCGTGATCTACTATAGCTGTTTACCTAAACAGTCGATCTTGACTCTAGAGTCAGAGATCTGTCAAGCATAGGCTGTGTATAGGTCTGTGCCCTTAACAGCCTCTGACACCCACATTGGGGTCAAAGATTCTTTGGGGCCGTCTGCCTATATAACCTAAATAGTAAGTCTACAGGCTCTTTAGCAAGACGCTCCGCGATTCTTCGCTGAGCATTCAACGCCTGATTGTGGATTCGTGTAAAGTCCCACTTATTCGCCTATAGGGTGAGTCTTCCACGGCTCGTAGATCTTGATGTAAATTTGTCTCCGTGGACTGTCAGCATGCATAGCCATTCCCCACTGAATTCTAAGTTTTCCATTTAAAAGACAGCTTGTCAAACGGTACTAGTTGTTTTAATTAAACAAAATCATAGCACGGCGCCTGTTTAAACTTTTTTTCTTCAACATAACTCCACTTTTCGTGTTCTATTATTGGCGTGAGATTTTATGTTAGTGTTCAAGCAATTGTAATGATTTGAATATAGCATGCACAATGCGTTCGTTACCGTCCGCTTTTTTTTTCAGCAGTACCAGCAGAGTTCACGTTTAAAGGTGGGATCCTTTCATGAACAGTTTGTTTTGTCCCCTATACGCACTGTGTCCGGGGACTTAAATTTATCCACTGAACTGAACAGTTTGTTTTCATTGTCACCACAACTGATGCCCCGCCTTTTTGAAACACGTTGTGGATAGCAATATGGCCCTGCATCTTCTATCTTCCCTTCACATGCAAAGGCAGTTAAAACGTCCTATCAAAGCCTCAGGGCTATAATGCTAGATTGGATTGTTCAGTATCTTCCATTCATTGTCGCGCCTCTGTAGTGCACAACGATGGTGTACAATTGGTTCAGTGGGAAGGATGGGAAGACAGGGCACATTAATGGGTGAGAGGTGGTTTAGATCAAACGCGGGTGTCCATGTCGCCATCAGGTGGGAAATTCAATCTGCCTCTCCCTGCTCAGGCCTCTGTACCCAGGGTATCGAAAATACTCAAACAACTGGGAAGCTAGACCAGCTTTTAGATTTCTGCGCATGACGTTTCATTCACTACTTTGGCTTTCAATTAACAATTTTTTCTGTCCTTCCATTCCAAGGAACGCAGGCATCTGCGAGCAATAAGTTGTATCAGACCTACACAGACTATGATACTGTAGCTTAGCGGAAGCGTAAAGAACACAATTAGAGAATAAGGTTGTTGTACCTTGGTGTTTGTCTAGTATTATGCACCCCCAAAGTCTTTACTACCAACTTCTTGGGCCTTACCCCAAGTTAACCATAGACACATGGCGTTCCGACATTTTGACCCCCGCATTAAAACAGAAAGGAATCTCCAAAACTACAGTAATGATACGCCTTATCTACTGTGAAGAACTATAGGTGTTCCTCCGAGTTAATCCATGAAACTCGGTGTGCGGGCGTCTGTCACCTAACACGACAAATTGACCCCTGAATTTACATACAAATGAACTGGTGTTAAATTTTCTACGAGTGTTTGCATGCTTGAATGTGCCGTGGATAGTGAAAATTAGCAGTGGTGTGATAGTGCGAGCATTTATTTCGTGTACAGTGTGAAATTTGGGACTTCCAAAGAGGGGTTTTAATTTAAGGTCTTTAAATGTGGACATAGTTACTGGTTCCTGTTTTGAATTAGTATTGTGCCATGTCTGTCAAAAATATGATTACAGATATGGACAGTTTTAGTACTTGTTCTTGTTTATACATGAAGCCGAGAGGAGTATTTGACTCCCGCCTCTCGACCACCTCTTTGAGAACACTGCCCAACTCGAACTATATTTTCATGTATCTCTAGTAAGAGAGACATATACAATTTTGTTGCCTTGCAAGGCGGGGAATCGTATTGATAGTAAATCGGATTGCCGGCTACCAGAGCCACGACACTCTCTGCAGGTCATTGCCACTAACCTGCATAAAACGCCTGCCGACAATGTAGTCCTGCTCCCCACCAAAAGCAGAAGACGAATGGTCAGCCGGGGAGATCATATGTTGTGTTGCCTTGTCCTGCATAACCCAATGACCACACCAAAGGATTCTGCACAGCAGAAGTCACCCAAGGCTAGACTAACCAACAAATGAAAAGTAGACAATCTCTTCCAAGCGTGAACACTCGCCTCCCATTCCGCTACAAATCCCACAGCTCAAATCGAACCATGTCCTCATGGTTTCCCAGTTCGAAACAGGTATGTTTGGAACCGCCACTGACTACGCCCAGTTAGTCTACATTCACTGACAACAGTGAATAACTGCCTTCCACAGCTACCACGGCCCAGCATCATCCTGTTCCCGGTCGTTGCACCAGTTGTAACCGATCGGAGTATTTTTTACTCTGGCCTCTCGGCCACCTCTTTGAGAACACTGCCCAACTCGAACTGTATTTTCATTTATCTTTAGTAAGAGAGACATACAAAATTTTATGTATATGAGCATATGTCGTGTTGCCTTGTCCTGCATAACCCAATGACCACATCAAAGGATTCTGCACAGCAGGAGTCACCCAAGGCTAGACTAACCAACAAGTGGAAGATAGACAAGATAGATAGTCTCTCCCAAGCGCGAACAGTCGTCTCCCATTCCGCCACATACCTAATAACACACCAAATAACACAACAAATAATCCTCCTTTTTAGTTACTTTTATGTTGTTGTTTTTATTTGTTAAAGAGTTATTAGTTCAGTCTAGGACGACCGTAACAAACAATGCCATACATGTTTTAAATTACATAATGAACAGAGTTCTGTTGTGGAAGGGTCGCATGCAGTGTCTTGAATAACTCCATTATCCACTTACTAAAACAATTAGCACAAGAAAGTGCACTGACATTATGTTGTAGTATGGTAGTGTTCTTCAGCAACAAACCTCTCTTAATTGTCTCAATAGATTCCTGAATTTGAGCCAGAAGAAGATATTTTGATGATTTATTGCATTACTGGTTGAAGTGAATACAAAAAGACTGAACAAAACAAAAGTGCATTGACATTTGTGGTAGGATGGCTCTAACATAAAACAAGCTTCTGTTAACGCAGTAGGATGTTGAACGGAAGCCAGAAGCTGATATTTTTTTCAAAATTTATAGCATCGCTGATTGAAAATTTCTAGAAAATTTCGGTCTTTAAACATTTTACTGCAAGGGACCTCAATTGTTTGCTTGTATTCTTACCGCAGGGAATCCGATCTGTTGCTTGTTTTCGCGCAGCATGGCCTTGTCATTCACAAATGTTTAGGTAGAATTATGAATTTGTTAAAGAAGAATTTTGGCGGCAGAAATATCAAGATGGAAGGACGAACGAACGAACAACAGAAACAGCAACAACAAGGAGAAAAGCATCGTTGGAGCACATTGGACGCCTGTTTTCATACTGCACGGTGGTCGTCCACAAAAGGCAGCGACAGCCATCATTGTTGGCTCACAGAAAGTCATCATCGTTGCTCCCTTCCCGTCATGCCTCTCGTCTGGTACTCAGGGGAGGTTAGCGATTAGCCATAAAATCTGTGTTGGCATTATCCTCCCTTGCCAATTTGGCGCGGAGAAGGGCAGATCATTATTTTCATCACAATAAAAATTGATTTCTTGGCCTGCAGCCAGCTTTGATCTTCTTTTTCCCGTCCTTCCCAGCCAGAGTGTTGGTGGCAAATCCTTCTGCGCTGGATCGTTTTAAATCAGCGCTAACAGGCTCATAAAAATAAAAATTCTTCCAGCGCATTTCCAGAGAAGTGATCCCGTTCTCTGGCGTTAAATTACAATGCCGTTGTGTACACGACTTTGCCGAAGATGATCTGGCTGCTCCGTTTCTTTGATCGACGCCACGATTTATGTTTTTCCAACAATCAGTCTGGTCGCGCCTTGGCAAAACACAGCATGCTCATTTAACCCTTTATCTTCCAGAATGCATCATCTTCTTTTGTGTTTTTAAAACACAGTGCTTGGTTTGGTCTTGTCCCGACGTGTGCGTTTTGTCATTATCAGCCACAGAATCGTCGGAAGTATTGAGGTAAATACACCAAACCTGTTATAAGCCCTTCCTTCTGGAATGCGCCATCTTCTGTCTTCTTTGTGTGTGCAAAACTTACTGTTTGGTTTATGCTGGTCAAAACTATTGACCAGTGTATAAGTGACAAGGATCAGTGGAAGTGTTGCTATGGTAAACACACATTGTGGAGACAGTGCACCGAAGAAGGGCAATTTGAAAGTGAGTAGACCTTCCGGCACTTTACATGCGTCATAACTTCGTTCTCACATTTCTTCCCACAGCTCTATGTTCCCACAATTCTAGTTCTGTGCTTCGACAACGTAATCATATTCCCGCACGTTCAAGCCCCCTGTTCTACAGCTTAACCTTCCCACATCTCTTTATCGACGCGGAATGGTCTAGGAATATAGGGTTACTGTAATACAGAGCTTAGGGACCGCTGAGCGACAATGTTAGGAGAGACACTCTTCGGGCATGTTTGAAGACCTCCGCAGTTTGCATACAGTGACTGCACGGCATTTTGCATAATTATACTGCCTTTAATGGCGAGAGTATAAACCGAGGTCGAGTCTATGCACGCATAGGTTTGTATTCCATTGCTCAGATTTTATAGATCCTGACGCTCATGTGGCAAACGGGGGAGTAGTGCCAGATACATCAACAACCCAACAAGCACTAGGCCATGTTCCCTCTCGGTCCTTCGTTCGAGATTGCTCAGTTGTCTGGAGCGTAAACGGTGCGCATCAAGTTGGCGCCTTGCGTGGCTTGAGCTAGATCCTGTGTTTTGGCCAGCGCCCAGGGAAACTTTGTGAGCTTGTAAAACCGCTGTATAACAACGATTCAATCAATCCAATAAGTACAGACACATCTTGCGCAGAGTGACTGTTGTCAGAGCTCTGAATAGTGCACATTTGCACAGGGTTTTCTCCATTGGAGGTGGTCTCATGGCGGAGGCCGATAACGGGCTGAAGAAAACAGGCGGGCGATTAAAAACTGATGAGAGCCGTTAAAAGCTCATCATCGCAGCTTGGGCCTATGACTGGCCATAAACTGCGCCAAATGAGGCCGTTCTTTAGAGATGTTTATGCAAGAATGCGAGTATTGGGCCAAGTCTTGCAGGAAATAACTTTCTGGAAAGAGTATGTTGGCGTGCTACTGTGGACTCTTGTTGCTGTAGTATTATAAAGCAAGATTATTATGTTTCATTCTCCCATCACAAAGCAGTCAGATCATTATGCTTCAGTCTTCCATCACACGCTGCTAGTTCGATGAGAAACACTAGAACTTTCTAGAAATAGTAGATTCTATGTTGTCTTAGAACCTAGTTGTTGCAGCATGATGCTTCGTTTTCTCAGCACAACTCTGCTAGTTTGTTGTTGAAACATTCTCGTAGATGTATTTCTTTTCCATGCATGTTACAAAATGATTGTTCGGCAAATTTGTAATGGACGCTCGCTACATTTAATAAGCAAAGCTGAACGGAAATTTCCAAACTGCAAGAAATTTGCATTATCCAATGACTTATGTAGAACAAAGCGTTTTTCTGCTCTTACAAGTAAACTGTACTACTACTGCTACTATTACTACAACTTCTTCTACTTCTACTACTGCAACTATAGTATTATTATTATTATTATTATTATTATTATTATTATTATTATTATTATTATTATTATTATTATTATTATTACGTTGTTTTCATTTTAGTTCGTTTCACGTTATCCTCCATTTTGATCTTAACTGTAAAAAAAATAATTGGCTATTTCTGCAAGATTAAAAGAGCAAATGAAGCGAATCATTATTTCCCATAATAGTTTTTTGGGGTTGTTTGCAAAGAGGGTCTCTCCAGTGGTCCATGGCAGGTCCTAAGCTAAAACCTGACTGTGTGGACAATGCTCCGTGCTATTATTGTTCAGCCCAATCAAATGAGGAGGGGAGAGGGGGGAGGTGGAATGTAAAACCAGTGTGCGTGACTTCAGACATCCACAACATTGTCCACACAATTATCTTCTTATTACGGTACCACGTGCATTTGTGTGCGTGTGCGAGAAAGGTGTGTGTTTGTGAGGGGGAAGGGTGTGTGTGCGTGTAAGTTGTCTGTATTTGTATGGTTAGTTTTTCAGTGTGCGTGGATGCGTTGCCGAGAAATAGAGATATAACGAGAGAGGAGAAATAACTTTTCTTTTAATAATTATTTTGGTGTTGTTATCCTTTTAATGAAATTTTGTTACTATCTTGTCTTTTGTGTCGTCTGTTATTAATAATCTCATAGTGGAAGTCTGCATTGGCTAGCAGCCTTTAATTAATATGATCAAGGGTGATGTGGTTGTTTGCTTCTGATCTAGTCTTAGGGTATATTTTTGGTTCTTATCTTGTATTAGAGTATGGTTTTGGTTCTGATCTAGTCTTATGGTATTTTTTTTGTTCTGATCTAGTCTTAGGGTATATTTTTGGTTCTTATCTTGTATTAGAGTATGGTTTTGGTTCTGATCTAGTCTTATGGTATTTTTTTTGTTCTGATCTAGTCTTATGGTATATTTTTGGTTCTGATCTAGTCTTAGGGTATATTTTTGGTTCTGAGCTTGTCTCTGGGTATATTTTTGGTTCTGATCTACTCTTAAGGTATATTTTTGGTTCTGATCTATTCTTAGGGTATATTTTTGGTTCTCATCTAGTCTTAGGGTATATTTTTGGTTCTCATATAGTATTCGGGTATATTTTACAACTGTATTTATTGTTCATTGTTCGTGTTCTATCTTTGAAATGCTATTTGTCTCTGTATCTCTCTCTCTCTCTCTCTCTCTCTCTCTCTCTCTCTCCCACCCACCCTCCATACGAAATACTCCCTGCCTTTTCGGCGTAAATTGTTGTAATGACGTTCTCCTTGGCTGCTCGCTTTACTGTTATCGCTGCCCGCAGACGCTTCTTTCACATTTTCTGGACCCGCCCTGTTTTCAGGCTGGATCGCTACAGTCAATAATTATCAAAACTTTATGCACACGATTTGCCAACACCATCATCATCATCATCGTCGTCGTCGTCGTCGTCATCATCATCATTGTCACCATCACCACCATCATCGTCGTAGTCGTCGTTGTTGTTGACGTCGTTAGCATCATCATGATCATCATCATCATAATTTTATTGACAGGACTGAATTTAGTGATTTGATTGAAGAAAGAAAACATATTTTTAATACATCAGTTTTAAAGAAGACTTTTAAAGAGGTGTCATGTGAAAGTTTGTTTGAGTATTTAAGTGTAACAGGCTTGTTTTATAGGAATTGAGACATTTTCTAGTATTTTGGGATAACGTCTTTCTGGTTCTGATTTGGCTCGGAAGAGTCCGCTGGACCTAAAGCAATAATTTTGTATTGTATTGTATTGTATTGCATCATCATAATCATCATCAACAACCCTGCCATATGGGCCCTACCTACAGATCAAAGAAGCAAACTACTACATTAGGATATTTGTGCGGCGTTCTTCACCTGCTACACCCCCCTCCCTACCCCCCCCCCCCCTCCATACGCCCCCCTCTTCCCCATCCTCCTTTGTCAGTGCTCTTCCTCTGCCTCTTCCTTCTACTGATTTTCAGAATTAATGTGTTGGTCATTGATGATATCATGATATTGAAATGTTGATCCGCCTGGGTTGGTTTACAGAGTGTGTGGTTGCAGAAAGAAGTACGGGTAGTGGGAACTGCATGTCAGATCTGCTTTGATCATTTTAAAATATAAGTCTAGTGTCTTTTTCCTTATTTGAATTTCAATACCTGTCACCTGTCATCGCAGAAATGGTTGTAATATGCAATGCTTAGTTTTATTAGGAACTGTCAGTGCTGGATGTAGATTTAATTGGTGGATTTTGATCTGTTAAAATGACAGATGAATTAGCCAAGTCAACATTGAAGATGACGTTGCCACCATGGTGAGTCAGTGAGTCGCGACACACTCACTCATCCGTTCTTCATTCCCTATGGCTCATCTTTTTCCTAGAAAACAAGCTTTTTATTTTTTGGTTGAGAACACTTGGTTTTTTTTCTTCACCAGAAAGGTCGTTTCAAAATAATGGGAAACGCAAAATTGGTTCCTTTTGATGTCGTTCCATTTCCAGCCACACAAATCAAGGACGGGGGTCACCCTTTTTTAAGTCTTCTTTTTATCTTCACGCTCATCATTCCTGTCAGATTCCAGGGTTCTTTTCTTCCTCTGTCTCGCTTCTTTACTCGTTTCCCTCTTCATCCTATTCTTCTTTCTTCCCGCTCCTCCCGTTGTACTCTTTGTCTTTCCCCTCCTCCTTCTTCTCCCATTTTTTGTCCCTGTTCCCTTTCCCTTTCCTTGTGCTGTGTAGTTTGCTTTTGATGTGTTTAACATGCATAGCAATGTCAATCTATATACTACCCCCCACATTCACCCCACGTCACCCCCCCCCCCCTCCACCTTTTTTTTTAAATCAAGATTTTTGCAATCTGTGCGAGATGAGTCCTAAATATTCCACACAAAAAATTGTTAATGTGTTAGTACGTCCGTCTGTCTGTCCGCCGTCCGGTATCCGTCGTCCGCCGTCTGGATGTGCAAAACATGCAAGTGGATTAATATCTGAGAACCTATTTCAACTATCACAATCAAACTTGGTAAGATGTTGTATATCCACGAGACCTTACAAAAGAATTTTAAAAAGGTTAATGAACGAATGGCTTCACTTCATGGTCAAGGTCACAGGGTCAACACATATTAGTTAAAAAATGAAAATTTTCACAAATGTTCACCGTGTGGGGCCGGGTAGCTCAGTTGGTAAGAGCGTCTTGCTAGTAACCGAAAGGTCGCTGGTTCGAATCCCGGATTGGTCAACGTGTGATCATATTATTGTCCCCTTTACCAACAACTGGCCCGCTGGTGTCAGTATAAATCGGTCCAGTAGTCACCTATATGCGAAAGTGTCGTGTGACTATAATCTACAAACAAACAAACAAAATGTTCACTGTATTTTCGAAGTTATTAATATTGAACTTATGATTCTTTGGAGAATGATAGATATTAATGAGACTCACATACCAACCGAACGGAACGGAACGGTACTAGAAACTACTAGTGTTAACTTACTTCTAGTCTCTGGGAACTGTGAAACCGTCTCTAGTCTATCACTCTGTTGGTAATGGCTGGGGATTTGTCCACTTCAGTCTGCTCCTTGACCCTCGTTGTCCTACACTTCGTGTGTGACTGCGCGTTTCCCGGTGTACGGAGGCTATAAAGGAATCTACGTCATCTCCGACCAATCATCTCGTTCTCGCAAAGACGTGAATCTTTTCTCGGACATCTTTGACCTCTTGTTCTGCCTCTGGGACACTATCTGTTACGTCTCAACTTCGAGTGTCAAGGGAGAGATGCAGGGTAGATTTAAGAGTGATATGATTCGCGTGGCTACATAGCGGTCCAGTGTCACCGGTCAGATGTCTAAGTGGGCTAAGTTACATTCTTTGTAGCGAGTACTACATGACACTATCGGGAGTGAACGTCTCAAGGATATTAATTTAAAAACTGCGAACCTTCCCTTAGAGAGCTGGTGAATTAGCATCAGGTTTTGTTCAATACTATCTTTATATCTCTAAGCTAAGTTACCACATCTTTGTCATCAACATTTCTGATATTACACATTGTACAGTGGAATGGTCTGTTTAACCCATAGTATGCAACACCATTGGGTTGCTTGATCATACATGAGCATGAGAGGTCATTCACGTGAAGGTCAAGGTCATCCCAAAGTCAAGGCCTCAGAAGATCAAGGTCATCCCAAGTCTATTGTGATTTGGCATAATACAACTTTTGCTGTAGTTTATTTAATATTACATGAGTGTATTTTGACCCGGAGGTCAAGGTCATATCAAGGTCAGGATATAGAAAGATCAAAGTTGGTATTTGCATTTTAATGCAAGTGTTTCATTTTGGTTTTATTTTGGGCACTCATTTTGATGTTAAATATTGCAAGTTCCATAAGGAGCATGTGAGTCATAAGGGCTTTGCCCTTCTAGTCTTCTTTTTTTTTGTTATTAGTCCAAACTCACTCGAACATGATTGTAACTTACGTTTGAATGATAACTTGTTGCCTCTGAAGATAAAGTTTGTGTTCGTTTTTTTTTAATTTAGAAAAGCTAGTCGTCGTCATCATTATATCGTCACACTCACAATTACCACCACATCCGTCATACCCATCACCACTACCACCAACCATCAAACTCATTATAACCACCACATTACCAAACACAATTTTCAACCCACTCAGTAAACCTATTTAAGGAGTCATTTATCAACGATGGGTATGTTGATATTTGCGGATCTTGAAAGCCACACAATCCATCCTTTGTTATCTGCCTAAATAGTTTTGTAAACTTTGGCAGCTAAAACTAAAAAGTACGACTACTTTGTTATCCCGGTAATAGTACGCTGACCACCCTCTATTTATGTTTCAGGCCATCGAGGACCACATGCGGGTGGATTGCAAGTGTCATGGGGTATCGGGATCATGCGAGATGCGCACTTGCTGGCGCGCCATGCCCACCTTCCGCCGGGTAGGCTCCATCCTCAAGGAAAAATTCGACGGCGCCACGGAAGTGAAAGCGGCGCTGAGGGGGACTCGCACTCAGCTGGTGCCTCTCAACCCGCAGTTCAAGCCGCACACGGAGCAGGATCTGGTGTACATGGAGTCCTCGCCCGACTTCTGCGAGGCGGACTTGAAGCTGGGGTCTCTGGGGACTCACGGGCGTGTGTGTAACAAGACATCCAAAGCCATCGACGGATGCGACCTGCTGTGCTGCGGGCGTGGCTACAACACGCGCAAGGTGACGATAGTGGAGCGCTGCCGCTGTAAGTTCCATTGGTGCTGCGTGGTCAAGTGCAAGCAGTGCACGCGCACCATCGACGAGCACGTCTGTATGTGACCAAGCGCCAAACCTCAGCTCACCACCACGTATACAATTTAAGCTACATTAGCTGTGCAGCACAGAACCGCGTTAGGACATTAAATTCCTCTCTGTTCATCAACGTGTCCAACTGGCTACAGTGAAATTTGAAAACTAACAGCGAAACGCATCTGACCACCTCACAGATTTAAGCTACATTAGCTGTACAGCACACAGTCGAGTGAGGGCGATCTCTCATGCGCAGCTGGTTCTGAAATCTGCAGTGAATTTCCAGCGACTCCGAGCTACGATGAATTTTTCAAAATCGTCTGATGGCCTCACACTAAAAAAGCTACTTTAGCTGTGGAACGAGACTGAGTTAGAACATGGGAGTAAACTAGTTCGAGCTGCAGTTAAAACTCCCAGCAATTCCTAGCTTCTGGGGCATTTGAAAACGGACAGCGAAGTTCAGCTGACCACAACTCACACAAATGAGCTACAGTAGGTGTGAAAAGTAGAACCAAATTAGGACCTGTCACAGTTGATGAAAATGTCCAACTATCTCCCTACACAAGAGGCTAGTGTGAGCTGCAATGAAAACGGGGACGTTCAGAAACAGTTTTAAAATAACAAGGAAAGCATTCAAATGGACCATAGCATAGGAATCATTTGCCTGCCGTATGAATGTGGTTTCAAAGGTGCGCGGTTATGTTTTCCTAAAGTAAGAGGAGAAGTGCACGAGTATACAGACGTCCTACATGCAGAAGGTAAAATCTTAACTAAAGGGGGACGTCATGACGTGTGAAGATGAGACAAACCAAGCAATTGCACTCGCACTGAAAACAGCGCTGAACCTATACACTGCTATTGTTCTATTTACCTATAGCATGTTGCGTGTGAAACATTCTAACATGTGGTACGTGGTACGTTCTCTGACAATCTGCAATCAATTTATATAGCGTCATTTTGGAAAATCTGACGGGGGCACAAATTAATTAACTGTGTACCTGCTGCTGTAATCCAATTATTGAGCGAGCGTTGTGGCCAAGTGGGCTAAGGCGGGACTAACTTGCCTTGTCCACAAGCCAGAAACCAATGGCGCCTGACAGGTGTGGGTTCGAGTCAGCATCTGGGCGTTATGTTTCTCCGAATATTATTTACTTTTGACTCGGGCAACGTCTCGGGGGTTTTCTCCGGGTACTCCGGTTTGCTCCCCCATCAAAAATTAATACTGTTAGGTAGGTAGGGGGAGGCGACCCAGAGTTTCCCGATAAAAAGGAATAATAAACTGCAGCAGCAATTATATCCATGCAGATCTCGGAGTAGCGCCTCCTGTTAGTGGAAAGCAGAAGAGCAATGCTTCTGTCATGCGGAATAATCCAACGTCCCAAAGTTACCGTGGTGAGGGTATCTGCGCACGGAGAGACCTTGACACTTTCCGTTATAACGTTGATGTGCAGACCTAACTTCACAGTTTACTTTGTGTTAATATGTAACCTGAATAATGCATAGTCGTGAAAGCAAAAATCTACCAAAACTTGACTTTTTGTAAAATCAACCAAAAAGTGACTTTTTCCAAAATCTACACACACAAAAATACTTTTTTTCTAAAATTTACAAGACATTGTTTTTTTCTTTGCTGCTGTGGACAAACGTTGTGCACCCGACGTTTTAATTTAAAGTGTCTGAGGTAGATTTTTTTCAAACTTTTACATTGCATAGTTTGATCATAGAAGACTTTATTAACTATTATAATTAGGGTGAAAGTTCTGAAATAAGCGTGTATGCAGCTTGAAAAGACATCCAGTTTCTCTATAACGTCACCCCACCATTCTAGCAAAGTGATCCTTGATACAGATACTAGCGATACCGGCTACCACAGGCTCACAATCGCTCCATAATTCACAGCCAACGCGTTAGAAGTATGTTAGTTATTTGTGTGTGCCGCCACAAGTCTTCTAAGGGAGATACGTCATGTAGTGCTCCTAGCAGATGACTTTTAGAACGACGAAACGCATCGTTTAGATTACAATTTCGCAAATATTAAAAACAAAATGATGTATAATATATAAGCAATTTAAATAGTAATTTCTTAGCGTGAATTGGTTTATAAGGTTGTTTTTTGTTTGTTTTTTGCAATTCTGATTTCTACCTCAGACTTTAAACAAACTACAAAGCGCCATCGTGAATAATTTCACTAATTTTCAGCCACAAGCAAAGGTCCTAGATGGTAAATGCAATACTTTGAATGTGAAGTGAAACTGCTTCTTTCAAATTATTGTTGATAGCAGTTTTCTAGCGCTAACGCAGTTGATGATGATGATATCTATTTGCCCACTCAAATAGGTTCATAGAGGTCGTTTATGTGCGGATCGAACTACATAGGCAATTTTATACTAGGCTGCAAACGAAAATTTTGCTAGACCGATCACATATTCTTAGCATATCTTAACATGGATTTGGCTACGGAGCCACTAGGGTAATGTGTACTGCAGGCTGTCTGCGGAAACTGTGATTCTGGATCAAACGCGCATTCTCAGCAATTTACATGCAGTGCTTTCTAAGATCTTTTGATGCATAGCGTTACATTAAAGATCTACACAGCGTTTTATAATGCAAACGAAGAAGCAATACCGTGGAAATATTTTGGGGTTAAGGAAGCAAAATGTTCAACCTTGACAAATGGATATTGTGGTTTGAACACTATTTTAACTTTACTGAATAAACGTCGCTGATCCCGGATGTTACCAGAAAGAATATATGATACTTGGGATCAACATACTGATTGTTGGGAGTGTGATTTGTGGACATTGTTGTACACATTTTTCTCTGCAGATGTAGACTGCTGTCTGTGTTGACTGACAATAGTGATACACCAGCTGTAGGGGAAAAAGCGCGCAAGGATTGACTATGACAATTCAAGTTGTTCTTTTTTCTATAATAAACGTTTTTCGATATGGGAAATATTGTTTGTAAATTTTTTTTGTCGTCGTAGTTTTGAGTGTTCACAATCTCCTTGGCATTGTCAAGGTCACAGAAGATATTAAAGAGTGGATATAATTCAAATCTGCATTTATGTTTGTACATAGTCTGGTGTAATGAAAGTGTTTGGCATCTTCTATACCATGACAGAAGAAAGGAAATAATTTCTTTATTTAGTTTTTTTTCCCCAATTGATTTAAAAGTATCTTGCACTTTTCTACCTATTGCAAAAGTTATGCTTTCAAGTGACGAGTGAAGTTTTTCAGTTTTCTATATTCACAAAATATACCCTAAGATAAGAAAACTAATATATATATATAAAATTTCAAAATAAAATCTAAGATCTACCCAATTAAATGTTGCTGTTAAAAAACTGGTCCAATTGTTTGTACGCAGAGTCATCCTGATTGATTTAGTAACATCTATTATTCTTGTACACTGCTGGGCCCTTTTTTAAAAACAGGGTGGGTTACATTGAATTTACTTAACTTCGGCAAAAAAGTGATTAGAAACATGTTGTTGTAAATGTTGTTATGCTGATAACTAGAATCGTGCTTTCAACAATTTATTGCTTTGTAAATCAAAATGTATTGTTGTTACTGAAGCTTGTGATTGCTGTGATGTTAATAGATTAGTGACAGGAAAAAATACACTAAACTTTAGGTCTCAAGTCCCTAGCTTTAGAGCCATAACTGCTTAAAGTGCATAAATAAATAAATAAAGACAATTGCTTTTTTCTGTCATGAAATTGAAGTTATAAATGTCATGATATTCAAACGATCTTTTGTTTGTGATAACATTCTTGTTTTCTTGCTGTGTCAGGGTATCTAAGACAGTTGTTTGTGGTATTTCATTCATAGTGATCAACGATGTAATAAATGCATATGTGATCCCCAGCATTTTTTTTTCATTCATTTTGTATTTCAATAGCATATTGCACTTGATTTTCAAGTATGTTGCACATTACTACCTATTGCAAAGATATTTTTTTTGAAATGCAATGTTAAGAAATGGTTATGATAATCTCAGTGGCTTGTCACCTTTATTTATGTAATCTTCTAACGTCTCCCTGCCATACATGTGAAAGTTTCTAGCTGAAAAGGCATGTCGAGCATGTCTTCTCACCCTCAACTGAGGAGTTTCATTTTTTTTTTAAAAGAAATTCAGTTGTGTAGAGTTCTTTCGCTCCTTGTTTATGTGATATTATCTCTATGATGTAGAAATTCTCTTTGCGGACAAATAATGAAGTTCGCATTCTGGCTGTATAATATTTTTCAGATGATTAATGTGCTATTGTTAAAGTATGATCACTTTCTTAATATGTGTATTTTGTTCATGGTTACTCCATCTTTGATTGTATTCATTCCTCTCACGCCCTTGAAGTTGTAGAGTATCTTAATGTCCACTGGAAACAGTGTATGATGCCGAATGCCTCGATTGGGCAATAGTTATGCAGAAACACTCAGTTTTGGATGTTATTTTACCTGAACTTTTTATGAGTTGTTGGCAACACATGTAACATCTATATAATTTGATCAGCATCTATTTTCTCTCTGAAACCACCTTTATGGTTAGATGATTTTGTTTCCTTTTAAAAATATAAAATACATCTTCAAAGTTAAGTAATATAAAATTATTTAATAACTTCAACTCTCAATTTGGTCTTCTTTATTTGTGAGAACATTCTCTTCTAAAGCATTAAATTGCGCAAACAGCATGCTGAAGACTGCACAAACACTGAACTGTGCAGTACACAAGACCGCACAAATGTTGGGCAATGTTCACATTAATTTTTGAATTTTGAATTTATTGTATGAAATGTCAGGCATGTTATGTAATTGAAATACTTTGAACTGTCGTCTGCATGTGTGTATGGTATAGGTCTGAGTGAGAGAGAGGAAACCTAAACCGAAAGAAAGTTTTGGCAAGAAAAGGGTGAAAATTTGGGACGGCAATGACGAGTTGTCTTTTACAGGTCAATTACAAATTGTCAATGACATGTCTCATGGCTGCCTTGAGAGAAAGCTTTTTTGTCAATTTGTAATTGTTCTAGAATGTAACTGTTAATGCAGATAATGTGAAAACATGCTGCTTAGTTTTGTGGTTCATGACATTTTGTACATTTTATGCTTTTATTTGCAGACTGTTGGGATTTGACACTGGAGTTTTCTGGTGTCAGTATCACGCATCTTCTACCTCAAATACTATGTGCAACTTTGACATTGTGAAGGGTGGTTTTGCGCTGGAGTTTTTGTTCATAGTTAAACTGGGTTTGACGACGTCTTCGTTCAACTTTGTCATATAGTCATTATAGTTTAAGTGCTCTCTTGGCAGGGAACTAGAAGGCCTATGTCCTAGCATGGTATACATTTTTGTGTGCGCTGAATTATAATGTAGGCCTAAACATATTAATTACAATAGTGCTCATGATGTAAAGACTATCGCGTTTCATGAAATATCCATATTTCAGTTCGAATATTTGTTAACTAATGAATTTGGTCTACATTTGTATAGTTATTAAGTATTTGATTTTGATATATATATTTTGTGAACAGTTTGCCTTGCAATAATTTTTAAATATTCTGTGAACATTTAGCTTCATCGTTTTAAAAGAGGACCTTAGATCTTCACATAGAATCATGAAATTTAAATTGTTTGACAGTTTTGTAATCGTGGAACAATTTGAAATCCATTTATTAATGTTTGTGTACAAGTATTGTGCACCCAGAGACAAGGTAAGTACTTGGACTGACAAATGCCAAATCCTTCATTTTTAATAATTACACATATGAAGGCGTTGCAAATTTAGAATAGTAAAATGTCATTTACGTAGATTTAAACTTACCTGTGTTGTGTTTGTTATTTTGATCCTATTTCAGGTTTTATATAATTATACTTTTTTTTACAGTACCAGTTGTACATAAGAGCTGCAGAAATTGTCTCTAGAAAACCATCTTTCTTTTTAAAACAGTAATTCCTTGTGTTTATTGCGGTGTTGTAGTCGTTTGGAGTACACAGCGCATACAAGTTAAGCATGCAGCCAGCGCGCATCTGTGGGCAACCTGATTGTGAGCCACACTTTAAGCAAACTATATTTGTTGAAATCAGATCGTCACTGGTGAGCGCCTTCAGGAGCTTTTTGAGCTGGATAATGCTCTGTATGCCAACTGTATAGTTTCTTAATGTTTTCACAACAGCAATCTTTTCTCTTAAAGTTATCATAGGAACCGTCTTTTTTTCTTTTATAAGGTTAACGTAGGAAAAGTCTTCTTATTTTTCCAAATTTGATCATAGGCGCAGTCGTTTGTTCTTAAATGTTTCATAGAAACAGTCTTTTTTCTTAAATTTATCATAGAACAGTCATTTTTTCCTTGCAGTTATCACAGGAATCTTCTTTTTTTTTCCTTAAATTTGTAAATAGGAAAAGTATTTTATTTGAAGTTATTATAGGAAGGTTTTTTAAAATGTATTTATTATCACAGGAACATTCTTTGTTTTTCTTAATATTATCATAGGAACAATCTTTATTTTCCTAAAGTTATCATCGGCACAGTCTTTTTTTTTTGTTTTGTTTTAGGCTTTGTGTGAGATGATATATTGGAACTTTTATTTAAATCAAATACTTTGGTTGTTATGTGGAAATTGTTCGTCTTTGTTGTTATGCGTTTTAACTCGTTCAAGAAGTGTACATTTGCTGGTTGTATAGACATTATTTATTACTCCTAGAATGGATTTTGTTGTTAGTATTCAAAGTTTAGAAAATCAATGTGCATATTTGCAGAACGCATACAAATCATGTATTTAAAAAAATTAATAAAGCGACTCACACATTCACACTTTCTGTGAGTCGTATTGAATTTTGTGTCTGTTCCCGTAATTGCACTCTGTTTTTGAATCTCTCCTCTCTCTCTCTCTCTCTCTCTCTCTCTCTCTTCTCTCTTCTCTCTCTCTCTTCTCTCTCTCTCTCTCTTGTTTCTCTTTCTTTGTTTCTCTCTCTCTCTCTCTCTCTCTCTCTCTCTCTCTGGTTGCCACATCTCTATCATATCCTCTCCTATCTCTCTCTTCTGATCGTTTAACCAGCATACTCCATCTTTGTCTCAGCTCTTTGTTTCGCTCTGTCTCCATTCTCGAATGTTGTCCTCCAACCTCTTTTTCGTTCTTTTCTTCTACCTCCTTCACTCTGCCTTGCAAAATGGTCTTTGCAAGAACTGATGATCTGGTGACGTGGCCATACCATCGGATTTTACGTTTTTTCACCACTGTGAGCAGGTCATCGTGTTGTCCAATGGCTTGTGTTATGCAGGGATGTCGTTTGGGTCGGATCTTCTTTTAGCCGAAATTTTTTATAAAAAAGCCGATAACTGTCCGTCATGTCGGCTCGCCGAGCCGAAGTTTTCACGGGGTGAATCGGCTCGGTTTTGTCCATTTCTGCGATATGTGCTGTACGCTTGCATTTAGGTGAGGATTCGATAATTACTAAGGTTCCCAGAAACTCTGACAATATTGTGGTCTGTCAAGGGACAGTCTAAACTTTTTATTGTTTTTGTGTGTCTAAAATTTAAGAAAATAAAATTCTTTTCAATGTTCTTAGTCTACTCTAAAATCATGTTTTAGTACAAAGATATGCATCCACAGAACTTTAATATAATTATGGAGGTGGAGGGTGCACGTTAACGTAGTGAATCTAGTCAACATGGGAGACTGCTTTGGAAGAGAGAGCCACTTTCTGTAAAAAGCCGAAAGTTTCACGGCTGTTTGTCCAATGGCTTTCCTAGCAACATCCCTGGTTATGGTCTGTCGGACTTCGTCTTTGGTGATGTGCTGGGTTAAGGAAATGCCCAGAAGTCTTCTGTAGCACCTCATCTCCATGCTTTGTATTCTTCGTTGGAGATCTGCTGTGAGGGTCCATACTTCGCAAGCATATAGGAAGATGGAGATGACAAGGGAGCGCAGCAGTCTTACCTGGGAATGTAGACTGATGGTCCTGTCTTTCCAAATTGTCTTCAACCTCGCCAGGGCAGCAGTTGTTTGTGCGATCCTGGAGAGGACTTCCTGTCGGGACCCATTGTCTGATACAATGGCTCCTAAATATTTGAAGCAGTGCACTGTGTTGAGGGATTGGCCTTGGACTTTGATGTCCGTGTTGATGCCATTGGTGTTGTTGGTCATCGTTTTGGTCTTCTCTGCACTTATTTCCATTCCATAGGCTCTGGCACATGGGACATGGGACTCTCTCTGCAATGCTTGCTTTACCTTGTCGTCTCTCTCTCTCTCTCCAATCTTGCTCTACATCTTGCCTTCTCTCTCTCAGCAATGCTTGCTCTATGTCTTGACTTCTCTCTCTCTCTCTCTCTCTCTCTCTTCTCCAATCTCTCTCTCTCTCCTTCTCTCTCTCTCTCGCTCTCTCTCTCTCTCTCTCTCTCTCTCTCTCTCTCTCTCTCTCTCTCTTTCTCTCCAATCTTGCTCTACATCTTGCCTTCTCTCTCTCTCTCTCTCTCTCTCTCTCTCTCTCTCTCTCGCTCTCTCTCTCTCTCTCTCCAATCTTGCTCTACTTCTTGCCTTCTCTCTCTCTCTCTCTCTCTCTCTCTCTCTCTCTTTCTCTCCAATCTTGCTCTACATCTTGCCTTCTCTTTCTCCAACGCTTGCTCTACATCTCGCCTTCTCTCTCTCTCTCTCTCTCTCTCTCTCTCTCTCTCTCTCTCTCTCTCTCTCTCTCTCTCTCTCTCTCTTCTCTATCTCTCACATACATACATACACACACACACATCTTTAAAACTGAAACGTAACCCTCCCTCTGAGTCTCTCTTTATATCATTGCTAGATTCATAATTTCACAACACATTGTTTCTAAAGGGAGTTTACTACAATCAGAAGTGGCAATAACGATAGAGTAAGTCTGCAGTATGTTATCGCGACAACCGTAAGTGAAATTTGTGTTTCCGCTATCAACCAAAATGGCGGGTTGCATTTTCTGTTTGCTGTCACCGCAATATGATGCTACTTTGTGACTCTTATCGCATTTACCATTGTAAGAAAGAAACTAGTAACGATAGCCCAGAGACATGGGTAAGCGTTTTGATGAGTGAAGCCATTTGGTTATAAAACAGTAAATATAACATTAAATGCGAAGGTGCCGAGGTAAGCGTCATTGTGTTGATGGCGTAAAACGGACATGTGCGTTAAACTCTCAGTGAAATCGTCCTTTAAGAATTGCGAGAAATATAGGACGGAAAACGAAGCCTACAAACAATTAACCAAACGCTGATTGTTGCTGTTTGAAGATGTCAAAATATTACTCAAACTGTAGTAGCTCAAAATGCTCAATATTACTCAAAATGTAGTAACTACAGTACAAGAAAAACTTATTCTTTGAAATAATAAATTGTGCTACTTTTTTACATTTGTAACCTTTGGTGATTTCTAAAAAACGAGAAACAACATTTTTAAATTGCACTATTTGAAGGTGTGTGAGTGTTTGTGTGTGTGTGTTTTACCTATGTGTGTCTACGTCGTCTTAAACTGCCTTAGGTGCAGTCTTAATTAGTGACACATTTTTTATTTATCCATTTTGTGGGTAATTACTGCAAAAACCACGTGCGTAAATGTAATTTATCACATTCTTATAGGAACACCGTTGCAACTCTATAGCTAATTTGCCTTCCAGTAAGGCGATTCCCCACATTAAAACCAGAATATAAAAGGCATAATAGGTTTTTTGTTCACAAAGCTCGCCTACCATTGAATTAGTGATGCCACATAACCACAGAGCCTGAATAAATGTGTAGAGCTACTTCGTTCCTGGCCCTAGCAGTTGCAATATTTAGTACCCCACTCCTCTACACTCTTTCCCATTCTCTTTGTTTAATACCTTACTGTTTCTGTCACCCCACACCCCCCTCCTTCTCCTCCTCCTTCTTCTTCTTCTTCTTTATATTCAGACCTTCTTCTTCTTCTTTTTCTTTATATTCAGACATTCTTCTTCTTCTTCTTCTCTCTTCTTCTCTTTATATTCAGACCTTCTTCTTCTTTATATTCAGACCTTCTTCTTCTTCTTCTTCTTCTTCTTCTTCTTCTTCTTCTTCTTCTTCTTCTTCTTTATATTTAGACATTCTTGTTGTTTTTGTTCTTCGTCTTCTTCGTCGTCGTCGTCTTCTTCGTCGTCTTCTTCTGCTTCTTCTGCTTGTATAGAGATAGTATCTGGAAATACATTGAAATAGCTTGGAATCAGAACGATATAGTGAGAAAGGAAGAAAGAAAGAAAGAAGAAAAGTTGTCGTTTTTGTATTTCCACTTAGGGAATCATAGCGAACCAAATGTCGGACTGTTCGTCAGTCGGTCCGTCGCGCGCCTTATCTCAAGAACCTCTGACAGAATTTTGACCAAAGCATAGGAATATGTCCTAGGCTAGTGACCACCTCCCGTACCACCATAATAGCTCTGCCGCAAAGGTCGCTCATCACCAATCATTCAGTGTCAGTTCGGCTGTGTGGCAGTCGGTCTGTGGCTCCGATTTTCACTTGTTTCTTCAAAACATCTTTTGGCCTTGATGATGATGATGATGATGATGATGATGATGATGATGATGATGATGATGATGATGATGATGATGATGATGATGATGTGATCTTGTAAGGCGCCAAAAATCCATGTACGTAGTGCTCATGCTCTATGCGCACTAAGACGGTGATTCAGCCATATTAAAACAGGTAAGTTTTTAGTCCTTTCCTGAATCTTGGCAGGGATGGAGCTTGCTTCAAGCTCAGGGGAATGGAGTTCCACAGAGTGGGTGCAGCATTTTTGAAGGAACGCATTCCAAGAGTCTTTTTGGTTGTGTTGCTTGTGCGCACACTGGGGGTTTCAAGTCTACACTGAGACCCTGATCTGAGTTCGCGTCTGGGTTGGTAAGGGGAGACCAGATCTGTGAGGTAGGTGGGAGCAGTGCTCGTTAAGCACTAATATGCCAGTGTCAGGATTTTGTAGTCCAGTCTTTTTTCAGACGGGCAGCCAATGAAGAGAACGAAGTCCAGGTGAAATGTGCTCATTCCTTTTTTGTTTTAGAACAATCTTTGCTGCAGTATTTTGAACAAGTTGTAGTCTCTACAGTTGTGTTTTGGGTAGTCCCCAGAGGCAATCTAGAGAGGATGAGAGAAGTTGCAACTGATCTGGCTGTTCTTAGATTTAACAATGGGCGAAGTCTGCCTAGCATTCTGATGTAGAAGTAGCATGTCCTCACGATGAAACTAACATGCGTTGACAAGGTTAGTCGGCTGTCAATGTACAAGCCTAGGTTTCGCACTACGTCAGATGATATGATCTTGGCCTCTCCAATTTGTACAGAGTCGATGCTGGTTTTTGCTAGGTTGGTCTTAGACCCACAAAGCAAGATCTCTGTCTTCAAGTCATTCAGTTTGAGCCTATTTGATGACATCCAGTTCTTGACTTCCTCACAGCAATGCTCCACCGATGTCTCTCAAGAACAGGACCGAATTTGACTACTTTTATTATTCTGCTGTGCCCTGGTCCTTTACACTTTCAAAAAGGTTCTCAAAGGTCAAGGTCGCTGATATCAATTATATTATAATAACGTTTTGCGCTTTGTCTCGAAATTGCCGAACCGATTTTGATGTGTTTGCAGATAGTTCAGATAGTAAACCATCGTTCTATTTCATTTTGCTTCTTTGCCATAAAGCCGTATCTCAGCCAAAATTAACATTTTGTGAAAATGCTGATTGTCAGTATTGTGTGCCAGTGTCTGGAAATACAATTGAATTTGCTTGTCGTCTTGTATGTTTCATCTTCAGCATCTCTCTCTCTCTCTCTCTCTCTCTCTTCCCCCCCCCCCCCCCTCCATTTTCAGTTGAGTACTTTCGTTATCCTATCACTACTTCATCTCTCCCTTCCTCATCCCTCTTCCACCACTTATCCCTCCTTTCCCATACCTTTTCACCCCCCGTCTATCACAGCCTCCACATCCATCTCCCTTCTTTCCTTAGTTCATGAAGCTTTGAACGTCAGCAGAAGTGAACGAAGAAGCCTTCACGGAGCTTTGAGTCGCTGGGGTCTAGACAACAGAAATTGCGTGTATCAGAAGCGACAAGAGCATTCCTGGGAGCCAAAATAAGTAAATAGAGAATACTTGAGTGAACGACGGAAGCATTTGTTACATTTCAACCGTTGCTTTTTAGCTTTTTTAGCTCCCTTCAGCGGCGAGACGTGCGGATCATTTACACTGTTTCTATGACGGCCTACTAGCGCCAAAACCGAGAGTTACCATTATCACGAAATAATTGAAATTATCACGTGTTCTGTGTAATTTACGGAGATATCGGTAATCCGCAGTGTTAATTAATAATTATCAGTATTTGCCACGCTTTCCTAGCGCCAAAACCTGATAATTACAAATATCATGAAATAATTATAATTATCAAGAGATAATTACAATTATTAAGCGATAATTACAATTATCAAGCGATAATTACAATTATCATTGAAAATTATAAATATCAAGATGAGCATGCGCGACCCGATGCGCATGCGCGGCAACGGAACTGTTCCAGCACGCCTGGGATTTCGGCCCTAGTAAAGCGTGGCCAAACCTGAAAATTAGTAATCAACACTGTAAATTACCGGTATCTCTGTGAATTACACAGAACACGTGTTAATTACAATTATCACTGATACATGTAAGTTCTGCAGGTTTTGACGCTCGTAAGCCGCCTTACCAGAATTAAGCATGATCACGAGAAAATTATAATTATGAAGTGAAAATTGTAATTATTATGTGATAATTACAATTTTCAGTATGGGCGCATTTCCAGGCGGATTGATAGAGCCAAAACTGAAAATTAAACATGATCACACGAACATATTTGTAATTTTTCAATGATAATTGCATATTGTAATTATCTCTTGATAATTGTAATTATCCCATGATATTTGTAATTATCACATGATAATTGTAGGCTAATTATCAGGCTTTGGCGCTAGTAGGCCGCCATATGTTTCGAGACGTGCGGATCATTTACACTGTTTCACAACGCGTGCATACCCTAAACTTTGGCTATGTTAAGCCCATCCATGGGACGGAAAACTGCGCGGAGCGGCAAGCAGATTGAGGCGCCGATTGGATGCAAATGTTGCCTTTTAAAAATGGTTAGATGCAAAATATGACTGACAGTGAGTGAGACCTATCCCTATCCCTATGTGTGCCTACTTTCCATGGCTTTTCTACCATATGGATGCACAATATGGCGGAGGCAGAGAAGTTCCAATCCAAGACTTCAGAAAAACAAAATAATTTCAACTATTTTAATTTTTCCTCAGTAAATTCAAATGTGTAAATTAGCTATTTAAAAAAAAATGATTGAATTACTGTCCTAATTTTTTAACTGGCCTCCGACACAATTCAGAATGCAGCCTACATAACCTATGCTAATAGTATTAATAGTATCCTGGTCTAATTTATTGTCCAAAACTAAATCTAGATTAAGATTATTAATTCTTCTTTATTTAAAAAAAACGCAAACGTTAATTTAGCATTTTATTAATCTCAATTATCTTAAGTGCTATAAATTGTGTTGAATGAACACCAATAACTATCAAACTTGTCCCACCGCCATAGCTTTTGGTGAGCTTTCGATTCCCTGGGACGGTTATCCCCGTCTGCCCTATGGCAATGGTCGGTGTAGACGTTCAACATCAATGTTCATTCATTACTAAAACTTTGTTGGAAGTGAGGGTCAATCCAATGGTTGCAATGACTTGGCGGTGACAAAAAGTGAACAAAAGAATAAGTTGGGTATGAACACACGTTGTTGGTTTTTCTTAAATAGACCCACTTCCACCACGCCCACTCCAAATATTCTTTAACATTCACTTTAAGTGTTTGCCAAATAAAAATAAAAAGCTTGCAAAAAAAAAACTTTTTCGGAAGTATAATTATGTTTTAAATGAATAAATTGGGTAGTTTTTGTTCCTATTAATAAACACAGCTGTTGGGCAGCAACTCCTCTCAAGAACCAAAATGGTACATTCAAAGTTCAGGCGTTAGTTTGAGCCACGAAAGCCCACTTTATCATTATTTAATGTAAAAACAATGCCAATGTTAGGGTAAACCCGTTTTGGCCAAAAATAAACAAAGCCTTGGAATGAGAGCCTTTAAAATAAAAGTGGTAGCCAACGATTTTACTGTTGTACAGGACTCAGCCTTAGTGCTATAAGCTAGGCTGAGGAAGAGTGGTGAGTGGCTGCAGTTAAGAAAGAACTGGCGTTTGTTGATACTCGCCTTGCTCTTAAACATGGAACAAAGCAGGAACTACCACACTACAAATCTGACTGGGAGAGAGAGAGGCAAAAGAGAGGGCGGGGGTAATAGAGGGAGAGAAAGAGATACAAAGAGAAATAGAAAGAGGCGGGTCAGGGTTGGTAAAGTAGAGAGAGAAAAAGAGAGAGAGACGATAGACAGAAAGACAGAGAAAGACAGAGACACAGAGAGACGACGACCACACATATACAAACATACATAAGCTTACATACATACTGTACATATATACATTTCTCCACTCCATGCACACACATATCACAGCACAACACAATACAAAACACACAAAAACACCTCTCTCTCTCTCTCACGCACACACACACACACACGCACATACGCGCGCGCGCGCGTTAAAAATACTGCCGTATCTATCTCTCGTCTTTGTTTTGAAGGGAAACAACCGTTTGGAACGAGAAGACCCGTTTGGGGGTAGCTTCCCCTTTCGTTTCTTTCTTCTTTTTACTACCTTTTCTCTTCTTTTTTTCTTTTTTCTTTTTTTGCGCGTTCTTGGCATCGCCTAGGTTTTGTTTGCCCTTCTCTCTGTCAGGTATGGAGATTGAATGAAGAACGGAAAACATATCAATACAAACATTTTTTCTTCTCCGTGATTTTTGACGTTGTGGAACCGGGGTAAGTATGGAACCTGAAACAAACCAGACTGGATAATGCGTAGCTTCGTGTAACTATATTATATGATGGCGTGATGGCAAAGCAGTTCAATGTTTTCTACGTTGAGTTTAAACACAGTATTCAAATCCTCGTAGAAAATAATATGCCAGTTGATTAAAGTTATTGTACAGTGGGCGTTGATTTCATTTTTCGTATTTATTTATTTTATTTATTAAATAAAATACTCATGTAATCAATTAACTTTACTGGCTTCCCGTTAGCAAACGCATAAAAACACACATTACTAACACTTGCCTTTCAAGAGCATGAGAAAGAAAGAGAGAGTTAGAGAGAGAGAGAGCGCGCAAGAAGACGGTGATGGAGAATGCAGGGTATAGAGGGAGAGAGGGAAATATTTGTTAGACTTTAGACTTTAAACGTTTATTACAATTACAATATGTTACAGGATAATAATTTCAAGCTTTAAGCATACTCTTACAATTAGTTCTTGTTTCAAGCTCACGTGCAAACATAGTACATTTATATAATCATATATTCTTATTCTAAACGTTATAATATTATACAATTATAATATTTAGTTTAAGAGAGAGCGAGAGAGAAAGAGAGAGATGGATAGAAAGAGATAGAGAGAGAGGATTGTGGAGAAAGTGGAGAGTGTGAGGGTGGGAGGGGGGGGGGAATGTGGAGTCAGGTTGGAAAACGATCAGGATGGAATGGAGGACATTTTCAACACCTACAACTTTACGGTTCACAGCTTGAAAATTTATTGTCTCCCTTTCTTGAGCTCTTCAGCCACAAGTCCCCACACACATCCTGTCTGCCTTCTGCTTCAGGTCTTAATAATATCACCATACCATTTCCTTTCTCCAACTCCACCCTTCTTCTTCTACTTCTTCATCATCATCATCATCATCATCATCATCATCATCATCATCACCATCATCATCATCATCATCATCATCATCATCATCATCATCATCATCATCTTCTTCTTCTTCTTCTTCTTCTTCTTCTTCTTCTTCTCCATCATACATCACCACCCCCTACACCCACACACCTCCTCCTCCCAAAAAAATCCAAATTGTTGCAATTTAGTCCAAAAATGACATTAAAAACAACATCCTGTCTGTCCGGCGTCTGCGTCTTTCTATGCAAAACTTGCAAGTGGATTAATATCTCAGAACCTATTCCAGCTATCACAACCAAACTTGGTAAGATGGTGTATATCCATGAGACCTCATAAATGATCAGTGAATGAATCACTTCACTTCAAGGTCACTGGGTCAACAAAAGTTAGTCAAAAAATGAAATATTTTCACAAAATTTCACCTTATTTCTAGGTTATTAATATTGAACATATGATTTTTTGATGCATGATAGATATCAATGACACACACATACTGTGCACATTTATTGAACCTCACTCCAAGGTCAAGGTCACTGAAGCAGTCCAAAATCGGTTAGTATAGGTACTCTGAAGTGACTAAGCAATGAGAGATAAAAAGTCCAAGCTTTTATTTATAGATGATAGATTGATCTTTCATATGTTTATTTGATAGTTCAGGAATGTATTTGGAACCGGAGGTCAAAATCATCTCAAGATCAAGAGCATAGAAAGATCTAAGTGGGTATTACTTTGTATTGTACTGGGTACTCACTATCAAGAAGTTTAATATTGCGAGTTCCAAAAGTTTTTTTCTTCTTCAGTTTTAAAACGAAAGAGAGTCTCGTTTTGTCTCTGCTAGGCGGCGTGCCTCTCCTTCTTCTTCTTCTTCTTCTTCTTCTTCTTCTTCTTCTTCTTCTTCTTCTTCTTCTTCTTCTTCTTCTCTCTCTCTCTCTCTCTCTATCCTGATAAGCAATAAGAAAGCATCATACACTTCTTCCCTCCCAAATAGTTTTCGTGTTGGAAGTTCAGATGTTACTTTCTCCTCATCTGCAAGAAACCTTGGATACTTTATGTCCGACGACATGTCGCTAGATACTCACGTTACTCAAGTCTGTCGGTCAGCCTACGCCGCTATACGTCAGATCAGTTCCATCCGTTGTTATTTGACGGTTGAAGCCACCAAAACCTTAGTCTGCACTCTTGTGCTTTCCAGACTAGACTACTGTAATTCTCTTCTGTCAGGAAGCCCAAATCAGATTGTAAGTAAATTACAGAAAGTTCAAAACTCTGCTGCAAGACTAGTCCTTAAGGCCAAAAAGCGAGATCATATCACGCCATTAATCCATAAACTACACTGGCTCCCAGTACAAGCCAGAATTGACTATAAATTATCTGTTCCTTGTCACAATTTCTTTTCTGATTCCTGTCCCTCATATTTATCTCAACTGCTCTCGGTCTATACTCCTTCCCGCCAGTTGCGCTCCTCTGCTGACTCGCGCACCCTGTGCATCCCTAGAATCCGCACGAAATCCTACGGAGCGAGAGCATTTGCTTATTCTGCCCCGAAACAATGGAACACTTTACCAGCACATATTCGACTTATTCCAACCACTCAAGCCTTCAAGCGAGCACTTAAAACACACCTGTTCCGACAATGCTACTCTGACTGATTACATTTTATTTTCCGATCCTGTGTGGCTCTCTGGGATAATGACTGTCTTGACTGATGTTCGATATGTGCTATCCATGCCTGATTTTTATTTTAACTTATTATTGTTGTATACATATATTGTCATTGTCAATGATTTTAGTGTATGCCGCAGATGTGTCCTGATTGTTTTTATTGTGCTATGCATGGCATTGTCACTGCTCCTGTATTATTGTTATGACTTCATTTTTAAGTGTGAAGTTTTTACGTATAATGTGTAACATATTTCTTAAATTAAGTTTTTACGTATAATGTATAACATATTTCTTAAATTAGGTCAATGATTTTAGTGTGTGCCGCAGATATGTTTTGATTGTTTTTATTGTGCTATGCATGGCTCTGTCATTTGTATTATTGTTATGACTTCATTTATAAGTGTAAAGTTTTACGTATAATGTGTTACATATTTCTTAAATTAAGTTTTAACTGTGAAGCACAGTGAGCCTGGGCATTGCTCAGGAAACTGCGCTTTATAAATTTACGTTATTATTATTATTATTATTATTATTATTATTATTATTATTATTATTATTATTATTATTATTATTATTATTATTATTATCTCTCTCTTTCTCTTGCAAATTTGCTTTATCTTAAAGAAGAAAAATGAAAGCATGGCGTGATAAGCCACTGTTTGATCTGTGTAAACAATCAGCATCGTTTCAGCCAATTCTGAGACAAAGCGCAAAAAGTTTTCATAATATAATTGAATTTGAAGAACATGTATACCAAAACCTAACAAAATTCTTTCAGCTGGTTTTGAGATATTGAACATAATATGTTTAGCAACATGACTTCTGGGACCTTGACCTTTGCGGTAGATCAAATATGTTGGTACGGGATGCAGGACAATAATGTAGGTAATTTTCCTATGAAGGTTGTCAAAATCCGTTCAGAGGTTATTGAGATACGGCGTCCATTTGGCTCGTCCTATCCCACTTCTCCCAACTATTTCAAAATATTTCCAGATAAGTGTGGAAATGTGTTACACTCGATGTGGTTTTTTATCAGTTGATTCAGCCCCGATGCTTCAAACCTGATAAGTGTAACTCAGATTCGTTTATCCACGCAACCTGCTCACTCAGCAACAAGGCAGAAGTCGTCGTTTGTAGTTTTCCAACTTTATTCAGCGAACATCGACAACTGCATACAATCGCTTTTTCCACTCTCAACTTTTCACTTTCAACCCTCTTTTGAAACAGTGCGGCACGTATAAAGTCTCTCTATACTCCAGAAAAAGAAAGAACATTCGGGCAAGACACAATTATAACCAATCAGAACAAATTTCGTCATCACTGTCTCAGGTCATACAACCATATTTCGGATGGAAGCGTCTTTAGTCACCACTAGAATTATCCACACGCTTCGATCGATAGTAAACAACCAACTATAGAAAATTCTCAAATAATATCGACCGACTAAAATTATCAACGTTATACAAAGCTTCTTCTAACAACAACGCAAAATCAAATCAAAGGTAAATACACTCTATTATTGCATGCTTTGCAAAATAAAACGATCAGATTTATCGCGCGCGTCCCACTCGCACCACCGCGCGCGTCTCAGACGTAACAAAATGGAAAAGGAAAAAAACAAAACTACACTGAACAAAAAAACAACAACACATTATTAAATAATGGACAATTTGGCTTTATGTTTGCATAATCTCCTGTTCTTGTTATCTGCTACGAACTATTACTATCATGATTAGTTATATGCAGACTACGAACTATTACTATCGTGACTACGAACTATTATTATCGTGATTAGTTATATGCACACTAAGTGCTAAAGGTTAAAATAGAGGTGGAACTTGCAAGGAGAAAGCTGATAGATTTATGCAAAACGACCATAAGGACCCAACCATATACATTTTCATAGAAACTGGAATGATCTGCGTATGGATTGTGAGCCATCGATAGGAAGAAGAAAAAGAGGAAGAAAGTTATAATTGGCGGTCGTCGTTGTTGTTTCAGAGAACGGAACTTACAGGATATGACTGGAATGGAACTTTCCTGACAGCAACAAAACATATTGTGTACAAAGTGTTCTGAGTACAAAAAAGAGGTGACACCAGTACGTTATCTCATAGCTACATAAACAGTTGATTCATCGCACAGCTGTCGTCTGCTCCACGCAAATGGAATATTTACTTTCTGTTTAGTAGATTCCGACGACTTTATAAATAAGAATCTCATGGATAAACTCAAAGGTATGGCTTGCCAACAACACAGCAAGCCTAACGTTCTTAAAGCTTGTAAGGCACGCACATGCATTTTGCCCGTCGTTTGAAGTCCGGCAAAAACCAGAAGTGCGACTATTTCCGGTTGACAAGCCTCGCTCTCATCCATATCCGCTATCCATAATGCAGTCTGAAGTCTTTTAGTACTACATACTTTGAGCCAGAGGAAATTGTTGGGGTTTCACTTTGCAGCTCCCTTCCCTGTTGTTTCACTGGTGAAAAACTCAGGCTGGTCTAAATGTAATATGACTTGGGTAGGTCCACTGCTCTCAGGACACGGGTTCAAAAACACTGAGACAAATAAATAAATAAATAAATAAATAAATACTCTTCTCAAACGTAATTTGAAAACAAAACAGCAATGTTTGTGTTGATGATCTCCTCCTCCTTCCCTCTCCTCCACCCTCCCCAACCTCAATCTCCTCTCCTTACGCAAAATATTCTTACCTTCCCTAACCTGCATACATCCTACCTCATCTACCAGGTCGAGAGCATCAGTAAAGGTGTGAATAATACAAACAAAATTGAAAATTAAGAGCAGTCTCCATTGACTCTACTTACCAGGTCTTGCAGTCGTTAAAGAGAGGTTGGGTGCCTCTTTCTTGATGCGTTTTTGCGTTCATACTGTTGCTCCTTTCAAACCACACTGCAATGTCTTCCACCTGTGTGTTCTTCACGGAGGACAAAAACCATATTCTCATTTAAAGAAATGCGCATTGAAGCTGTATGGACAACAGACATCTGTATAGTTCTTTCTTCCCATTATTCCGATGTGCCATAGATACAAAGCACGCCATATAATGGGCCAGTGGTTGAGATCGTGCGCAAAATTACAAATAAAGCCGGCTTCTCGCTTCACTGTCAATCAAGTTGGCAAAGTAATGTAATTATTGTTGATCGTTACATGTAAACACCTAGAAGAAGAAGAAGAAGAAGAAGAAGAAGAAGAAGAAGAAGAAGAAGAAGAAGAAGAACAAGAAGAACAAGAAGAACAAGAAGAAGAAGAACAACAACAAGAACAAGAAGAACAAGAACAAGAACAAGAAGAAGAAGAAGAACAACAACAACAACAACACCAAGCAGAAGAAGAAGAAGAAGAACAACAACAACAACGATTAAAAAGAGAAGAAGAGCAACAACAAATAACAAGGATTAAAGGGGTTGATGGGAGAAAGGAGGTGAGGCGTTTAAAGGAAGTTTACAAAATAGTTTTTAAAGGCGATAACACGATTTTGTAACAATTCTTGACGTAGTTGATCCGTTAAATACATACATCGAAAGTGGGAAAAGTCAAGAACGGAACGGTCATAACTTCCATTTTCCCCTCAACTTCCACCCACTCATTCACCCCCTCCTCCCCGACACCATGCTGGATTTCCTTTGTGCCCAAAGTGGTTGATACCCAGCAAGGGGAGAGCAGACACACATGGTAACTTGTACAAAGTGGACGATACGCAGATTATTGGCCTTGGCATTTTACATAAATTCTCCAACTGCACAAAACGCAACCAATAACAAGGGCCACATGTACAACTGTAGTGAGAGCCAAATATTAACACAGGGTAACCAAGGCTTGTTGGCCTCCCACTTCTAAGCACTAGCGGGAGGCCAACGTATCACTTTGCGAGTCTCAGCTATGCAGTGTGAGCCAAATAATGGCTGCTGACATCACACCGCACTCCAAAACAAATCTTTACCTCTTAACTCTTTCCACACCACACCCTTTTCGTCGTCGTCTTCTTGCTCTTGTTCTTCTTTTCAGGTTTTGATGATGATGATGATGATGATGATGATGATGATGTAATAATAATAATAATAATAATAATAATAATAATAATAATAATAATAATAATAATAATAATAATAATCTACATCGCGCACAACCAAACTTGCGGTTTGCTCTGAGCGCTCATTGACACGCTACAACTGTTTGTATTAGTTTGTATTAGTGCGGGTGAATGTGGCTTTTGTACAGTTTGTTGCTGTTGCTGTTGTTGCTGTTGCTGTTGCTGTTGTTTTTTTTTAAAATAAACTAAATGTGTGAATGACTGATTGATAGAGGATTGATTGAAGGATGGACTGTAAGATTAGCAATACAAATCATTTCTTGATTACAACCAATTAATTATTTAATTTTTCTTGTTTTTCTTCTTCTTGCTGTTCTTGCTCTTCTTGTTATTGTTCTTCCCATTTCTCACTTACTATAATTAAAATTTTGGTTATAATACTCATTCGTCACCCATGTGTGTGTGTATGTGTGTGCGTGTGGGTGTGTGTGGGTGTATAGGTGTGTGTGTGTGTGTGTGTGTGTGTGTGGGCATGTAGAAACGACGTTACCTTGACATACACTTGAAACTCTACATACTTTCTTTTGACGGCCCCGTTATTTTGACTTCAAAATAGTGTTCCCGTAGGGTTAGGGCTCTGTTAGGCTTAGGGTTAGGTTAAGGGTTAGGGTTAGGGTTTGGGTTAGGGTTTGGGTTAGAGTTAGGGTTAGGTGTGTGTGTGTGCGTGTGTGTGTGTGTGTGTGAGTGTGTGTGTGTGTGGTGTTCTAAATCATTATCTAAATTTAAAAAAATCAATTTACACATTGTGTACATGATACATAATCGACATCAGTCCTTCGATTACAATTCGACCTTGTAAATCGTCTCTCTCTCTCTCTCTCTCTCTCTCTCTCTCTCTCTCTCTCTCTCTCTCTCTCTCTGTTTTATTTCTCCTCTTGCTTCTCCCACACTCTGAAAGAATTCTTTCATTGGAAATTGCATAATATAAATCATTCGTCTGCGCGCGCAGATAGATGATACTGAAACGAGTACTTAGATTGGACAGTTTTCCTAAGATAATACAATTCACATTGAAACGCTATGACTTTCTGGGTTATACTTAGGATATAGGATTTCAAAAACTAAGGTTGATAAACTAAACTAAACTAAACTAAACTAAAATAAAATAAATAATTATTTTGTAAAAAGAACTAATAAATAAATAAATAAATAAATAAATAAAATACGCCGACTAAAAAGCACTCTAGTTCCGCTTAGATCAGCTGAGCCCAAATACGATAAGATGTAAAGTGAACAGAATTATGATAACTCCATCGAGAGCACTCAATCCGCTCGCAAAGTGCACGTGAATTCTCACAACCTCGTGACACGGGGAGGTACTCCATTCCGACTTTATAATTCATGTTTTCTTGCAATGACTCATATCATGCAGGCACAAGTAAGTCGCAAAAACATCGCGCCCCTGAGCGCTCATTCACTCCCGCTAAAAACCTGCATTATCATTCCCGCCGTGTAGAGTTCGCTCCCTTAGGCTAGAGTACGTTCCCTTTTTCCGCCATTGAGGCAGATCGGTCACCTGGAGTTGTAGATAGAGCATGTAGGGATGAGACTTTTGATACTGTACTTCTCTTGGCGCACCTTTGCACTCACTTCAGGTCGCGGATACACAAACTGAGTTTACGCCTAATTCGACACCATCTGCACCCATTGTATGTACAGCTTTTACAACTGTGAGTAGACCATCACATCTGGATTTTAATCTAATGGTGCATTTCAAACAACTAACGGTACATTCTAAGCAACTGCGATTTTAAGTGTTGCAATGATGAGCTTGGTGCGACGGTGGAGTGCCAGAGAGTATCAAGCATGTACTATAGACAGTATTCTGGACTTGGCTACTTGACCACTTGTTATTCAGTCACACAACCAATCGAACAGCAGCTACAGCGGGTATCAGAGCTCACACAACTGCACCAAGCCTTACAGAATAAGAAGCTGGATTTTTGAGGCTCAGCTAATCTGTTGGCCGTAGGCCTACGTTTCAAGATACCAGTCCTTGAGAATCGTCAAACGGTATTATTGATTTTATTAATATAATTTAATGTTCACATGTCAGAACGATTCAATGACACCGCAGCACTTTAGGAATGGTTATTTCATAGCACAGTATAGACAGCCTTCGTGATTACTTACCGTAGGCGAGCATTGAGGCGGTTGTGGCGATGTCAACAATGGTAGGCCTGAACAAGGTCTGAAAGCGTAATTAGTTTGTGCACAAAGATAAAATTATTCAAGTTTTTGGATCTGTCCGCTCTGTTGTACGGTTGTGGGAACTGGACATTAACGGCAGAGCTGGAGGAAAAAAAAACAACAACGTATCTTGGCCTTTCACATGAAATGATATCGTAGAATGCTGCCAATCGCCTGGTACGAACAACAGGACCAACCAGTAGGCTTACTTCTGCAACCTGGCCATGTCACTTGATAGATGATGTCAAAAAGTCGACGGCGCTGGACAACTAACAGACGGAAGTGCCGAAAACTCTGCCGAAAACTGTGCTCGACAGGATTTTGCATCTCCCCAACGGCAGGCCGAGGGATTAGAATATATAGTAGTTGCATTTTGGAAACAATGTTTGTATTCTTACGTATTGCTAGTCCACTCCTTTGGGAATAGCAATCAGCATTTGCAATGAGCGTAAAAACTGATATTTTACTTTGGTGTTATCAGTATGAGGAGTGCAGATTATTAATGTTAAGGTGTGCACGTGCAGGCTTCATAATTGTGAACTTGAGTTTATACTCTCTGTGCGGTATGCAAGGAATGGATGGCACTGCGTGGTTATAACATGGATAAGCTGCACCCTTTGACAAAGTGTTATAGCGATCATCATCATGTCACTACTGTGGTCCAAGTGCTGCTGTTGTAGAGGGCTGGAAGCCATGCAAAAACATCGTTAAAATCACTGTACCTTAAGCGAGCATTTGGTAAGCCTATTAGTATTAAAATCAACAGGTATCTTTGTCTTGTCTAAAGTGGTATAATTGTTGTGCCCAAACCGCTGGAAGATACAGGATGCAACTTGGACGATACAGGATGTAACTTGGACGTTACAGGATACTTGCACAATACAGGATGTAACTTGACGATACAGGATGTAACTTGGACGATACAGGATGTAACTTGGACGATACAGGATGTAACTTGGACGATATAGGATGTAACTTGGACGATACAAGATACTTGCACAATACAGGATGTAACTTGACGATACAGGATGTAACTTGGACGATACAAGATGTAACTTGGACGATACAGGATGTAACTTGGACGATACAGGATGTAACTTGGACGATACAGGATGTAACTGAGGCCACCTTAGGCATCACGTGCTGCCTTAGGCACAAGGGACACAATCCTGGGCAACCGGCAATGGGCGAGAAGGGAAGTGGTGTTGGATGGGTATATGCGTGTAGCTGCCACTCGCTCGTCTAGGACATGAGCGTCAGGATCTTTAACCCCTCGTGACGGACTAACATGACATAGGAACGAGACTTTTCAGGACACCCAAGGTTTTCGCCGGGTCTTTCCTCTTTAATAATGGTATTGGATGCAGTCAATCGAAAATTTCACAAATAACAATTCCAATTCCTTTCCGTCTTCTAATAGCGACGTTCCTTTACACCACATGTTTGAGTGATGAATATTGTTGTGTTATGTAGGAGTGTCTGTAACATGTGAGCCTGTATGTTGGTTACAGATCGCCGCGCTCTAAGTTTAAGTTAGGATTAAGGCGCGTATGGAATCCATTATTATTATTATTACAGTGAACTCCGGATATAATAAAGGCCGGATAAAGTAAATATTCGGTTTTAGTAAAGTCCAGTCTTGGTCCCGACCAAAACTCTTCTTTGTCTCTGTTTTTAAAAATCGGATATAATAAAAAAATATAGTAAAGTCCGCTTATAATAAAGTGTTTTCTAAGGCCCCTGGCGAGTTTTGCTGCCGCTTATAATAAAGTTTCAAGGGAGATTACTGTATTAAAGTTTCATGAGAAGAGTTACTGACGTTCATAATGACGCAACATCGTCAAGTCACGCTTACCCTGAAGCCTAAAATAGATCTAATTCACGCACTTGAAGATGAAAAGATGAAAAAAAAATTGCTGAACAATTTGGAATTTCCGCATCAACAGTAACAGTGATTATGAAGGAGAGTGAAAAACTGAAGGAGAGATTTAACTGTTTGGCAGAAAAAGAGTACCTAGCTTAGAAACTTACAAAGCAAATTAGACTTCACTTTCGCTATACATGATGAAATGCGTTTATGACTAAATAAGGGTGTTATAAGTTGAACACATTATAATTATACCTTTTGTACTGAGATGAATCCGAATCAATGGAGAACTGGGAAATCAACGTTTTGACTGGACTGCACTTTCAAATGAGAAGTAAAGAAGAGATTTATTCCTAAGCTGTTGCATGGCTTTGCAAGACAAACCATCTTTTTTTTAAATCCACCATATTGTTTAGGTTTTGTCCATGTCTTTGTTTGCTTTAATTTTGTGAACTTTTTGTTTTTCCACAATGACGATAGTACAACATGTACAATTTATGATCTACTTTTATGATTTATCCTTCCGATTAAAGGGTTGGTTTGAAATAATTAGGACACGAAGGCTATCTCTTATCGGTAATGAACTCTCTCTCTCTCTCTCTCTCTCTCTCTCTCTCTCTCTCTTTCTCTTACCATCTCTCTCTCTATCTATCTCTCTCTCACACACACACTCACACACACGTGAACTTACACACACGGACATAAACAAATAATACTGTAACATTTCAATCAATATACACAAACTGGGTTATAAGAGAGGTATTCTTGAAGAGTTTATAATACCCGAGTTAATAAACAAAAATAATCAATCAACATATGTGAGCGAAATGGAATCCAATAAGGGACAATGGACCTACTGCAAGTGTTCATAAAAAAGTATATTTTTCAGCTATTTCCCGTGGATTTCTGGTGGCTTCATACGAAAGGCTAAAAGGACCTTTTCACTTTCGTGAAATATCACTTGTTATCATGTGGCTGTGTCCAGAAACAATAGATCTTGACGATGAGTGCATATTCATAATGTTAACTCAAGTAACGTAATTGCTATTTACCTGTAATTATAGGTAATACCCATTGGGGGGTGGTGGTGGGGGAAGGGAAACACAAAGAAGAAGAAAATCTAAATTTTGAAAAGGCCATGTTCGACAAAGAGAGAGAGAGAGAGGGGGAGAGAGAGAGAGAGAGAGAGAGAGAGAGAGAGAGAGAGAGAGAGAGAGAGAGAGAGAGAGAGAGAGAGAGCTTGTCCAACCACTCATTTAAATACTTTGAATTTTGTTCATGGCAACTCTGGTAAGACAAACGTCTCCACGACGACTTATAGACGGCTGTCCGGGGGTGTGGGGCTGGAGCTGGGGAGGGTGGGGGTGTTTTTTAAAATGGGAAAACATAGTTTTCGTGTGGAATTCAGCAAGGGACAACAAACGAACACAGAAATATTAATCTAAATTAAAATATGTAATAACGAAAGCGATTCGTTCGATTTGCACTGTCTTATTTTAACTGTTCAACTATGTGAATCTAATCAATTAATGGGATCCAATTCCAATGTACATGTATATTAGCGCGCCAAATGTCAGCTCAATTTAGAACGATGTTGAGTTACGTGAACATACAGACAAATAGACACACAGACGATTACAGTCTGCAGAAATCCTGGTAAAAGATGGAAATTCGAGAAGTCATTATTTTGTTCACTGATTTGTTTTGCTTTTCTTCTTCTTTACTTGCACCAGGTCTGGATCCAGGGGGTAGGGGGGGGGGTGCTAGGAGTGCTGCAGCATCCCCCACCCCCACCCCTTGGCAACAACAAAAAAATAAATAAATAAATAAAATAAATAAAATAAAGAAAGTAGAAGATGGAAGTTTTTGTTCAACTGGAAATACGTTATGTAAGGCAGTTAGTTACAGGACAGGACAGGATGCTATGCTATGTACGCTCCTTTCCCCAAGGCTCAAAGCGCGGCGATCTATACCAACATACACGCTCAACTATCTCATTTTACCCTCACACACACCAAATACACATACATCACTCAAACAGGTGGTGTACAGGCAGGGAAGATCGCTATTAGAAGACGGAAGAAAATCGAATTTTTATTTTTGAAATTTTTATATTGACTGCATCCTGTACCATTATTGAAGGGAGGGAGGAAACCGGAGTGCCCGGAGAAAACCCTCGGTGACCTCAATAGTCTCGTACCTAAGTCACATACGTTCGCCCTTTGCGTGCGGCAATCGAACCCGCGACCTTCGGCATAGGAAACCGGCGACTTATCCACTGCGCCACGAGTTTTACTTGTGGTGTTTCACCACTTGTACCATACATTTTAAAAAGAACTAGACTAGCACCCCACCCCACCCCCTCCATCGAAAATGGATTGATCCGGCCCTGTGCACCCACATACACTTTAGACCAGCGTTTTCTATCTCTTTATAATGAGAGTGTCGGATTAGTAAACGTTAAATTAAAACAAAAACAAAGTTTCGGTTATGCTAAATTAATCCTCTAAAATCGTTATTATAAACGAAGTCGGTTATAGTCAAGTAAACCTCTAAAACTGTATTATAAACAAAGTTTCGGTTATAGTAAAGTAAACTTTAAAAACTTTACTGTAAACGGATTTTCGGTTATATTAAATATTCGGTTATACTAAAGATTTATTTGGTCCCAGGGCACTTTACTATATCCGAAGTTCACTGTATTATTATTATTATTATTATTATTATTATTATTATTATTATTATTATTATTATTATTATTATTATTATTATTATATAGCTTCCTATATAACCGGCAGTATTACGGTGTCGTAGGACATAGACAACCAGACTATCCTTGCAAGCTTCCTAAACTATGACATGACTGTGAGATCCTGGAGCCCCAAGTAACACGCTTGCAAAGGTAATGGCGTATCGCAGCATCTTGCCATGGGCAATTAGGAGTGATACCGATGACTGATACCTGATGTGATAGCAGTCATAATGGCTTTTCCACTCTCAAACCAACAAGTTCTCTCTCTATGATTATGATGAAGGTTTATGATTATATAGAAGGTATAGTGGCTGCTGGTGGTGGTGGTAGTGGTGGTGATGATGATGATGATGATGATGATGATGATGATGATGATGATGATGATGATGATGATGATGATGATGATAAGGAGGAAGAAGAAGAAGTGGTGGTGGTCGTGGTGGAGGTGGTGGTGGTGGCGGAAGTGGTGATGACGACGGTGACAACAAAGAAGAAGAAGAAGAAGATGATGATGATGATGATGATGATGATGATGATGATGATGATGATGATGATGATGATGATGATGATGATGATGATGATGATGCCAAAAGCCAGGACAGGGAGAGAGATCGAGAGACAACAACAATAGTTTACTCCTCTAAGCCTAAGCTGTGTCCTACAGTTTTACCACTAGGTGTAATAATTGGAGGAAAGGGATTCAACAATGGAACTGAAATCTTTTGTGGAGGACAATAATGTCTAGAGAAAAGCATTCAGCTGTAAGGATGACTTCCACTGGTTGCCCTCTGGTGGCGTAGAATGGCGATGCTATAGCTAGGACAATAAGGGGGCGTCAGTCTAAAATAAAACGTCTGCCGCTCCATCTCCACTGAAAGAGTCGTCAACACTCACCCTGTTTGTGCAAGCCTCGTTTTCGTGCCTTCACAGACGCCCTCTAGCCCTCGGGCCCAGCGACTTCAGCCATATTGGAGAAGAGTGAGCAAAAGGGACGCTACTGTTGTGTGCTTTTTTCAGGGGCGCTAACACATGAATAAACAGAGCAGCGATGAAACAAATGCCGGCGGCTCAAGCACAGATACGAAAACATGACTCGGGATTCTCAGGCCGACTTTGTATCGAGAGAGGCAAAGTTTGCTTTTTTTCCCCTTCATTTCCGTCGGTGCGTGCCCATCAGTTAACTTCGTTTAAGTGTGCAATATCGGTCCCAAAAGAAGAGACTCTTTCGAGAATAAATTAGATTTTCGTAAGTGGCGTAGAGTTTAGATCTAATTTACCCAGTGCTTACCTGCGTTCTTTGAGTGTTATCCCTCCAGTCCACAAGTCGCGGACATCCTGCCGCGCATAATGTAGGTCCACTGCGCTGTAATATCCGCCAGCCATTTCATCTCTTCGGTGCAAAATAGTTCTCGCTATGTAGCAAATGGCGATCGCGCGAGTATGCAGAGGAATTTCTGAATCGCGGCAAAAACAGGGGTGAAGGACGCCCCTTTGTATCCTCGAGATTGTCCATGACATGCTTCTTCTTCTTCTTCTTCTTCTTCTTCTTCTTCTTCTTCTTCTTCTTCTTCTTCTTCTTCTTCTTCTTCTTTAGATTGAAAAAAAGTTTTTTGTTGAAGTTTGTTTGAGGATTGTTGCCGTTATTGTTGTAGTTATTGTTGTTGTTGTTGAAGGTTTGTTTTTAGGACAGCCACACTATTGACATTTCACAAACTACTTACCTGTGTTTTGGTAAAAAAAAAAATACAAACGAAGAATAAACATTGAGGTTTAACGTCTACACCCACCATTGGCGGTGTGGCAGACGGAAATAACCATCCCATGGAACGAGGAGTAGGAACCGAAGTCAATACTGAACCACCAGAGCAATCATACTGCTAAAATGGACACCGTGGGATTGAAACCTGGGTCATTGGTGTGCCAGGCGAACGCTCTACCACTGAGCTACGGCGGTGTGCCAAATAAATAGTCTACCAATGCTTCAAAAGAATGTCTTAGTCAGCTTCGATCTTCATTAAAGTTGTCCCATGGGTTTGAATTTCCAGAAGTAAAGGTTGGAGGAGGGAGGTGGGGGGGGGAGGAAGGATTAAATTGGATGTGGGAAGGAGAGGGAAACGTCAGGAATAGAGTCTATCTTAAGTGCAGGTGGCTCAGAGGTGTATGCTACGGCAAAACAACTGAAGCCTTGAATTGCACAAGATAACAATGCAGCCCGAACAGCCAGAGATTTCTAAACCCATTGACAGTCTGGAGTGAGGAAACAAACAAAAGTAATATGACCTTGAAATACAGTTGGCTCAGTGGTGTAGTCAGCGGCTAAAACAGTTGAGGCTTGGGACGTCAAGCGATAACATCGTGGTTCCAAGCTGGTTAACGACCTGGTGTGCCGCAACAAAAATAACACAACTCTGAGACGCTGCGTCCTGAATCCTTCGGAAAAGAGTATAAGCCGAGGTCTAGTCTGTGCACGCACGTATTCCATAGCACGAACTTTAAAGATCCTGGCGCCCATGTTCTAGAGGGGTGTGTCGGCTACACAAATACACACAGCAAGCAATATAGCTCCCTTCTCCCGCACACCCAGTGGCCCAGGATTGTTGTGTTGCCTGAGGCATCAGACTGTGCGCCCAAAGGCTGCAAGTGGGCGCCTCTGACGCCTTGATCAGCTCTTGAGCCTGAAAACAACGCTATACAAAAACGATTATATAAAACACGCAAACATACACACACAACGCACACACAAACGAACGTACACATACACACACACACACACACACACACACACATGCGTGTACGAGGTACAAATGGGGTAATTTCACCAACTTCGCGGCCCTTAGGCGGCGAATTAGGTCAAGTTTCTTCAAAAAAGACACTTTTTCGCAAGAAGTTTGACCTAATTCCTCGCTCCTAAGAGACGAAGTAGGTCAAGTTTCTTAAAAAAAGCACATTTTTCGCAAAAAGTTTGACCTAATTCCTCGCCTATTAGAGACGAAGTAGGTCAAGTTTGTTCAAAAACACAGCTAGGATAAGGAACTTTCCTCGACGATTAGGGTAAGGCAGTGCCTCGACGATTAGGGTAAGGCAGTGCCTCGACGATTAGGGTAAGGCAGTGCCTCGAAAAGGGTTAGGGTCAGGGCTAGTTGCAGCGCTGCAACTAGCCCTGACCCTAACCCTTTTCTGGAACGGGTGCCTTACCCTAATCGTCGAGGCACTGCCTTACCCTAATCGTCGAGGCACTGCCTTACCCTAATCGTCGAGAAAAGTTCCTTATCCTACCCGTCTGGAAGATGCACTACAACTACACCAGGTCAAGTGTACTTGTAGTGCATGTGCACTACAACTACACTTGACCTGGTGTAGTTGTAGTGCACATGCACTACAACTACACTTGGGCAAGTGTACTTTAAGTGCACATGCACTACAACTGCACTTGGCCAAGTGTACTTTAAGTGCACATGCACTACAACTTCACTTCGTGAAGTGAAGTTGTAGTGCACATGCACTACAACTGCACTTTCATGTACTTAGAACAAATGAGCAACGTCAGACAAATGGGGAACGACAAAATTACCTCATTTGGTACTAAAAATGGCAAATTTCGTTCCCCAAATGTGACGTTTCACAACTACACACACACACACACACACACACACACATTTTTGTAAAAACGACGTTCTCATGACTGTTGTGAAAAAAACAGGGATTATTTTGACACACTTTCCATTTCTTTGACATTATTTTGACATTTTCCCATTTTTGAAGCTATCCCTAACCCTAACCCAAACCTTAACCCTAACCCAAACCCTAACCCTAACCCTTAACCTAACCCTAATTCTAAAACAGCTCTAACTCAACGGAGAACTATTTTGACGTCAAAATAGTACGGCCTTCCAAAAAAGTCAGAAGAAACCATGTGGAGTTTCATGTGTGTGTCATCAGAACGTCGTTTCTACATGCCCAACGCACACACACACACACACACACACAACGCACACACACACACACCCACACCGCACGCACACACACACACACACACACACACACACACACACACACACACACACTAAACAGCCCAAGGAATTAACGCTACATGAAAATGTAGGCTGCAAAGTCAACATCTACTGCTGACCCAACTCACATTAGTTGTTGTCGAAAAGAATAAGATATATAATTATATATTGTGCATGTAACAGGTACAATTAGCATAGGGGGTAGAGCAATTTCCAACCTCATTTTTGCCGATGACATTGATGGGTTGGCTGGATAAAAACAAGCTGCTGGTACATAGACTTGACACCACCTCCAGAGCCTTTGGAATGGAAATAAGTGCTGAGAAGACCAAAATGAGACCAACAACATTAATGGCATCAACACGGACATCAAAGTCAAAGGCCAATCCCTCAACACGGTGCACAGCTTCAAATATTTAGGAGCAATTGTATCACCAGTGGGTCTCGACAGGAAGCCCTCTTCAGGGGATAGCACAAACAACTGCTGCCCTGACAAGATTGAAGCCCATTTGGAAAGACAGGACTGGCTCTAGGAAGATGTTGAAGAGTGTTGGAGAGAATAGGCATCCTTGAAGCACGCCGATGGTTGTTCTGAACCAGTTCCCGATGGTGCTGTTGTGGAGGACTGCACTGGTGAACTTGTCATACAAGCTTTTGATGACTTCAGTAATGTTAGGGCTAATGTTGTACACTCTCATGGTTGCCCACATAGCTGCATGCCAGACTCGGTCAAACGCTTTCTTGGTCTACAAACACATGATAACAGATGTTGTTGGTGCTGTAGGTATTTCTCGCAGATTATTCCGAGCTTGCAGTGGTACGTGTACTTCGCCTTGCCCTGAATCCTGCTTGTTCTTCAGCTATGATTTGTCCAGCTTGGGGTTTCAACCTGTTGAGTATTATTTTCAGGAGGACCTTTCTGGGACGACTAATGAGGCTGATGGTGCGGTAGTTTTCACACTCCTAAATGTTACTATTTTTGGGAAGAGTGATGAAAAGCAACTGGGTCCATGGTCTATACCACCCCCCACTCTGCCACATCTTATTACAGATAATGGTGAGAGCATCAATCATCGCTTCTCCTCCTGCTTGAAGCAATTCTGCCGGTATGTTGTCTACTACATCTGACTTCACTTTCTTCAGCGATTGCATTGCTGCCTCAACTTCTTCTCGGAGAATTTGAAAGATTTCGTCTTCTTCTCTGTTCTCGGGACATGCTAGAACTGATGGGTCTCCGTTTGATGTGTGGTTGTAAAGGTCAGAACAGTACTCTGTCCAACTATCCAAGTTTTCTTGTGCTTCCTACAAGCCAGACTTGCTTTGGATCGTGGAGACCTTGGGCTGTTTAAAACTTGTCAGCTGCTTCACAGTCTGCTAGGCCTTCTTGCTTTTGCTCTTGTTCAGACTGTTCTCTATTTCCTGGCATTGATCTTCTATCCAGGTCTCTTTTGCTGTGTGCATGCTTTTTCGGATGTGTGACGGTGGGTCTATTGTTGCTGGGCTCTGCACAATGGAATGCTATTACCCACTCGTCTATTGTCGATGGGGATCGCTAGTAATCTCCCTGAGACTTAACATTTATTTGTTTAGCTTGGTCTGTGTTTAGGCTGGGGTACAGGGATAGCAAGAAAAATGGTAAAAGATCACTGTCACACTAGCTCTCACACGGCTATGAAACATATGTAGTCCAGGCACTTGATAACAGTAAATATCACACATTTATTTCCTCTACTCTATACACGATCTGCGATGTACGATACTAACTTAAAATTTCAAATGTCAATGTGAATGGTTCACTCTTGATAGTTCTAGGCAGCTACTTTAACATCATCGGGCACTGGATACTTTCTGCCCTAATGGTCAGAGTTTATGGAAGAGTGGACTACTGTGGTCCTTTGATACCAGTTTTAGTGCACTGCGTCAATAGGCATTTAACTGTGGGTTCGAAGCACTGCCTTGTGGTTGCTTCCTTGATAAGCTGTGTTGTTGTGGAGTCTTCTCCTTGTGGCTAGACTGGTGGGCTCTCGTTGCTCAGTGCGTGAGATGCCTCTGCAGACCAACTTTCAGCGACGACTTGTTCTTGTCTTTCGACTAGTTGGGCTCACGATACAATGCCTGATCGTCTGTAACATATGAGACGAAATTCTGCACAACCCTGTATAATAGGTGTGTGCAGAGCGTCTCACTGAAGGCCGTAGTAGCCCTCAGTGATTAGCTCCTATCCTATCCTATTCTTTCCTTTCCCGTAACCAGGAGGTCGTAGGGGCACCACAGATGATCGCTTAACCAGCATACTCCATCTTTCTCTGTCCTCAGCAGGCCCGGTGGCTTCGCCCAGTGTCAAACCAGTCCATTCTCGAATGTTGTCCTCCCACCTCTTTTTCGGCCTCCCTCTTCTTCTACCTCCTTGCAAGGCCTAATGATCTGGTGACGTGGCCATACCATCGGAGTTTTCGTTTCTTCACCACTGTGAGCAGGTCATCGTGTTGTCCAATGGTTTGTGTGATGGTTTGTCGGACTTCGTCGTTGGTGATGTGTTGGGTATAGGAAATGCCCAGAAGTCTTCTGTAGCACCTCATCTCCATGCTTTGTATTCTTCATTGTAGGTCTGCTGTGAGGGTCCATGCTTCGCAAGCATATAGGAAGATGGAGATGACAAGGGAGCGCAGCAAGAGCATCTGACATTATGTGCTCTAGGAAGATGTTGAAGAGTGTTGGAGAGAGTAGGCATTCTTGACGCACACCGATTGTTGTTCTGAACCAGTTCTCGATGACGCTGTTATGGAGGACTGCACTGGTAGCATTGTCATACAGGCTTTTGATGACTTCAATAATTTTAGGGCTGATGTTGTACACTTTCATTGTTGCCCATAGAGCTGCATGCCAGACTCGGTCAAAGGCCTTTTTGAAGTCTATGAACACGTGATATAGATGTTGTTGGTGTTGTAGGTATTTCTCACAGATTATTCTGAGGTTGAAAATCTGTTCAGTGGTACTTCGCCCTGCCCTGAATCCTGTTTGTTCTTCAGCTATGATTTGTTCAGCTTGGGGTTTCAACCTGTTGAGTATTATTTTGAGGAGGACCTTGCTGGGATGGCTGATGAGGCTGATGGTGCGGTAATTTTCACGCTCCTGAAGGTTACCGTTTTTGGGAAGAGTGATGACAAGCGACTGGGTCCATGGTGTAGGCCACTCCCCACTCTGCCACATCTTGTTACAGATAATGGTGAGGGCATCAATCATCGCTTCTCCTCCTGCTTGTAGCAGTTCCGCGGGTATGTTGTCCACTCCCGCTGACTTCCCTTTCTTCAGCGATTGCACTGCTGCCTCAACTTCTTCCCGGAGAATTTGGAGGATTTCTTCTTCTTCTCTGTTCTCGGGACATTCTAGAACTGATGGGTCTCCATTTGGTGTATGGTTGTAAAGGTCAGAGCAGTACTCTGTCCACCGTCCAAGACTTCTTGTTCTTCTGTAAGGCATATGCCAGACTTGCTTTGGATTGTGGAGACTTTGGGCTGTTTAACACTTGTCAGCCGCTTTACAGTCTGCTAGGCCTTCTTGCTGTTGTTCTTGTTCAGACTGTTCTCTATTTCCTGGCATTGATCTTCTATCCAGTTCTCCTTTGCTGTGGGCATGCCTTTTCGGATGTCATTGTTGATTTTTCGGTAGACATCAGCTCCCTGTGAGGTGTTCTTTTTCTTTTTTTTCTTTTTTTTAATCTCTCTTCGTTTATCACACAGATCCAAATGTTCAGGTGTGATCCACGGCTTCTTCTTTGGTCGGCTCTTGCCAAGGATCTCAGTGGCGGCATCTGTCACAGCTGAGTTGAAGGTGGTGGTCATGGTGTTGACATCTACTTTACCAGACCCCAAAACGAGCAGGGGTGCAAGTGTCCCTCCAATTGTTGCCGGAAATAGTTCTGCCACCTCCGGGTCTTGCAGTTTGTCCAGGTCGAACTTCAGTCTAGTGTCCCCCTTGCTGTATTTACTCTCTTTAAGTGGAAAGACATCATCACGAGATCGTGGTCACTTCCGATGTCTGCTTCTGGAAAAGTGCGTGTCCTGCCAATGTTGATGCTTGATCTGAAGCGTTTCTTGACCATGATGTAGTCGATCTGGTTGTGATGCTACCCGCCGGGACTGTGCCATGTCCATCGTCTGGAGTTTTTGTGGAGACCAAGCGTGTTTGCCACTACCAGATTGTTGTATCTGGCAAACTCCAAGAGTCTCAGAGCCCTGTCATTTGTCTCGTTGTTGCAGTGGGGTCCACATGTGTCTCCCCAGTTGTGGTGCGCATCTTGGTCAACCTTGGCATTCCAGTCGCCTTGCACTATGACTATGTCCTTCTTCGGCACTTGGTCAAGGACCGCCTGTAGATTTTCATAAAAATCCTCCACTTCGCTGTCGTCATAGTCTGATGTTGGGGCATAGGCCTGGATGATGGTGATGTTGAAAGGGGCTGCTCTCAGACGGATGGTAATGAGTCTACTGGAGACTGGGCAGCAACTCATGACAGTGGCTAGAATGTTCTTGTGGACCAAGAATCCAACGCCGTGTTCGTGCCTGTCATCTCTACCGCTGAAATAGAGCTTGTGGCTTTTGTCGGTCGTTGTTTCACCTAGGCCTTTCCAGCGCAGTTCGCTGATACCTAGAACATTTGAAATTTGCACTAGTGATGGAAAGGCTGAATACGAAGGAAGGGAGACAACCTAGAAAGCGTATTTGAGTAGACCTGGAGACGGGTTATTGCCCGTGAAAATGTTTCGCAACTATGCAGAGTAACCTGTGAGGTTTGAACTGCATTCACTGCATTACAGCCACATCGCAGCTCAACGGTTTCCAGAAATATCTGGATTACTCCCATAAACCATAAACCCACTGATTTGATTTATTGGTGCTTTAGGTCCAGCGGACTCTTCCGAGCCAAATCAGGACCGGACAACCCCCGATCCGCATAAAAGATCTGCTGAAACAACCCTAGTGGGAAAATTGAATGCCCTCCACCGGCCAGTCACTTTACAATAAAGACATCCCACGTGGGGGACGGCTGAGGGTTTACCTCAACTACGCGAACACCCCGGTTACAAAAACAAAATAGAGTACAACCATCATTAGAAATCATCAACAAAACACATACATATAAAATGCCTATAGTGCGAAATAATACAATCATAGGAAGCCCTAGTGACCACCCGGCAGAAAGCGTCCAACACTCCCAAGCTGATCCAACAGACCTCATACACAAACAAGGAGTCTTGTCCAGGAAGAGTTTTCAAGAAAAAAGGTAGGTCATTGATCTAGCGAAGAAGAAGAAAGTATAGCAGAGTGATAGGACAGATCAGGAATGGGAAAGAGCAAATGATGAAGACAGCGACAGTGGGAATTTAAAGCACTAAATTTCCAGAAAGTGGGGATACTATTTATACTGAAACCCCCGGCACTCCAACGGGGGGAACTGTTGCCGCAGTGAATTAGTCATGCCTACAAAGGCAAGACAGGTTTTCAACTGGGGCTTTCACTGTTCCCTTTATAGGTTAGAACAATCTACAGTGGCAAGATTGCTCATGACCCCAAGGGGTCATAAACCCACTGAGCGCAGTTCGCTGATACCTAGAACATTTGAAATTTGCACTAGTGATGGAAAGGCTGAATACGAAGGGAGGGAGACAACCTAGAAAGCGAATTTGAGTAGACATGGAGACGGGTTATTGCTCGTGAAAATGTTTCGCAACTATGCAGAGTAACCTGTGAGGTTTGAACTGCATCCACTGCATTACAGCCACATCGCAGCTCAACGGTTTCCAGAAATATCTGGATTACTCCCATAAACCATAAACCCACTGAGTTATCTGCTGTGTCTGATGTCTTTAGCAGCACTCAGCAAAGATGCGATATTTGCTACAGGTTTAGATCCCCCTCTCTCCTCCATCAGTATTCTCTCTCTCTCTCTCTCTCTCTCTCTCTCTCTCTCTCTCTCTCTCTCTCTCCCTCTCTCTCTCTCTCGCTTGCCTACCCTCACTCATGGATTCATGCCCTCACACCTCTCCTCATGTATTCTCAATTATTTTATTCTGAAAATAAAAATCTCCAAATGGTTTGTCGTGACGGAAGCTATGCGCCGGAAGTACAAGTGTTGGCATGCCATCGCATAAACATTTTCTCGGAAAATATGCTTGAAATGGTGAGTAACTTGCCTTCACTGACTTAAAATTGCAAAAAATTAATGCAGTAGCACAGTGTGGAAACATTTTTCGAATAATTTAGCGCATCAAAACAGCGCCATTGCGATGTTTAGTGTGTTGATTTTAACTTTAGAGTTATTATAATCCTGATAATAGCATAGGAACTAGCCAAAACATGAAATTTATTATTAGTATATTTTTCTTCTAGATACTGTGGATACTCCGACTGCTGGAAGGAAACCTCCACAACTTCATAAATCCCAAGAAAACGAGTATAGAAATAATTATAAAATCGTTTGCTATTAAGTACAGTTTAAGCTTGTAGAACAACGTACAAACTGGCCATTTATAATAATAATAATAATACAGGATGCTATGTACGCGCCTTTCCCCAAGGCTCAAAGCGCGGCGATCTATACCAACATCTCATTTACCCTCACACACACCAAATACACATACATCACTCAAACAGGTGGTGTAAAGGCAGGGAGATCGCTATTAGAAGACGGAAGAAAATCGAATTTTTATTTTTGAATTTTTTTTATATTGACTGCATCCTGTACCATTATTGAAGGGAGAGAGGAAACCGGAGTGCCCGGAGAAAACCCTCGGTGACCTCAATAGTCTCGTACCTAAGTCACATACGTTCGCCCCTTGCGGGAATCGAACCCGCGACCTTCGGCATAGGAACCGGCGTCTTATCCACTGCGCCACGAGTCCACCCCATTTTATGTTTTTAAACCCCCCACCCACCCTCCTCCCCCTCCCCTTTCCACCTCCTTCACTCATAATATATATATTTTTTTAACGGCATCAAAATCCAACCACAAATAAAAAAATGCGTGCCTTGACAACGCCTTAAGTGAAAGGCCTGAAAACAAGACTATTGGCACTGTGATTGCCGTGTGGCCAGTGACTATCCGACCGTTGGTAAACAAATCTACTAAAGTGGCTCACAACACTAAAGCTAGGGAGCCACTAAAGTGGCTCATCGCACTCAGTGGGTTAAGCGGCGATCAAGTCAAGTTTGCAATCATTCATTTCAATGCTTTTGGAATGATTTCATATTACACACACTTGAGATATAGCAGTCCAAAAGTGTAAGCAGATCCATTTTACTTGACACTTTTATGAGTATTTCATTGTTTGATTTTGTTTTGCAGTGTATGTCTTTTTGAGAAGGAATATAAGTCCAGTTAGGTGGCAGCAGACAGCAATTGCTAATGGTAAAAGCCAGGAACACTGGCAGGACAGACACCCAAACGCGCCATGTCTGGCAATCTTTCTGTTGTTGCCTTTGAAGGGGAGCTAAACGCCATTGTGAGAGAGGTTTGTTCATTTATGTTTCTTGTAAAAGTTGAAGTCTTCCATTGCAGGATTATGATGAAGCACCTCTCTCTCTCTCTCTCTCTTTTTCTCTCTCTCTTTCCCTCTCTCTCTCTTGGTCTCCCCCTCTCTCTCTCTCTCACTCACTCTCTCTCTCCTCTTTCTCTCTCTCTTTTTCCTCTTTCTCTCTCTCACTCTCAGAGATGCCAACCCTCATGATTTCGCCGTATTATTTTCCGGTGGCAAATAGTTTTTTACGGATTTACGCTGAAGTCATTTTTCTTACGGCGAGAATAATTTGTACAAGAATATATATTTGCAGCTGATGATTATGGCAAAAGGATCTAGGAGTAGGACTGTTACACATTTCAGACTGATTACACTTAGGCACTGTCACAGTATAAAATAATGCAGCATATTATATAACAGCCTTATAAGGTAATAAATCTATTTGATAGCTTCAATTATTGAAGCTTGCTTCAGTTTAACTTATTGCATATCGTAGTTCACAACCTTGTTAGCTGGGCTGAAAACAGTTCACCATTGACTCCTTCAAGTATGGACTATATTTTTAATTAAAAAATCTCAATCCTGGACCTTTGCTCCCTCTTGTCTACTGACAAAATTTTAAATCTACTGACAATTTATAAATTTCTCACTGACAGATTTTTCTGCAGGTTGGCATCTCTGCACTCTCTCCTCTTCCCCCCCCCCCTTCTCTCTCTCTCTCTCTCTCTCTCTCTCTCTCTCTCTCTCTCTCTCTTGCTCTCTCTCTCTCTCTCTCTCTCTCTCTTTCTCTGTCTCTCTCTCTGTCTCTGTCTCTCTCTCTCTCTCTCTCTCTCTCTCTCTCTCTCTCTCTCTCTCTCTCTCTCTCTCTCTCTCTCTCTCTCTCTCTCTCTTTTTCTCTTTATCCCTAATAAAAAAAGTTTTAAAGATTGCCTCTTGTCTTTCATTATCTAGAGTGAAACTTGTGGGTTTTGTTGCCCAATTGTGTATATTAAATTAGTAGTAGTAGTAGTAGTAGTAGTAGTAGTAGTAGTAGTAGTAGTAGTAGTAGTAGTAGTAGTAGTAGTACATGTAGTAACAAATAGATAGATAGATAGATAGATAGATAGACAGACAGACAGACAGACAGACAGACAGACAGACAGACAGACAGACAGACAGACAGACAGACAGACAGACAGACAGACAGACAGATAGATAGATAGATAGATAGATAGATAGATAGATAGATAGATAGATAGATAGATAGATAGATAGATAGATAGATAGATAGATAGATAGATAGATAGATAGATAGATAGATAGATAGATAGATAGATAGATAGATAGATAGATAGATAGATAGATAGATAGATAGATAGATAGATAGATAGATAGATAGATAGATAGATAAGCCTTATCATCACAGCTCTAGGTTTGTACAACAAATATGCAATTCCAATATAAGACAAAAAGTGGTTTTTTTAAAATGGTATCAATGACAATGATAGTGAATCAAGAAGATGAAAGGTAACAACTTTAGAAGTCAATTACAATGCACAGATATTACTGACCAGTACAATTAAGATGAGAAAAACAAGCGATTGCAAGAAAATGTAAACAATGAACAAATACATGACGAGGCAGGGTGATCTATGATGAAAATTGTCCACATACTCTCTAAATAGTAGAACAAAACTTATTCACATGCTCTCTAAATAGCAAAACAAACAGATGAAGAAATGGACCTAAAATTTCTGACAAATCACCACACAAAACATTCAAAATCTCAGTTTTCAGAGTGCCGCTCTCCGTACTAGAGTACATAATGGCTTTGAAATTGTATCTGTTGTTGTATGTATATGTATACATTAAAAAAATCTTTTGTGCAGTATTTGGACTTTGCTGGGTTTGATGGAACGCTCGCAGAGTTTGATCGAGAATGTCGGTCCAAAAACAAACCTGTGTCCAAGCTGGATGCCAGAGCACATGGCGATGAAAAACGCATCATGGCCCAGGTCTGTGTTGCTTATTTGGCTCAGGCCGAGTGAATTACTGTCGGTCAACTAATGTCATTATCACTTCATAATGATAGTTATTGAGCATAGAGTACAACGGCCGTTGTGATACGGCCTCCCGGAAAGTGTCAACATCGCAAGTTGCCGCATTACGGGAGGCCGCGATGTACTTAAAGAAACTTGAGAAAAAAGGAACTTTCGTCCCCTCTAGGCGACGAATTAGGTCACGCTTAGTTGTATCTAGGTCAGGAGACTTTTGCCAACCGTTTGGGAATATTTTCGAACCGTTTATTGACGCCGCATAGCGTCCTCACTTGGTTTCATACAATTTAAGAATCCAAGAAGGCAGATGGGTTTTTGGGACGGAAAGAGCGGAAAGAGTTAGGGCAAGGGCTAGTGATAGAACTGCAACTAACCCTTACCAGAACCCTTCCCCTTAAATAGCGCTCTTTCCGTCACAAAGTAAAATGTTGACACATTCCGGTGCGTATAAGAGTATATATATATATATATATATATATATATATATATGTATATATATATATATATATATATATATATATATATATATATATATATATATATATATATATATATATATATATATATATATATATATTATATAAAGCAGCACTTTTCACAAAATAAGTTTTTTCCACTTGTTTTTACTATATCATAAAGTATTTGTTTACCTTTCCGGCTATACATCATGCTATACATCCAGCCCTTCTGTTTACCAGGCAAAATCAAAGACAAAACTTGCACAAAGCAATAAGTATTGTAAATAAATGAGCTTCATTATGAACAATTTTACTTTTTCTTATATTTAATGAAAAATATATTTCCTATTAATTTATGTTACCTTTGATTTTGATTCTTTTTAATGTGACCTTATAAATTTCAATGTGATATCTGAAAAGTTCTGGAGCTCTTTTCATGAAATAAAATAAATAATAATCACTGCTTCAAAACTAAAGTGCTACACCAGAATCAGATCAACATTAGGAAGGCTCTAAATATTAACTGTGAGTCTCATTGAAAATGAATGTTATAATAAATGTTGTATAGAACCAAATGATGGAGTTCTTCCATGAGGGCAAGGGAGACATGTTCTTCAAGCTGTGGAGGGAATACTTGCCCAAAGACATTCAGGACTCTGACCAAGTGGCCCAAAAGCTGGAATTCTATCTCAACATCTACTACACTATCTACCCGGTCAAGTACAACCAGTCTGCAGTAAGTAGAAAACTGTTCATTCCAACTTTGTTGCATACCAAACCTGCAAAACTCAGTGGGAGAATAAGGGTAAAGACGCAAGTTACTCCATTGTCAACTGTGTTGTCTACTTACACTTACAGCACACTTCATTCTGTTGTTCCATTCTACCTCTTCCATCTTCTGTGAGAGCTTTGCTTGTTAATTTAAAGAGCAGAAACTGCCAAATACAACACAGCACAAAATTACAATGAGCATATGACAATAGCATAGATAGCTGTGATATTATAGAACACCATGAAATTAAACATGAAGACTGCATTTTGAGTTTTCCACTAGCAACTGCACATGTTTTAGAATAAGCATGCATCATGTATACCATTTCTGGCAATAGTGGGTCTTTTAGAAAATGTTAACTGAAAAGGTACGTGTGGTGATGTTAAAGAGACACATTTACACATACACATACTCCTTCGGATGAGAGTATAAACTGAGGTCTAATCTGAGTCACATACATTCCATCATAATGGACTTTAAAGATCCTGATGCTCTTGTCCTAGACGGGTGAGTGCCGGTGACAAGAACACACCCAGCATGCACCTAGGTCCTTCTCCCCCATCCCTGGCTGCCCAGGATTATGCTCAGTTGTCTGGAGCGTTATTACGATGTGCCCAAAGGCGGCAAGTTGGCGCCTCGGACGGCTTGAGTTAGATCCTGTATCGGCCAGCGCCTTGAGTCTTGTCAAGTATGGTGAGATATGTGCGCTATAAAAATCCTTGATAATAATAATAATTTATTGTTATTGAAAGGCATGTTAATTGCCCTGTTGTGTTTTCCTGTTTGTATTCAAATGGGAAAATCCTACAACGAATGCCATAGTTCTAGGTCCCAGAATAATTGACAAATTGATTATTAGCTCTCAATGGAGAGAAGACAAACTGTTGTTATTTCTGCTGTGTGTTTGATTGCAGAAAGAGACTGAACAAGCCATGGCAGATTTTAAGAAATTCATTGAAACACGTGGATCTACACTTAGTCAGACAACCGAGTTTCTGCCTTTTTATGCTCTTCCGTTTGTACCCAAGCCAAAGACACACCCCTCTTACAGGGAACTGTTCACAGTAAGTTTGTGTCTGTTCACAGTTTTATGGGAAAGTTTATGATATAACTACTATTGAGTTAAGTTGTCTTTGCGCTGTGATCTCAACTTATGACATTTTTACTGATGATACCTATCATTTCTAGTTGTAATTGTTTTAATTCCTCTCTTTTCTACGTTTCGCTCCTCTTCTCTCTAATAACTTAGAAATAGCAAATTGATTTTGCACATGTTATGTGTCGAAATATGGATGCACACATATGGGATGATGCTTCACATGTGGTCTTGATTCGGCTCTTGGCAGTCCGCTGGACCCTTTAAACACTGAATATCTTTCTATCTATCTATCTATTTTATACCATAAAGGAATTTCTTTTTGTGCTGTGTTTAGATTTATAAAGAGGATGATTTGCTATTTGCTGGTTTTATCCCCTCATCCTCCAGAGCATATTATCAGGCATCACAATGTGTTTTTTGTCACCAGTTTAATTACTCGTTTGTTAATGTATTTTTTATTTCTAACAGGAAGCCTGGACAAAAGATTTAGAAGCAAGAGTGGAGAAGTTTCTGACGCTGTCTCTCAGATCTACAAATCATCCCAAGCTGTTCGATCTCTATGTATCCTTTGCCAAATGTAGTCGGCTTGGGAGAAAACATTTCTGTTTGTTATCTGTAGAGTTTTTTTTTTAATTCAGATATTTTATATGTATCAGATTTGTCCACTGTAAACATAATTGTCCACTATATACATACTTGTGTGTGTTTCATTTGATATCCTTGACTAATATCCAGAGAGGAGGTAGAACAGACAATAAATGTAAGTACATATTAACACTATTCAGGGCTTGTGATTTTCCGCGGTTCAGCAGATTTTAGCTATTTGAAAAAATATTTCCGCCGAGAACAGTATGGTTTTCCAAGGAACAGAAAAGTTTAACAAAGAATTTCTTCCATTTAAAAAGTCTTTTGTTTGTGTCCTCAAGTCAAGTGGAAACAACACAGTGCACACGTCTGAATGGTAGATGGTAAAATGAATGCGACGCATTGTTCAGCATGGCGAGGCAGTTGATGATAAAGGCGTGGAACCTGCATGGAGGTGGGAATGGATGGAAAAAGAAATGGGTGATAAACGACTAGGATAACATTTGAGGAAGATCTCAACAAATGGAACAGCCTTTTGTACAGGGTGCCAGTTGGAAATCAAATGCGAGACAATGAAGAACTTGCTGTCTGAGGCTAAAAAAAGCTTAGCAGTCTCACGCAGTTGTGAAGCAAGTGTGCAGTACTCAAACTTCAGCCAGTGTTGCTGATACACAATCTGTAAAGCCAGTGTGCTGCATCCAGCATTCAGTGTTGGTAAAGCACCTCAAAAACCTGTTTAGAGAAACTACAGTCACAAAGAAACCAATCTCTCCAAATTCTTCAAACATACCAACTAAACCATTACCAGTGAAAACACTGTTTCAAGATTTGGGTTGTGAATCAGAATGTATAAAAAATTTTAAACTAACTTTGGACTTTATTGGTGAATAGGGACTGTCAGCTGGGCACCAGTGCATGTTTAAACTTACATTTGTAGTTGGACTTGGTTGGTGAATAATAACTATAAGCTATGCATCGGTAAAGACAGGCTACTTCAAGAGTTCAGCTGTGTGTAAGCAAGCAAGTCTTTCCTTCATATGTAATGTTTTCTGGTAATCAAAAATGCATGATTAAAGTACAACAATTGGTATTGATCATGAGAGGGAGAGGGGCTGAGGGGGGGTCATTCTCCTGCACTCTCTACCAGCGCCTAGGGGCCCGATGCATAGCCGCAGACTTCTATTGCGGAAAGTTACAAACTTAGAAGTTATAAACTTTCATGTAGTTGCGAACTACAGTGGAGCGCTATGCACATATGCAACCCATCTGGTGACTAAGAAGTTCTGACCTGATATTTTTAAGCAGGGGAATCCCCAGCATTGCGCATGCCCATAAATGTAAATGAAGCGAGTTATATGGAGTCTACCAAGCGAAAGGCAGATTTGGGCAAAAGAGATTGTTACTCTTATTACTACAATTGGGCCAAATTACACTGCTATTAGCACTTCAGCGAAGACAAGCGATGTTTGTTAAAAAAAAAAAGGATGGGAAGAGGTGACCACTGTTGGCGGCATGGGTCTTGAGATAATTCGTCAGCATGTGTATGTTTGTTTATGTTGGTTGGTTTATTTCTTTTAACGTCAATTCACTGAAGTAATTGTTGACTAATAAGGAGAATGGGGTTTGAGGAGAGGGATTGGGGAGGGGGGGGGGAAGGAGGGGAAAGAAGGAAGTGATACATTGCTAGTGGGAGAGGAAAAAAAACCAAATTAACCCACATCAACAAAACTTGATTTGAGTTAGTAAACTAATTAAGAAAAAAAAATAAGAAGGACAAATCACATTAAAAATAAATAAATAAATAATGACATATTAACATCCGAAAACAACGTGACGTAAACCTCATGTAATATTCTCATACTTAAAGTCATCTTTATGCAATGACTGTGTATGAAATATTATGATTGTCATTTTTATAGAAAATGTCAAACAGGGCTATGAATTAATTACTATGATTTTGCTATGATTATCCAATAGTCAATTTTTTTTTTTTACTTTGAACAGTATGAATGTTCTGTGGAATATATTGTTGCACTGCAGTCATGAATGGTATGTTTTATAGTTGTATTATTTTTGCAAATATAAACAATATCCTTCAGAGATGAGAATCTTCCGCCTTTTAGCGGAAATCCGCTCTTTCGGAAGGTCCCAGGGTCATTTTTGAGATCAGTTTAAATCCGGTGAGAAAATTTTAGTGTATATGACTAGGGTGAGTTGTTGATTTTCGATCTCGCAGCTTATTCCCACTCGTTATTCCCATGCGGATTGTTGTTATTTGGTTCGCTCTCACTTCGTTTTCGTCGATCCACCAAGCTGCCGTAAAAAGCCGAGATAACCCGATTTCTCTTTCTTCCGTGTGTCCTGGTAAACGTGCAGTTTAGCCCTCCCGTTTTTCTGCGCATAAGATTCCGGCTGTTCCCAGACACTCCCGCTGACAGTGACGTCACTCAAATAGGCGCTTGAAGCCCTTTCTCATGCGCTGAGTTGTAGTGCGAACGATGAAACTGCCAAAACATCACATGGTTGATCAGCCATTGTCTAGAACAAAGCGCGACTTGTAAAATGCTTCGAAAACTAAATCCTGGAGAAAAGGCTCTTGCTACCCACATCTACAGTGGTGTAAAAAAAACAAGTGGAACTTTTTTAAGTGTTTAGAAGAAAAGTTGAACACAACAGTCTTAATTCGTTTGAAGGACAAAAAGATCGAAAGAAATGTGGCGTTGAATGCAGAGGCATTGATGCAGAGGAATTGAATTGAATTGAATGCAGAGGCAGAGAAACAAGCCAGACTGGCTCATAAGAAAGCTCTGACTGCCCGACTTCAGGTGTTGGTGAGGAAGAGAAGTGAGATTAGAAGTCAAAAGCCACCAGCCAAGAAAGCAAGAACTGGATAGTTGCCTGGCTTCAGTTATAAAATACATGCGTACATAGTTCATTCAATAATTATGTGTGTGCAGACTGTATAGCATGTTGGTATCTGCCAGTTTTCACAATTCTTTTAAAAAAAACATAAGAATGTTGTATACACAAAGAACTGTAATCCTAGTGCATGACGTAATTGTAAACTTCAGCCTGACTTCAGTGCCTGACTACGACTTCAAGGCTGAAGTTGTTCATAATGTATATGATTATAGCATCAGAACTGTTTTAGGAACTACTGCCTGAAACCATCCGTATTTCTGCTTTCCTTGTTGTGGTTTTTCCAAGATATTATCTTGACATTGTAAACCTTGTTTGAACAGTCAATTGAGGTAAAATTATGATTTTATTGTTTGGTGTGACTGTAACTTGTAAGAGTGTCAGTGAGGCTTCATACTGATTCTATGTATAAATGTACAACTCTGTTTTGGACAGTAATTATGTGCATTGGTAAAGCCTTGTCTTGTCATTGGTATTTAAACCATTCTTGTCTGCAGTCAAAAGGAATGTTTGTTTAATACAAGGCTTAACTGATGTTTGAAATAAATTCATTAGGCCCATGTGTTGAACTGTGGAGAGCTAACAGCATTTTAGTACCACAAAAACAACTGATCTGACCCCATAAAATAAAGCTCAGAATGCATAGATTTTAACCGTCTTTTCAAAAATTTTCCGGGGGAACATGCCCCCGGACCCCCCTAGCATCGCGTACCTGCTTCGCAGGTACGCGCACTCGTGGCTTCGCCACTCGACAAACTTTGGAATTTTTCCTCCTTTTTGTCAATTTAGGATTCTCATCTCTGATCCTTGAAAGCATGTGTCAGGCTATAGCCAGTGGCGTATCACCGGAGTACAAGACACAACAACTGCAAACAAGGGGCTGAGTGACCTCTTTCTTGCAAAGGGGAAATTTGATGCTGTCTTCTAGCACATTGGCTAGCTCTAAAATCATGTGCCTCGGCAATTGGAATCTTTTTAGAAATTGACTATTGTTCCACACCTCAAATGGATGTGTTATGTCTCTAAATACTCGATTTCTTTGAAGCAATCGGTGATTTTGCTGCCTACACGAAAGAACGCACGCCATGTTTGCTTTCGGTAGTTACTAACTTGGAGCTCGTAGTCCACTTCTCATGTGGACTACCATAGTTGCTAACTTAGGTGTGGCCTACTGGCTCATGCATTACGAACTACCGCTCAAAGTTCGTAACTTGCGAACTAGTTGATAACTTCGTGTGAAGTCTACCGCTATGCATTGGACCCTAGGTGGCCCCTGGACCCTGGCCAATTTTATCTTTTTTAATCAACCTCACTCCAAGGGCAAGTGACCTTGACCCTAAACTATGAGAGATATAAAACTGAAACTTGTTGTATTTAGAGATGATAGATTGATTTTTCATATATGTTCCATTTTTTGTGTTGACCTTAAAGGTCCAGATCATTGTAGGCCTTGCAAAAATATACCAAAAATAGTTCATCGTACAGTGGAATGGCTCTATTTATTTATTTTTGGTGGACACTTTATTTTCCTTTTTTATCGGGAAATTTAACCCATAATGTGCAACAACATTGGATTTTTTTAATCATAAATGAGCTTAAGAGGTCACATGAAAGTCAAGGTCATCCCAAGATCAAAGTCACTAATGGTCAAGGTAATCCCAGTCACTTGTTCTTGGCATAATACAACTTTTGCTTTAGTTTATTTGATAGTACATGAGTGCATTTGGAGCCAGAGGTCAAGGTCATCTCAATGTCAAGAGCAAAGAAAGATCAAAATCGGTATAACTCTGCATTTTAATGCCGCTGTTTCATTTTGTTTTTTCCGGGCACTAGTTTTCATGTTAGATATTACAAGTTCTGTAAGGAGCATGTGAGTCATATGGGCTTTGCCCTTTTAGTTTGCAATGTATTCTAGGACAGAGTGAAGGCCTGCCAGTGTGACAAAAAACAAATGTGCTCTTAAACACACGCCTATCTAGAGGGCAAAAGCCTGATAGCCTGCGATGCCATCTCTACTATACTATATACTATATACTGTACTATACTGTACTATACTATACTGTACTACACTATATTGTACTATACTATATTGTACTATACTGTACTATACTGTACTATACTATACTGTACTATGCTGTACTATACTATACTGTACTATACTGTACTAACTATACTATACTATACTATACTATACTATACTATACTATACTATACTATACTATACTATACTATACTATACTATACTATACTATACTATACTAACAATTTGCTGTACTAAAGCATAAATGAAGACTTGTAAGCCTGTACAGTCCAAAATCAAGGACTTCAGTGATATTACTGTCAGTGCCAAGAACGTGATAGTGTTTAATGTGTTCTACTGGTATACATACTGATGATGATGTTTTCAATGTCTGCAGCAGGTGACCCAACTATAGTGTACTACCAGCAGCAGGCAGCTGATGCAGAACGCAAAACACTGACCTACATCCGCCGCCACAACAAAGTACAGGTATTTATCAGTATTATTACATTTAGAAATATTTATATTACAAATAATATATTATTAGCGATTTATGATTGATTATCACCGACTTCAGAATCCTTGTAAAGCAATTGAGTAGGAAATTTCTTAATCATTTTCTGAATAATTACCTTGAATGGTATAATCTGTTAACATTTCTGCCTGTTCAGACCTACTGATGAAATAAAACATCATAAAAAAAAAAATTAACTGAAGAGAGAAAGCAGCAAGATGTCAAAATACTGCAATTTCAAGATAAATAGTCAAATTCCGAGTATGGAAATTTCCTACCTGAACATAACCAGTCCACATTCCAGGAATAGCTCTATTCTGCTGCTATTTACCTAGTTTTAGTACTTTTGCGAATTGTCCATGTTTTTTATCATATTTTACTCACTCACATAACTTTTATCAATTTTTACATTTGTTTTTCAAATTTTAGGCTGACTATCACAACCTCATTGGCATCACAGCTGATCTAGTTGATGCTTTGGAAAATACTGTTCAAGGAAGACCTGTGAGTATCTTTTTTTTCTTTTCTTTTTTTTAATTACGTTAATTTGTCTGACAAACTCAAAGATTGGGAAACGTCTAGTTTTAAATGTTACTCATGTGTGTGGTATTACACAGATGTGCATGTGAATGAGATTACCATTAGCAGTCAACACACTGAAAACAGTTTCCAATGCTTTACTGCCTTTCTATCCTAAAACATAATCAGGATTGATGTACATTGCAGTTTGCATGTGTGCTTTCTTTTCTTTTTTCTTGCTGAATAAATTGCTGACAGAAATGTGGTAATAGTGTTGCTCTTCCAAAGGCATATACATGTCCTATCCCGTATCGCGAATGCCTTTCTATCGTGAGAAATAAATAAAAAAAGAAATGGGTTTAGAAAGTGTTTGCTTAAAACGTAAAACTGAGTAAATTTTTATCAAGGTAAATGTCTTTGAAGATTTCAGTTTTTAGGTTAAGTAATCAGTGAAGTTTCAGTATTATCTGAATTTAATATTATATGAAATCATTTACATTTACGTATGATGCGTTAGCTGTGTGCAGACTAAAATGTGTGCATTGCATTAGTTGAATACAGCTGTGACTTCACTTGCTAATTTAACACAATTCTTTATAACAATAAAACTCTGAAGTGTACAAGCCAAACTTTTGTATTGATTTAAAGTATTATATACTGTCTGGATTATACTATAACAGAGGTGGTGCGCTATCCATTAACTTTGCTTAGGTTTATGTACTACCTCTACAATTGAAGAAGCACAGAGGTCTGACAAATGCTATTATTATAACCTTGTATAAATAATGCTAAGAATGCATTTAACTTGTGTATATGGTTTACTTACAAGTGATGCATACACTTTCCACATGATTATAATCATATCGTCTCTCTTATTTATATTATTTATGTAATGACTGATGCAGTATGCTCTGTAACCCATGCAGTATAAGTATGTTGGTTTTTTTCCCATTACACTTCAATTATTAAAATCACGTTATATTAGCGAGTTGGTATTTATGATGTATTGTGCTACAATTTATGAAGTATTTACTACAACATATTATTGTATTAAAGAAACGAGATAAAATTATTACAATTATAATTATTTTTAACTAGACAAACTTACACCATTGGCATTATGGATAACATGTTGTTCATTCCAAGTAGTGTACTGTTGTATCATTGCCAAAGCAGAATTGATACATAAAGTTTTAATATTCCAAAGCCAGATTTTTTATATGTCAAATCAGAATGGATATATAACTTTGTAACATTCCATAGCCCTAGCCATAGTTTATAACATGCCAAAGCAGATTGGATATACATAACTTTGTAACATTCCAGAGCCAGATTTGTTATTTCATGCCAAAGTGGAATGGGTATATTGCTTGTAATATTGAGCCAGACTTGCTATGTTGGTGTCATGATTTTACCATCACATGCTTATTGGCTTTTTATCAGGTGGCAGATGAAGTGAGTAACTGCTGAAACAATGAAAAAGGAGAAGACAATTCTGAACAATAGACATCTTTAGTGAATTGCTGTTGTGTGGTCGTGGCTTGAGCATCTGTAATGTATCTTATGCAGTCAGTTGTTATAGTAACAATAACACTAGCTTGCCAAAATGCCCTGTTGAATCAAAGGTGGTGTAACTGCAAATTGTATTCATTAGATTTCATCCAGTGTTCAAGTTGTATTCATTAGATTTCATCGTATGTACAATCACTACATTACAATTAGGTTTCATTAAATATTGTGTTCAGTACATCAGGACCAAAATACAAGTATCAGCAATTGGGCGAGGAATCCTGTTGATCAGTCTCCTCAATAGTCATGTTCCCAAATGTCTGCATATAAAGGAGCTTCATTAATGCTGCCTTGTTCAATAAGGTTGAAGAGACAGATGATTATGATTCACCCCAGTTTAAAGAGATGTTCTACTTGTAGTTTGATCAATACTATTGTATACATAACTTGTTAGCTTTCATCACGCCACATGTTCATTCCTAACGATGGCTTTCGCTCACAGGGATGGCTGAATGCACATGTTGGTATTTTTGCATTCACATAACATTGCATTGCATATTTTGTAACTTTGCTTTTTACTTTTAAATAAAAGTATTAGTCTTTATTGGTCACATATGAACATTTCTTGCCTTAAATTGTTCAAACTTATTATTTACTTTAATTGGTCAGGAAGCTTAAAATGTGGCTTACTGATAAATGTAGCTTACAGTGTAAATTGTGCTGAATGAATTTCATCTTAACAATTTGGTAAATCATGTTTGTACAGACTGAAGAAAAAACAAATAATTTGGGGGATGGATACATTGTGTTGCCCTACCTATGCCTACTGAAATACATGTTCAGGGCTTTCTTCATCATCACATGAGTGATTGTTGTCTTCTTGTGCTTCCTTCTTCTTCTCCTTCCCTCTACTGGTTTTTTTTTGTCACAGAAGCATAATTGTTTTTCACTTCTTTGTGCTCATTAATATCTATCTATCTATCTATCTATCTATCTATCTATCTATCTATCTATCTATCTATCTATCTATCTATCTATCTATCTATCTATCTATCTATCTATCTATCTATCTATCTATCTATCTATCTATCTATCTATCTATCTATCTATCTATCTATCTACCTATTAATATAGATTACTATATTACTCTTTGTTAATGTTTTTTTGTATGGATCTGTTTGGTCAGGTGTTTTGTGAATGTATACTATGTGTTCTTAGGAGCTCGAGTTAGATTTAGAATTCTGTGAGCACTGGAGAATTCATGCTTAAGTTGAAAATAAATTCCATACAATATTACGCTTTTGTTTTTATGCTTGTGTTCGTTCATCAGCAGAATATTTTGTATTCAAACAAGGAAAGAAAAAAGTTAGTGGTAGTACTAGAAGCCAGCATGTGTGCTGTATAAGAGCTTTTTTTTAACCTCATTCAGTGTTTGTTTTCAATTACACATTATGACATCGCAGTGTATTTTATTTTGTTGACGCTATTGCATTGTTTGTTGCATGATCACAATCTACACCACTTTGTATTGATTGTTTTAACATTTACCTTTTATGCATTTAAACATACATTCCAAAGTCTAGTATTTATTTACTAATTCATTTTATTTTTTGGAAGTGACTTATATATGTTCATTTGCTAATTGTGGAAACTAACAGAAAAACAACTATGATCAAAACACTTTAGCTGATGAAGGGAACAAAGGAACTGTTATATATTTTAAACATTGAAGTTTTAGAGGGAGAATAAGGACTAATTTTCTTTCTATCTTTCTGCCTTCCTTACATTTTGTTCTTCTTTCTAACTCATATCTTTCTTGGGTCTAATCCACATGAACTCAAAGTAACGTATGGTTGTTTTCACAGAAAAAGCATATGTAATGTTGGAGTGGTTCATTTAGAACAATTTTATCGCCCATTGTGTTAAATCATTATTATTATTTTAACGATTATATTTGCTTTGTCTTGTTTTTTGGCACTCCAAATATAAAATGCCATAGAGAATAGGATTGTATTAAAATGGTGCATTTTGATTGATGTTATTTATTTTGTGTGGCAGATAACACCAGAATACCTGCAGAAGCTATGTGAGCGCCTGTTTGGTACTCACATGCGTACATCGCTGGATCTGACGCGTCCTGGCACGGCCGGTGAAGCCTTGCGAGCTTCCATTGCACCACCACAGATGTGAGTTAGGTTTTCACGTGGTATAAAATGTCAAGCAAATTAAAAATTATCTTAACATTTATGAAATAATAGTACAAGATCAGATAATTTTGAATCCGTTTAAATTCAAATATGCCACTCGTTTTCTATTTTAAAAAAAAGATAGGTTGTATTCAAAGATCAAATATATATATATATGTCACATTTTAAGCTCCTTGAATGTATCCAATCTTCAATGTATGTCAGATGTCAAGCAAAATAGAAACTAGCGGAAGAAAATGAAAATAAAAGCCAAACAAGTAGTATAAAATGTTCCAAATTTTGGGCTTTGTTGCATAAAAGACACTTCCTCAGGGTTAAACGTTACAGCAAACACAGAAAGGATAATATGGTTCAAGAAATTAAAATAAGGTTGTTTCACAGGGAATACAATTATAGACCTCATCCTCAAAGAATTTTTAAATAATAATTTTTTTTTTAAAAGAACAAAACATTTAAGATATAATGGCCTTTTTGGATGATTACTTCTTTAATTTTGTATTGTCATACTTAGAACATATACTTCTTTACTGAACTTATATGATCTAGTTATTAAATACATTATCAATGATACTGCAGCTTATGATAGTGCCACAATTAGTGGAATAATAATCACTATTTGCAGTATTTCTCTATCACAACAAAATAAAAATATGCTTGTGTGTTGCTTCACCCTAAATAAAAAATATATTGGTGTATTAAACTATTACATCATTTTATTTAATTTATTGGTAATTATTATTACTTTTGTTTTCTTTTCTTTAGAACATCATCCTTTTATTACACACAAATCTGTGCAGGCCAACCAAGGCAGAAGTAGCAGCATTCCCTCCCTTGGACTATAGCAAACTGAAATGTGACATACAGGAGACAGATGACCATAAAAGAGCTCTCGTTTTGCAGGCTCTCAGATGGGTAAGGCGTGTTTCAAAAACATGTGTTGTACATGTAACTGCTTCATGTCAATTTTTTACAAATAAACATCATTTTGCAATGTAGCACAATATAAACTTTGAATTTTGCAAGCTTTCAAATTTTCATGGATTATAGCTTATTGTGTGCTCAAAATATATCTAGGTTTGAAAAGAATGAGTGCATTGATTTATGAGCAACTGGGCAATTTCTTAATTGGCTACTAATGCAGTTTTGTGCTGCCCCCATTTTATCCCCATGACCATAAAAGATATGGGTATCCATGCATATAGCTGCATGTGGCTTTGATGGAATCCAGAATTACATCTTTTTGATATACGTTCCGATCCAGAGTCTAAGAACAGACAATTGTACTATATACTATAAAAAACATTCAGGCAAATTTTTGTGACCCCACATTCACCTATGGATGTATATTTTTGTCTGTGATCCTTTTATGTTTGTGGTATTGCATCAGGAATTTGTTGCATTTAGTTCTTTAGAAACCTGCATCACGGTTATATGCAATGTCTATACAATATGTCTATGTCTATAAGTGCATAAGAGCTGTTGGATATATGAGCTATATCAAATTGCTTGTGATAAATAACTAAATAACTAAATAAATAAATGCTATAACAGAACCTTTCATGCTTTAAATTTCTCATACTTGATCCATCATCTGTGATGATGATGTTGACTACTTGTAATGTACCTATCACTCAATGTCTGTCAAGCATGGCGCTCATTAATGCAGCATTCTTTTCTTCCCTAAGTATACTACCATTGTAAATGAGAAGATATCAATAATATATTTACAATGACATTACAGCGACTGACCCAGTCATCAGCTGAGAAGAGGGATCAGATATTGGCAGACTACATTGCTAATGACATCCTAGGCTGCAATAGCGCTGGGCCTTACAAAGTAAGCATACCCATTGTTTATGGAAGACAAACTTGTCTCTATATTTGTATTATTTTGTTTACCTCTTGGTTCTTTTGGGAAATCTGCATCGTTCTATTCTAAGAATGAAAGTGTCATTTTGGTTTTATAACTGTAGAGAAACACTTCCATTTTTAGTGTTGTTTTTTTTTAACATTTTTAAACAGTTTCACCAACTATTACATAATTATGGAAACATGGCAAATGTTTGAGTGGAGGTGATTAGTTGAGTTGATCTGAGTAATTGAGCAGTAAATTTAGGTAAGTTAACAAATCCAGTTTTTAATTTAACATTGCTGATAATGATGAGATTATTGTTGAATTAACTAATTGAGAGTTGTTGTTTTGTTATGTATTTTTGCAGGATTTTATCATGAAAATGTTGATGTCAGGAACAGCGGCTGTGAGGCAGTATTTGGCTCGTCTCTTCAATGCTGTTGCCTCCCTTTGTGCAGGTTAGTTCTCAACAGCAGCTTAGTTATTTTAATGTTTGTTTTTTTACAACGAATGACATTGTTATGATAATAGTTGGATGAGCTTAGTGATAGAAGTTAGAAGTTGTATCAACCCATTTTACCTGCTGTTTATTGTGGGTACTTAGTTATTTGCGGTGAGGCAATATATGTCCACAGTTTTTTAAAATCCTTTTGTTTTTTATATTTTATTTTGGATATTTGTCACCCATGCAATTAAAAATCAGGTTGGCTTCCCAAGAAAAGCACCTCAGCCGTAGAGCAGTGCCACCCAGGATAAGGGGAATTGGAGCTAAAAGTGCTTGCAGGGATTTAAATTTTTTTAATTTATTTATTGTTATATTTTAAAATTATTTTTTATTTGGCACTCATCCACCTGGGATATGAGCATCAAGACCTTAAATGCTCGCGCAATGAGATGCATTAGTGCACACACTAGACCTCAGGTTATATTCCCAAACCCAAAGTGTAGGGGCATTGAGCTGCATGAGCATCAGGGTTATTCTATTGGCATGCTAGGCAATATGAGCTGCTTTAACCTTGTTTAGACGTCTTTCTCTCTGTCCTCTCTATTGTTCGTTTAGTCACTTGCTTAGCTAGCTGCCATTTCCCCATTGGTCTAGTTCAACCCATTGATTGTTGTCAACATTGGTTGCTGTTCAGGTCGTGCATACCTATCCTTGAACCCTGACCTTTTGCCTGCCCTGATGGAGGCACTGCGTAGTGAGGGCAGAGATCAGAATGACCAGGTGGCCCAAGAGATGGTGCTGGGAGCTTTACAGAAACTCAGCTTGAGGTGGGACATTTCAGACAATATAGTAATAATAATAATAATAATAATAATAATAATAATAATAATAATAATAATAATAATAATAACAACAACAACACAACAACAACAACAACAACAACAACAACAACAACAACAACAATAATAATAATAATAATAATAATAATAATAATAATAATAATAATAATAATAATAATAATAATAACAATAACAATAATAATTACTGTAAAAATAACACTACTAATAATTATTTATTTTGTAAGGCGGAATACTGAACTAACAGCAGTTTACTCAAAGCGCTTACACTCAAGCATAACACAAACACAAAATGCTCAGCAGGCTATAGTAGATAGATGTTAGTGGTGTAAGACTCCAGTCACTATCACCATCATCATCATCATCGTCATCATCATTGTTGCCATTTACTCAAAGCGCTTACACTCAAGCATAACACAAACACAAAATGCTCAGCAGGCTATAGTATATAGATGTTGGTGGTGTAAGACTCCAGTCACTATCACCATCATCATCATCATCGTCATCATCATTGTTGCCATTTACTCAAAGCGCTTACACTCAAGCATAACACAAACACAAAATGCTCAGCAGGCTATAGTAGATAGATGTTAGTGGTGTAAGACTCCAGTCACTATCACCATCATCATCATCATCGTCATCATCATTGTTGCCATCATAACAACACAAGAAGGAGGAATTGGTTGAGTGATGACTTGTTTAGCACTATCCATTGTCCAAGCTCAAGGCATATTCCAACAACAGATGGGAGAAAATTTATTATTGTCTATCTTATACTATCATAACCTATCACATAACTCGTAGTTCGTTGGGGCACCACAGATAATCATTTAACCAGCGTACTCCATCTTTCTCTGTCCTCAAGCAACCCTCATGGCTTTGCTCAGTGTCAAGCCAGTCCATTCTTGAATGTTGTCCTCCCACCTCTTTTTCTGTCCATATCTTCTTCTGCCTCCTTGCACCGTGCCTTGCAGGATGGTCTTTGCAAGGCCTGATGCTCTGGTGACGTGGCCATACCATCAGAGTTTCCGTTTCTTCACCACTGTGAGCAAGTCATAGTGTTGTCGGATGGCCTGTATGATGGTTTGTCGGACTTCATCGTTGGTGATGCTGGGTATAGGAAATGCCCAGAAGTCTTCTATTGCACCTCATATTCATGCCTTGTGTTCTTCGTTGTAGGTCTGCTGTGAGGATCCATGTTTCGCAAGCATATAGGAAGATGGAGGTGACAAGGGAGCGCAGCAGCCTTACCTTGGACTGTAGACTGATGGTCCTGTCTTTCTAAATGGGCTTCAACCTTGTCAGGACAGCAGTTGTTTGTGCGATCCTGGAGAGGACTTCCTGTCGGGACCCATTATCTTATACAATGGTTCCTAAATATTTGAAGCTGTGCACTATGTTGAGGGATTGGCCTTGGACTTTGATCAAGTCAAGTCAAGTCAAGTCAAGACACTTTATTACCCAATGCGGTAAAACATTCAGTCCCTCTGCAACAACAACCTTCCAATGGACATTAAAACATTAAAATACTCTAATAGAGAAAGTTATTTTAAGGAGTAAAGCACAGGCGCACACCCACTCGCAACCCCCACACGCACACGCATACTCACGCATACCCGCATGGGTATCTAAATTAAAACATAATGAGATAAAATACATTAAAGAATCAGAATTGCACCACTAACACATTATCACAACTAATAAATTGGCGTTTAAGTATAACCCCTCATGCTTTGTGGATAACTGAGGACACTGGTACTGAGAGGGCAGCCTCGGGGAAGAAGCTGCGTCTAAACCGGCTAGTTCTAACTTTTAGTGCTCTGAAGCGTTTGCCTGACGGGAGGAGCTCGAACAGATGGTTGGCTGGATGGGATGGGTCGCCAATGATGTTGCTGGCCTTTCTTGCCAAACGCTTGCTGTATAATGATGTCCGTGTTGATGCCATTAGTGTTGTTGGTCATCATTACAGAGGCTTGACACCACCTCCAGAGCCTTTGGAATTGAAATAAGTGCAGAGAAGGCCAAAATTAATGATGACCAACAACACTAATGGCATCAACACGGACATCAAAGTCCAAGGCCAATCCCTCAACATAGTGTACAGCTTCAAATATTTAGGAATCATTGTATAAGATAATGGGTCCCGACAGAAAGTCCTCTCCAGGATCGCACAAACAACTGCTGTCCTGACAAGGTTGAAGCCCATTTAGAAAGATAGGACCATCAGTCTACAGTCCAAGGTAAGGCTGCTGCGCTCCCTTGTCACCTCCGTCTTCCTATACGCTTGCGAAACATGGATCCTGTTCTTGTTCCTCTCCAGCCATTCCATCAATATCCGCAAAACGGAGGTTGGAGATTGGTTTACCCCCTTTGCTGACTGTGCCTTCAGGATCTGCAATGGCATCTGACTTGATGCACTCTAGGAAGATGCTGAAGAGTGTTGGAGAGAGTAGGCATCCTTGATGCACGCCGATTGTTGTTCTGAACCAGTTCCCGATGGTGCTGTTGTGGAGGACTGCACTGGTGGCCTTGTCAGACAGGCTTTTGATGACTTCAGTAATGTTAGGGCTGATGTTGTACACTCTCATGGTTGCCCACAGAGCTACATGCCAAATTCAGTGAAACGTTTTCTTGGAGTCTACAAACACATGATATAGATGTTGTTGGTACTGTAGGTATTTCTTGCAGATTGTTCTGAGATTGAGAATCTGTTTAGTGGTACTTCGCCGTGCCCTGAATCCTGCTTGTTCTTCAGCTATGTTTTGTTAAGCTTGGGGTTTCAACTTGTTGAGTATTATTTTTCAGGAGGACCTTGCTGGGATGGCTGATGAGGTTGATGGTGCAGTAATTTTCACACTCCTGAATGTTACCCTTTTGGGGAAGAGTGATGACAAGCGACTGGGTTTATGGTGTAGGCCACTCCCCACTCTGCCAGATCTTGTTACAGATAATGGTGAGGGTGTCAATCATCGCTTCTCCTCCTGCTTGAAGCAATTCTGCAGGTATGTTGTCCACTCCCACTGACTTCCCCTTCGTCAGCGATTGCACTGCTGCTCAACTTGTTTCTGGATAATTGGGAGGACTTCTTTTGTTCTGGGGACATGTTAGAACTGATGGGTTTCCATTTGGTGTGTGGTTGTAAAGGTCAGAGACCTCTTGGCCTTCTGTAAGGCATATGCCAGACTTGTTTCAGATCCTGGAGACCTTGTACTGTTTAACACTTGTCAGCCGCTTCACAGTCTGGTAGGCCTTGCTGTTGTTCTTGTTCAGACTGTTCTCTATTTCCTGGCATTAATCTTCTAGCCAGTTTTCCTTTGCTGTGTGCATGCCTTTTTGGATGTCATTGTTGATTTTTTGGTAGGCATCAGCTCCCTGTGAGGTGTTCTTTTTCTTTTTAATCTCTCTTCGTTTGTAACACAGATCCTAAAGTTCAGGTGTGGTCTACGGTTTCTTCTTTGGGTGGTGCTTGCCAAGGATCTCATTGGCGTCATCTCTCACAGCTGAGTTGAAGGTGGTGGTCATGGTGTTGACATCTGATTTACTAGTTTACTAATTTCCCAAAATGAGCAGTGGTGCAAATTTCCCTCCAATTGTGGCTTGGAATATTTCTGCCACCTCCGGGTCTTGCAGTTTGTCCTGGTTGAACTTCAGTCTGGTGCACTTTGCTGTTTTTATTCTCTTCAAGTGGCGCCGGAAAGACATCATCTCGAGATCGTGGTCACTTCTAAGGTCTGCTCCTGGAAAAGTGCGAGTCCTGCCAATGTTGGCTCTTGATCTGAAGCGTTTCTTGACAATGATGTAGTCAATGTAGTTGTGATGCTCCCCTCTGGGACTGTTGTTACTGTGAGTGAAATGCAATGAAACTGTACAAAAAGGCTATCATTAAAAGGCAAGTTAAAATCAGTAGTTCTTTGAAGTTGAGGTCGTTGCTGAATAGGTACATCTTTGAGCACTTTCTCAAAACTTGTTAAGTGTCATTGTTTCTAAACAACCAGGGAAATATATCTCTTATGTAATTATTTGTTTTCATAGAAGAATAAGGATCTTTTTCAGATCATTTGGTTTGTATGCATGCATGCATTGTTTAAATCATCTACTATAGAATATATATGGCGTTCTAGCTTTTCAAACTGAAGTTTGGGACCTTTTTAACCCCAGTAGAATTACAAAACAATGACATGGCAGTAGTAAACAGGTGACTGATACATTTCCAATATAACTATACTTCGTTTTATTTTCTTGGGAACCTTAGTTACTGTCAAATTATGTGGCCTACACACCTCTCTTTCTCAGGTAACTGACTCTAATGGAAGCTAATCCTTTCTTGCTCATTTTTGACTGACATGCATAGCAATGTGTCTATGTGTTCACCACCACCACCAACCTCCTCCCCCCACCCACACCCCCAAACCTCTCCAAATAATAAAAGGTTTCCATATTTTTGCACATTTGATATGAGGTGTGCGATATGAGTCCTAAATAGTTCAAAACTAATATTTACAACAAAAAAAAGTCTGTCCATTTGTCCGCTATCTGCCGTCTGCCATCTGCTGTCCATCCGTCTGTGCAAAACTTGCTATATTATAGTTGCTTCATTTTTCAGAACCTATTTCATGTATCACAACCAAACTTGGTAAGACGGTATATATCCGTGAGACCTTCATAATGATCAGTGAATGAATGAACACTTCAAGGTAAAGATCACAGGGTCAGCAGATGTTAGTAAAAAAAATGACAAATGTTCACAAAATTTAACTGTTATCTGTGAAAATTTTTCATTTTTTGACATTGATATTGAACATACATGAGCATCTTAAATCATGTAAAGGTCAAGGTCATTGATGATCAAGGTCATCCTAAGGTCAATGTTTTTTGCATAATACAACTTTTGCTGTAGTTTATTTGATTGTACATTAGTGTCCATTTGGAGCCAGAAGTCAAGGTCATCTCAATGTCAAGATCATCGCAAGTTCAAAGTCAGTGCATGTATTACTTTGCATTTTAATGTCACCAGGTCAGTTTGCTTGGCACTTATTTTCATGTAGAATATTGCAGTGTTTTACCAACCTTATTATCATCAATATTATAATGACTGCTATCTTCTTCTTGCTCGGCCCCTGCTAATAATATTAATATCTTTAAAATAATAATACTATATATCTATCATTCACTTCTTCTTTTAAAAAAATAGTTATTATAATTTATTTATTTATTTTTTTATTTTTTGTTGTTGTTGTTGTTTATGTTGTTTATTGTTATTTTGTTTTTAGCTTCATTTAATTTTCTGCTGTTAGGTATTTCTCTCTTTTGTCCTTTTAGAATGTTGCTCGTCTTCCCTAAATAATATGCTGGCAGACTAAAAGTGATTGTTAACTCTTGATCAAAAAGCAAAAAATTGGAAGTGTGGAAATCACGTTAGGAGATGACAATCGGCTTGTTTGTTTGTATATATAGTTTGGTGTGGGATATTTGCCAAATTTGATTCCAATGAAGTCAGCAAATCTATATTACCCACAATGAAGAGATCATACAGCACCTGCATCTCAGCAAAAGAGAAGTTTAAAACAAATTTTAAAAATAATACTTAAAATCATAAGATAACCAGTACTAAAATACTTTTTTTTTTTAGCAATTAATCTATATACTCTTAACATTTACACACACACACACACACACACACACACACCCACACACACACACACACCATGCAGTCTCTTCCAACTCTGTCATTACTAATGCATACGTTGTTTCCAAGCATTGTAAAATTATGGTCTTCAATAAACAGTGCATGAATTAGCTGCACCTTGTTATGCACCATCTTAGGCATCATCAGAGTGCAGAGGCGCTGGGCGTTTGAAATACAGGTAAAGTATAAGCTTACCCACACACACACACACACACACACACACACACACACACACACACACACACACACTCTTGGACACATTTGCACAAGTTCAATGAGGTCCTGCAATACTGTGCCTACAATCCCTGACTCAGGTGTTTCAAGGGTAATTTTCATCAAATTTTGCGGACCGCTGCCAGAGAGAACTTGCAGACTTGCTTTTTTATGTGCTGACTTCCACGTCAGTAATGTAGCATAAACTCTTCTGTGTTTATCTTGTTTTGTATTATAGTTTGAAAAAGTGACCTCTGACTCACTTTAAAATACAAGTTGTACTGCTTGTTGCTGTTGCTCCTGCTACAATATATTATTTAATGACGATTAAAAACCCTTTATGGTGGTAGTTGTAAAAGAAGATCCTCTGTAAAACAATGCTCATACTGTGAGTAGACATGGCCGAGGCTTACCTCACCTCTCCATTATTTCTGCTGCTGATCGTATAACCTACCAATTATGCTGGTTGATGTAACGTAGTTGGACCTATTGTCTGCCCTTCTTTTTCAGTTCAGGACAGGGAAAGCAATTACGTAATACTTCAAGAAAACCTGCAATCTGTTTAGGACCAGCAGCAGAGATGACGGAGAGGCGATGTAAGCCTCAAACGTTTCGGCTACGCAGTGTAAAGATGGCTCGCCAATGTTTCTTGCCTTTTCTTCAGGGAGAATTATTTATTACAATTGTGATGTTGTTGCGTGTTCAGAAAAATCATCCAGACTGCAATGATAGAACATGGTGTGATCGAATGGCTGATTGGTGTGCTGGAAGACAATGACTCTCTCTCTGACTACACACTGGAGTACTCTGTGGCCTTGCTCATGAACCTCTGCCTGCGCACTGCTGGTATGTATGTACACAGCTAGCTAGATATAATCTAAAGCCGCTTAAGTCTCATGGATTAGTTTATTTTTTATGACAATGGTATTGTGAGCACCTGAAAATATATAGTGGGCATTCGTTGGCCAAACCTACCACTAAGCATGGAAGTTTCAGCTTCTCTTCTGAGCTATGTAAATGAACAACTGTAGAACATCCTATCCTCATCCTATCCTATCCCGTAAATCGGATGTCGTAAGGCACCACAGATGATAGTTTAACCAGCGTACTAAATCTTTCCCTGTCCTCGGCAACCCTGATGGTTTTGCTCAGTGTCAAACCAGTCCATTCTCGAATGTTGTCCTCCCACCTCTTTTTCGGTCTCCCTCTTCTTCTACCTCCTTTGTGCCTTGCAGAATGGTCTTTGCACGACCTGATGCTCTGGTGACGTGGCCATACCATCAAAGTTTCTGTTTTTTCACCACTGTGAGCAGGTCATCGTGTTGTCTAATGGCACTGTAGAACAACCCCTCAAAAACAAATGAATAAATAAATTTATATTAAAAAATCATAGTTTTGAAAAAGAGGTTACTTTTAAAGTTTTTGGGGTTCATCTTATTTTTCCAAAGGGCCGACATTCACTGCAAACACTGAAATGTGATCTATGTTATTTTGGCATTATGACTATGGTGAGGGTACAGACCAAGATCATTTTCACGTTATATTTTGCTATAATTTGTGTTACAGGTAAAAAAAGATGTGTGCCTAATGCTCATCAAACCCTTCAAGTGCTAAGTGATCTTCTGGGCCATGACAACACAGAAGTGAGTCTGTTGTTCATTAAGAACAGTATGAGTATCTGTAGTGTATCTGCAACTTTCAAAATACTTATGATGATGATGATGATGATGATGATGATGATGATGATGATGATGATGATGATGATGATGATGATGATGGTGATGATTGTGATGATGATGGTGATGATGATGATGGTGATGATGATGATGGCTTGTAAAGCACTGGTCTCCTCCACAAAAGGCATGCTCAGGGCACTTGAGAAAAAGAAAACAAAAGTGTCCAGAAAAAATAAAAAGGCTTAGGGTGAAATTATACTGCCACGCACGACTGAAGTGAGGACCGAAAAAAGTCGTGTTCTCTTCTTTATTTCCTATCGGTGATTATACTGACACGACTAGACGTAAAAGGTCGTGCGGATGAAAAAAGACGTGCGGACGTGCAACACTTCTTTAAAACGCGCGGAAGGGCCCGATCTTCTATCGAAGTGTTTCGTTACCATCCGGTCTGTTTCCTGCCAAGTTGGAGGACGAAAGATTGATTGTGGCGGTGCGCTGCAGAAAATTGATATATAACAAAGGGGACAAAAATCACAGCAATCGGGAACTTATTCAAAAAGCATGGGAAAACATTGCTAGGGAAATGGGAAATGAAGGTAAAGGTGATTCTGATGAATACATTTGGATATTGAATTTTGTTTCAACCAGCCCGTTTGCTTATGTTTGGTGTCTGTTATCGAATGAATAATGAATATGGATATACAGTTAGCTTTGAATAGTTTAAATACCTCTACCCTGTCTCTCTGTCTCTGTCTCTGTCTGTCTGTCTGTCTCTCTCTCTCTCTTTCTCTCTCGGGTAGGCATGAATGAGCAAACATGTGCATAGGAGGCTGTGTGTGTGTGTAGGTGTGTGTGTGGGTGTGTGGGTGTGTGTGTTTGAAAGTGCATCCCAGATACATTGATACATTGATTTTGATTAGTCATTGTTTTATTGTTGCACTGCCACAGAACAATTTTTCGTCTCTCTCTCTCTGTCTCCATGTCTATCTGTTTCTTTGTCTCTCTTTCTCTCTCTCTCTCTCTCTCTCTCTCTCTCTCTCTCTCTCTCTCTCTCTCTCTCTCTCTCTCTCACTTACCCCCGTTGGAGTGCCGGGGGTTTCAGTATAAATAGTACCCCCACTTTCTGGAAATTTAGTGCTTTAAATTCCCACTGTCGCTGTCTTTCTCATTTGCTCTTTCTTATTCCTGCTCTGTCAGGCTATCAATCTGCTATACTATCTTCTTCTTCGCTAGATCAGTGACCTACCTTTTTTCTTGAAAACTCTTCCTGGACAAGACTCCTTGTTTGTGTATGAGGTCTGTTGGATCAGCTTGGGAATGTTGGACGCTTTCTGCCGGGTGGTCACTAGGGCTTCCTATGATGTTATTATTTAGCAATATAGGCATTTTATATGTATGTGTTTTGTTGATAATTTATAATGATGTTTATATTCTATTTTGTTTTTGTTTTGTAACCGGGGGTTTGATTAGTTGGGGTAAAGCCTCAGCCGTCCCCTGCGTGGGATGTCTTTATTGTAAAGTGACTGACCGGTGGAGGGCATTCAATTTTCCAACTAGGGTTGTTTCAGCAGATCTTTTATGCGGATCGGGGGCTGTCCGGTCCTGATTTGGCTCGGAAGAGTCCGCTGGACCTAAAGCAACAATCAATCAATCAAAACTCTCTCTCTCTTTCTCTCTCTCTCTCTCTCTCTCTCTCTCTCTCTCTCTCTCTCTCTCGTGTAGGCATGAATGAGCAAACATGTGCATAGGAGGGTGTGGGTGTGTGTGTGTGTGTGTGTGTGTGTGTGTATGTGTGTGTTTGAAAGTGCATCCCAGATACATTGATACATTGATTTTGATGATAGTCATTGTTTTATTGTTGCACTGCCACAGAACAATTTTTCGTCGGACGAAGTCGCGCGGACCTATATGATCACCACTTCCGACCTAGCTGCCCGTCCGTTTCGGTCCGCACTTCAATCGTGCGTGGCAGTATAATTTCAGCCTTACATGATGGGTTCAGGCACTGCAAAGATTCATTTTGAGTTGTGTGTGAAAATGTGCCACTGTGCCAACAGATTTTGTTTTGTTTTGTTTATTAATGTAAAATTGCTGACGATCAGATATGTACTTGCATGTGAGTTTGAGTACAATCCTACCACTACAACTATATGTTGTAAATATGATTTGAACGGGCAGCTTATTGCACACATTGCTATTCTTTATGACAGTGTTCTTTATCAGTAATAATTGTTGTTTTTGTCCCAGATCCGGCCTTATGTGAATGGTGCACTGTACAGCATTCTGGCCATTCCTAGCATCAAGGAAGAGGCAAAGGCAATGGTCAGTATCTCCATCAATGTAATCTCTTTTATATCGTGTGTTTGCCGCTCAAGAGCTGCTCTCCAGGCACTGGTGCAGACATGCCTACCTGTACGGATACTTGTTTCACAGTCCGGAAAAAAATAAAAAACAACATTGGGTAAAAAAATCGAACTCGTTGGTTTGTGGTAATGCATCGCGTGACGTTTTTTCCGACAGCTGAACTTGATTTAATGCTGCAATGCGCAGTCGCAGTAGAGGCACGTGACATCAAAAGTATGATTTGTGCCAAACAGTTTGGCATCTCCGCCGGTGGTACGAACAACATCCAGTGGCACGTGGAAGGCCCACAGCATATCAAGAATTACGAGGCTTTGGAGAAAAATAGAAGATTGTGGCAGCAAATCAATCTATCACTGGATTCTTCGCATAATATCAAAAAGGATGAGTGCAAAAACAATAGGTAGTAAAAGTAAATACGGAAATCGTAATAGTATTACTGAAATTTGAAAAAGCTAATACTGAAACTTCAAATTGAGGATAGGTAGTCCTGCTGGTGGTCCAAACATGATCTAACTCAAGCCACCTAGGGCGCAAACTTGCAGCCTTAATGCTGAACATGCTTTAGTGGCATGGATTTCAGTGCTTTATACAACCCCAATACAAATGTAAATCCTATCCCTATCCTGTCACGTAACCCGGAGGTCGTAGGGGCACCACAGATGATCGCTTAACCAGCATACTCCATCTTTCTCTGTCCTCAGCAGCCCTGATGGCTTCGTTCAGTGTCAAACCAGTCCATTCTATAATGTTGTCATTCCTCCTCTTTTTCGGTCTCCCTCTTCTTCTACCTCCTTGCACTGTGCCTTGCAGAATAGTCTTTGCAAGGCCTGATGATCTGGCGACGTGGCCATACCATCGGAGTTTCTGTTTCTTCACCGCTGTGAGCAGGTCATCGTGTTGTCCAGTGGCTTGTGTGATGGTCTGTCAGACTTCATCGTTGGTGATGTGTTGGGTATAGGAAATGCCCAGAAGTCTTCTGTAGCACCTCATCTCCATGCTTTTTATTCTTCGTTGGAGATCTGCTGTGAGGGTCCATGCTTCACAAGCATATAGGAAGATGGAGATGACAAGGGAGCACAGCAGTCTTACTTTGGAATGTAGACTGATGGTCCTGTCTTTCCAAATTGGCTTCAACCTTGTCAGGGCAGCAGTTGTTTGTGCGATCCTGGAGAGGACTTCCTGTCGGGACCCAATGTCTGATACAATGGCTCCTAAATATTTGAAGCTATGCACTGTGTTGAGGGATTGGCCTTGGATTTTGATGTCCATGTTGATGCCATTGGTGCTGTTGGTCATCATTTTGGTCTTCTCTGCACTTATTTCCATTCCATAAGCTCTGGAGGTGGTGTCAAGCCTCTGTACCAGCTGTTCAAGTTTTTGTTCGTCTCCAGCCTATCCATCAATGTCATCCACAAAACGAAGATTGGAGATTGCTCTACCCCCTATGTTGACTGTGCCTTCATGATCTGCAAGAGCATCTGACATGATGCGCTCTAGGAAGATGTTGAAGAATGTTGGAGCGAGTAGGCATCCTTGACGCACACTGATTGTTGTTCTGAACCAGTTCCCGATGGCGCTGTTGTGGAGGACTGCACTGGTAGCCTTGTCATACAGGCTTTTGATGACTTCAATAATTTTAGGTCTGATGTTGTACACTTTCATTGTTGCACATTAGAGCTGCATGCCAGACTCGGTCAAACGCCTTCTTGAAGTCTATGAACACATGATATAGATGTTGTTGGTGCTGTAGGTATTTCTCACAGATTATTCTGAGGTTGAAAATCTGTTCAGTGGTACTTCGCCCTGCCCTGAATCCTGCTTGTTCTTCAGCTATGATTTGTTCAGCTTGGGGTTTCAACCTGTTGAGTACAAATTTTAAATCCTGTATATATTTGAGTATTATTTCATTTTTAAAAAGTAATTATAACAATAATAATAATAATAATAATTATTATTATTATTATTATTATTATTATTATTATTATTATTATTATTATTACTAAGAATCCAGGCTAATTTGATGCAGATGTTTTATTCACAGGGCATGGAAGAAATTCTGCGGTGCTTTATTAAAGACAGCCATCCCGAAATGAATCGACAGATTGAGTACATCATCGATCAGCTCAACAAAAGTAAATGAGCTTTGTTTTATTGGTATCATTGTTGTTTCCTTCAAACTGTACACACAGCTATACAGTTAGTTATCGCAAGTAGAAAAATGTTCAACTATTTATTTATTTATTTACTTCTTTTGATGGTTGTTATAGAGCTGCTCAAGGAGCAGGCGATACAGGATCTAGCGCAAACCGCACCAGGCATATATATGTCTCATGCCAAGATGATTGAGCACTATCCTGGGCGGCAGGTGATGGGGGGATTGGACCTAGTGCTTGCTAAGTGTATTTTTACAGCTGGCACTCAATCTCCTGTCTAGGGCAGAGCATTAGGAGCTTTCAAGTCTGTGCAATGGAATGTGTGCATGCATAGCTTACACCTTGCTTTACACTGTCATCCGGTAGTAGGGTCTGGGGCTTGCCTGTGCATTAGGGCCATTTGATTTTTTATTTTTGGGGGGCACACCCAGTAAAGTGGTGACAAAACACTGCTTGCTTTAAGCTCCTGTCAGACCTACCCATTGTCATAAGATTTACCCAGTCAGACCTACCCATTGTCATAAGATTTACCCGGTCAGACCTACCCATTGTCATAAGATTTACCCGGTCAGACCTACCCATTGTCATAAGATTTACCCGGTCAGACCTACCCATTGTCATAAGATTTACCCGGTCAGACCTACCCATTTTCATAAGATTTACCCGGTCACACGCTGTACAACAAGCTTACGATAAAATCTTAAGCGAATCCATCATAGATTCAGAGGATAGAACATGTTCTAATTCCTGCAATGAAATCATAAATTTGGACCAATCAGAACATGCTGTGGCATCCTTGACATTGCGACTGAAGAAAAGGGCCAACCCCACAACACAAGGTTGTCATTGGATCAAAGAGCAGAATAAACCCCGAGTGTCTCTCTCCTCCCGATCCATGGTCCTACCCCCATCGACAGATGTTTTCGCCCCATCTGCTACTAAAACTGCTAAATAGGGCAAAAATTCTCTCTTACTTTTCGAACTGCTCTAAATGGAACTTTTGGCCATAGCTTTTACAACATGTAGCCTACGTGGCAACAAGGGAGAGCACTAAAGGAACAAGGAAAGAGGCCTATGAGTGAGCTGCAGCCAAAACCAACTTGCGCCTCTGTTGTATGGAATTAACTTTAGTGTGTGACCGGTTGCTTCGTGCTATCAGTTCAGATATTAAATGGCATGGAACAAATTGTATGATTTAATCTCTAGGTCTAACTGGGCCTTTAAATAACACAAAGTTGTGGATTGTTGACAGGATGTTTACATTTATCTCCTCATATTTATGTTTCAGATGAAAATAACGCAGACTACATGTCAGATGATGAGGAAGAAGATGATGAGGATGAAGATCAGGATGCCCTTGAAGCCGACCTTGACAAGAATGAGGTAGTGAAGTCTCAGCCTGGTGAGTTGGCAGGGGAGGCTTTACTCATTGCCAATTTTCCCCTCTCTGCACCACCTGCCACCTCACAAGGCAGGAAGAAGGTAGGATGATGTTTGTAGTGAATGTAGTTTAGTGTAGTGTTGTGTAATGTATTGTAGTGTGTTGTAGTGTGTTGTAATGTATTGTAGTGTAGTATGTTGTAGTGTATTGTAGTGTTGTGTAGTGTGTAGTGTAGTGTATTGTAGTGTGTTGTGTAGTGTGTTGTAGTGTTTTGTAGTGTAGTGTGTTGTGGTGTTGTGTAGTGTAGTGCAGTGTAGCATAATGCAGTGTAGAGTAGTATAGTATAGTGTAGCGTAGTGCAATGTAGTGTAGTATGGTATAGTGTAGCGTAGTGCAATGTAGTGTAGTATGGTATAGTGTAGCATAGTGCAATGTAGTGTAGTATGGTATAGTGTAGCGTAGTGTAGTATAGTATAGTGTAGCGTAGTGCAATGTAGTGTAGTATGGTATAGTGTAGCGTAGTGTAGTATAGTATAGTGTAGCATAGTGCAATGTAGTGTAGTATGGTATAGTGTAGCGTAGTGCAATGTAGTGTAGTATGGTATAGTGTAGCGTAGTGTAGTATAGTATAGTGTAGCATAGTGCAATGTAGTGTAGTATGGTATAGTGTAGCGTAGTGCAATGTAGTGTAGTATAGTATAGTGTAGCGTAGTGCAATGTAGTGTAGTATAGTATAGTGTAGCATAGTGCAATGTAGTGTAGTATGGTATAGTGTAGCGTAGTGCAATGTAGTGTAGTATGGTATAGTGTAGCGCAGTGCAATGTAGTGTAGTATGGTATAGTGTAGCGTAGTGCAATGTAGTGTAGTATGGTATAGTGTAGCGTAGTGCAATGTAGTGTAGTATGGTATAGTGTAGCGTAGTGCAATGTAGTGTAGTATGGTATAGTGTAGCGTAGTGCAATGTAGTGTAGTATAGTATAGTGTAGCATAGTGCAATGTAGTGTAGTATGGTATAGTGTAGCGTAGTGCAATGTAGTGTAGTATAGTATAGTGTAGCGTAGTGCAATTTAGTGTAATGTAGTGTGTTGTATTGTAGTGTAGTGTTGTAGTGTAGTGTTGAGTTTAGTTTAGTGTTGTAGTGTATAGTAGTTTAGTTTAGTGTTGTAGTGTATTGTAGTGTTGTGTATTGTTGTGTAGTGTTGTAGTGTTGTTGTAGTGTAGTGTATTGTAGTGTATTGTAGTGTTGTATAGTGTATTGTTGTAGTGTAGTGTAGTGTATTGTAGTGTGTTGTGGTGTAGTGTAGTGTAGTGCAATATAGTGTAATTTAGTGCAATGTAGTGTAGTGTAGTGTGTTGTAATGTAGTGTAGTGTAGTGTAGTGCAATATAGTGTAATTTAGTGCAATGTAGTGTAGTGTAGTGTGTTGAAATAGTGTATTGTAGTGTAGTGTGATATAGTGTAGTGTAGTGTAATGTAGTGGAGTGTAGTGTGTTGTAGTGTATTGTAGTGGAGTGTAGCATGTTGTAGTGTAGTGTGGCAGAGTGTAGTGTTGTGTGTTGTATTGTAGTGTAATGCAATGTAGCGTAGTGTAGTGTAGTGCAATGTAGTGTAGTGTGGTGTAGTGCAATTTAGTGTAGTGTGGTGTAATGTTGTGCAATGTAGTGTAGTGTAGTGCAATGCAGTGTAGTGTAGTGCAATGTAGTATGGTGTAGTGTAGTGTAGTGCAATGTAGTGTACTGTAGTACAATGTAGTGTAGTGTAATGTAGAGTAGTGTAGTACAATGTAATGTAGTGTAGTGCAATGTAGAGTAGTGTAGTACAATGTAATGTAGTGTAGTGTAGTGCAATGTAGAGTAGTGTAGGGTAGTATAGTGTAGTGTAGTGCAATGTAGAGTAGTGTAGGGTAGTACAATGTAGTGTAGTGCAATGTAGAGTAGTGTAGGGTAGTACAATGTAGTGTAGTGCAATGTAGAGTAGTGTAGGGTAGTACAATGTAGTGTAGTGCAATGTAGAGTAGTGTAGGGTAGTACAATGTAGTCTAGTGTAGTGCAATGTAGAGTAGTGTAGGGTAGTACAATGTAGTGTAGTGTAGTGCAATGTAGTGTAGTGTAGTTAAGTTTACAATATGACAGTGTTGTTAATTTTTGTTTGTGTGTGATGTTTGAGGTAGATATTTTAATAAAGATTTGTGATTGTGATTGATTTGGCAGAGGCAAATAAAGGTTTTATTGTTATCCTGTTCATTGCCAGTTGATGTCCTACTTTTATCACTCTCATTTTAAACCAATGGATCGACCATATGGCAGCTAAAGAATAATAAACAATCTTGCATTTTGGAGATAAGTCATCAGTTAAAGGAATATGTATCTATTAATCTGTTGTATTGTCCATGCTGGTGAAATGGTCGAATGCCAGAACAAGTCCTCTTGCTTTAATTTGTGTGTATGTGTTTGTGCAGACAGTGGTTCCCGTAATGCAGCAGGATCAGCCCTTGCAAAGACCTGTGACTCCTGGTCAGCGCCGTGGCAACGAGTCAGTCAGGGAGACAGTTGCTTCCAGGTTAGATAGAGAAAAAGTAGATTTTGAAGTGATTTATTATGATAGTGATAAACAGCCGATTTGTTGCTTTTATGATTCATAATTAATATTTATTTTCTTTGGAATAGTTTTCAGAAACATGATTCCATCTACAAACATTCTGACTGGTTTCAGGAAATTTATTATAATGTATAACTTGTATATCAAGTTTCTAATAGTATAGGACTGTTCATCAAATTCCTAATAGTATAGGACTGTTCATCAAGTTTTAATAGTATATGACCGTTCATCAAGTTCATAATAGTATATATGACTGTTCATCAAGTTCCTAATAGTATATGACTGTTTATCAAGTTTCTAATAGTATATGACTGTTCATCAAGTTCCTAATTCCTAATATTATATGACTGTTCATCAAGTTTTTAATAGTATATGAATGTTCATCAAGTTCCTAATAGTATATGACTGTTCATCAAGTTCATTACATGCATGTATCTCATTCCATAAAGTTTTGTGCCTAATTTTTATTAACCCTTAGCCTGCTGACATGTTTTTTCTGCTCTGTGCTAAAGAAAATTTTGACTTACGATTAAAAACACACATGCCTTATTACATATGCCATTGTTGCTAAACTATTACACCTAGATATATAAAAGTATATATCAAATGAAAGGAAATTGAATAATTTTAAAGATTCCAAAGAACAGACACAAAAAAGTGTAAGATTGTTGGTTAGTACAATTATGGGATGGAAAGTTAGGGGCATGAGCAAACAAATTCACTCTCACTCAACTGCACATCCATTCTTGAAGTCATACGCAAAGAATTGCAAAATAGAAATAAGATTTATTACCCAAAATTATGTGAACCAAAATGGACTATAATCAAAGTCTGATAAATACAGAAATAGTCTGTGTAAAAGGATACTAATAATATTATTATAGATCTAGTGAAAATAACAAAGATTTTTTTCACCTACCATCCTCTGCTAAAGATTGTAGGCAACGATCTTCTTCTTCGTCCGAATCATAATCACTCCCTCCAGCCTCAGTCAAATAAACATCATCACCCGCATCAAAATCTTTATCCCCACTATCATCATCAAAGTTTTCTTCCTGAAACATTTGCTCCACCTCTTCTGCCGTGTATGTTATGCGTGCCATGATGGCGACGAACGAGGCAGAAAATTTTGCCAGCAACAAGTGCTTCGACGCGTGCTTTTTGTTTAAAAATTACCTCTAAACCAAAAGATTTTTCTTTCCAAAACATTACAGTTGAAGGGAAACAACTTTTGTTTTATAATCATGACCAAGGATTTATTTTATAAACGCTTTTACCTCCCTTATACTATCACTCGTACAACGTACGTAGACATCGCATTAGGCTTGTGTTAAACACCTCGTACTACGTACGTAGACAGCGCAGCCTAAAGGTTAACAGAGAGTAAAAACAACTGAGCAAAATTCCTCAAATCAGCACTTTTTACGTATTCATCATCGATTAAAAAATGAAATAAAATCGCAGTAACTGATATCAGCAATAACTCTAATAATAATAATACTGGATGCTATATACGCGCCTTTCCCCAAATCAATCAGGCTCAAAGCGCGGCAATGTGTTCCAACATACACGCTCACCTGTCTCATCCACTCTCACACACACACACACAAACAAGTACACATCCATCACTCAAACAAGTGGTGTAAAGGCGGGGAGATCGCTATTGGAAAACAGAGAGAAAATCGAATTTTTAGTTTTGACATTTTTATATTGACTGCGTCCAGTACCATTACTGAAGGGGGTGGAGGAAACCTATGACCAAGCTTGCAGGATGGGACTTTGATTTGTTTATTTCAGGACTTTTTTGTTTGCTCTCTTTCACCATTGCTGTAAGCGCTATGAGTTCTTGTAAGGAATGGTGCTGTACAACTCTCTATCTGTCATCATCATCATCATCATCATCATCATCATCATCATCATCATCATCATCATCATCATCATCATCATCACCATCATTTTTCCAAAGCCTGACACAGACTGCTTAAGCCCAACTAAAATGCCTTCACCATACATGGTTCTAGGTACATCAGCATTATTTGCACACACAAAAACAACTTCGAATTCTAATAAGCGGCATTTTTTCATTGACAGACTGGCACTGTCAAGGGCGAGTAACCCACCAGAGGCATCAAGTCGTCCCACCACAGGTAGTAAGGACATGACCATGCGCCCTCCCACTCGCAGTGGATCACGACCAGTCAGCCAGGAATCAGGCATAAGTATGCAGTGTCATCTTGTTATTAATGTTTTGAAATGTATTTCCATATTTAAAGTATAATTACAAACAAATGCTAGCAGTTCTCTGTTGTATTCCATTTGTTTATTTAGTTTGGCTGTTTGTGAGTGTCCTATGTTGATGTTAGTTTTCGATTACATTTGTCACTCATGCAGGCAAATTCGGTTGCCTCCTCAATTATCAACAATCTAAAAACATTAGTTGTTTTGGCAAACGGAGATTGTTAGGTGGATAATGTGCAAGAAATCCTGTTTGCAATACCTTGTTTTTATGAATGCAAATGGAGTTCTTGCACAGTTTAGCTTCAATCCAATCCAATCTAACGTCTTCTTGTATGGCACACAACTCCAAGTCACTGAGACATGCTCGGGGCGCAAGGAAAATGTACCAGTTACAGTGGTGAAAATAGGTAGGCCTTGAGCTTTTGTCAAAAAGAGTGGACATCTGTTGCCCATTTAATATCCTCTGGTATCAAATTCCAGAGGGTAGGTGCAGCATTTCTGAATGACCTGGCCCCATATCGCTTCTTTTGAGTGCCCTTTCTTTTACAGGCACTACAAGCTGTAATGTTGACGATGAGTAGAGAGTGCAAGCAGGAACATAAATGCTAATCAATTCTTGGAAGATATTCAGGAGCTGTTTTGTTGACACTCTTATATGTAATAAAGAGGATTTTATAGTCAATTCTCTTTGCAACAGGAAGCCAGTGCAGGGAGTTATAAAAGCAGAATACGTTTTCTTCTGTTGGCTCTAGTAACCATGCATGCAGCTGTATTCTTTATCTTCTGAAGATGATTGATTTGTGAGCAGGGCAAACTTTTATTGTGTGTGCTACTCAAGTTGTGAGTAAAACAACCAATCAAAACATTTTTCAAATATTAGACACTAAAAAATGTATGACTACATGAGCAAAAAATGGTAATCTCTTAGCAGGAATTAAACATTATTTTTTTGCAATTTTAATCTCAACCTCGGACAAATGTTACAGCAGAAAAAGACACTCCTCCCTTCCCCCCCCCCTACACCCCACCTATAATAAAAACAACAAAAGCAGTTAAGTTTTAATAGTTTAGTTTGGCTGTGATACCACATCATTCAAACATCATTGCATTATGAAAGAATCGGCATGACATTTTGGTAAAAAGAACTTCATTCTGTATCCAAAAAATGTTTGAGTGATCAGATTGAATGCACAGCTCAGTTGTCCTATTTGATTTCAGAAGCATATGGAGTGCGACCACCCAGTCAGCAGAGTGAGAGGGCTTCACGGCCATCCACCAAAGCTATGGACAAACTGGGAACTGGTGCAAAGTTAGTATCATTTTGACTGCAATATTATTGCTTCTAGTTTTCTATACAAGCCTGGCCTATGTGTAGACCGATTCCCAATCTCAGCATTCAAAGATTTGGTGAGTTCAGTGCTGCAGTTGGCTTTTGTACCCATGAACTGACCTACCTGACTGGCAAGGGTAAATCATGCGAAGTCTGGACACATGCCCCTATAGCAACTATGGCCGAAACCAAAGTGGAAGTAGCTGACCTAGTGTCTAATGGGTAGCATCTAACTATCTGGGTATGACAACAAACAGTGAGCCATTGTGAGAGTCATCAGGTAAAAAATTATAGAAAAATTGTTATAAACATGTATATTTCATTGTAAAAGTCATGTTGGTTATTGTTTGTCAAGACTTACAACAACAGTACACAAAGCAAAGTGTTTGCTTGTGAAACAAGATGAAAATATTAATTTATTAATTGTTTGCTAAAATGTTCAACACACGGGAGGCACGGTGGCCTAATGGTAGAGCTTTGGCTTGCGGATCTGAAGGTCCCGGGTTCGAGCCCAGACCGGGGCATTGTGTTGTGTCCTTGGGAAAGACACTTTACTCCCGTTTCCTACTCCTACGGATGAGAGTATAAACCGAGGTCTAGTCCGTGTCGCATACATTCCATCATAATGGACTTTAAAGATCCTGATGCTCATGTCTTAGACGGGTGAGTGCCGGTGACAAGAACACACCCAGCATGCACCTAGGTCCTTCTCCCCCATCCTGTTATTACGATGTGCCCAAAGGCTGCAAGTTGGCGCCTCGGGCGGCTTGAGTTAGATCCTGTATCGGCCAGCGCCTTGAGTCGCCAAGTACGGCAAGATATGTGCGCTATAAAAATCCTCCATAATAATAATAATAATAATAATAATAACAAACAGAAGTTTTAGTTTTGCTTACAAGTTTATGAGTAGGGATTTTTTTTCTTTCCAATATGCAAATGAATTATAATGTGTGACTGTATTCATTTGCTAATGCTGCTAAATATTACTTGCTCCTTTAATCACCCTTTTTTGTGTGAGATATATGCATTATATAAATCTATGTATTATTATTATTATGTACCTGTGTTTGCAGTGTTCAAGAATACAAACAAGCATTTGGTTCGAAGCCAAAGATCCCTCGCACCCCTGATCCTAACGCTTCTTCTAGCCGTCCATCCACGCGCAATTCTGTCAAAGACATTCCACCACCACAACCACAGTACTCCCAATCTGAACCCAGACCCACTTCTTCAGGAAAATCAGGTAGCCATTAGATAATACATCTTGCTTATTGCATTACATATTACGTACAATGAACCAAGCTTGAAGACATCTTCCCTGGCACAATTTACCATAGACATCTTTTATAGGAAAGTAAATGTAAACCTACCTTCTATTGAGATGTTTCAAACCATTTAGTGTTAGCCCTCATTTAGCCCTTACAACATGGGGGACAACAGCAAATACTTCAGCAGCTGAGGCTATTTGCTGTTTTCCTTCATGTTCTTACTTCATGTTGTTGCACCTAATACGATTTACTTTAAACAGTATCTTCAGTACTTATTCATTATTTGTCTTTCATTCAACTACAGCGGTTGTGAAGGTTTTGATGTTGTTTCAACAAAATGCATTTTAAAGCATGGTTGGTGTGTGTGTTTGTCAAAAACCTCTCCTTAGAATACAGAATTGCAGTTGTTTAGTGCAGTGGATTCTTCTGCCTTTGTTTATTTGGTTCTTTATTATTTAATTTATTCTTTATTTATTCCTTTTATTTCTTGGTTCGTTTTTATGTGTGTTGTTTTTACAAAAATACTTCGTTAATATGTTTTTAAATAATACTGCGGTTGTTGTTTATTGCTATGAATAACTTAGTGTTGTATGCTTGTTTTATTAGTCTCCTCATAACAGAAGCTTGTTCCCCTCTTCAGGTAAACTGTTTTCTATAATGTTAAACCCATGAGTAACTGTTGCTTTCTCTACTGTCCAATGCAATTGTTCTGTTCATGATAGCAGATGTTCATGTCATACTAGGAAATCTTGTAGAATCTATATCCTAGTCTGATAGAATGCTAGGACATTTAATACAAAAACTATGAAATCTGATAAAAAAAACAAAAAAATTGATAGAATACTAGGAAATCTGATAGAAGGCTACTAAATTTGATATACTAGAAAACCTGATAGAATACTAGGAAATTGATATACTAGGAAATCCTTTAGAACACTAGAAAATCTGATAAAATGATAGGAAATCTGACAAAATGGTCAAAATCTTACATTCTGTTTGCGACTGGAAGATGGATTGGAAACTAAATACTACTGGGTACAACAATATTATTATCGACACGGAGAACTTTAATATACACACAAATAAGAGTTAGTAATGGTTAGGATGGATCTATCAGCATCACATCAGTTTTAGCAGCTTTCAAGGCAAATGTTGCTCAAAGTTAAGGAATTATGACATTTTATTGTTTGAATTTTGTCTGATTTTTTTTCTGTTGACATTTTTTTCTTTTTGTCACAAACCTAAAGGACTTATTCTTTTGCTATGATGAATACCCAATGCACGTACTAGGAAAATTGCATGCAAACAGACCCAAGAAAGAATAAACGGGCAAAGTAGAAAGAACACATTAAGAGAGGCTTCACGACCTGTACCATTGCCTATTATCCTCTAAAATTGTATTGGACTGTAGATTACACTTGCTGCTTTGGATCAGTTAGTATTGACCTGTTGCTGTTTCCTTGTATTTACACTGCAGAGCTGCCAACCCCTACGGAACGTCCGTAGTTTCTCCGGAAAATGTTCTTTAATTCCGCAACTACGCCATTTCAAGAAATACTACGGAAGAAAAATTTCAAAGCATACCTATTTTTTTACAAGTATCGAAACAAAGCCGCGAGAGACGTAGGCCTACTAGGCTTTCGTCAATATCATAGACTTTCGTATAGCGCTTTGCGTGTGCGCTATTTTTAGCTCAGCAGCCACTGCGCGGTAGACTGAGAGAGAGAGAGAGACCACAGTCATGTCCTGTGATCCCCGTGTCCTCAAGTCAAAGTTCCAGGGACGCCCTTGCTACCAGGCAGATTTGCCAGTAGAACTGCTACAGAGATGCAAGAGGGCAACTGTTTCTGCCCTAGCAGAAGAAAAGCCCTAACATGTCTATGCCTGTAAAACCTATAACTGACAATGTTTTGTTGTGTTTTTTTAAATATAAATAGCAGCTTTAACAATTTCGTTTTAAACCAATGCAGTATCCATGCCATTAGTACATGTAGTGAGCCATTGGGTTAGCTTTTCCGAACAAAATGTTAAAACTGTTTTTTTTTTTTTTCAGGAACATTTCTATCATTTTAAAAATAAATATTTGAAAGTTAATGCTTTTTGTGTTGGTGTTTGGTTTTTATTTAAGCTAATATCAACATTTTAAATAATGCTCATTTTATCATGTGAAAATTCTTGTTCGTACATTTGCTACTGAAATTGAGCTGAAACTACTGATATTTTTCTTTGTTTGCTACTGAAATTTTTTTTAGGGGTTGGCAGCTCTGACACTGTCACTTTGTCCTATTCAATCAATGTATCCACCATTGTTTCTCTTTACTTGTTTACGGTTTGACATTGAAGATCACATATATTGAGTGGAATTGAAGTGCAAATATGTGCAGTCATTCTCTATAAAATGAAGAACAAGGCAGTTTGAATTGAGGCGTGCAGAAAAACAGATTTATTAAACACTAGTGGTTTTTGTACCCTGGCAAGCCAGGGTACACATGATGCTGTTTAAAATGTAGACAGAGAGAACTTTTGTCTGCGAGTTTCATTTGGACGATGATATCTCCCCGTCCCCCCCCCCCATGATGCCTCATCATACCCCCTTGATACCTCCCCGAACCCACTTGATACCTCCCCATACTCCCTTGATTCCTTCCATACCCCCTTGGTTCCTAACTGTACCCTCCTTGATACTTCCCCGTTGATCGTTTCGCAGGTATGGATGAAAGGAATCGACCATCACCATACCCCCTTATACCCGTATCCCCTTTATGCCTACCCATGCCCCTTTAAACCTACCCGTAGCCCCCTTTTACCTACACATACCACCCCATCCCGATCCTTGGTAGTAATAATAATAATAATAATAATAATAATAATAATAATAATAATAATAATAATAATAATAATGAATATAGAATAATACAAATAGAAATCAGAAAAAACACCAAGGTTTTAAAATAAAATTTGATATAAGATAGTATAATTGTTATTATAAGAATAATAATAATTATTATTATTAGTTTATAAGTAATAATAATAATAATAATAATAATAATAATAATAATAATAATAATATTGAATATAGAATAATACAAATAGAAATCATAAAAAACACCAAGGTTTTAAAAGAAAATTTGATATAAGATATAAGATATAATAATAATAATAATAATAATAATAATAATAATAATAATAATAATAATAATAATAATAATAATAATAAATTAAAGGTAAAAAGCCTAAATTAAAAAGAAAAATATCCATATTTTAGTGTACTAAAAAAAAAAATAAGGGGGCCAGGTGAGATTTGAATTTCGGTCGCACTGCACGGGAGGCGAATGGTTTTATTAACTAAGCTACCAACGCTTCCTAGAAATACCATCAATTTTTTGGTCTATACGGGAAAACATGCTGAAACCTCAATTTGATTTTTAATGGAAGCACGCGGAATGAGGCTATTACAGTTTGTGGACATTTTGTTTATTTATTTATCCCAGAAACGGTTAAACGATCGGTAAGGAAATGTCGGCTAAAACGATTTCGCTGGTTTTGAGCACACAGCAGGCCTACTACTACTACTACTACTACTACTACTACTACTACTACTACTACTACTACTACTACTACTACTACTACTACTACTACTACTACTACTACTACTAATAATAATAATAATAATAATAATAATAATATTGAATATAGAATAATACAAATAGAAATCATAAAAAACACTAAGGTTTTAAAAGAAAATTTGATATAATAATGATAATAATAATAATAATAATAATAATAATAATAATAATAATAATAATAATAATAATTTATTATTATTATTATTATTATTATTATTATTAGTTTATTAATAATAATAATAATAATAATAATAATAATAATAATAATAATAATAATAATAATAAATAACAATAAATTAAATCTAAATTTTAAAAAAATATCCATATTGTAGTGTTAAAAAAAAAAAAAAAAAAAAACTTTAAAAAAATATATGGCCCGCGTGAGTATCGATATTGGGTCGCCCGAAACTGTAGGCGAAAGATTAAACCACTAAGCTACGAAGGCTTCTTAGAAAAACAATGAATTTTTTGGTCTATATGGGAAAACATGCTGAAACCTCAATTTGACTTTTAATGGAAGCGCGCGGAATGAGGCTATTGCAGTTTGTGGACATTTTGTTTATTTATTTATCTCAGAAACGGTTAAACGTTCGGTAAGGAAATGTCGGCTATAACGATTTGGCTGGTTTTGAGCACACAGCAGGCCGATCAGCAGCTCTCAGCACCTGCCCAGATCAGCGTCCATAGGAGACAAACTTTATAGTAGTGGCGAAGAAGGACTTCCGGCTAAGCAATTTATATATATAGACTAATGAGAAGTCCACCATAAGCATATAGAGCTGCTTAGTGTGCTACTTTAAATTGCCTTACATAAATCAATAAATACATAAGTTCTCACCACTCCGTTAATATCCGTCACACAATATAATACCATACTGGTATCCAGAGACTGCATGATTTGTTGAAACTTAACAAAAGTACCTTTGGCTTTTAAAAAAATAGACAGATGACAAAAAAAAAAAAAAGACAAAAAAAAGGATTGTCCAACGAGTAAGTAAGCGGCACAATTTTGGTTGTCCGCATCTGGCAAGCAGGCCATTCACATTATTTTGTTGTTATATATAAGCGCTTTTGCAGCTCAAAGTGTTTCTAGTTTTACCTACAACTTGCTTGCTTGTTGTTTCTGCCACTCACTCATCTAGGCATCGGGATATGTAAAGCCTGTGCATGCTACACAATGCATGCGTTCACAGACAAGGCTGAGGTCTGAAAGAGTAGATTCCAGCAGCCCTAGACAATAAATAATATATGAATAAAAAACAAAACACGTTAAATATTTCATATCTACACTTGTGTTTCTGCTCACTGTTGATGTTTATATTACAACACTGACTGTTGTTTTCAATTCTGCTGACTAATTTTGCTATGCTGTGCTTTTGCTCCACCCATGACAATGTGTAGTAGACATTTTGGTGCTGGACACAGCCTGACTGTACAACAGCAAAATGCATTGGTCTCAAGGCCAAAGAAGGGGTTAAGTGGTGGCAGTCAGAAGTTCTGAGATTGGTGAAGCTGCTTGCTCTCCACAGGTACTTGTAATGGTAGTGTTTGTTTAGTTTTGACTTTTCTGGATGCTTTATTCCATATTTATTCTGCAAGAACCTGACAAAATGTTTATTTAGGCAGTGAATTGTGAGACAAACTAGTGTGAGAAAGATCATTCATGTGGTCTGCAAAATACACAAAATACAAAAAATAAAATGCATATTTAATAAATAATTGAATAATGTAATTCAGTTTTGAATTTCCGTTTTGAATCAATCACTTCATGTGATCATTTAAATTGCAAATTTCCAAATTTGTCAAACGGAGAATGCTTCGCATAAGCAAAACATTATGAAATTCTTTTGTGGTGGTTACAGAAGATTCCTGAGTTGTTTCAAGTGATAAACCTGTCAACAGGTAGACTCTGCCATCAACATTTATTGTACGAAGAATGATTCAACTTTGACTTTATATAATACTGTGTTAACCAATGTAAGCTTTGCACTAAAACTGCACAAAAGATGCATTGCTTTCATGTCAAAATACAATCTGTTTTGCTTTTCAACTCTAATACCCTTTGATTGCTGTTGTGTTTTGTCCTATCAACACGCCCCCTATGTTAATCATTCTCTCATAAAATATATTCATGCAAACTTAGTTTATTTAGTGTCATTGCTAGTTCTTGTTTTTTGTTTTCAACAGTGCAGCACCAACCTGTTTTAAATTAGTTGTAAATTCCATGTAGTTTGTACATAGTATGATGATTTAGTTGGAGAAACTTTTGTTTATTGTAAACTGGTTCTTTAAATTTTAAAGTGATGAAAACTAAACAAGATTTATTTTTTATTCTGTTAAATTTGAACTTAAGTGAAGTTTTTCTTCAAACAAAATTTGTTTTTTCTTTCATTCTTTGAATCTGTTGAACTTAGTTTTAATCAAATGATTAAAGGCTTTTTTTTCAGTTGGTAGATATAGTCGTGTTTCAAATAAGACTGAACATAGATGTAAGTATAAATAGCTATAGGTAGGGGTTCGTGTGTTTTTTCTGTTACAGAACTGATGTTTTTTGTGATTTTTATTAAATTAATAAATAATTCATGTATAAATTAATTTTGCTTGAATTTAATTAATTATGAACGACTTATTTGTAATGAACTAATTTATATTAATGCCAGTATTAATTGTCAAAATTGTGTTTAACAGCTCCAGGGAGTCCCCGCAAGAACTCAGCGAGTGGAGCAGGCAGCAAACCTCAGACACCAATATCATAACACCATCGGCCTGTAGCCTATAGATTACACCCCAATATCTTAGACTTGAACCCAGGAGCACAGTTTGTGTCTTAGATAAAGTGAGAAGACGATGTCTGATTCTTGTAATGAGACAAAAATATTTGTAGAGAAAAAAACAAGAATCACAAACATAAAAATAATATTTAATAAATAATAATAACGGATTTTTATATAGCGGGTACTCCAGCCTATGACCAGACTCACCACGCTTTACATAGTCATAACATATAAATACATGCACTCGATGAAACATCACTTTTGCTACAATACACCAAAAGACGGGACAGTAAAGGTACAGACTATTTACAGTTATGTACATAAATTACAAAAAAGACACAAATATACTATTTACAACTATGTACACAAATGACAAAAAAAGACAGAAAGTAGAATAGCAAAAACCTATTCACAGCTATTTATATGCCCGGTTAAGCCCAGGAAGGAAAACAGTATAAATATTTACAGCCGTGTATACACTTACGGATCAGACATAGACAAGAGATGAGAGAATGGCAGCAGGACACAAATCAGTCTGAATAATGCAGTTTGAAGAGGTGGGTTTTGAGGGCCTTTTTGAATGCTTGTGTTGATTGTATGTTGCGGATATGGGAGGGAAGGGAATTCCACTGCTTAGGTGCGGAGTAGGCGAATGCACGTTGGCCGTATGTCTTAGTGCGGGTGACGGGAACCTTGAGTGTGCGAGTGTCAGCAGATGATCTTAAAGTGCGTGAAGGGGCGTAGACAGACAGTAGATCAGCAAGGTAGGAAGGACAAGAATCTGTGAAGAAGTTGTGACAGAGAACAGAGAGTTTGTACTCTATGCGTGCTTGCACAGGAAGCCAGTGAAGGGAATGTAGTAGAGGTGTGATGTGATCACGTTTCTTTGCTCGGAATACTAGTCTAGCTGCTGAGTTCTGAACCTTTTGTAGTTTGTCAATGATGTGTTTCGGGGAGCCAGCAAGGAGAGAGTTGCAATAGTCAAGACGAGAGAGGACGAGAGCGCAGACTAGGGTTTTGGTGGCCGGGACTGTAAGATAGTGGCGAAAGGAGCTGATTTGGCGTATGGCCGTGTATGCAGAGCGACAGACGTTGGAGATGTGGTTGTTGAGGGACAGGTCATCGGATAGAATGTAGCCGAGATTTCTTGCAGAGGATGAGAACTGAGTGTTTGTTGTCCCTACTGTAAGCGATGTTGGGAGAGGCGAGAGTGAGGAGGAGGTGTTGTGCTTGTGAATGAGGAGGGCTTCGGTTTTATCGTCATTAAGCTTAAGCTTGTTGAGTGTCATCCATGATTTAATGTCTGTGATGCAGTTCTCCAAGGTCTGAACAGTGGAATTAATGAGAGAGGGGGCGGTGGTTTTATACAGTTGTGTGTCGTCTGCAAAGGACTGACTCTCAACAGCATGCTTTCTAAGCAGGAGAAGCAGTGGCTTGGTGTACAGAGTGAATAACACCGGCCCTAAAACGGAACCCTGAGGCACGCCGCACACCAAGTCTGCTGTGCTGGAGAAACAGCCATCGACAGTGACTGCTTGTGATCTGTCAGAAAGATATGAGTGGAACCAAGCCAGGACCGAGCCAGAGATTCCAAAATAGTGTTGAAGAGTGTTAAAGAGAATGTGATGGTCGACTGTGTCAAAGGCGGCTGAGAGGTCTAATAAGGTGAGAACAGAGACGTTGCCATTATCTAAGGCGAGCAACAGATCATTGGTTACCTTTAGGAGGGCTGTCTCAGTGCTGTGGAATGGTCGGTAGGCAGACTGGTTGGGGCAAAGTAAAGCGTTATCATATAGGTAGGCAAACAGTTGTTTGAGAACAATTTTTTCTATGACTTTGGACAGGAAGGAGAGGTTTGAAACAGGTCTATAGTTCTTTAGATTATTTTTGTCTAAACTTGGCTTTTTAAGGAGGGGTTTGATGACAGCCGCTTTGAGCACAGACGGAACAACACCAGAGAACAGACTCTCGTTGATAATGTGGGTAATGGTCGGGAGTAGAGGGTCAAGATTCTCTATCAACATGGGGGTAGGAATGGGGTCGAGAGAGCAAGATGTTGGTTTTGAGCTTAAGATGACTTTCTTGACCTCTTGCTCTGTTACTGGTTGAAACACTTCCATCTTTGCGGTGGTGAGGGAGGGTGAGAATGGGTTAGTGAGTGGGATCTCATGGCTATCAAGAGCGGCCCTTATGTCAGCCACTTTCTGTGTGAAATAGTTACAAAATACATCTGGGAGCTGACATGCTGGATGTGTGGATGGGAGTGATGTTGCATTGCTCTTACCCCTTAGCTGATTGCAAATGTCGAACAACTGTTTACAAGTTTCACTGCTTTAAGATCTTTTACCAACATAAACAATACAATACAATACCATGCAACTTTGTTGTTTGATAAAAATTTGAAGTTTGCCTACAGATGCATCTGCCTCATCAGGTTGTGTCTTACTAATGGTGTGTTGATTTTGATCTTGCAATATGCTTCACCTGTGCCAACACTGGCAGTTTTGCAATGGTGCCAAAAAGAATTTGTTCATTTGATTTTGTGAGTGACATTGACAATGGGGTCATGGAAGCATTTGACAAGGGGTCATGGAAGCATTTGACAGTGGGATCATTGACACATTTATTTGCGGCATTGAGTTCATTTGAAGGTATGGAAATGGAAAACATGTTATATAAACACGATTTTGTGTTCTCAGGGTGGGGGTAGGTTTAAGGGATTGCAGGCGCAGAGGGGGTGGTTCTGCGGATCATTTCACCACAGATATGGATGAACTGCAATGGTAATCTTGTTTAGATCTAAATGTGACACTTTTTTTGTTTGTTTCGCAGTAAAATAAGGTTTACATATCTTGGCATGCACATATTTATGGAGAGAAATGTTAGTGGTATGGTTTCTAAGATCTGTAATGTCAGCCAAATATTTATGTCTCAGGAAAGGTAATACTTTTCATTTGGTCTAGTTTTCACATGCAAAAAAGAAGGTTTTGTGTTGAAGAAATGTGTAGTGTACACCCAAACATTGGTAAAGAAAAGGAATATAAGACATTGCAGAGACACATAAGATATATCAATCGCTTATGTTGGTTGTGTACAAGTGAAAATGGGATGACATCTCTTATAAACATTACTTTTATATTGAAAAAAAAATCTGTTATTTTCAGAAAATATGTGAATGTTTTTCTTTTCTATCAAAGAGAAACAGAAAAAACAAACATGTGCAACTGGGTAAGTTGTGTCAATCAAATGTAAATGGATTAGTGAACAATAGGAATCAAAGTGTTTCACTTCTGTTAATGTTAATGGAGTGGTCCAGCTAAGACCTCTAAAGGTTCACTGGACCCTATAAACAACAAATCAAATCAAATGGAAATGTACGTTTGCAATCCAGTTAATTTCAATCAAAATGTGAATTGTGTAAATGTTTAGTTGTTGATCATGATGTGTGCATGTTAGTTTGAGAGAATTATAAATGAAATGGTTTTGTATCATTGACAAAGGATAAAAATCTATTGCGTATGTTATCTGGTTTTGCTGCCAGCTGTAGATCTGTAATGATGGTAGGATGTGATATTTATGTCTGTGATAACACTGACTTTATTGTGATGCTGTATTACAACTATTGTAGCACTTTAGCAAACGGTACAAGTTACATCAGGTGTTGAGGTTTAGACATTGGTAGTATGTAAAAGCACCATAGCCTTTCCTCTTACAATATATATTTGAAATGTTTGTGTCTTTACATGTAAATGTTTGTGTCTTTACATGTAAATGTATAGTATAACTACGTATCAGGCCTACATATCTCACAATTAAAATGTACACCAGTCATTTTTACACTGCAAAACATTCCATTTTACAAAATATAATAAATACTTAATACCTGCATACATTTGTTTTTATATCTTCAAAGTAACGTGTATAACAAACAAACAAAAGCATATCAAGTCAATATATCTCGAACGTTTGTTTCCAAAAATTGAAATTATTAGAGTTGTTAAAAATGCTAGTTGACATGTCCACAATCCTCATAACTAATGAATCATGAATTATGTTTCATTGTTTATTGGTAATAGTATGTTCACTATGTAGTTCATTCAGTTTTGATCGGTTATTATTTCCCCATGTTTTATCCGTGCAGTGGTATTTTGAAACCCATTTACTTTACTTTTCACTGTTGATTTTAGGGGTTAAAAGAAACTTGCTGTTGGTCCGATTATCCCAAAGAGTTTGTGTACAATTAGTAAGCTACATCAGACCAAGTTTCAGTGGTAGTTGTCTAAATAAATTTTAACCACGTCATATGTTTTTTTTTCAAAGGTTGTATCTTCAACATTATAGTATTTCCTGTTAGAGGTGCCAGTTGTGAAAACATGTTATATAAATTCAATGTTCAATTCATTACTTGGTAGATTGGTATAAATATATTATTATTAAATCAGTACTTGGTATATTCGTATACATTTCCAGTTGTATAATGTTTGCTGTTATTATTACTATGTCCATTATTTATTAGACCAATTCTTGTGATCCTTTTTCCATGCATGTGATCTGGTCAGCTTATTTTATCATAAGCATGTCTGCTGCCTTACTAAATGTTATTGTTACTAATTGAAAATTAATTTGATTGGTAAAAGTTATTTTATCTTTATATGTTTCATGTTATATTGTGAATTCCCTCAATATTAGTATTCACTTATTTCAAACATAATAAATAACATAACTCAGTCGTAGTTTATATTGAAAATGTCAGTCGTTCCTAGCATCCAGTTCTGTCCATAGATTTTTCTTCATTTGAAAACATAAATTTGTCATTTTGTTTTCTGTTTCAGAGCAATAGTGGTCACAAAATAGTTTTGTTCCATCATTTATGAAATTATTATAGTTCGTTTTCTCTTACTCTTGACAGGAGTTAATACAGACTCTACATCATTTGTCCTTTTGTGAAATCCTAGTCTTCTTGGCTGTTGATATTACCTACATTGGTGACTTCATTGTAATATTGCCATGGTATTGTCGGTGAAATACAGAAAACTGAACAAAATATTGAAGTATATTACGTGTTGCATGTATATCATTTTGCAGGTAGAAAACTTTGACACACAAAGAGAACTGTCACAACAACAATCTTTGCTTTGTGAGAACTTTGCTTTATTAACCTTTCAACAAAACCAACCAGTAAATAACACGGTAAGCAGTTGCTTTGAGAGACTACACAAACCAAAAAAGACAACACACAAAGCTTAGACTGTAGTCTTGCCAATTATTTTAACTTTATTAATGTATTCTACATGCATGTTTTGTTTAAAAATCTACAAACGTAAAGGTTGTCAACAACATAAAAACAACACAAAACTGTTTTATTAAGAACTCTTAATAATGGAATCTGAAAACTAATGTCGGCTAAATAAATGATTAAGGGGTCATGCATATCGCGCACTCTGTACACAATCTTCTAACCATGGATGCAAACTGTTTAGTAGGATTTTGAACATGCACGCAAAACTGAAAAGTGACACTACTAGCACAAGGCATGATCATCCCTGTCCAAAGCTGCCGTATGTGTTATTCCATGCGATATACACATCTAAGTCCTTGTCTGAAACACTGGGCCGAACTTGAGGTAGAGCATCTTCAAAATCCTTCATCGTTATGGGAGGAACCTGACAATGATCAGAGCACTAGTTTCATATTTGTGATATTTACAATTTAGACACAGTACGTGTAAATAAGCTAATGCTGAAACCACACAATAAATTTAATTAACCGAAAATAATACATTACGAAACTAGTTTCAGAAACATACTTGCCTTGTAAACAAAAAGTAGTAAAGTAAGAAAGTAATTTTGGAAAACACAAACGTACCTGTTCGGGATGGATGTATTCCATCTGTTCAAAAGGAATGCTTCTGATGGGACCAAGCGCTGCCTCTCTGCACAAGTTTGCCATGTCTGCTCCTGAATAACCTACAATATTAACAATACAACAGAGCCTTTAGTTTATCACTCGGAACAGAATGGTCATAGTTAAAACAACAAGAAATACATTTTAACAACATTGAAAATAGATAGCAGTAGTCCTAACCTATTTACAAAGAAATACAAAGACAAAAATCTGTACAATGTTGAGCTCAGCTGGTCAATGCTATGAAGGTCATAATATATGTAATGATCAATTGTCAGATGATATCAATAATAAATAATAATAATACGGGATGCTGTCACGCACTTTTTCTTCAATCAAACCTAAAGCGCTGCAAACTGAAAAGATTGCTATTATGAAGGCGAAAGAGAAATCCATTTTAATTGTTGAAATGTAGAGTGATTGTATGTAATACTATTATTGAAGGAAGAGAGGAAGCCGGAGTATTCTGTGTCCTCAAAAGTCTCTTACCTAAGTCAACAAAGTTCATCCTTTGGAACTCACCACCTTCCCCACCTAGGGAACCACCATCCTATCAACTGTGCTCAAACAAAGGCAACACAGCAAACAAATCCACAACAAACAAATCCACAACAAATGAACAACAAACAAATGAACAACAAATGAACAACAAACAAATGAACAACAAAGTAATAAGCAAAAGTTATCCACCCTACCTTCTGCCTTGTTGGAGACTGCAGCAATGTCATTGTCAGTCATGTCACACTTTTGCTGCGACATCAGTCGACGTACTATGTGCTCTCTGGCAATTTGCTCAGGCAGAGGAATGTACAAACGCTTTACAAACCTCCGTCTGGCCGCCTCATCGATTTCTTGAGGCCTGTAGAGAAAATGATGGACTGACTGAAATTATGTGCAACTCTCAGTAAACTGGCTTGCCTTCAACTTCAAAATCCATCACTCACACACACACACACACACATACAACTTACACATATGCACACACACACATATACATGTATAGCATTTTGCACAAGCAGTATACATAAGCATAGGGCTTTACTTTTCTCAGAGAATTGCTCATGCAGGTAAATTTTCAAGAACATTTTACCCTCAAGTGTAAAACGTCAAATTTTCTTTAGTGAATGAGGGCCATAAATAATCTTGGACTTTGTATCAAAATTTAAATATCAGTTCACAAAATCCAGCGTTTTAGGCTTGTAATAATTTATGAAGTGAGAAGCTTGACCAAAGTCAGATACCTGTTAGTAGCTCCAATGACTAAAATGCGATCTTCAGAATCAGTGGCTGCGCCATCCTGTTAAAGCATTCACAGAAAAATTAATATTACATTAAATACATCAACATGGAGTCATCTTTGTCTATCAGAAAACGATACTTGGACTGCGGACCAACTCCCAATCCTCCCATTGTAAGGCAATGTTAAGTTATTGAACAGTTGCATCACTGCAAGTACCTTTGTCACAAACGTTATTTGACAACAATAATCAGGCAGTTACAAACACTGGAGCAAAGTTCTGTGCTCTTAGAAAATTAAATCACCTAGAAATGAACTAATATCTTTGACAAAGAGGCTAAGAGGTATTTTGATAACTAAGAAACAATCACTAACTAGGGACCTTTGATGAACTTGTAACTGCTTGCAAAACATGTAAACAATATTTTAGTCCGGTGCTGTTTTTATCTCTAGCCTTCCCAATAGCCAATATTTTCAAAAAAGCAGGCTGGGGAACTCTCCTCGGATCCGTGATTTTCGGAGAAAAGGTACCATCACTCCCGAGAAAATTAAATAGAGGTCCGAGAAAAAAAATCGCTCCGAGAAAAAAACAAATCATTAAACGCAATCTATCCAAGTCCAAGTCTCGATCCATGTCCGTGTCCAGCTTTTTTTTCTTGTCACTAAAAGTGCCGCCCGCGCCCGCTATTGTTACATCGAATTCACTGCCCAATAAGGCTTACTAGCATCACTTCAATACAGCGGGCGAAGGCGATGTTGAACGTTTGGCGGTTCACGTGAAGTTCAGTCCTTTGTCACTGTCCGCCATTGTTAGTTTATAATCACTATACTATCATGGTCAAGTTGTGTGTTTCACGTATTATTAACCCCTTAACCGCCCACCGCCAAACGATGTTCGGCGTGATTTTCTGCTTCCTGTGTGCCCAAAGACGAACGCCGTCCGGGGGTTATTCGTCGGCATTCTGTATTCACCCAAGAAGGGAGGTAACAGCAGTAACTGTTGGCAGAGCAGCTAGAAATCTCCAACCAACGGTTCTTTCCCTTTGACCGTTATAAATTGCAAAAACCGAAATTTGCTGAAGTTTTGAAATTTCAGTACTTCTCAGTGTTCAGTCATGAATCAAAATGGCGGACGGTGGACGATGAGGGGGTACTACGAGGTCTGTTTTCAGATGATATTCAGCACTTGAAGTGCTTCAAGAGGTCCTAAATGATCAAGAAAGTGATGATGAAGACCTTTATCACACAAAATTCATATACTGAAAGTAGTGTGTGGACTTTGGCTGCTCTGTGGGTTGTGACTTTGTTACTGGCTGAGTCTCTACAGCTGTGGAGTATGACGTGTGATTCGGACTTGCCTTACCATGGACAGGTACCCCTTATTTCTGTGGATGATATAGCAGTGAAGTTGATTTCCAAGTAGTTTAATGAGTGCTTGATGTTTGTCCTTTTGTTGCACCAGTTTTTTGTGGTGTTCTGTCCTGCATTTTTTGTGTTGATGTGTGTTTTTATGTTCCAAAAATGATTGACCACGGAAAAAAAACAAGAATAAATAATTACTTTAAAAATTTATGTCTTGTCAAATGAAACTATTTTTACTTGAAATTGAAGCCAGGGATGTTACAAAAAAACCTTGCCAAATATCTAAGAGATATCTCTTCAAATGCCTGAATTATTCACGTTTTAGTGAACACACCCTCAAAAGTCTAATTTTTGCTCCGGCATACAGGAGTACAGGTGCGCTTTTTTATTACGGCAGGTAAGGGGTTAACCGCGGAGACCCTATTGAAGAAGGGGAAATCAACAACAAGTGGAAATGGGAATGGCTTGAAAAGATGGCGAAAGTGTAACTGCACTCCATGTCATGGGTAACTACTACTCCTTATACTACTACTAATGATAATGTCCTTATGAACACATGATGAATATTATGGAACACATGATGAATATTATGGAAAACATCCACGTTTATCTCTCACAAAAAGCATTCTTTTTGGGTGTACATGCTATGAAACGTTTAGCTTCTGGGGGGCGAAGCCACTCAGATCTCCCACCGGGGCTTCGCCCCTGGACCTGGACCCCGGCCGGATTTCAGAGATTTTTGCTTTCGACTGTTCCTCAGCCTGAAAAAATCAATGAACAACTGATCAACCCATTTCATCTGATTTGAAAATAGCCCATATGAATTGTAATAGTAGAAAACAAACTCACCAACTGAACCAGAAACTCCGTCTTGATGCGTCGAGAGGCTTCATGTTCACCATCAGAGCGTTGTGACAGGAGAGAGTCCACTTCGTCAATGAAGATGACGGCAGGCTGGTGACAGCGCGCTACAGCAAACAGAGCTCTCACCATCTTCTCTCCCTCCCCTACCTGCAAGTTACCAAGCACAACCATCAAATTATTTTTAACAAATAACTGTTGACTATTCAAAATAAAATTCAATATCAAAATGGCTTGAACTCAGGCATTAATGCTTTGAGAGGATGAGGTAATCTGCATTTGGTCCATACCGATTGGTTGTACACAGTTTTGTGTATTATAATCCCTTGTTACAGGTAAAACAACCAAATTAATCCTCTCTGGAGTATCGGGCAAATAAATCCACCTCTGATTAAGACAAACTCCGGCCTGGTAAAAAAAAGGTAGTCCCATAGCCTTGTGGCCGTAGGGGAGCGTGATGTTGGAGATCACACTTATCTTGGGCCAGCGTAATGAGGGTGATGCCCAACTCTCTCCCTCGCTGCTTTACCTTCCCCACCCTCAAGAGAGTAGGTACTCAATCACAGTTGAGTCAACTGGGGGCGTTGTTATTTGTCTCTTCACGCCTTAGCGGTCACCCATCCAAGTGCTAACCGCACCGGACGGTGCTTCACTTTCGACACAGTAGCGAGTGCTCCAACCACTGCACTATCCGGCCTGGCTTGTTCTAACAATTTATTTTCACTGTGAGGCAAAAGAATGTCTATATCAAAACATTATGAGTTTGAGGAATCAACCAACAAATTGTTAGCAGTCAATGCATCCAAGCGTTGTTTAAGCTGCCTTGTCTGTCTGTAAGAAGAAAAGATTTACCCATTTTGAAGTCAGAGAAGAAGCACTGATACAGAAGAAAGTGGACTTGGACTGGCTGGCAATACATTTTCCTGCAAGTAGTACCATGACAATACAGTATGATGAGATTGATATTTTAAAAAATTGACAATTGTGTATACGTGTATCTGTACAATAACATGAGCCATCTGACTGATCAAATCTGTACAAGAATATTAGCAGAGAAGTGTAGCTCTGAAAATGTGTTTAACCTATAGAATGTAACTGTAGTCACAAAAAACACACCTATCAAGGTCTTTCCTGTCCCAGGAGGTCCAAAGAGGAGAAGTCCTTTTGGAGGCCCCCGCAGTCCAGTGAATATGTCTCTGCAATACAAATGTGCTTCCTTTAGTTCTTCAGTCAAACAAATTACAATAAACCTGGTAAAATGAACTATTGTCTGCTTGTTTGTTGCTAAGCATGTTTAACAAACTGTAGAATTCTGAAATTTTAACTGGCTAGCCTTAGAAAAAAGTGTCATAATAGTAGTAGTACTATGAAAACGTGCCATAAAAGTAGTAGTAGTAGTAATAGCAGCAGTAGTAGTAGCAGTAGTAGTAGTATAAAAAAGTGCCATGAATGATGAAAGTAGTAGTAGTATGAAAAAGTGCCATGAAAGCAGTAGAAGTATGAAAAAGTGCCATACAGGTAGTAGTAGCAGTTGTAGCAGCAGTAGAGTGACTATATCTGAAAAATGTTGGCTTTATAAGGTTATTTTCCATGAAAATGTGTGAATGCGCTCTTACCATATCACAACGTGTGTGCTGTCTTATGAACGCACAACGTGTGTGCTGTCTGATGACTAACAATTTCATAATTAAAAATGCTGTAGCACAACTACAATAATAACAATGCAGCTTATATTACGTACGGTCGCAGCATTGGCCATACAACAATTTCATTGATGGTTTTCTTGGCAAACTGCAAGCCTGCTATATCATCCCAGTCCATCTGTGGTCTGTGGTCCATAATCTAGGGGAAAAATTATTTATAAAACAATAATGGTAGTAAAAACCAAACCATATGAGGTTGGGGAAGATGATTGCAGCTTATTAAAGTCCTAGGACTGAACATATCCTATACATTACATCATACATAAATCTATAACCGGGCCTCAGCATATCATATACATGACATCATATATAAATCTATAACCGGGCCTCAGCATAAAAGGCTCAGTGGCATAGACACTTGAAGCGTCTTAAAAACTGTAAACTACTCACCTCATTGGTAATGAGTTCCACAATTTTGGGCTCCAAGCCTTTTAATCTCTCATCCACAGGCTGGTCAGATTTCTCAGATCCTCTTATGTTGCCGCTACCCCCAGATGGGACATAATTGCTGCTGGAGTCACTAGCATTCAACATATCATGCAAACATGGTAAGAGTGTTGAAGTTACTTGCAAACGTTTAACACACATCATGCAAATAAAGCACATGTACAGTGCTGTTTTAGTAGTTCTCCCCATCAAAAACTAACATTCATCTACATACAATTGGCTCTAGGTAATTTTCTCAGTTTCATAATCTTAAGTTTTTTGGTCCTGTTATCTCTCATTTTACATGATAATTTCCATCCCATTGAAAGTACGGCGACACTTCTCTGACCAAAGTTCTGACAGGAGGTCAGTCATAAAAACTTATTACAGGGGCAATAATAAACCTTTTCCAATCAGTTGAACGTTGCTGTCTAAAAATGATAGGTTTTGTTAATTGTTAAAAAGAGAATCCACAATAAAAGAAAAATAAAAGAAAATGGAAAAAATTTACAAAATACCTGTCATCTCTGCTTAGCACTGGAGGTACAAATCTGTTGTTTGGGCCTCTCCTGAAACATAAATGACAACTTTTATATGAGATGCCAACTTCATGCAATTGTCCATCAGTCATTTGCCTAGTAAGTAAATTGCTATTAATAGTAGTGAATCAAGAACAAGTGATTCCACTAGTTGGCAGAATATTTTGCAATTTTGTATGCTAAATAAAATCAGTGACAAGCAATTTTATTTCATTAAGTAATTTATTAATGTAATAGTTGTTATATAGCGCTGCTCCAGCACAATTCCAAACTAGCATCATACTCCAACATTGCACCACAAATGCTATAGTACCAAATTCAACAGTCAACACTGGGTAGAGGTAGTCATCAATACGGACCAACTGTGATAATTGTGTGCAGAAATGTGTTTTGCTGTGTACATGGAACAACATGTCTGCCCTGGGTTGCCTTATTTGCAAGCCAAATGTAGAAAAATATCAAGAACAGTTTCTAATTGACGAGAACTGACCTGGTACCAAGTGATTTTCGGCTGGCACCGTAAGAGTAATTTGATGCTGCTGACTGTCCTCCACCTCCTCCATACATCTTGTTTTTTTCTATGATCTGAAGAAGGAAAGCCAAGAAATATAATTGAAATGATCATGTGACAGAGGTTTGAGTTAGTACAGTTAGTGGTACAGGAACACAGTAAGACTGGGTGACCTGTTCATCAACTGATGTAAACAACAGAAGAAATCTGACTTAATCATTGTTAGGTAGCTGCTCAAGGCGCTGGCTTATACAGGAGGTAACTCAAGCCACCCGAGGCACCCACAATTGAGCACAATCCTGGGCAGCGGGTTTGGGCAATAAGGGACATAGTGCTTGCTGGCTGTATTTTGTGTAGCCCGCACTCACCTGCCTAGGAAATCAACCTCAACATCTTTAAAGTCCGTATGATGCACAAACTAGCCCTCATTTTAAACTCTCATCCGAAGGAGTACGAGTGCAGTGTCTCAGGGTCTTCTTTTTTTTCTCTTTTTTGCGTCACTAGCTTTGAAACACTGACCATAACGGCTTCCATGTTATTACTGGACAATCAATGTGTAAACTGTTTTTGCCGCTGAGTACCTGCTGAATTTACACAAATTTGTCAGACTGGAAGATGTGTACACGTGATATACAACAACATAAGAAATGGATACAATATGTAGACCGGCTGAGAGAAACTCGGTCACAACCCACTCTTACCCGAATCACTGTTACCCACTTACAGCTGGTAACAATGTCCCCCTGAATGAGGTCAACTGATCCTGTGTCACTGGTCCCTACAATAGCATGTATTATTATTAGTCTTACTACTGTATAATAAAAAGCAACACGCTACTTGCCAGCTGCTCTTTAGCTGTTTTGAAAGCGCCGACAGAAACAGGTCCAGCAAAACCTGAGGCTGCATTTTCACCACCATTCTGTTCATCCTTATCGTCATATTCAAACTGCCGTTTTCCTGACTGTTTAAAAAAAAGCACACAAAATAGAACAAGTTCCCAATTTAGAATAAGGCATAAACATTATTCCCATAGGCATAATATTTTCCAAACTGAAAAACGACCTCAATGCCTTTTTCACAACAAAAGTATTTGACAGTCTTGGCGCCTAAAGCAACAGTTTTCACGTAGAATAAACAAGCCCATTCAGATCTTTTTTCAGCCACACTGGACCCAGATTCAAAAAACCCAAATCACAAAGTAAATTTCTCATAGGGATTAATTTTTCATTTGTGTCTAAAACCCTTCTCTCAACATAAAATCTTAAGTTTAATCACAAAGTTGTGTCTAATGCTTACCCGTCCAAACGAAGAAAAGGCTGGTACAGGGCGTTGATATGAAGCTGGTTTTTGTCCAAACTCCACACTGCAACTGGCTGGCCCACAAGATTTCCACGGAAATGATGGTTCTTTTCCTACAAGGACAAAAACTGTAAGTGTGAGAAATAACCTCAAGGTAGCACAACCAAATTACGACATTCATTCTCTACCCCTACTTCCATTGAATGAAAGCATACAGTCTAGTCTGTGCAAGCACACATTCGATCGCACGGACTTTAAAGATCCTGAGGCTCATGTCCTAGACGGGTGAGTGCCGGCTACACAAATACACCCAGCACGCACTAGATCCCTTCTCCCCATCCCCAGTCGCCCAGGATTGTGTTCAAGGGTGTCAGACTATGCGCCCAAAGGCTGCAAGTGGGTGCCTGGAGCAGCTTCAGTTAGATCCTGTATCGGCTAGCTCCTTGAGCAGCTCTTTAGCTGGAAAAGTGCTATATAAAAGTGATTAAATAAATAAATGAATGAACATGGTCATGATTTAAAGCAATTAAGCTGGAATTTAAGTTACTAAACAAGGAGGAGATAATTATTATAATTAATTTTTCTTATAGCGCTTATCCAGCATCTCAAGCTGCCCAAGATGCCAACTTAATTTTACTACACTATTTTTCTTGTGGTACAATCCTTAGCCCTCCACTAAGAGACAAAACGTGAAATACACAATAACAAGTGATACATTTATTATGAAGACGCTTCATCCTGATGTTACACACAAACTCAAACAAAAGAGAGATACCATTAAAAACAATGTTTAAAATGTTTGTGGAATAATGAAAAGTCTTTGACTCAAAACATTGTCTTCGACTTTTTTGTTTTTTTAATTTTTTATTTAATAGGGCTTGTGTTTCTCTTTAGACCAAAAATCAGTGGTCATCATCCATTTGGTAATAAATCCTACCATTGTTGCTCAAAGCAGCTTGGTTTGGTGAGTTCAGTGCTGCTGGAAAGGCTGTTGGCCCTAATCGTGCCTGTTTGAACAGTGGTTTATCATTGTTTGTGCCATCAACGCATGACGATGTTGATGCCAATGAAGGCCACAGTGGAGATGACAAATCGCTTGCTGCTATCTTCTGAGAATCTGCCTGTTGCTAGCAAAGAGCAAAATCAGCAGAGAGAAAAAGAAATTTGTTAATTAATATACATAACACATTTAAAAAAAAATTCTTGGCATAAGTTTAGAATATGTAATTTATACATGTACAAGCTAGGGTCCACGCTAACACTTTCAATAAAATGTTTTGTACCTAAACACATTGTTTTATGACTAGGAACAAATCATTTTTGCAACAATACTCCTGGATGTCTGGGTACATTGAGAAAGGCTTGAAAGTCTTTGCATGATCCTTAAATGTAATATAATTTTTCTATTAAAATATTTATTTTGTGGAATATTTGCATGGTATTTAGAAAGAAATAAAGACACACAATAACCAACCTGACACCTGGCAAGGAATGTTTTGACACAATCCAGATTGCTGATCGATTTCTTGGATAAAGCTGACACCCAATTCTCACTCTCTGCAAAGAAAAATAGTCTTGTATTATGTTACAAGGCAACACAATATCATTATAATTCTGATAACAGCCAACTAGAAGGGCAAAGCCCATATGACTCACATGCTTCCTATAGAACTTATTTACAACAGTCTACATGAAAATGATTGCCCAGTACGGATTAAGTTTTATTAAACTGAAATGAAACGTAATACTGACTTTGATCTTATGATGACTTTAACCTCCGGTGTAACTCATGGTAAAAGCAATAGTGACCTTGCAAGGACCTTGACCTTGATCTCTAAGGCTCATGTAGGATTCAATAACCCAATGTTGAGCATAACATGGGCCATATATGGAGCCATTCAAGATCAACATAAGTTGGACACATGGGTACTTTAATGTGGCCTTGACCCTAACCTACAAGAGATACAAAGTCCAACCTTGTTGTACGGTGAGATCATAGATTGATCTTTTATATGTGTTCCTTTTCGTATTGATCATGAAGGTCAATGAAGGTTGTCCATTGTTTTTTTGTGTCATTACAGCTATACTAATAGCCTGCAAGCCAAAGTATGAATATGATCTATATAAACTATCACAAATAAATTTCTTGTAACAACTTCTTTAGCAAAAATTGAATGAATGTTTGTCAACAAACCATTTCTATTTTTGCTGCATAGAGACAAGGCACCTTCTGCGTAGTTATTCAAACCTGTAACAATCATTATAACTCATTATAAAATAAAAGTTATATTGCGAACAGGCTATCCCTTCTCAAAGAGTGACAAAATAAGCAAGCTTTTCTTAAGAGGAAAAAAGCTTTCAGACAAATAGCATTCCCTTCTCTTTCTTCTCCACAACCACTGTGAAAGATGGATCTAATGGGGAGCAAGGAGAGGGATGGGCAGGGGAAGGGATTACTGCATGTTTTATAATGAAAGACTAAACACAATAAAGTAAACATTTTTTGCACATTATTATTGTTATTATTAGTACATTAATAAATTATTTTATGATCAAACTTACCCACATTTGTGTCTAGGCAATCCACAACATCTTCATATTCCTTTCGGGTTCTTTTGGCCTTAAGGCCACTTTGCACACCTGAATTACTGCAAGTTTACATTTAAAAAATAAATAAATAAATAAATATATTTTTATAGCTCTAATTCAAACTTGAAAAAAATCTTATGTATATATATATATATATATATATATATATATATATATATATATATAATATATATATATATATATATATATATAATATATATATATATATATATATATATATATATATATATATATATATATATATATATATATATATATATTTTAGATTTTAGATTTTAATGCTTTATTGTCCCTTTTTATCGGGAAATTCTGGGCCGCCTCCCCATGTGGAAGGCGTAGTCGCAGCCTGTGGCGCGCCCAAACCCAACCTACCTAACATTAGTTGTGATTTTTGAAATTTTTTGAAATTCTTTTAAATTTTTGAAATATTTTGAAATTTTGCTGGGGGAGCAAACCGGAGTACCCGGAGAAAACCCCCGAGACGTTGCCCGAGTCGAAAGTAAATAATATTCGGAGAAACATAACGCCCCGATGCAGGATCGAACCCACACCTGTCAGGCGCCATTGGTTTCTGGCCTGTGGACAAGGCAAGTTAGTCCCGCCTTAGCCCACTTGGCCACAACGCTCGCTTATATATATATATATATAGATATATATATATATATATATATATATATATATATATATATATATATATATATATATATATATATATATATATATATATATATATATATATATATATATGTTCATCAGCCATAGTATAGCATAGATCGGCAACAGCCTTTGACCCTTATAGTCATATTTAAATCTTGATACAGATCAAGTCAGACCCTGTCCTCATGCGCAGTGTCTACCACCTTTTAGACTCCAAATTGGTGCCGTAGATGCTATCCTAAAATAAACTGTCTATACAGTTCTTGAACATATTGAGTGATTTAGCATCCATAGCCTCGGCAGTCAGGTTATTCCAAGGGGTTACAACTCTATTACCTGAATTTACCTGAATTTACCTGAGTGGCCACTGAGCGCGGCCGACGGGGTAGGAAGTTTGAGAACTTATTTTAACCCCCTTAACTGTCTCTTTATCATGGCGGTTTTTGAACTGGTTGACGGTTTCAGCTTTAACAATTGATTGTTTCAGTGCATTCCATGGGTTCACAACTCTTTGTGAAAAAAAGTTCTTTCTGAGATTCAGTCTAGACCTATCTTTGAACAGTTTGTTGCTGTGACCTCTATGGTAGAATGATGACTGGCATGAAGTAAAAAATTTGTCAGCAGAAACTTTTTCAAGCCCCTTTATGATCTTGAATGTCTCGATGAGATCTCCCCTGTCTCTCCTTTCTTCTAATTTCTGCAAATTGCAAAAAGCTAATCTCTCATCGTACGGCAGGTGACCAATCCCTGTGATCAATCTCGTAGCTCTCCTCTGCACCTTTTCCAACTCTGCGATGTCTTTTTTGAGGTAAGGTCACCATACTTGGATACAATACTCCAGATGTGGTCGTACAATTGATTTGTAGAGTGGGACAATAACTTCCTTAGTTCTGGCTGTGACTGTTCGCATGATCTGCCCCACTGCTCTGTTGGCTCGTTTTGCTGCCTCGCAGCACTGGCGACTGACCGACAGTGACCTGTGCATGATGACGCCTAGGTCCCTTTCTTCCTCCACTGCTCCAAGTTCTTGTCCTCCCAGCGTGTAAACATGACAAGTGTTTTTACGGCCTGCATGCAGAGTCTTGCACTTGTCCACGTTATACTGCATCAGCCACTTCTCTGACCACATTTCTGCTACCTTAAGGTCATGCTGTAGTTTGTCGCTCCCCGCAGGGTCGGAGACGTCGCCGTAGATCTTCTATTAGTAAAAGACTGCTTAAATTTGCGAGTATTATTGGTTTAGTAAAATTAAATTTGTGACCCAGTGTTATAACAACATCATTAAAATTTAAAAGAGAAGAAGTGGTTGAAGGATCATAAAAACTGTGAACAATTTTCACAATTTCAATTAAATCACCCCGCCCTCTCCTATACTCTAAACTGGGCAACCTCAGTGACATCAATCGCTCCTTGAACGAGATTCCTGACATTCCACATATGTTATGTTATGTTATGTTATGTTGTTCCAGGACTTTGTGGAGCCTTGTCCTTTGTCCGGTTCTTGTAGCGGTCACTTGTTGTTCAATCACTTGACTTATTTTATGGGCTTTTGGCCTAAGTGGAATCTGGTGAATCTGCGCTGGACACCCTCGATCAAGTCAACATGTTTAAGTATCCCTAAATATGGACACCAGACGGGATTCGCGTACACCAAGATAGAACGTTTATAAGGGCCTTAAAGAGGGATACCAAGATGTCCTTGGATTACTTATGAAGTTATGATTCTTTAAAGCAGGGTTGAAATTTTGTGTTTTTGCCCTATATACTTTTTGTGGATAAATCAAATCCGTGAAACCTCAGCATGTGTATAGTTATTTAAATGAGTCGACAAACGCTAAATATCAGAAGAACGTTGCTTTCTCAAAATAAAACTTTTCCCATTGGGATGGCATCACGAGCTCCAAGTCCAAACTTGGACTGGTCTGGAAACTCCCAACTAGCTCTAAATTCTAATTCAAACTCCAAAAAAATCTCATCCATACCTATTATATTTTCCACGCATGCAATATGTAGTTCAAATGCAATATTTCTAAGTGAATCTGTCTTCTTTTCTGGTTGGAGATCTTGTTGTAAACAAGCTTCAACTTTCAAAAGTCGATGCAAGCGCAGTCTTTCTCTTTTGATTTCACTTTCAGCCATCATCCATCGTCGCAGATTCTTTCACCCACTCATTGTGTGCTAAGAGAGCGCTACCTTTGTTTGAAAGCAACATGCAAAAAGTCTATACACAAATACAACACAGTTAAGTTTCAGTGTAGTGTGTGTTCAGAAATAACATGACAAGATTAATTTTAAACTTGGCGTGTTTTCCCTGTATGAATGTCGCGCCATTGACTTATCTCCCTTTAGATTTTAATTTATTTCCCCCCCCCCCCCCCCCCCCCCCCCCTAATAGCAATCAAAAATTATTAGCTGACTGTATTCTGCAATTTTGTTCTGTGGTATTCTGCAAATGTGCAGGATGAATGTGGGAGAATAAGTGTGCTAAAAATCAATCAGGTGTTTGTGGTGCAGAATATAATTACATGTATCAGGAGTGCTTCATGAATGAAAACCCAAAACTGGGTGTTGTACTATATATTAGGGAGGACCTGTACCCTTAATGTTGTATAGAAACAGGGACATAAAAAAAGCTGCAAAGCTTCACATAGTCCCTTGAACTGACCTGATCTGAACTGAACTGAGATTGTCACCCCCTGAATTGCCTCCCTTGACTCGACTTTATAGATGTTTTTTTGGTAAACTTTCTATGAATTGAGTGACCATTGTACAAAATAAACAACGTGGCAAAAATTTTATTTAAGAATATTTCTTTTCCTTTTAAATTGACAAGCAATAAAATTAGCAGTCTGATTAAAATTTAAATTACTTTCTCTCTTCTTTCTTAGCCATTTCAAGCAAAACAATCTACCCCATCCTCTCCCTGCAAACAGGTACACATTTACAAAAAATGATGACAGTACATAAAATCAATGACAAAAATTATAAATAATAAAAGAACAGCGTTTGATATTAAAATGAAAAAAAAATCTTGTTTAAATTACAACAGGTTATTAAACATTATTAAAATGTCCTGTGGGTTCTGGCACTGAATAGGATAGACCCAACGTTTCTCGGCGTGTCGTAAGAGGCGACTAACAGGGGTGAAAGTCTTCTACACAGAAGTCACTGGCCAGGACAGTGGAACCTCACGTTATTATAGGTTCAACGACCACATGCTCGGGGCCAAGGCGAGCCACACTGTATTCGTGGATTTCAGCTGTGGCCAATAGCTTGGAGAGGATTGGGCCCAAGAAACACCGTATGATGAAAAGAACCACTCAATCCATACCGGATCATTCGTCGCCTGGGTCACCAAGGACCGCGCCTTCCGTAAGTTGGCCACCAGGACGGAGGTGATAAAGTGTGTTACTGATGGATAACTTATAGCAGGTTCCGCACGATAGACAACATCTTCATTAAACCTGGCATGTCAGGACCCTGACTTTCGGAGGGAAAATTAGAAGAGCTTGCCCACGAGCTGGATCATTATGGATGGAACATTTTAGGTATCAGCGAACTGTGCTGGAAAGGCCTAGGTGAAACAACGGCGGACAAAGGCCACAAGCTTTATTTCAGCGGGAGAGATGACAGGCACGAACACGGCGTTGGATTCTTAGTCCACAAAGACATTCTAGCCACTGTACGTCATGGATTGCCGCCCAGTCTCCAGTAGACTCATTACCAACCGTCTGAGAGCAGCCCCTTTCAACATCACCATCATCCAGGCCTATGTCCCAACACCAGATTATGACGACAGAGAAGTCGAGGATTTCTATGAACATCTACGACTACATCTAATCCTTGGCCAAATGCCGAAGAAGGACATAAGTGCATAGTGCAGTGCGACTGGAAGGTTAAGGTTGGCCAAGCTGCGCACCACAACTGGGGTGATACATGTGGACCCCACTGCAACTAAAGATAGTATCAATACTGTTCTAGTATCTTTGCTGCAATGCAACAACGAAACAAATTAATGACAGGGGTCTGAGACTCTTCGAGTTTGCCAGATACAACAATCTGATATTGGCAAACACGCTTGGTCTCCACAAAAAATCCAGACGATGGAAATGGAACAGTCCCGGCGGGTAGCATCACAACCAGATTGACTATAGCATGGTCAAGACACGCTTCAAATTAAGCATCAACATTATCAGGACATGCACCTTTCCAGAAGCAAACAACGAAAGTGACCACGATCTCATAATGATGTCCTTCCGGCTCCACTTCAAGAAAGTAAACACAGCAAAGTGCACCAGACTGAAGTTCGACCTGGACAAACTGCAAGACCCGACATGGCAGAAACATTCCAAGCAACAATTGCAGGGAAATTTGCACCACTGCTCATTTTGGGAGCTGGTGAACTAGATGTCAACACCGTGACCACCACCTTCACTTCAGCTGTGATAGATGCCGCCACTGCATGAGTGCCTTGGCAAGCACCGCCCAAAGAAGAAACCTTGGATCACACCTGAACTTTTAGACCTGTGTGATAAACGAAGAGAGATGAAAAAGAAAAAGAATACCTCACATGGAGCTGATGCCTACCGAAAAATCAACAATGACATTCGAAAAGGCATGCGCACAGCAAAGGAGACATTGATAGAAGAGCAATTCCAGGAAATAGAGAACACTAGTCTGAACCAGAACAACAGCAAAAAGACCTACCAGACTGTGAAGCGGCTGACAAGTGTTAAACTGCCCAAGGTCTCCACGATCCAAAACAAGTCTGGCATATGCCTTACAGAAGAACAAGAAGTCTTGTATAGATGGACAGAGTACTGCTCTGACCTTTACAACCACTCACCAAACAGAGACCCATATTATAAGTTCTAGCATGTACCCAGAACAGAGAAGAGGAAGAAATCTTCCCAATTCTCCGAGAAGACGTTGAGACAGCAGTGCAATCACTGAAGAAAGGGAAGTCAGCGGGAATGACAACATACACGCGGAATTGCTTCCAGCAGGAGGAGAAGATATGATTGATGCCCTCACCATTATCTGTAACAATATATATTATATATGGCAGAATTGGGAGTGGCCTACACCGTGGACCCAGTCGCTTGTCCTCACTAATCCCAAAAAGGGTAACCTTCAGGATTGTGAAAATTACTGTGACGGTGGGTCTGTTGTTGCTGGGCTCTGCACAATGGAATGCTATTACCCACTCGTCTTTGCCTGCGTAGATCGGTTAGTGTAATCACCCTATGACTAATCTTAATACATTTATAAGTTTAGCTCGGTCTGTGTTACAGAGGGTTACAGAGATAGCTTCACTGACACACAAGCTCTCACACGGCTATGAAACATAGGTAGTCCAGCCACTTGTTAACAGTAAATATCACACATTTATTTCCTCTACTCTATACACAATCTGTTAATCTCTACACTAACTTAAATGTCCAAATTTCACATCGAGTAGTTCGCTCCTTGATGTGTCTATGCAGCTAATGTTCTCGTCACTACCGCGTGTAACACTACCGCGTGTAACACTATCGCGAGTGTAATACAACCGCGAGTAACAATACTGCGTGTAACACTTCCGCGTGTGTAACACTATCGCGTGTGTAACACTATCGCGGGTAGCACTACCGCGTGTAACACTTCCGCGTGTGTTCCACTAACGAGAGAGAGAGAGAGAGAGAGAGAGAGAGAGAGAGAGAGAGAGAGAGAGAGAGAGAGAGAGAGAGAGAGAGAATTCAATGTGTGTTGAAACAATCGTGACATTTGACACTGACACTTGAGAGAGCAAATCAGAGAGAGAGAGAGAGAGAGAGAGAGAGAGAGAGAGAGAGAGAGAGAGAGAGAGAGAGAAAGACAAAGAAAGAAATGTGTATCTTTTTATTGTTCATTTTTATTTTTAATTCATATTGCTTTTAATACAATTATGTTTTTTAAATTAAAAAATCCTCAAAAATTATATGCATTTTGTATGTGCGTGCGTGCGTGCACGCTTGCATGCACGTGTGTCCATCTGTCTGTCTGTCGCATGGAAGTTATTTTAGAAGAATAAGAAGAAGATGAAGAAGAAGAAGAAGAAGAAGAAAGAAGAAGAAGAAGAAGAAGAAGAAGAAGAAGAAGAAGAAGAAGAAGAAGAAGAAGAAGAAGAAGAAGAAGAAGAAGAAGAAGAAGAAGAAGAAGAAGAAGAAGAAGAACAACAACAACAACAACAACGACAACTCTCTCTCTCTCCTTCTCTCTCTCTCTCTCTCTCTCTCTCTCTCTCTCTCTCTCTCTCTCTCTCTCTCTCTCGTTAGTGGAACACACGCGGAAGTGTTACACGCGGTAGTGCTACTCGCGGTAGTGTTTCACCCGCGATAGTGTTACACACGCGGAAGTGTTACACGCGGTACTGTTACTCGCGGTAGTGTTACACACGCGGTAGTGTTACACGCGGTTGTGACGCTCGCGGTAGTGACGCACAACCATTTGTTACTGTCTCATCATTGGGCAATGAGTTCTTTCTGTCCCATTAGTAGTTTTTCTGGACGAGTAGACTATCGCAGATCCCTTTTAGAGTAGTGTTCGTGCACTTCTTCTGTGAACTTAACTGTATAGTTGAGGTGCGGTGTTGTTGTCTCTTCTTCTTGGTAGTTGACTACGGAACTAGTGGAGCCCAATGCTCTCGCTGCTCAAGGTTGCAGGCCACGTGTCAGGGTTGCCTCTCTGTGGGATTTCTTCCCTGCCGTGGACCACGATGCCTGCTCATCTTCTTGACAATGTCAGGTCCTGGCTATACTGTCGATGAATGACTTTCATCCGTCACCTGCTGCAGTCTTTCTGAGAGAGATTTTACAACGAGCGTACGTCTACTGTGCTGTTCAGGCAACGACTAACTCTCCTCCCGCTGGGGCCTGCTATCATGCGAGACTACGAGAATAGTAACGCCACCTAGTAGGGTAGCAGTTGATTGGTCAGCTGGATGAGGTCACGACTTATCTTAGTGAAACTGTAGCCTACTGTTGCTGAGTACAACCTAACTTCGGTCGTCTTCTAGTCAGCGACTTAACTTACATACGTCAAAGCAGGCTGAAGGTTGGAGGCTTGAAGCCGTAGTGCAGGATCAAAGTAGCCTCTTGTGACAATTACCGCATCATCAGCCTCATCAGCCCGCCCAGCAAAGCCCTCCTGAAAATAATACTCAACAGATTTGAACAAATCATAGCTGAAGAACAAGCAGTATTCATGGCAGGGCGAAGTACCACTGATTTTCAACCTCAAAATAATCTGTGAGAAATACCTACAGCACCAACAATATCTATATCATGCGTTTGTAGACTTCAAGAAAGTGTTTGATCGAGTCTGGCATGCGTCTCTGTTGTCAACCATATGAGATTATACAACATCAGCACTAAAATTATTGAAGTCATCAAAAGCCTGTTTGACAAGGCAACCAGAGCGTAATCAGAGTCTCCTCTCTGAAAATCCTTATCGGGAAGAGAGGGGACTATAAACTGATATAACATAACATAACAACAACATAACAACCAGAGCAGTCCCACACAACAGCGCCATCAAGGACTAGTTCAGAACAACAATCGGTGTGCGTCAAGGATGCCTATTTTCTCCAACACTCTCTCAACATCTTCCTAAAGCCCATCATAAGATCATGTCTGATCCTATCCTATCCTATCCTGTCCCATAACCCGAAGGTCGTAGGGGCACCACAGATGATCGCTTAACCAGCATACTCCATCTTTCTCTGTCCTCAGCAGCCCTCATGGCTTCGCTCAGTGTCAAACCAGTCCATTCTCGAATGTTGTCCTCCCACCTCTTTTTCGGTCTCCCCCTTCTTCTACCTCCTTGCACTGTGCCTTGCAGAATGGTCTTTGCAAGGCCTGATGATCTGGTGACGTGGCCATACCATCGGAGTTTCCGTTTCTTCACCACTGTGAGCAGGTCATCGTGTTGTCCAATGGCTTGTGTGATGGTCTGTCGGACTTCAACGTTGGTGATGTGTTGGGTATAGGAAATGCACAGAAGTCTTCTGTAGCACCTCATCTCCATGCTTTGTATTCTTCGTTGGAGATCTGCTGTGAGGGTCCATGCTTCGCAAGCATATAGGAAGATGGAGATGACCAGAGATCGCAGCAGTCTTACTTTGGAATGTAGACTGATGGTTCTGTCTTTCCAAATGGGCTTCAACCTTGTCAGGGCAGCAGTTGTTTGTGCGATCCTGGAGAGGACTTCCTGTCGAGACCCATTGTCTGACACAATGGCTCCTAAATATTTGAAGCTGTGCACTGTGTTGAGGGATTGGCCTTGTACTTTGATGTCCGTGTTGATGCCATTGGTGTTGTTGGTCATCACTTACAGATCACGAAGGCACAGTCAGCACAGGGGGTAGAGCAATATCCAACTTCCGTTTTGTGGATGACATTGATGGTTTGTCTGGAGAGGAACAAGAACTTGAAAATCTGGTACAGAGTCTTGACACCACCTCCAGAGCTTTTGGAATGGAAATAAGTGCACAGGAGACCAAAAGGATGACCAACAACACCTATGGCATCAAAATGGACATACAAATGCTAGGCCAATCCCTCAACAGTACATATACCTTCAAATATATAGGAGCCATTATATCAGACAATGGGTCATGGTAGGAAGTCCTCTGCTGCCCTGACAAGGTTGAAGCCCATTCTACCCTATCCTATAACTCGGAGGTCGTAGGGGCACCACAGATTTTCGTTTAACCAGCGTACTCCATCTTTTCCTGTCCTCGGCAACCCTGATTGTTTCACTCAGTGTCAAACCAGTCCCGTTCTCAATTGTTGTCCTCCCTCTTTTTCGGTCTCCCTCTTCTTCTACCTCCTTGCACTGTGCCTTGCAGGATGGTCTTTGCAAGACCTGATGATCTGATGACGTGGACATACCATCGGAGTTTCCGTTTTATCGGAATTTCCGTTTTTCCACCACTGCGAGCAGGTCATCGTATTGTCCAATGGCTTGTGTGATGGTCTGTCGGACTTCGTCGTTAGTGATGTGCTGGGTATAGGAAATGCCCAGAAGTCTTCTGTAGCACCTCATCTCCATGCTTTGTATTCTTCGTTGGAGATCTGCTATGAGCGTCCACATTTCGCAAGCATATAGGAAGATGTTAAGGGAGCGCAGCAGCCTTACCTTGGAATGTAAACTGATGGTCCTGTCTTTCCAAATAGGCTTCAACCTCGCCAGGGCAGCAGTTGTTTGTGCGATCCCGGAGAGAACTTCCTGTCTGGACCCATTGTCTGATACAATGGCTCCTAAATATTTGAAGTAGTGTTGTTTCAGCAGATCTTTTATACGGATCACGAGTGAATCCTTTCAACCAATACAAGTTGTGATCCTCATTTTGTGGTCCTGATTCGACCCTTTTCAGTCTGCTAGACCCTGTAAGCAATGAATAACTAATACGAACTTGATCTTGGTGGAGTAATGTCCCTTTCACAACATCACATCATTTTGGATGTCATATAAGTGATCTAATAAACAAAATACCCATGAAGTGTCCATTTTGACGAAATCACTTGGAGAAAGTTCAGGAACTTTCGTTCTTGCATGCTAATGACAGTATAAACTGCTGACATCATAGACTGAAAGTAGTGCAGAATCACTTCACAACAAAAAATGATTGGCTACCGAAAGAAGTCTACTGATATATAAAGATCAGCACACACAAACTAAAATAGAATTAAACAAAGGAGTCTACTGATACTGCTCAGTTTGAGATGAATAAAGTTGTATTGTATTGTATTGTATAAATACCAGCACACACAAACTAAAATGGGATTAAACAAAGGAGTCTACTGATACATAAAGATCAGCACACACAAATTAAAATAGGATTAAACAAAGGAGTCTACTGATACATAAATATCAGCACACACAAATTAAAATAGGATTAAACAAAGAATGAACACTCGCATTGAAGGAATGGAAGATAAAGAATAACATAATGAAAGAAAATCAGAAGAAAGAAGACCAAACATTTTGAGATGAAGACAATTTATTATTGGTCAATCTCATCTCAAGCCTCAACCATCGTCACAAGTTAGTGTAGTTTGAACAGTTATGGTTTAATGTGGACGACAGCATTCAGCATAGTACATTCATCTTTCATACATACAGCATTTGACATAATTTTGTCAAACTTCAAACCACATTGATTGGTTGATTGGAAACACACACCAGGTCAAGCAAATCGTGCGTACTTTTGGGGGAGGGGAAGGGGCCATTCACAAAACTCTAAAACGCCACGGTCTATATTGTGCAGTCATAAAATAAAACAGAAATGCAAAGAGAGAAGAAAACAGTGCGATGAATACTGGAGAAGAGATTTGGGTAGCTTGGTTCTAGCGCTAATGCCACACCCAATTTTCACTGGTCTTCGCCACCACCACCATACAGCTGTGACATAGCAACATCGCAAATCATGATTATACGCATCAGGACTGCAACACTCAAAACTTACGTCTTCAATAATAATTTTCAACACAAATGTACGCAAGTACCACGAAAGAAAAAAGAACAGCGTAACTATTCAGTAGCAGATACTGCTCTGTATTTGTCAGAAATATTTAAAGTCAAACCTTTTTCTCAAAACTTGACATACTTTCGGTTTTTCAAACCAAAAACACTGGACATGCTTTCTGTTTTTCAAACCAAAAACACTGGACATGCTTTCTGTTTTTCCTGTTTCTACACAAAACGTTATCACATGTTTTGGTCATTTTTACAGCATACACCTGCACTTCGTAAAAAAACAACAACCTTACATCATAATAATAATAAGGTTTATAATAATAATCAATGTCTGTACAGCATCTAATCACATCAGAAAGGAGAAGTAAACTATGTGTGACGGGACAAACCAACATGGCAGTTAAAAGGACTGCATTCACACCCACTCCAAAAATGAAGACAACCATGAAGCATACCTGTGTACACCATTCACACATATTGCATAATGATTTTTTTTTATGTTTTTCAAAACAAAAACAGAAAATATTGTAATAAACATATGTACATAAGTTGAAGTTATTCTTGTAATTGGTGTTTTCATTGCTATTTTTTTTCCTAGTGACTAGTTTCTATCCCTGGTCACCAACCTAGCTAGGACAAAACAGCATACACCACAAGCAAACTACACAATAATCCATTTCTCCATGGGACATAAAACATCAAATGGAAATAAAAAAATCAACGCCATTACACTAGTAAAGTATGGACACAGAACCATGGCCTAAAAGAACCGTTAATAATTTCATTCTCCATTGCAAATTAAACTAACAATATGTTGTCAATAACAAAGCCATGCAAATCAAAGTAAAAATATGTAGCCCTATCTGATCTGTACAAATTGCAACTCACAACACTCTATAGGTACCAGAAGCATAAAATCAAGTCTCATTTGTCAGACTGGCAACTAGAACAAGATACTGACCATATTTTCAAGCAAATTAAGTAAAAACAAGAAATAAACTGACCAAAAAAATACATGACAAAAATGAACTAAAACAGAAATAACTAAAAGAACTAACCAAAATAACAGCAAACATAAGGAGCAAAGCAAAGGGGAAAATATATATAATCAATAAGGGTCTCATTGTGAGAAAGTCCCATCTTCATGTTGATACCAAGGATATCAAAATTGCTCACAACTCTGATTTATGATCTGAAAGGCACAGTCATTCAGTCAGTTTCACTCAGTTCAAACAGGGCCAGACTTCCACACTGGCTTTTATATAAAATCTGTTAAATGCTGCAAAATGACCAAAAAATCAGACTAAGTTATACAATAACATGTTTAGCTTACACGCACTGGCTACACAGCTAATAGGAGCAGTGGGCGAGGGTTGAACCCTTTCGCTGGCAGACGTATACAGAAAAAAAACACTGATATGGACATGTTATAATTAACGAAGAAGACCCTGATTGCTTCATTAAGTAACTCAAGCATTTACACTTGACAAGTTCTAGTCCAACAAGCCTTATGCAAAAATGACAAATGCAAAACGCTTCATCCCACAGTATTTCGCGATTCTGGACATGGTAAAGGCGATGCCAGGAATGGTCAAATCATGATTACTTCGCAAAGAACACATGGGGATAATAATGAATAAAATTTATCAGATGTATTAAAACAAAACATTGGGAATAAGGATGATATTTTTTTTTATAATGAAAGGGGGCATAGCAAGTGTGGAGACAACCGTTTGTTGTTATGTATAATCAATTGCCTGAAAATTTAGAGAAGGGACCAACGGACAGTTATTCTACAATAGAATTCCAAACAGCTACACCACAGGATACAATCTTAAAGGAATGGAACAAAAACCAACAAAATGCTTCAATGTGTCACTGTCACAAACTGAAAATACAGAGCAAGTTAGATACATATGATATTACAAGAATCAGACACAAACCAAAAACCAAAAAGGAAAGACTTGACAACTCAGAAAGAGGCAGAACAGAACTAAGAGAAGAATGAGGAAAGGAGCTCAACATGGGAAGCAAACATTCCTGGTACATATTTAACACGGCTAACACTCCAGGCAATAGGGTGTGTGCCTGTGTTCTTCAAAATCCAACGTGCCAAGCTCTCTGCACTAAATCTTAGTGTTTGCGCACTGGACCCCAGGCATGACCCGAGCGTGGCTGCACGACGTTGCCGAAGGAGGGGAATTCCTCAGTACTTGCAGTGTCCGGGGCAGAGTGCCAGGGGGCATTACGCACTACAAAGCCAGGTTGGTTGTTGGTCTTGCCTTCGCTCTGTCTGTCATTCTTGCTGGGAGGTCGCTGGAGTTCCTGCAGGTATTCTTGATCCACTACGTCCAGCAACTGAAAACATATTGTCATGACACTCGGTCAAACATAGCAAGGCAGATATGAAGGCAAGAAATTGAACAAAATGTTACTAAATGCTGTGAGTGTGACAGTGTAAAAATACAGCTAAATTAAGGTTCACCAATAAGTCTAAAAAATTCCACCATGATTTTGCCCTAAAGAGGCAGTACGAAAGTGGAGCATGAATAACAAGAACCAATTACAAACCACCAACCTACCCCACCCCATACATTAATTTTTTTTAAACTCTGCCTAACAAAAAAACTGTTAAGTTAAAATGGGTTAATTTGTGCACTAAACATGAATGAATAGTTGAAAGTAACAGCATGTGTGTTAAGGCTATGCCAGACTAGAAACAGAATCACTGATTCGCTGCAATTCAAATAAAAAATCACGATGATTCTTCCTGCATCAAATGTGTCATACCGCGAAACACGAGTCACAAGAATCAGCTTCAGCAGCGATTCGTACTGATTCACAGATTTAGAACGTGCTCTAAAGTCTGGAATCATGATTCGTCATTCATTCTGTGTCAGCCAATGGGAAGCAAGAGCTAGATCAGGTGATTAGTAGGGGGAGAGGAAGGGAACCACACTCGCACCAATATGGCGGCAACTAAGGCAACTGGAGCTCTTCCTCCTCCAATTCATTCAAAAGTCCATGGTATGCCCCATAAATATTTCTTCTTTCGATCCACGGTTTTACCCACCATTTTTGTTTTCGTTTTTTTTAATCTTGAAGTAGAACAGACGCTGCAGCACAAACTAAAATTGCTTCTTCGTCACTGCTAGAATCCATCTTGAGGCAGGAATGGCAACTCTTGCACACTTTCTCTGACTCATGATTTTCTGAGTCTGTGTAAGTGTGGCAAGGCTGATTGTGAAACAGCGTAATTCTGATTCGCTCTGAAACAGGTTTCTAGCTGAATGGCTGAATCATGATTCGAATAAAATCGTGATTCCTTGAATAAGTCTGGCATCAACTTTAGAAACATGGAATCAATCCTGTCTTCATAATATATCAAAGAAGAAAATGGTAACCCAGTGTAAAACATTACATTACATGATTATTGCTTTAGGTCCAGCGGACTCTTCCGAGCCAAATCAGGACCGGACAACCCCTGATCCGCATAAAAGATCTGCTGAAACTACCCTAGTGGTAAAACTGAAAGCTCTCCACACAGCCAGTCACTTTACAATAAAGACATCCCACGCAGGGGACGCTGAGGCTGTACTCTAATTTATCGAACCCTCGTTTACAAAAAACAAAATAGAATACAAACATCATTAAAAATTATCAACAAAACACATACATATAAAATGCCTACATTGCTAAATAATAACATCATAGGAAGACCTGGCAGAAAGCGTCCAATATTCCCAAGCTGATCCAACAGACCTCATACACAAATAAGGAGTCTTGTCCTGGAAGAGTTTTCAAGAAAAAAGGTAGGTAACTGGTCTAGCGAAGAAGAAGATAGTATAGCAGATTGATAGAACAGAGCAGGAATGAAAAAGAGCAAATGAGAAAGACAGCGCCAGTGGGAATTTAAAGCACTAAATTTCCAGAAAGTGGGGATACTATTTATACTGAAAGCCCCGGCACCCAAACGGGGGAAAACCCAGTGTAAAAGGCCAAAATCATTGAGAAGTAGATCAAGGGCCCCACAAAAAAAACAAAGCCAGTGAGCATCATAAAACGAATCCAAATATACAGAAGTTATTTATAGATTTTTATACATCAGGTTGTGCTGATTCCCAATTAGGGAAGTCAAAGGTTCATGATTGATTGATTGATTTATTATTGCTTTAGGTCCAGCGGACTCTTCCGAGCCAAATCAGGACCGGACAACCCCCGATCCGCATAAAAGATCTGTTGAAACAACCCCAGTGGGAAAATTGAATGCCCCCCACCGGCCAGTCACTTTACAATAAAGACATCCCACGCGAGGGACGGCTGAGGGTTGACCTCAACTACGCGAACTCCCCGATTACAAAAACAAAATAGAATACAAACATCATTATAAATCATCAACAAAAAACATACATATAAAATGCCTATAGTGCTAAATAGTACATTCATAGGAAGCCCTAGTGACCACCCGGCAGAAAGCGTCCAACATTCCCAAGCTGATCCAACAGACCTCATACACAAACAATGAGTCTTGTCCAGGAAGAGTTTTCAAGAAAAAAGGTAGGTCATTGATCTAGCGAAGAAGAAAATAGTATAGCAGAGTGGTAGGACAGATCGGGAATGGGAAAGAGCAAATGAGGAAGACAGCGACAGTGGGAATTTAAAGCACTAAATTTCCAGAAAGTGGGAATACTATTTATACTGAAACCCCCGGCACTCCAACGGGGGGAACTGTTGCCGCAGTTAATTTGTCATGCCTACAAAGGCAAGACAGGTTTTCAACTGGGGCTTTCACTGTACCCTTTATAGGTTAGAACAATCTACAGTGGCAAGATTGCTCATGACCCCAAGGGGTAGTCAAAGGTTCATACAGGTTTCAGGCCAGAAAAAGTAAGGACTTTTTAAGGACTTTTTAAGGACTTTTTAAAGGACATTTTACGAACTTTAGCAAACTTGATTTGATAGTATATTGATGCTTACTAAATATGAAATCATTGAAAACAGACAGGTGGCCCCACATTTACTTTCTAGTGACTTCTGCTGCCGCATGCCCCATGCCCCATGAATTCTGAACGAAGGTAGTTCGTCACCACCACATCATTCTCCCACACCCTCACATGGACATCCAGCTGCTTTTGATGCAGATCATCATTCAGGCTCTCGTCAAATAACAAGACGTAGGATGTCTCAGATTTCACTCTGTCCTTCAGTTCATTAAAGAAATGGCGAACGATTCCAAATGTTGACAAGTATGACGACTTCCTTTCTCCACACTTGTAACTGGCCGCAATCTGGCTGTCAGGAAACATTGCTGCAAACACTTTGCCGTTGTCTTCACATGATTTATAGCTGTAATGGCTGCTGGCCGCTTTCAATGTCCAGATTATTTCAGCTTTCAAAGTATCTGTGCTGGAAAATGGCTGAGCAGAAGAAGGCCTGGTACTGACAGTAGAACTACTAATCGCAGCATGGGTTACAGTGAAGTTGAAGGCACAGTCTTTTCGAAAAATGCGGACACGGGCACGGTAGGTCTTGAAGCTTTTACCAAACGTTCATGTTTTGCCCCCTTGTGGTGCGCCAGTACAGAAGAATGACCGCGAGCAGCAACATCAAAAGTTTTTTTTGCACACTGAACAATAGGCTTTCCGGGTGTTTCCCTTTGGATCACGTTGCAGCCACTCTCTAAATGCGGCCGATTCCAACCACTTATCATTGAATAAACACTTTCCAGGCATCTTTCACAGTTTCAAAAATGGTGCACGCTTCACCGGCACAAGCCACCACTGAGTCCCGTTCCGATGCACGCTAGGAAGTTAGGTAACGCTAGCCAAGCGAGGGACTTGAGAAGCAATCTAGCCGAGATCCTAGCCTTCTTGCTTCCTTGCGTGTATGTATTGGAACGAGACTGGCATACTAGCAAGAGGGAAAATTATCAGGGGAGGTCACTTCTGCATAATTATCAGGGGGTCAGAGTCGTTTCCCTTTTGCAAAACTGCTGGTAGTAGACGACACGCTTTGTTAGCGACATCGAAATGAAAATGTCATTTCTTTCTCAGTTTTTCTTGAACTAAAGTACTGCTTTGAAATTCTTTCAACAAAAATCCCATTTTCGAAGGACTTTTAAGCACCTTGCTAGTAAACTGATAGAAAACTTTAATTTCGAAGGACTTTTAAGGACTTAAAAAGGGGGTGTCAAAATCTAAGTACTTTTAAGTACTTTTAAGGTGCGTGCGAACCCTGTGAAAGAAAACTACAACTGTCGGTGTGAATCAAGCACACGACAGCCAGTAGCTATACTCACGTATTCTTCCTGCAGGTTCAACAGGTGGTCCTTGCAATCCAGGACGGCATCTTCAGGGCCAGTGATGGTAACCACATCAAGGTCAGTGGCATCACTGCGAGGGAAACGGATGTCCACTTGGTAATCTTCCATGATCTTGCGCACGTTGCGACCCTTGCCACCAATAATGCGAGGGTGAACGCGGCGGTCGATGGTAACCTCCTCCGTCACCATGTCCTCCTGGACAAGTATTTATTACAATGATGAATTAAATTCCAGCCAGCGCTTTGTCAAATCTTCACCTGAATTTCCACCACCTGTTGGATTTATGAATGTGTGTTTGTTGAGTATTTACATGTAAGGGTGCAACATGTGAGTATGTATGTTGATTAGTTCACTGCACTGGAGTGATTTAGGATTAAAGTGTGTTTAGCTTCCATTATTATTATTCAGGTGGTTAAAGAACCAAACTTTACAACAATAAGCCAATCAAATGGAAGTTTCTGAATATGGAAAAATTAGTCACACTAATTGAAACCTACCAAATCTTTGACGATCTTCAAGATCTCCTCTTTTGCCTGCATGGCCCTCTCCTCATAGCCGGTGATAGTGATCATGCCTTGGTTCTCTTCGTTGCGATCAGGGAACTGCACGTTAACATCAAAATCAGCACGGATCTTGCTGATGACTGCTCCCTTGCGGCCGATGATTTTGGGGTGATGGCGAGGGTCCACCTCCACTTGCAACTGGAAGCCCTTCAACGCCTGAAAGACAACACTAGCATTTTCAGTACAAAACAAACATCTCAAAACACCAATAGAAACACTAAGAAAACCTCTCAACATCAAGACCTGGGAATCACAGCGATGACGGTGCATTACCAGTATTCATCAAGCAGTACTGCATCTGCACCTAACCACAGCATTTCAAAACCTGCTCTTGTTTCAATAGGAAAGGTTATATTGCCAGCAAAAAACATCTACTATAAACTTTATCATTATGTTGTTCCATTAATCTGGTTAACAAACAAAACTGGGATTATCAAACAGGGTCAGAATACTCACGGAACTGACTTAAAAAAAACAAAACACCAAGCCCAAGACCAAGTTGTTGTTATCTTTTTAGTGTGTGTTTTTTGTTGTTATTTTTCCTACCCTATCCTATAACTCGAAAGTCGCGGCACAGCAGATGATTGTTTAACCAGCGTACTCCATCTTTCTCTGTCCTCAGCAACCCTCATTGCTTCGTTCAGTGTCAAGCTAGTCCATTCTCGAATATTATCCTCCTACCTCTTTTTCTGTCTCCCTCTTATGGTCTTTGCAAGGATTTATGCTCAGGTGACGTGGCCATACCACCAGTTCACCACTGTGAGCATGTCATTGTTGCTGATGTGCTGGGTATAGGAAATGCCCAGAAGTCTTCTGTAGCTACTCAACTCAATTCTTCGTTGTAGATCTGCTGTGAAAGTCCATGCTTCACAATAGTATAGGAAGATTGCGATGACAAGGAAGCACAGCAGCCTTACCTTGGAATGTAGACCGATGGTTCCGTCTTTCCAAATGGGCTTCAACCTTGGCAGGGCAGCATTTGTTTGTGCAATCCTGAAGAGGACTTCCTGTTGGGACCCATTGTCTAATACAATGGCTCCTATATATTTGAAGCTATGCATTGTGCTGAGGGATTGGCTTTGGACTTTGATGTCCATGTTGTTGCCATTGGTGTTGTTGGTCATCATTTTGGTCTTTTCTGGTTCTAGAGGTGGTGTCAAGCCTCTGTACCAGCTATTCAAGTTCTTGTTCCTATCCAGTCATTGCATCAATGTCATCCGCAAAACGAAAGTTGGAGACTGCACTACCTATGCTGACTGTGCCTTCGTGATCCGTTTGGTGTGTAGTTGTAAAGGTCAGAGCAGTACTCTGTCCATCTATACAAGACTTCTTGTTCTCCTGTAAGGCATATGCCAGACTTGCTTTGGATGGTGGAGACCTTGGGTTGTTTAACACTTGTCAATTGCTTCACAGTCTTGTTGTTGTTCTTGTTCAGACTGTTATCTATTTCCTGACACAGTTCTCCTTTACTGTGCTCATGTTCATTTTTTTAAATGTAGAATAAAAGTGGTGAGAACTGGCGTTTGATGATGACTACAATTATTAAAATTCTGAAATAAAATTAAGATGATGAAATTGAACCTCACCCTCTCTTCCTTTTCATTGTCCAGTTGCAAGACCTTCTCTTCAAGCGCCTTACGGGCACGAGCCACATTCTCTGGGGGACCACTGACACGCACCAGGTCGCTGTTGTCTGAGGCCTGAGGAATGTTGATGTTTACGTCATAATCCTGCATCATGCGACGCACATCACGCCCCTTCTGGCCAATGATGAAGCGGTGGTAGTCGTATGGGACGGACACCTCTTCTGTGATGGGAACCAGGGCCTGGGGAGCAAAAATTAAACATAACATTGAGCAGAAACTCGTTTAAACAATAGCAAACTTTGTTCTAGATGCGGTTATGGCTGTGGATCTGTGTTCTTACTCAGGCATGCTACTCTCAAAATTTAGTTTTCCCGGAAAATTTTGCAAAGATTAGCAGAGCCCCGAGAGCGAGCTTGAAAAGCAGGCGAGCCTGCTAGAGGGGTCCAAGGGCATGCTACCCTGGAATATTTAAAAAAAAAAAAAAAGGTTAAAATCTGCGCAATCTGACACATTCTGAGCACTTTTTGAGAGATGAAAAATCAATCAACAAAGATGAAAAATACCAACACATTTTAGTTTAAACGTTCATACTCAAATTGTTGTAAAAAATTCAAGGAGTTTTCAAAGAGTTTTTCCAAAAATTCAAGTTTTTAAAAATTATAAACGCACATAAGAATTGACAAGTAGTCAAAATAAAGGATAAAATCTCTTACCCAGTGACATCCATAAATTGTTTGCAGTCATGAATCTGATGGTGATACTAATGTTGATATTAATTATGAAATATACACACATAAATATTGCATGTCGATGAAGTTGCAGTTATAATGATGATGCAGATTACAGAGTCTATACCCATTTAAACAATAATTGTGAAGCCTGTTGTCCTTATACACAAGTTAGAGAACTGTAAAAAGTCAGAAAGAGGTACCACCACCGGCTAATATATAATACACTTTATACAGATGAATGAGTTTTCAGTTATTTCAGTTTTTCCATCTCTTCATCAATCTCACGGGAAATCTTCTCCAACTGGATCTTTATTTCCTTGGATTTGCTCCTCAGCGCATTAGACTGAGCCAAGAGTCTCAGCGCACCCTTCCTCTTCTGCTTGTTCAGCAAGCTTGTCTGCCTCTTGAGTCAGGTGCTGAGCATCCTTCTCCATTCTTCCTTTTTTCTCTCTTAAATCAGCAACAGAGTCTTCCTGTGCCTTCCTCTTCTTTGCCGCTTGTGCCTGTTCCAGGTCTTTCTGTTGTTGATCAAGGTAGTCGTGGTACTTTCTCCTTGCAGAAGATGCTGATAATAGCATGTCGCGAAACGAAACGCTCGCGAGTATTTTTATTTTTCCAAGTGCAAATTGTTGTATAGAGTGCCTGTGCTAGATTTAGAAATATGACGTCAATCTTGCTGCGTGTCAATCGCCATTTTTTTTTTATTCCTGGAAAAGAATAAAATGGACGATTTTTTTCGATAATTCTTTTGTGTGAAAGATTGTGATTAATGCCAATAATAAAATTTTAGGGAAAGAAAAGAGGTTGTGAACTATTAATTTTATAAAATATAATATTTGAGGTGATAGGTAATTTGTTTGCGTTGGGAAATTTTCATTGGTTGTTTTAATGATAAAAGTATGGTAACCTTAGTAAAATGAAACAGAGGCGAAATCGGTTAGGAAAAGTGTCAATCAGTTGGGAGAGAGATCTAGACTGGACAGGGAGGATTCTACCCAAGCTCCGAGGCAACTTATTCTGTGGGGTGCCAACGACAGTTTAGCTGGAGGCTGAATGTTGTCTGATGTGGTTGGGCCAAGAAGATGAGTTGTTCCTCGACGTTTGATCAGCTTTAGCTGAATTCTGGCACCGTAGGGTGTTTTTATTCTTGTGGTATTATCCGTCTTGGATATCTGTGACGATGTCATCTTCGAGACTGGCACTGGATTCTTCTCTGACGTCTTGTTCATGATCGGGGTGACTGATTTTACGATAAAACTGTACGTCAACGAGGGCTACAGAAGTCACTGGTGGGTCACGGACAGCCATTAGATCTAACGGCGACATCGACGTCAAGTTCCAGTTCTTATGAACTTTACCACCGATTCACCTAAACCGGGATTCTTCATTTGTCAACAACTACAACGAGGACGTTATTAAAAGAGATAAGTAAAAAACCAAACAAACATTATTTTCGGTAACCACGACGGAAAGTATCGCCAAATTATCGTTCCGATTTCGAGGAAAAACCAACGGAATATAATAAAATAATCGAACTTGGAAAAACGTGTTATGTGTTTGTGAAGTGTTGGAATGAAATGGTGTACCTTAGGTTTTTTTTATTGAAATAAAACCATGTTCTGGGGTAAGTCATGAAAGTCAAGGTAGTCCTTCATCAGTAGTGATCACCCAGCAACACCCAGTTTTGCGACATTCTGGGTTCATCGTCCGGGATTAGAATTTTTGAGAAGTTCTGGTAGAATTTTTGAAAAATTCTGGGGGTAACGAGCCATTCATTTTTTTAATGTCAGAGGTGCACCATTAATCCAATACTTTACAAATTCAACACTTCAGCGAGTTTTCATAATTTTTTCCATAATAATAAGTTTTTGCTTCAAGTTGTGGTTACCTTGATGTAATTGTTGCACGTCTGCATGAGCATGATTAGAGAGCAGTATAGGTAAGATATTGTTTTATGTTGTTGCTAGTCATTGCTTACATAAAATGTGCATTATATCTGCTAACATGTTAGTGCATCAGTGGGTACATATTGTCTGAGAGCCCAGCTGTGCAAGTATCTTCAGGGAAATCATCTCGTTTGAAATTATTTATTCTGGCGGTTGAGCAGTGAAGACCGGTATTATCCGTAGTAGGATTAAAGATATTTTGGGTATAAGTTTTACTTTTCCAAAATTTCGAACCTTTCATTGCAGAGTTTGCAATAGCTATTGTACGTAGGTACTAGTGTTTTGGTCGAAGGTATACTTAGGCTGAACAGTTTCTGCAACCTATGACGTTTATTATCCTGATGGAGTACATAGGGTAAAGTATCGCTCATAGTTTGAAAGTAAGTTTTCCAGCTTAAACTTTAAGTAAGTTGGATGTTCCGAAAACATTGTATATTTTCAGTGTTGTTCGAAGACAGGCTAGAGGTTATGTATTGATCGGTGAGGGGTCAACCTAATTAGCTCTGTGTTGCTTAGTCTGGTCAAACCTCTAACCAAGAATTTTTTCTAGTTGAGGGTCTGAAAGTCAGATTCGGTAGTGTCCGATTGACAGTTTAACCAATTGTGGTAATTGGTAGTGCTGGTTAGTAAATGTGGGTCTAGTTAGACGTTTTACTTAACCAGGAGACTAAGTGTGGATGATAGTCTGGAAGGTAGTGGATTATCGTCGGTGATCGTGTTATTAGTGTATAACCGTTCACGTAAGGATAGCTGTGATAGAATAGCCGTTTGGGGCTAGAGCGCAGGCGTATCCGGTGTAGTACTTTAACCTTTGGAAAGGCGAGTACGTTAGAGGCCTAAATAGTCTGTGGTTTTATCTACCAGGGTTACGTGTAGTAAAACAGGATTAGTTTAGGGAAAGTTTGGCTAGGAGGATGCCGAGGCAGCAACCAGTTCAGATGGAGACTGAGTCTCCGCTGCTAGCCTACAAGCAGGATGGGATCATCCTGGGTCTGACAGATAAGGATCTGGCAGAATATGTGGAAAATAGAAGAAAGGAAGAAAAAGCGGAGAGGATCCGGAAGGAAGAAGAAGAGAAAGCGGAGAGGATAAGGGAGGAAGAGAAAGCAGAGAGGATCCGAAAGGAAGGGGAAGAGAAAGCGGAGAGGATCCGAAAGGAAGAGGAAGAGAAAGCGGGGAGGATCCGGAAGGAAAAGGAAGAGGAAGCAGAAAGGATACGGCAGGAGCAACGGGAGGACCAGCTCCGACGTGAAGAACGAGAAGAACGCATTATGAGAGAAGAAAGAGAGGCCAAGGCAAAATTGGAACAAATGGCCATGCAGAACGAGTTTGAGTTGAGAAAGGCGCAAGAGTGGACTGCAGATGATGGGGACCAAAATCAAAATTTTTATCCGGAGCCCAGGACAGCGAGGAGCTGTTTGAACGTGAATGTACCTTATTTGGATGATAAGGACGATGTAGAGGTCTACCTGAAACAGTTTGAGCGTATCGCTACGTTGTCAGGTTGGAACAAGGATGAGTGGGCGATAAGATTGTCTGGTCAACTACGAGGCCAAGCACGGCAAGTCTACACTGAGATGTCTGATGAGGAGATTATGGATTACGACATGGTCAAGGCTGCGATCATGAGGCGTTTCCAACTGACCGCTGAAACATATCGAAAAAGGTTCAAGGAATTCAAGCGGGGCAGTCATGAAGGCATCAGGGAGTGTAGGAACAGAATGGGGATGTATTTGGACAGATGGGTGGATTTGTCTGAGAAAGAAGGAAAATCAGGTGAGCTGAAAGATTTAATTCTCATGGACAAAATGTTGGAGATAGTGTCTCAAGAGGAGGCAAGATTTATTAGGGAGAGAAACCCTACGTGTGTGGACGAAGTGGTGGTCCATGCTCAAACGTATGAAGATGCGCAGAATGCTGGAGGTCCGATAGCAACGAGGCGGCCCATTGGACCCAGTGCTAGAATGGATAACCGTCCCAGGGTTAACCAGCAAACGCAGAATTCGAACATGGGACAACGACGTAATGGAGGGGTGAGTGGTCAAGCGACAGGTCCTGGTAACGCGGGTGCGTCAGGAATAAACAAGACTCAGCAAAACTTCAAGGGATGTTTTCGATGCGGAGGCCCACATTTGATGAGGGATTGTCAAAAGGCAAATGTGAATAGAAACAGACCAAACTCAAACCTTGCGTCAGCTGTTGTGAATGCGGTCAACGTGACCCAGGAACAGAAACCGTGTAATCGATGTAGTGAAGACGGCTATGAACCGAACTGTGAATTGAAAGTGGATGGAGTAAAGGCTCAAGGTATTCGGGATACAGGGGCCAGTAGCATATTGGTGGATTCAAGTTTAGTTTCCCCAAGCAAGTATACGGGTGAATACCAAAACGTGACACTTGCAGATTCATCCAAGCGAAAGAAAGTGCCCATTGCTGTGGTGCATTTGGAAACTCCGTTTTTCGTTGGAGAAACGCGTGTTTTGGTTTTGAAGACACTGGTACATCAAGTTCTGATAGGAAATAGCAGAAAGATGACAGACGGGACTGAGGTCAAAGTTCCATTGTTTCCGTTGGTAGAGCAACCGGAGGAACAAGTTGTAGCACCGGTACAAACCAGGTTGCAGGATAAGCAACAAGCACAAGCTAAGCCATGGATTCCTAAACAGATTGACTTAGGACAAGTACGTCCAGAAGATCTATCTAGGGAACAAAAGGCAGACCCGACTTTAGGAAAAATTCGGGAAAGGGCAGAGCTTGGAATCAAACAAGAAACCCACTACGAGTGGAAGAAAGATATTCTGTACAGAGTTTACATGAGTGAAGGTAAACCATGTAGACAAGTGGTAGTACCAGAACGGTACCGATCAGATGTGCTCAAATTGGCTCATGATACACCGATGGCAGGACATCAAGGAGTACGTCGAACTCGCGACCGGATATGGCGTGATTTCTATTGGCCGGGTATCTGTGGTGACGTCAAACGTTATTGTGCGTCATGTGACGTGTGTCAGAGGAGCACGAGGAAGGGAGCTACTAGGAAGGTCCCGATGAAAAGCATGCCGCTTATCAGCACACCTTTCGAGCGAGTTGGGGTAGATATCATTGGTCCGATACTACCAGCGTCCAGCAGGGGTCATCGTTACATATTGACCATGGTTGACTATGCCACGCGGTATGTAGAAGCGACACCTCTGAAAGATATTAGGGCAGAGACAGTGAGCGAGGCGTTGTGGATCTACTGGACCAGGATGGGAATTCCTAAGGAAGTGATCACAGATAGGGGTACCCAATTCACCAGCGAAATCATGGAGAGAGTGAACAAGCTTCTCAACATAAAGGGGATCCATACTACACCCTTTCACCCGCAAACGAATGGTTTGACAGAGAAGTTCAATGCGACACTCAAGGACATGATGAAGAGACTTTGTCAAGAACAGCCCAAAGACTGGGACAAGTTTTTGCCAGCCTTATTATTTGCCTACAGGGAGGTACCGCAAGAAAGCTTGCAATTTTCGCCTTTTGAACTGTTGTATGGGCGTGAAGTACGAGGGCCTATGCAGGTTCTACGTCAGGTGTGGACAAACGAAGATGCGGGAGAGGAAGTGCGATCCACGATTAGTCATATCACGGATCTCACGAACAAAATCGAGAAAACTTGTGAGACTGCCAAGAACAACCTCAGCAAGGCAGCGCTCAGGTACACGAGGGTGTACGACAAAAAGGCCAAAGACAGAAAATTTGAGGTCGGGGACAAAGTTTTGCTTTTGTTGCCCGCAAAACATAACAAGCTGCAGCTAACGTGGAAAGGTCCTTATCCAGTTGTGGAGAAAGTGGGCAGCTGCAACTACAGGATCAAGATAAGGGGACATGAAAAACTGCTACATGCGAATTTGCTGAAATTGTACGTCGAACGTGACGGAAAGCAAACAGGAACGGATGAAGCACAGCCAAACGCGGTGGTCATGGAGACAGATGAGGAGGAAGTAAGCGTTGTGGTTGACGATGTGTACGATGAAGAGATGGGAGCACTAGGCATAGATCGTTTTCCTATGCTTACGTTGCATGCAAAAGAAGGTCCCAGAGACGTGAAGATCAACCCTGAGTTGGACGAGCACAAACAGGCTGAAATTTTGTCTATTTGCGACAGGAGAGGAACTGTGCTTAAAGATATACCAGGGAGATGTAAAATCGAAGAATGTGAATTCAAACTTACATCACAAGAGCCAGTACATGTGAGGCAATACCCGCTACCATTTGCACAGGTAGAAACAGTGAAAAAGGAGGTCATTGACATGTTGGAGTTGGGGGTCATAGAACCAACAGTGTCGCCTTACAATAGTCCGATTGTGTTGGCGAAGAAGAAGGATGGTGAAATACGTTTCTGTATTGACTATAGAAGCCTCAACAAGCAGGTAGAGTTCGATTCGGAACCTATTCCTGATGTGCCACAAATCTTTGCAAAATTGCAGAAAGCACGCTATTTGTCAAAGATAGATTTGACGAAAGGGTATTGGCAGATACCAGTCAAAGAAGAGGATAAACCGAAAACGGCGTTTAGTACACCCATGGGACAGTACTGTTTCGCTTATCTTCCATTTGGTATCAAGACTGCGAGTTCTATTTTCACTCGAATGATGCGCAAGCTACTTGAACCTCTGAAGCGTGATGATATTGAACATTTTATTGATGACATCATCATTGCTACTGAAACGTGGGAACAGCATGTAGAGGCCATTGATGCTGTGTTGAAAAGGTTGGAGGAGGCAGGTCTTACAGCGAAACCCTCTAAGTGCTACTTTGGTTTCGGGGAGTTAGACTATTTGGGTCATCATGTGGGTGGAGGCACAGTCATGCCTGATGATGACAAAACAGAGAAAATCAGGTCAGCCAGCAGACCGATCACAAAGAAAGAAGTCAGAGCATTCCTAGGACTAGTGGGGTTCTACAGGAAATACATCAGCAACTATGCGGAAATCAGCGCTCCGTTGACTGATTTGACAAAGAAAGGTCTACCAGAAAAAGTGGCCTGGGATGAAAAATGTGAAGCAGCATTCGTTAAACTCAAAGATTGCTTGGTAAGCAAACCAGTATTATTGCTACCTGACGTCAGCAAACCATTTACTCTGAGGAGTGACGCATCAGATGTTGCAGTGGGAGCAGTTTTACTGCAAGATCAAGGGCAAGGGTTACAGCCAGTAGCCTATGCAAGCAAGAAGCTTAACCGTGCAGAGAAAAACTACTCGACCATCGAAAAGGAGTGTTTGGGAGTGGTATGGGCTGTCAAGAAATTTGAACAGTACCTGTATTCAACACATTTCACTTTGGAGACAGACCACCAACCACTCACATATTTGCAGAAAACCAAGACTGAGAATGGTCGGCTAATGAGGTGGGCTCTCCAGCTGCAACAGTATTCTTTCACAGTCAAAGTTATCAAAGGGAAAGACAATGTTGGCGCAGACTATTTGAGTCGATTGCACTTGTAAAAGAATAGCTTAAACATGGATGTTTCAGCTCAAGAGGAGGGGCGTAATGTCGCGAAACGAAACGCTCGCGAGTATTTTTATTTTTCCAAGTGCAAATTGTTGTATAGAGTGCCTGTGCTAGATTTAGAAATATGACGTCAATCTTGCTGCGTGTCAATCGCCTTTTTTTTTTTATTCCTGGAAAAGAATAAAATGGACGATTTTTTTCGATAATTCTTTTGTGTGAAAGATTGTGATTAATGCCAATAATAAAATTTTAGGGAAAGAAAAGAGGTTGTGAACTATTAATTTTATAAAATATAATATTTGAGGTGATAGGTAATTTGTTTGCGTTGGGAAATTTTCATTGGTTGTTTTAATGATAAAAGTATGGTAACCTTAGTAAAATGAAACAGAGGCGAAATCGGTTAGGAAAACTGTCAATCAGTTGGGAGAGAGATCTAGACTGGACAGGGAGGATTCTACCCAAGCTCCGAGGCAACTTATTCTGTGGGGTGCCAACGACAGTTTAGCTGGAGGCTGAATGTTGTCTGATGTGGTTGGGCCAAGAAGATGAGTTGTTCCTCGACGTTTGATCAGCTTTAGCTGAATTCTGGCACCGTAGGGTGTTTTTATTCTTGTGGTATTATCCGTCTTGGATATCTGTGACGATGTCATCTTCGAGACTGGCACTGGATTCTTCTCTGACGTCTTGTTCATGATCGGGGTGACTGATTTTACGATAAAACTGTACGTCAACGAGGGCTACAGAAGTCACTGGTGGGTCACGGACAGCCATTAGATCTAACGGCGACATCGACGTCAAGTTCCAGTTCTTATGAACTTTACCACCGATTCACCTAAACCGGGATTCTTCATTTGTCAACAACTACAACGAGGACGTTATTAAAAGAGATAAGTAAAAAACCAAACAAACATTATTTTCGGTAACCACGACGGAAAGTATCGCCAAATTATCGTTCCGATTTCGAGGAAAAACCAACGGAATATAATAAAATAATCGAACTTGGAAAAACGTGTTATGTGTTTGTGAAGTGTTGGAATGAAATGGTGTACCTTAGGTTTTTTTTATTGAAATAAAACCATGTTCTGGGGTAAGTCATGAAAGTCAAGGTAGTCCTTCATCAGTAGTGATCACCCAGCAACACCCAGTTTTGCGACATAGCAGCTCCTTGGTGATGTCCACCTTGGTGATGTCCACCTTGTCGATTCCACCAAATCTTCCTGATGCCGTTCAGCACTTGTCGGCGAGCAACCAAGGACTGCTGGAAGAAATTTTAAGTGCTGGTCTCTTTGTTGATTGAGAATCCTCTCTCCACATTTGCTTGCCCATGGGACAAAAGTAACAACTGCCTCACAACAGCGCAAAGATCTTGAGGGCCCGATCTTGATACAGATAGTCCTTTGTTGCTTTCATGTGTGTGCTGAACAGATGGTCCAACACATCACTTTCACGTCGATAATTTTTGCTTGTTCCCTGTTTTTTTCAAGCAGCCACCCTGCATATTCAGATTTTGATAACCACAAAAGATTCAACACACAATCACCTCCAGGTATTTTTACCCCTTCAGTAAGCAAATATGCGCGGTGTCGCTGTCCTTTTCGCTGTTTTCGTACTTTCTGTATGTACACCGAGCGGAAAAACGAAGAATATCTACCGAGAACTGCGCATGCGCGACAGCAAGGAAATGAACAATTTCCAGTGGAGGTTACTTCCCTTATCATTAGCAGATGACAAAAGTTACATTCGTCGAACAACACAAATAATATTATAATTTTTGTTTTATAAATTTTTATTTTTCAATGGCCTTTTTTTTGAAAACTTGACAATAAAATCTCTAGGTCAAGCAATGGATAGATACACTGGTTGAAATTTCAATCATCTGTCCTGTCCCTAAGAACAACAAACCCAAAATTCTCAATGACTACCGCCCTGTCGCTCTGACGTCCATTCTCATGAAATGTTTTGAGCGCATCATCCTATCCCGGCTTCTCTCTTTCACACAGCCCTTTCACGATCCTCTGCAGTTCGCCTATCAAAGAAATAGAAGCACTAACGATGCAGTCCTGACTCTTCTCCACAACGCTCTCTATCATCTTGAAAAACCTGGCTCTTTTGTCCGTATTCTCTTTGTCGATTTCTCATCTGCCTTCAACACTATACAACCTCACCTCATGGCTCAAAAACTACTTTCCTTCAGTGTTACTCCACGACTCGTTTTGTGGGTCGTGGACTTTCTTGTCCAGAGAACTCAATCTGTCCGCTTTCAGTCTGCTCTCTCTTTGCCTAAAACCACGTACACCGGCGCACCTCAAGGAACTGTCCTCTCTCCCGTTCTCTTCACACTCTATACTACCGACTGTCAAGGAACTCCCTCAATCCCTATCATTAAATATTCTGATGACTCGGCTATCCAGGACCTCTCAAACTCTGATTCTGAATACTTCGCTCAAGTTGAGCGTTTCAGCGCCTGGTGTGATGCAAACTATCTTGATCTTAATGTCAGCAAAACTAAGGAGATGATTATCGACTTCAGGAGAAATTCCACCCCTATTCCTTCTCTTTCGATCCGTGGTACCCAGGTTGGCCGGGTGGTTGAGTACAAGTACCTCGGTACCATAGTGGATTCGAACCTTAAATTCAATGCTAATACAGAATCAATCCACCGCAAGTGTCAATCACGCATCTACTGCCTTCAGAGGCTTCGTAAGCTGAACGTCGCTCCGGACATCCTCCAACTGTTTTACGGTTCTTTTATTGAGTCCCTTCTTACCTTTTCTTTTATTTGCTGGTATGGAGGTTTGAGTGTGGGTAACAGGAGTGTGCTTGATCGTGTGGTGAATGTGTGTAGCAAGGTTGTTGGTAGAACACAGAGAAGTTTGAATGAGCTGTATGAATGTCGTGTGGTGAAAAAGGCAGAAAGCATTTTGAACGACAGCAGCCACATTTTGGCTTGTCAGTACCACCTTCTGCCACTGGGTAAACGCTACTGCGTCCCCATTCTCAAAACAGAACGCTGCAAGAAAACTTTTATTCCCAGGTCAATCTTGTTGCTTAATAAACAGATGAAGTCTGGACCTGTTGCAGATCTGTTTTAACCTGCACTGATGTATGTGTGTTCAAATGCAACAATATGCATACATGTACTGCATGTGTGTAAGTGTTAGTGAGTGTGTGTGTGTGTATGTGTGTGGGTGTGTCTGTGTGTGTGTGTGTGTGTGTGTGTTTGTGCATGCGCGCGTGCTAGTCTCTTTACAAGGATTATTTATAGTTAATTTTTAAGTTTTATGTGATTTTATGTGATTTTGTGTGTATGCTATTTTATGTATATTCTAAATTATGTTTTTAATTATGCATGTGTATGGGCATGTCTGTGATAAGTTCTGGTGCAACAGTGCACAAATTGTGTGTGATTTATTTAATTATGTGCTTGCTTGGTCATACTTGATAAATTTTAGACTAATACATTCTTATGGCAAATGTTTTTAGATAACTTATAACACATGTATATCAATGTTTTATTTGTCATGTTTCTAAATGTTGGCACCACATGCGAATTTCTCCCTGTTGAGATAATAAAGTTTTCGTATTCGTATTCGTATTCAAGGAGTTTTCAAGGAGCTGAGTCAATTTGGCTATTTTCAAGGAAATTCAAGGGCCCTTGAACAAGACATGGAAAATTCAAGCAGGGTTCGTACTGAATCAACAAAACAAAATTCCCAACCTTTTCCCAACCTTTTCCCAACCCATGAGTAAAATTTCCCAACCATAGTCGGCATATAATAAAGATCAGATATCGAAACAAATTAATTTTAAAAAAAAAAAGCTTTAGGAAATTTCTTTTTTTTATTTGCAGTAAGCTTAAAATACACCAAACTTTCACTTAATGAGTTAATCCAAAACATTCAAACAAATTTTTAAAAAAAATTATAAAAATGTCTAGTTTTATATACTGTAAGCTTAAAATTTACAAGATCACAATCACAATGAAAGTCATGGTTATATTAGATAGAAACTTTCATTTAATCCAAAACATTATTGATTTAAAAAATCTTTTTAAAAAAGCTTAAGAAAAATGTCTTGTGTTATTTGCAGTAAGCTTACAATTATAAAAACAATTTACATAGTCAACATCATACTCATCACAGACATTGTGAGAGCCTGGCTCTTTTCCGCTTGTCTTTATTTACACTGGCTATTTCAGCCTTCTTTTTAGTTGCCCTTCGTCTCAGGGCATTAGATTGAGAGAGCAGAGATAGAGCACTCAGTCGTTCCGCTTCATCAGCCTTAGCTGCAGCCTCCAAAGGCAAACTAGTGATGTCCTCTTGAAGGCGCTGTCTCTTAGCCTTAAGCATATCCACCTCCTCAGTCGCAGCCTTTCTTTTTTGTGCTCTCATCTCTGTGGCATGTTTCTCCCTCTTGTCCTCCAGATAGGCATGGTACTTACTCCTAGATGAAGATGCATATATACCAGCATCTCTTTAGTTACTGCAACTTTGTCAGGGTCACCAGCTCTCCTTATTTCATCTAACACCAGCCGCCTGGCAACTAGATTATTTTTCTTTAGGTTCTCCACTATGGTCATCTTGTTAATGCTGAACCCCCTCTCTACTGTCGCCTGGCCATGGCTGAGGATCAGCAGCTGCTGGACTACATCCCAGAGAAGAGAGAACTCCTTTCGACCAGCCAGATGTTTGAAAAACAGTTCATCCACTCGGTCATTGCTTGGGTCGAAGTTTTGAAACTGTAGTATGCTGTTTTCTGACAGCACACTTTCACGAAATCGCCTGAACTGGGACTTGATTTGATCGCAGTTGACTTCTTTTACTCTTCCAGCATCACAGAGAATTCTTAGTGACAGCTCCAGTTGTTTCAAATTTAGACAAGCCTTCTTCTGACAGAAGCAGCTTAGGACTCATCCATGCTAAATTTCTAACAATTTGATATTTAATTGGGGCTTTGTCCATGATCTTTTTATCTATAGCCAGGAGAAAATCACGGCATTCCATCTGAAAAGTTTGACAAGCCTTTTCAGTTGCCCCATTCTTGATGATGGTTTTTGAGCATGTAATTGTAAATGAGACATTAAAGATTCCGAGAGAATAAGAAAGAAAATATTTAATAGCTTTGAATTTAAGAAAGTAAATATTATTTTAAAAAATTTTAAAAATATTAAAATCTTTAAAGGTCTTTAGGAAGATAACTGTGAAAAAAAACCACAATCTGCCAGAAAAGGGAGGTAATTCAAAAACCGTCCCCTAAAAAAAAATTAAGATTTCAAAGATAGTTTTCTTTATTTTCAAAATTGTATGCTATAATAAATTGAATAATGAATGTTAACAAATAATTATAACAATTTTAAAAAAGGTCAAAAGTAAGTATTATGAAAATTTCTTATGGATTTGGATAGAAAAATACGTTTTTCTTTATGCAAAATTTTATGGTCAGTGCATGTGTTTGACATGTATGAAAAAAACAAAATCCCTTGTTGCCAACCAAACCGAATTTTCCCAAACTTTCCCAACCTGATGCCAATTTTCCCAGACTTTCCCAACTGGGAAAAGGGTACCTCAGTTTTCCCAAACTTTCCCAACTTTCCCAACCGTGTACGAACCCTGTCAAGGAGGTTCAAGGAGCGTACGAACCCTGTTCATGCAAGAAATGACACTGGTGTCTGTTGACATTATTTTATTATAGTCCTTCATTTAGTTTAGTTTTTGAGACCTTTGTCCCAGTCTCCTACCGTGTTTTTTATCACAATTTCGGTTCGAAACATTTTGATGCTATGCTACTATTAGTAGTATTTATCATTACAAAAACGCTTCCATACATTATCAAACTTAAAAAAACAGAATCGTGCACAAAACGTGGTGAAGACGGTCAAAAATCAAACGGAAACAACTGGCCGCCTACGCTAAAACACAGAGCGAAACACGTAAGAGAGAAGCAATCTGATTGGTGAGATAAATTTAGGTAGCCAATCACAACGCCGCTTTGATATGATCGTTAAAATTGACTGTCTAGCTGTCAATTGGCGGTCTAGCAGACGAATCCAGCTGATATAGCCTACCGTGATAAGAACGCTTGTAATTCTTTCTTTTCGACACAGATTTTTTTAATACTCCCGGAAATTTTTCAATCACCCGGAAAGCCACCAGGGCCCAAAAATCGATCTCCAGGAATTCCCGGAAAAGTAGCATGCCTGTTACTGTTCGGTATAATTTACAACTGTTTTGTCTTTCTGACAATTTTCTTTTTTAGTTGTTTGCTACATGTCTTTGAATAAAACATCAGAATCAGAATATGTGATATTGGGTGGGTGGGCTGTGAAAGTGCAGCATTCGTCAACGATAGGTGATACAAGGTAATTACTTCTGAATGGTAACCCCCGTTTCTTACCAAAAGAGCGTTTTTGGCCGCCTCACAGTTCTCGGGTTTGCCAGTGATGACAATGACATCTTCCTTACGCGTCCCTCCCTCACTGCCATTCTCAGAGCTTGCATCACCGTTAGCCACAACTGGCTCACCTGAACCATCACCCTGACCCTCTGAAAATACCAACAGCACAAATGAAAACCATGCAAGCAATACAGCTGAACATTCTTCATTCCCTTGATAATACATTCATTTAAAGTTCAATTCCAGTGCCCATTCTGAACTCTCTCAATCCAAGCAGGAATATCTATCTCAAAAGTGCTTCAACGACACAGCATTAAACGTTAATACCCACGAAATTTAAAGTGGATTTGAGTTTGGAACAATTTGAATTTGTAACCAAGCATTGCTAATATTTATCCATAAGTAATTGTCACTAACTTTGGCACAGGAAGGCAGTTCAGCGTACATTAAATTCTTAAATACAGCTTTACCAGCTCAAAGAGCTTGTCAAGGCACTGGCCATAACAGAATCTAACTCAAGCCACACAAGGCACCAACGTGCTACTTGATGCCAATTAATCTTCTATTTGATTCAAACATATTCAAGTAAATCATATGTGCATAAAATTTTAGCTGTAATCTGCAACATTCCGAAAAGCTTGTTAAAAGCAGGAAAGCAAAGATGGTTCTTTAATCTGAATTTACATGTTTCAATACAGAAACTAAACAAAAATCTATTCACTGGGAATCATTTATATAAAATTTATTGTTGCTTTTATTAGTGAAACAGATCATCACTGAAAGATGCAAATCATATCTTCAGATGAGTGAAGCAATAAGAAAAGAAACATGATGCAGAGGCTTAAGAGCAAATATATAGCAATTGAGAACACACTCAGAAATCCAGAGGACCATAAACAGTTTTACACCATTAACCAAAAATAGGGACAATTTCATAGGAGGGATATTATCCCATTAAAAGAAAAACAAAACAAAACATAGAAAATACATCTTGTTCAACATACAAGGTCAAAACATAGAAAAAAACATCTCATTCAACATACAAGGTCAAGGTTTGAAGCTGACATTGTCTACATAGAGAAACTGATAATACAAAAACATGGCACATCTTTCTTTTTGAGCACCATACAAAACCAGGTTTTAAAGAATGGCAGAGGTCAGCAAGACAAAGCACTGGAATCAGAACAAGAACATCAAGAGTGAAGGAGTTGTAACATCAACAGCGTTGTAGAATCAGATGCAGAAGATTGCAAGTAAGACTATGGACATAGCACCCTTACAACACATCCGTTACCATGGCTAGAACTCCGTAAATTTTCCAAACACATGCGGCACCGAGTATGAAACGCTCCTGAGAGCAATACAACATGACTGACTGGTTAATGAACATGGGCAAACAGCAGAGGAAACATGTTTCATCTGAAGCAATGTAAAACATGAACTGAGGTTTGAACACTACATCCACCATACACTTCCTTATATACAAGACTTACAAAATATTTCTGAATGACCTGCAGTACACTAAATTTATCTCTCTCTCCCCCCCCCCCCCCCCCCCCCTGCCTGTAAACCTGTACAGTTCAGTGTATTTATTTAAAGTATATTCATTTATTACAACAATTATAGACGCTCATTCTTACTTATTATAAGTCCGCTGGACCCTATAAACACTATCTATCTCGTATTATATAATACATACACCAGACCTGGTTACCCCCATAGTTGATTTAGAGTAATGCTCAGCCCCTAAAATAGTGATCCCGGCCTAAAAATAGTAATCATCCAGCATTTGTCGCCAATTACAATGCACATGTCAACCGTGCTTGCCAAACACAAACACATATATTCATTATTCACAAACAAAACACATCAGTCAGTATTTTAGCCATCATAATTGCCAAGAATATAGATTTGGCTCAAAAGAATCTGCTGGACCTAAAACAATAACCATGTAATGTAATGTAATTGCCAAGAAGATAAGATTGCAGTGAGCGGGCCCCATGGGGTGGTTACATCTTGTATCAGGCAACACCTTAACCCTTTAACACGCGGAGCGACCTAGAGCGACCGATATTTTTGCTATGTGCATGCTCGCGGAGCGACCGGCAGCAGCCGGTAATGACGTGGTCTGATCAGAGGCTGCCATGTGGAAATCTATTTATAGCAAACGATCATGATTTCCTGCTGTTTCCGGCTGTGTTTTCACGGCATTTTTAGAGTGTGTAGAACGCACACAGTGAATTTTCAAAGTTTGATTAAAGTTTGAGAGGCGGAGAATTATGGCGTCAGATTCTTGCAGAATCTGATTAAGAAAATGACCCCTTTGAAGGATTTTAGGAGGCTGATTTGGTACAGGTTAATGATAGAGAGGAAAGTGATTTGGACTTTCACTTTGACAATCTTTTTCTGTCGGATTTGAATAACAAAAACGATGAACAATTGGTGCTTTATTATTTGAGTCAGTGATCGTATTGCTGCATGTTGTGCAGTATGCAATGTTGACATTCAGATTTTTTTCCCAGTTGCAACACATTGTAAAAATGTATGTGTAACATTTCATTTTGAAGAAAAATATGTGGTTGATTTATTAATGATAAGTGGAACATAATTTTGGGTGGTGCATTTTAAATTAATTTTTGTATGTGCATGGTGTAGCTTTTTGACGGAGTTACTTGCCTTGACCTAGGAAATAGAAGCAGATAAGGCTTAGGGTCCTGTGGGGGTTAGAGGGTTAAGCAGCTCTTGAGCTAAAAAGGCACGATATAACAATGATAAAATAATAAATAAATCATACATTTGGATACGAACTAACAAAGTAAATGACAACTGACCACACACACAAAATAAGACACACACACTCTCCCTTCATACATACATACCCCTAATCATATTTTTTATTTATTTTATATATGTATATCTATTGTTTTTACTAAGCTATATACCACAAATCAACAAATCACCGACAGTGAAAGGTTTCAATTCTGTCAACCAACAAATATGACACTCAGACACAAAAGAAAAATGAATCCCCTTCATAAGCTCGTTTTTCTTTTGTCCTCATTTCTGATTGCTGAAACTGCTTTTTACCACGTTTTATCATATTTGGCAATAGAAACAATGAAAACAGCAATGCACAACTGGTGAACAAAGTAGAGGAATGGAAAAACTGACACTTGGGAAAATTTTACATCGTCAAGTTAGTCTTCATTAGCCTCTAAATAAAATTTTAAAACAAATTATCGTATGCTAAGTAGGTTTCATCAGGAATGCAAAGTAGTGTACATTTTTGAAATCAGTGAAAATTTCATTTTTTAAAAGATTGTTTAAAAAAAAATCATGTGCCTATTTACACTGCACACTGCTAAAAACTGGTCTTTTTAACCCGGTCCCTCTAAAAGTTTTAAACTGAAATTTTTTTTGCCATCCAGTCAGATACTTCAAGTCATTAGAAATGTCAAGCAGTACAACTTATTTAAATACATTAAAATTAGGATTTTTCATTCATTTTGTTTAAAGCGTGTAAGTTACAGTAAGGGTACTTTGTAGCACTAGACTTATCACTGATAGCAAAGAAGCAGATGGACAGCGATTGTATCGGTCTTTCACATGGTGTAGTGTTTCAAATTTTAGTTCATCCTTTCAACAAACCCTACTATGTATATATGGTTCAATGTTCAAAGGCTCGCAAAACGCTTAGAAAACACTATTTCATTATAAATATGATCAGTCTTACGAAAAACTCGCCGCACGCTGTCCTGGTCAAGTGACTTGATACAGCAAACAGGGATGGGAATGACCAAGACTTGGAGGGGGGTACAAATGGCCAGGGGTCTAAAGGGCTGCGGTAGCCCCCTGAAGCTGAGAGATTTTGCAGTTTTCAACGCAATTTTTACCACTTTTCTTTACACAAACATGCTATTAAGACTCTTTTCTGTAGTAAAGATGCATTCTTGTAGTATAAAAAAAAAAAAAACCACCAAATCATTTAGGTATTACGGACAAAAATGTTATTTTGGTTGAGGATGTTTTATTTTGTTTTTATTATATAGTACACACCTTTAGAAGATTAAAACAATGTAAATTGTTAAAATCGGTCAATATTATTAAGGCACTCACTTACTGTTCAAAGTGGGTAACCCTCACACAAAAATAAAACGCGTTTTTCCCAAAAGTGGCTCGGGTGTCTAAAATTAATACAAAGTGCATGAAAAGGCACTGTATTTACACAACAAATGGCAGAACCCTCTAGTATGCTCAGAAAACAAAAAGTTTTGCCAGTTACAGCAGAATAAACGAAAATAATGATGCATTTGTATATATTCATAATTCTTCCTATCCTATCCTGTCCAGTAACCCGGAGGTCGTAGGGGCACCACAGATGATCGTTTAACCAGCATACTCCATTTTTGTCCTCAGCAACCCCGACGGCTTCGCTCAGTGTCAAACCAGTCCATTCTCTAATGTTGTCATCCCACCTCTTTTTCGGTCTCCCTCTTCTTCTACCCCCTGGCACTGTGCCTTGCAGAATGGTCTTTGCAAGGACTGATGATCTGGTGACGTGGCCATACCATCAGAGTTTCCGTTTCTTCACCACTGTGAGCAGGTCATTGTGTTGTCCAATGGCTTGTGTGATGGTCTGTAGGACTTCGTCATTGGTGATGTGTTGGGTATAGGAAATGCCCAGAAGTCTTCTGTAGCACCTCATCTCCATGCTTTGTATTCTTCGTTCGAGATCTGCTGTGAGGGTCTATGCTTCGCAAGCATATAGGAAGATGGAGATGACAAGGGAGCGCAGCAGTCTTACTTTGGAATGTAGACTGATGGTCCTGTCTTTCCAAATGGGCTTCAACCTTGTCAGGGCAGCAGTTGTTTGTGCGATCCTGGAGAGGACTTCCTGTCGGGACCCATTGTCTGATACAATGGCTCCTAAATGTTTGAAGCTATGCACTGTGTTGAGGGATTGGCCTTGGACTTTGATGTCCGTGTTGATGCCATACACACACATGAATCGAAAAGGGTGTCAGAAAATACCGCAGTAAACACAGCGACGTTCAGTGAGTGCATGAGTACTATTCTGAGACCAGAAACCGGTATAGAAGCACCGCTGGCAAAGATAAACGATCGGCAACTTCTCCTCCGTATTCTTATAAAAGCTACCGTATTTCGAGCGTTGTGGCCAAGTGGTCTAAGGCAGGACTAACTTGCCTAGTCCACAAGCCAGAAACCAATGGCGCCTGACAGGTGTGGGTTCAAGCCAGCATCTGGGCGTTATTTTTCTCCGAATATTATTTACTTTCGACTCGGGCAACGTCTCGGGGGTTTTCTCTGGGTACTCCGGTTTGCTCCCCCAGCAAAAAATTCACAAATAATGTTAGGTAGGTAGGGTTTGGGCACGCCACTGGCTGCGACTACGCCTTCCGCGGGGGAGGCGGCCCAGAGTTTCCCAATAGAAAGGGATAATAAACTGCAGCACAAAAAAATTTTTTAAAAATAAAAAATAATAATAAATAAATAAATTCGGTCAATCCGTACTGGTTGGCACCTCTGAGACCGTAATTTGAAGCGGTAAACGCTTTCACTACATGCAGTGTAAAGTCAAGATGGCGGCAATCGCTAGAGCGCAAGAACGATAACTCTCTGAGTGAACGGCAATTGACTAAAAGATGCGCGATCAGTTTATTTGTTTACATTTTTCCAGGGGCGTACCGAAAAATTCAGGAGCGCATTTGGATTTTTGTAGGGGCGTATATACACGAATGGGCGTACAATTCCCATGCCTGAGCAAATCAATGTAGATTTCAGGTCGACGAAGTCCTGTTATGTGAAGGTAGGTCGCCTTCATGCCTAAAATGGAACCTTATATTACAGTTTTCCCGGATTTTTTTGTGCTTGGTTGGAAATTTGTTATTTGATGTCTTTTTCCTAGGCACTCAATACTTGACTTTTCTTCATGTTGGTGTATGCGACTGCAGGCACGGAAGTCTCTTCTTTCATCTTGTAACATCATACTTCCTCTCTCTTTCTCTCTCTCTCTCTCTCTGCCAGGTATTGCAGTAATGAGCGAAACGAATAAGCGCTGCTTGTGATGCGAAATAAAGCATGTTCAACACATAAGCTCAGAGTGTTGTTTGAAATTTACTGATTGGAACAGGGAAGAGATTCACAAATATTGGATCGGAAGTGGGCTGCAACGGAAAACAATCCGGAAATTTCAAAAATCGTATTTTGGACGTGGATAGCGGGAATGCCATAGTTTGGGACAAAAATAGTAATAATTTACACCAAAATCATAAGGGTAAACAGGTCTGCTACAGTCACGCAAACACAAACATATAGTCAGTACATTAGTAATATCCCTTGTACTCATAGGATGGAGTTATCATTCCTGTTTAATAAACTATCGAAAGCCAAACAAGAAACCGTCGGTATAGAATAAAAACCTCGTAACTCATTCTTAATGCAAAAACGGTTTTCTGCGCCATTCGATTCCTTGAATTTTTGTCCATTTTTCATTATAATTGTCTTACTATTCTGTCTATAAAGACCAATTGTTATGCAAAAAATCAAACTTGTATCTCTCCAGGGAGGGTGGGGGTGGTTTATGAGATGAACCATTTCCAAAGCGCAAACTGAGGTAGATGTGGCAAGGTTAGAGAGTTGATTTTCCCATCTAGTCATGTAAACATTAGAGTAAGCGGGTGCGGTAAAGTAAAGTAAGGTAAAGTTGTTGTGTTGGAGAGAAAGTAAGCGGCAGATGAGTTGTATTTGGTGGGGTGTGTAGATATAGTGCCTCCTCAAAGGATATAATGTCAGCAATATGTGGTATACACTTGAGGTCTGCGGTGATAAATAGTGTGTTGGTACATTTATCCTCCTCACAGTGTTTCACATAGACTTAATCTGTTGTTTTTTTTATTTGTTATTTTATTTATTTCATTTTTAAGGCAAGAATAGTCAGCTTTTGTGTTGAATTCGTGGAAATAAATAAAACGTATTTTGCTGCAATATTTGTCCGCATTTTCTTGCGCAGTTTGCTTTCTTGTGTTTGTTAAAAAACCTTTTAAGTACAACTTTTGATCAATGTGTGGCAAGGAAACCTCGTATCTCTTCATTAACTTCCGTTTTTTTCAGTGGCGAGGAAGCTTTCAACTTATCTATGTCACCAATCTTACAAATAGAATACAGCTGCAGTGAAGCAAACAAATCATGATTATGTGGGTTTTTTTGTTTTTTTTAATAACTTTAATTTTCTCAACCCCCCCCCCCCCCCCCTCCCAAAAAAAAAAATTAAAAACAAAGTTTTCATTCTACATTGATGAAATCCGAGTTCACATATTATTCAACCACCACTAACACAAACTGACACAAAATCATCCACTGACCCTAACCCATTTTATGGTTCAGATTAGGGTTGGAGTTAAGGTTTGAGTGCTAAGATTATATGGATGGGGAAAGGGCTTGTTTCACTCATGGGAGGAAGAACGTAACAGAAATGTCTACTTACTTCCATTAGGCATAGGCTTGTCAGGGAACTTGATGCCAACTTCGTGTACTCGAGTAATCTCACGGACGTGGCTGCCTTGGGCACCCATGACGGTACGATGGTACTGCTGTGAGATGATGCACTCCACAGTAACTTGAGCATCCTGCATTACAATACATTCACATTTCATATTCTTTGTTCTATAGATCATATCACTTCACACAACAAACATGTCATCAAACATTTTATAGCACATCACGTCAAACAATACCACATTTTCTATTTGTCATAACTGCAGTGCAATATCACTTTATTCCATGCATAGATTCTGTGTATTCACTAATGCCTTTCTTGCAAGTAATGACAATTTATAGACCAAAAACATGTGAAAAGTGGTTTCCAACAGAGTGAGTTACACAAGTCCATGTAAGTAAGCAATAACCAAGCAAACAAAGGATGTGATTTGAATAAACTAGGACATGCAAGCAAGCAATGGGCGCTGAACTAACATACCAAATCAGCCACAATGTCTGCGATCTTCTTCTTGGCCCCTTCCACACAGTCCTTGGAGCCCTTGATGACCACGCGCTCGCTCTTGACACCACTGCGGGGAAAGCTGACTGTCACACCACCAAATTCATCCCCAAGGTTACGCAGCACCTCTCCCCGACGAGCCACAAAGTGACGGTGGTACTTCATGGGCACCGTCATCTCAGACTCCACCACGTTATCCTGGAACATTGAATTAACAGTCATCATCTGAGAATAATATAGTTGATACTGGTGAACAAAACTCAATATTATTTATTCATCACGCTCCATGTACTGAAGAAGAGATGAAAGAATAAACTTTTGCTCTCAATATCAAAGGAAAGGCTTTACCAAGCAAATAATCTCATATTTGATTAGTCAATATCTTAACCCTATATGTTACATTTACTCTATTACAATGGTTGAAGTAATTAACCTTCAGCACACAGCAGGCAAGCTAGGTTCACCACACACAAAATGTTCATAGCTATTCCAGATCGACTGATCACCAGCGTTGGGTGTCCTTATTTAGAGACACAGTACACGTGCACTGTTGCCATCAAAAAATGATTTTGAATACCAGTTTTCACCTGAAATGACTATAAATACCGGAAACAAGGCAGCATTACGTCCGGAGGTATTTTTAGTGTTGTACTTTTTATAAAAAGGATGCTTATTTTTTTTAAGTGAGTTTGATATCAAAATAGTAGAGTTCGATGATGAAGCGCCCTGTCATTAACTTTTCATAGCCTGATGAGTTGTTTCACAGATTTGATTTGGTCAAAATAACAGATAGATAGGCTGTTTCCTATGGTGAAGAACAGAAGGTCAGTGATATTAAGCGGTGTATCAAGCATTTAAAGCAATTAATTTCAAATGCCTTATTGTTCCTATCAGCAATGGGTGACCGATTTTGCGAATTTAATGGACCAAATAATATTGATAGCATTTCAGATAAACTGAAGTGTGAGTTCTTTATCACTGAAATAAATAAAAGTAGATTTACCCTAGGTGTAAGTAATTGAGTTCAGTCAGTCTGTTATGCTCATCAAGTATTTTTTTTTTTAAAGTACACAAGCATTTTTACAGCCTTAGTTCCATCACATTCTACATTTTCTTTATTTCCATTCCAAAACTCATATGAATACATCAACAAATAAAGAAGTTATAAACCTTTTAAATAGATTAGTGTGTAGACTGCCGCCCATAAAAATAACGCAGTGGCATGGGAAAAAAATAGATCGAAAAACTGCTGTGTGCGGAGATTAACTTAATCAGAGGTGTAAAACTCCTAATCTTGTCAGTATTTCCAGACCTGTTTGTCAGTATTTTTTAACACTTGTCAGTATTTTTTTTCTCGCAAAACCCAGCCAATGACACTATAAAATAACGACAGCCTTCCCTCTGAAACAGCAGGCTATTTTCAGTCCTCTAAAATTACGATGAAAATCAGCTTGTTGAACATCACGCTTGTTTTACTCTAAAATCACCATGAATATCAGCTTGTTGAACACAGCGATGTTCAGTGAGTGCAGGAGTACTATTATGAGACCAGAAACTGGTACTGAAGCACCGCTGGCAAAGATAACCCTTTACTGGGCACACATCTGTCTATTTTTTAGCTCTAAACAGGCAAGACATTTTATAATTTTAGAGATATTTCGGGGTATGTTAGTAAAAACACCACATCTTACTCTTAGGTATTAGTGCATAGATTTAAATGAAATAAAATGCAAAATGAACAGAAATAAATTCTTTTTTGATTATCTACCTTTTTATGCTTCCCTTGTTATGTCTTGTTTTTTATTACTCCATGTGTTTACAAAAAAAAAAGTTTTAAAAAGTCCAAACAAGCCTCCTCCTCTTCTTTACTTCCCTGCCCATCTGAAAGATCGAATGCATGCATGCTACTGACACTAATGTCAGTACCGATCTCTTCCTCCGACTTAAAGTCTATTTCTCTCATTTTAATGTCTGATAAATGGAAGCCTGTAAACTCTCCTTAATCAGTCGAAAAATCCAAACCATCCATTTTAGACACTCACACAAATTTTTTTTTTTTAAATCGAAAAAACAAACGCATTAAAGAGAAAACTTGTGGAAATGCAGTCGATTGATTTCACAACAGAATAAACCGGAAAACAATTGCCGGAATTCTCGCAATCTTTCAAACAACTCGAGAATATAACCAGTGGTTGATACGGACGCTTTTGGGCGTTTTGCCTGTTTAGACCTTCGGCCGCTACGCCTGGTAAAGGGATAAACGATCGGCAACTTCTCCGTATTTTTTATTTAAACTAACGTATTTCCGTATTTAATTCACTTCGCTGGAATTAATTACGGTCAATCCGTACTAGTTGGCACCTCTGCTTAATACACAAGTGAAGTAGAACAACATCGTCATAGGAACCTGGAATGTCAGGACCCTAACTGCGGAAGGAAAATTAGAAGAACTGGCCCACGAGCTGGACCACTATCGATGGAACGTTCTAGGTATCAGCGAACTGCGCTGGAAAGGCCTAGGTGAAACAACGACTGACAAAGGCCACAAGCTCTATTTCAGCGGTAGAGATGACAGGCACGAACACGGCGTTGGATTCTTGGTCCACAAGAACATTCTAGCCACTGTCATGGGTTGCCGCCCAGTCTCCAGTAGACTCATTACCATCCGTCTGAGAGCAACCCCTTTCAACATTACCATCATCCAGGCCTATGCTCCAACATCAGACTATGAAGACAGCGAAGTGGAGGATTTTTATGAAAATATACAGGCGGCCCTTGACCAAGTGCCGAAGAAGGACATAGTCATAGTGCAAGGCGACTGGAATGCCAAGGTTGGCCAAGATGCGCACCACAACTGGGGAGACACATGCGGACCCCACTGCAACAACGAGACAAATGACAGGGGTCTGAGGCTATTGGAGTTTGCCAGATACAACAATCTGGTACTGGCAAACACGCTTGGTCTCCACAAAAAATCCAGACGATGGACATGGCACAGTCCCGGCGGGGAACATCACAACCAGATCGACTACATCATGGTCAAGAAACGCTTCAGATCAAGCATCAACATTGGCAGGACACGCACTTTTCCAGGAGCAGACATTGGAAGTGACCACGATCTCGTGATGATGTCTTTCCGGCTCCATTTGAAGAGAGTAAATACAGCAAAGTGCACTAGACTGAAGTTCGACCTGGACAAACTGCAAGACCCGGAGGTGGCAAAAATATTTCAGGCCACAATTGGAGGGAAATTTGCACCACTGCTTATTTTTGGGGCAGGCGAAGTAGATGTCAACACCATGACCAATACCTTCAACTCAGCTGTAACAGATGCCGCCACTGAGATCCTTGGCAAGCACCGACCAAAGAAGAAACCGTGGATCACACCTGAACTTTTGGATCTGTGTGATAAACGAAGAGAGTTAAAAAAGAAAAAGAACACCTCACAGGGAGCTGATGTCTACCGAAAAATCAACAATGACATCCGAAAAGGCATGCGCACAGCAAAGGAGAAATTGATAGAAGAGCAATTCCAGGAAATAGAGAACACTAGTCTGAACCAGAACAACAGCAAAAAGACCTACCAGACTGTGAAGCGGCTGACAAGTGTTAAACTGCCCAAGGTCTCCACGATCCAAAACAAGTCTGGCATATGCCTTACAGAAGAACAAGAAGTCTTGTATAGATGGACAGAGTACTGCTCTGACCTTTACAACCACTCACCAAACAGAGACCCATATTATAAGTTCTAGCATGTCCCGAGAGCAGAGAAGAAGAAGAAATCCTCCCAATTCTCCGGGAAGAAGTTGAGGCAGCAGTGCAATCGCTGAAGAAAGGGAAGTCAGCGGGAGTGGACAACATACCAGCGGAACTGCTACAAGCAGGAGGAGAAGCGATGACTGATGCTCTCACCATTATCTGTAACAAGATCTGGCAGAGTGGGGAATGGCCTACACCATGGACCCAGTCGCTTGTCATCACTCTTCCCAAAAAAGGTAACCTTCAGGAGTGTGAAAATTACCGCACCATCAGCCTCATCAGCCATCCCAGCAAGGTCCTCCTGAAAATAATACTCAACAGGTTGAAACCACAAGCTGAACAAATCATAGCTGAAGAACAAGCAGGATTCATGGCAGGGCGAAGTACCACTGAACAGATTTTCAACCTTAGAATAATCTGTGAGAAATACCTACAGCACCAACAACATCTATATCATGTGTTCATAGACTTCAAGAAGGCATTTGACCGAGTCTGGCATGCAGCTCTATGGGCAACCATGAAAGTGTACAACATCAGCCCTAAAATTATAGAAGTCATCAAAAGCCTGTATGACAAGGCTACCAGTGCAGTCCTCCATAACAGCGTCATCGGGAACTGGTTCAGAACAACAATCGGTGTGCGTCAAGGATGCCTACTCTCCCCAACACTCTTCAACATCTTCCTAGAGCGCATCATGTCAGATGCTCTTGCAGATCACGAAGGCACAGTCAGCATAGGGGGCAGAGCAATCTCCAATCTTCGTTTTGCGGATGATATTGATGGATTGGCTGGAGAGGAACAAGAACTTGAACAGCTTGTACAGAGGCTTGACACCACCTCCAGAGCTTATGGAATGGAAATAAGTGCAGAGAAGACCAAAATGATGACCAACAACACCAATGGCATCAACACGGACATCAAAGTACAAGGCCAATCCCTCAACACAGTGCACAGCTTCAAATATTTAGGAGCCATTGTGTCAGACAATGGGTCTCGACAGGAAGTCCTCTCCAGGATCGCACAAACAACTGCTGCCCTGACAAGGTTGAAGCCCATTTGGAAAGACAGAACCATCAGTCTACATTCCAAAGTAAGACTGCTGCGCTCTCTGGTCATCTCCATCTTCCTATATGCTTGCGAAGCATGGACCCTCACAGCAGATCTCCAACGAAGAATACAAAGCATGGAGATGAGGTGCTACAGAAGATAGCAAGGACAACATAAAATTATTTTTTTTACAAGTTTATATTCTTTTAAATTACATTTATACAGCTTTCTTTTCTGATCATTTTGCACTTTAAATTTTTGAAATAGGTAAAAAATTGTAGAAGTTACAGTAGTTTGAAATGTTGAAAATAAGCCTTTTCTCGCGACCCATCTTAGAGAAACTTGCCTTATAAAAGGCAATTGTTGATGGACCAAATTTTATTAGAAAATTTAGTGTTTATTTGATAAATAATTTATTTGTAAAGATTACTTACAGAAATTTGGCATATATATGGAATGATGCATGGCGAATTCAATCATTGCATTATTTTTCTCATATTGGCAATATTTATGCATCTAATTTGCATAAATTAGCACATTTTCGACCTTAATAAAAATTAAATGTTGGGTTTCTTTTAAAAAAAAAACAATTTTTATTATTTTTTCTTAACATTTCACAACTAATTTTGCCTGATAAAATCAATGGTAGCATTATTTTTGTATTTTCAATGTTTATCTATCTTATGATCTAATTTGCATAAATTAAAATTTTAGATTTAATTTAACAATTAACGGCAGTATTTATTAAAACTTGTACATGAAAAAAGCAGAATATAACTTTTTTTTTTTTAGATTGAACCTGACACTTTAATGGATTAATGCATGATGATTTCAATGGTAACATTGATTTTGTCTAATTCTCAGTATTTATTATTAATTAGCATAAATTAACGTTACCTTAAATTATAAGGAAATTTTTTTGGGGGTTTGCATTCATGATCATGTTAAATGGTTACTAAGATTGGTTATATCTGACTGACAAAATGTATTAAATAACATAAATTGACATTTATAAAGAAATATTCGACAAAGCATTAACGATAACATCACAAGGAACACAACACTTATTTTGACAATTACTATTTTTAATGTATAATTACATATAAGAACTGTAAAATAAACATACTTCATTATCTTGTATACACATATGCAAATGAAACATAAGATAAACATGTAGATAATAAGTCTGAAAAGGGATTCTAAAAGTAAACATCTATAATAACAGTAGGCCTATGTTATGAAAAAGAAAAACAGCAGCAAAAGAAAAAGTAACAGAAATGTCCAAAGAAATATTTAAAAACAGAGTGAACAATATAAAACTAAACAGGTTAATCATTCAAGCATTATCAAGGACACCCTAACCTCCCACCCACCCCACAAAATAAAGATCGTTTAGACTTCGATTGCTTCGTCTGAACGTAGTAGTTTAGGCCTACGTTAGGCCTACTGACTACAATCATCTTGCTGAATCTTCTTAATTCTTATCGTTTAATCGCACCTTTTAATTAATGCATAGGTTTGTTTTATTTATTTTTGAACTGAAACCCAAAAGCAATATATATTTTTCCTTTGATATTCAGTGTATTGTACGCAATACAAGTTTAAGGGAATGCAGTATTTTGAACAACATCGTGCTTAGCATTTGACCGGAAATTCTATAAATAGACGTAAACTAGATCTCGGCCAATCAAAGCTCATGAAATAATAACGGCCAAGGTCGCAAGTGACGTTACAGCGGTTCGCTTTCCGCCGGCTGACTGAGAAGAAAATGGCACTAACTTTTCGCATTTTTTTCTGCGTTCGCTGCTAATTATCGCGAAATAATAAAATAACACATATTAATGACGCATATGAGAAGAAAGATAATCTTATCTGTCATCACGCGCAATTTAGTCCGAGGCTTGAAAAACATCCACTTTCGAGAAAATCGATGAAAACTTTAACAACTTGTATCTCCGTTCGTATGCTATGTAGAACAAAAGCGGAAATTGCGCGAGAAAGAGCTACATCTTCTCTGATCGGTGGTAAATTTTCGTTATTTTCCGGATAAAGGTTAAAAGGTTACAGGTTACGAACCGAGCGTGATTCGAAGGTAGCGATTCACGGAGGCGAACTACAGAAGCGGCAAGAAAAACTTCACTAAGCATCGGGTTTAATCGGGCTCAGGAAATAAATAAAATTGCCAATCTAATAAATAATTATATCATCTAAAAGATCGTTTTATTTTCTTTCCATTGATATGCAATATGACTTTGTTAAACAAAATTATTTTAGTATTATTTTAGTTTTCTTTCACCAAATGTTGGCCTGACTAGCCTTCTGCAGTGTAATCGCGCTGACTGTGACTGAGCGTTGGCCTTGCTACAGAAGACTTCTGTGCATTTCCTATACCCAACACATCACCAACGTTGAAGTCCGACAGACCATCACACAAGCCATTGGACAACACGATGACCTGCTCACAGTGGTGAAGAAACGGAAACTCCGATGGTATGGCCACGTCACCAGATCATCAGGCCTTGCAAAGACCATTCTGCAAGGCACAGTGCAAGGAGGTAGAAGAAGGGGGAGACCGAAAAAGAGGTGGGAGGACAACATTCGAGAATGGACTGGTTTGACACTGAGCGAAGCCATGAGGGCTGCTGAGGACAGAGAAAGATGGAGTATGCTGGTTAAGCGATCATCTGTGGTGCCCCTACGACCTTCGGGTTATGGGACAGGATAGGGATAGGAAGTAGAACAATATGAAAAAGAACCTGGTAAACAAATATAAAACTACCAAACAAATGAATATAACCCAATCCAGAAAAAACAGGTTCTATGAATTGATGAAAAGATGAGTAAAATAAACAATGAAAAGCTAAAAATAAACGATTGTCTCAAGAATCGCAGGAACTATAGATATTTACAAATTAGATTTGAACCATTCCATATTCACCTCCTAGAATAGGAAAAGCACAGAAAGACTGGGTGCACAATCTGTTATGATCTGAATGGCTGACTTGAAAAAAGTTATGATGGCAACAAGGCAATTCACCATAGTTAACCTTTAGGCTGCGCTGTCAACGTATGTAGCACGGGGTAAAAGCGTTTATAAAATAAATCCTTGGTCATGATTATGAAACAAAAGTCGATTCCCCTCAACTGTAATGTTTTGGAACGAAAAATCTTTTGGTTTGGAGGTAATTTTCAAACAAAAAGCACGCGTCGAAGCACTTGTTGCTGGCGAAAGTTTCCGACTCGTTCATCGCCATCATGGCACATAGAACTTACACGGCAGAAGAGGTGGCGAAAATGTTTAAGGAAGAAAACTTCGATGATGATAGTGGGGATGAAGATTTTGATGCGGGTGATGATGTTTATTTGACGGAGGCTGGAGAAGATTATGATTCGGATGAAGAAGAAGATCGCCGCCCACAAACTTTAGCAGACGATGGTAGGTGAAAAACAACTTAGTTATTTTCACTAGATCTATAATATTATTTGCCTTTTACACAGACTATTTCTGTATTTATTAGGCTTTGATTACAGTCCATTTTGGTTCATGATATCGATACTTTTGAGTTCATTTCTGCATGTGCGCTGTTTTGGCTATGCTGTTTGGAAGAAAAAAAAACACGTGGTGGGTGAAGTGGGCGTGTTCTATTTGTTTCGTTTTCTTCAAATTAGATCTGATTTTTGTGTTATGTTTTTTTTTCCTATTCATTTGTAACATTTCCTAAGCCTCTTTTTGTTCTATTTATACTAATATATTAGGAGATTTATTGAATAATGGGTGTGCAGTTGAGTGAGAGTGAATTTGTTTGCTCATGCCCCTAACTTTCCATCCCATAATTGTACTAACCAACAATCTTACACATTTTTGTGTCTGTTCTTTGGAATCTTTAGTCAATTTCCTTTCATTTGATATATACTTTTATATATCTAGGTGTAATAGTTAGCAACAATGGCATATATAAAAAGGCATGTGTGTTTTTAATCGTAAGTCAAAATTTTCTTTAGCACAGAGCAGGAAAAACATGTCAGCAGGCTAAGTGTTAACCAGCAAACAGGACAGTGTATAGAATCTGAGTGGTCATGATCGAGAAGTCTGTACACCGAAGAATAAAGAACACGGCATAATACTGCTTAAATAAGAATCAAGAGTCAAGGTATACGACAGACAGAATCGGAGTCTGGTGACCATCTACTCACACTTCTAAACACTTACAGAAATCATAACCTACAATGTCCAGCTACAGCATGAAAACAGAAATAATCTTTTCTCCTTTTAGCTTAAACTGTTTTATTGCAGTTATCATCTACTCTTATGCCTGAAGTAGAAAATGATAAAATAAGTATTTACCAGATCTCTGATAGCCTTTTCCAGTTCCTCCTTGGCCTTTTTGACATCCTGCTCCCTTCCCATGATGGTGATCACTTCTTGTTCTGTGTCGCCATTGGCAGGGAAGATGATGCGTGCACCAGTGCTCTCACGCACCTGATGTAAAGGACATCTAGTTCACAATTTCCACCCAGATCAAAATAAGTAAGTCACAGCTAACATCAAATAATGCTTCCTTTAATTCACCCAGACCAAAATAAATGAACACCATAGCTGCCAACTTTCTGGAAATGAAAACAGGGATCCATTGAGGGCACGCTCAGCGCACCCGAAACAGCTAGGGGGAATTTTTTTTTAAAATGAAGCAAAATGGTGCAATCTGGCGCTATGGGAGCATAAAATTTCACACTGATTTATGTTCAATTTTACTCTCAATCTTTCACTATTTTAGGATGGTGGACACATTGAAGATGAAAATACACTCTGCAGTTGTAAGCTGTTGGTTTTTCTTATGTTTCTCAGTCTTCTCGTGACAAACAATTGCTAATCGGCCTTCATAGCCGACGTTTATGATGCATCGGCGCACTTTGCAAAATGCACTATATGGATCATCTGTGCAACTTTCGATGAAATCAAAGTCTTTTCTGTATGTTTCAGAAAACGTGGTTTTCAATTTTGGCTTTTTCGGCCGGTCTTTATTTTTTTTAGAAGCCATCACACCGATAGGTCTAGGCCTAATCGCACAACACAAAGCTAGTAGGCTAACAAAAAGCGGGAAAAAAAGGTTAGTCCCGCACAGAATGCATCAACACTGACTTCCGGTTTCAAAACTATACTTTCAGTTTCGCTCGGCTTTGCTTTTAAGAATCTCGTCTAGGAGAGAAAAAGAGGGGAAAAAACCTCAAAATTTGAAAAAAATAAAAAATGGGATTTTCATATGCGTTCCGGGATAAACAGGAGTAGCAGCTGAAAACTGGATATTCCCAGATTTTCCGGGATGGTTGGCAGCTATGTAACACCAACATATTTCACAGTCATCCAAAAATACAGCATACTATTCAAACAATATTAAAGTCACACTTGTGGCTCATGTACTCATTAGACAGAAAAGTATCACATCATCAACAAGCACACAAATTTGTTGGTATAATGGAGGTCAATCCATAAGTGAATGAATTATCACCTTCCTGATGTTGGCACCGCCACGTCCAATGAGGAATTTGTGGTATTGGGGCTTGGCTCTCACTTCTGCAGTAAAGCTGGATTCTTTCTGCAACCCAAATACACAAATCAGTCAGCAAGAAAACACTTAATTCCATCTAGGTAGCGTTTGATGACCAGCAAGGAAGAAGCACTAGACTAACTTACATGTTTTACAAAGATAACTAAATTAGTTTTCACATCCACACACACACCAGTTTAAATAATTAACTTATTCAAAGAGCTTAATTTTCTCAAAAACTGCCACCATTTGCAAGGTTTTTTCTTAGCCTAAAAAGATTGAATCCCTCACATGTTGACTTATTTTTATTCAATCAATCTTTTATAGTGCTTTTCCAGCTCAATGGCTGCTCAAGGCACTCGTCGATACAGGATCTATCTCATGCGGCCCGAGTCGCCCACCTGCAACCTTTGGGCGCATAGTCTGAGGCCCAGATGACTCACAATCTTGGGCGACAGGGGATGGGTAGAAGGGACCTAGTGCATGCTGAATGTATTTGTGTAGATGGCACACCTGTTTAAGACATGAGCATCAAGATCTCTCAAGCCCATGCAATGGATTGTGTGTATGCAGACTAGACCTTGGTTTATACTCTCATCCGAAGGAGTAAAATTATTTGCAATTAGAAATAGGGCAACATAAAACATCTACTTTTATTATGCCTTGTAATTCACATATCACATCATCATTGCAAAAATCCATTTAAACCAAAAGTGTGTGATTCATCCACAATGAGCAAGTAAAAAATCCTTACAAAATCTGTAAAGAATGCATTTTTATTTGTTTTTGTTGTTTTTATGTTTTTAAGAAAGACAAAACAGAAATATAGAGGCAAAATGCTGTGACACACACAATCCAGTCTCATCTTACCTTCTCATTGGTGAGCTCCAGCAGCTGCTTTTTGGCACTCTCCACATCTTCCTTGAGGCCTCTGATGGTGACCTTATCGCTGGAGGTGCCCTCTGGTGGGAAGCGGATGATAACTCCACCACATTCTTCCATGATGGCACGGATCAAGCGACCCTTGGCCCCAATGATGGAGTTGTGCAGACGGTGAGGGATTTCAATGGTGATTTCTTTGACGTTGCCCTGCAAAATCAGAGGCCAATATCTCTTAGTGGGATGTTACAACTTTTGCTTCCAAGACAACAAAGTCTTCGTAACAAAGTCAGAAATACATAAATAAACAAGCTATTTTCTTTGCTACCCAAAAGGGAGATTGGCTGCACCCTGATCACTGCGGTGAATCTAATGCTTGTTCAGACTTCTGTGTTTCTGAGCAGTAATAAAATGCAATTTGTGTAACATTAATTAAGGAATGACTAATCAACATAATTATACTGATGATAGTCATGCAATCATTACAGCATAAGTGCAAAAACTCACCAAATCTTTCTGAATCTCTTCAATCTTAGCCTTTGCCACCTCTACGTCTGCCTTCTTGCCAGTAATGGTGATGACATCCGAGTCAGTGTGTTCTCCTGGCAGGTCAATGCGTGTATTGGTCTCATCACGGATCTAAAATAAAATAATTGACGACATTTCTTTATACAGTTGAGTTACTCTCAACAATTACTTTGCTGAAGGGGCTTGAGAAATAGGAAATATTTAAATGGAGAGAAATAGAACGAAATAGCTATCTATTTAAAAATGTGATCTCTAACACAGACTTCACTGAAACACTTTGGTAATAGAATCATAAATAACTGTTAAAATTGATTTCATACATTCAAATCACCACTTCATATACCTAAAGTCTTTATTTTCAGTAACAAAGATACCGGTAGATAAATAAAGATTAAAATGTATAAAAATACCGAAAGTGTCTAACTTCATGAAATTAGTAAACACAGCATCTGTTTTGAAAAGCAAAGTAAAACTTGTCAAATAAACATATCAGTTTTGAAGACAAACTTCTGCGAGAAGAATTAAGAAAACCTAGTAACATTTGTACTCAAATCTAAACTGTCAAGTCACAAAACTTTCTACACGACTCACCTTTCTGATGTTAGCACCACCTTTGCCTATGATGTTCTTGTGAAAGTCCTTAAAGATGCGCACTTGGGCTTGGTAGTTGCTTTCCAGCTGTAAATTTAAATAATTTAAATTTAAAATATAACTCAATATTAACCTTTTAGCCTGTGTGACATGGTGGGAAACTGGTTACAGAAAAATTAATGATTTTAGGGTTTGGATTTTTTGTTTGCCTTTATTACGTTATATAAAACAAAAATATACATATCAAATGAAGGAAGAGTATGTTGGCAATGCTAACAAAATAATCTGATAACTTAAAAAGTTGTTTACACATTTTAGTTTTAATTTTTAGTTCCCCACCAAGCAACCTGAGATTTTATAGACAGTACGCCTGTGACTGGGATAGGATTTAAAGGGTTAACTCATTCGATACTTGCGTGGGTTGCATCCCCTTTTATCGTTCTATACTGGCCAATGTGTATATTAACTATTTTTTAAAAAAAGTTGAAACAAGAACAGTAGATTCCTAAAGAAATTAGAATGGACTAACCAGTAGCCAAGTTTGATAGAATTATTTTTGCTATTTGCAGATTTATAAAAATATTTAAAAAAAAAAAAAAAAAAAAAAAACTCTCCTCCATAAAATGTGCACATTGGGATTCCAAAACAAAAATCTACAAATAGTGTAAAGGAGGCAACAATTCAATAATAGGCCTTATCCTGATTATTGCTGTAACATGCGCCTATGGCGCTGGAATTACGCTTCATCTTCATCATTTTCTTCTTCACCACTTTGTCCACTAGTAACACTTTAAGCATTCACTTCCATGTTAAAAACCCAATCTCTTTGAAACAAGAGTAGTCAATACCAGACCATTGCAAGTGTACTCTAAAATGAACATATAAGATTTTTCCCCCTTAGTTTTGTGTACTATGTAGAGTTTACACACTGCGAGACTTCCGAAAGTAGAAGTACACACGCAGAGGTCAGTATGATAGCGTGCGCTGGCTCTACACTATAGCATAGCAAAGTATAGACAGAGTTAAGACTACAATTGGTAGTTGATATATTTCTCCATTCCATGTAAAATTTAACATGCTTCTGCTCTTCAAAATAAAGAATAATCCACAGCTTCGCATTCCAATAAATCCATCACCCGTCAGTAAAATGTACATCTGCATCTTTGGATTGGAAATTTACTACACAACAACATAGAAGTTGCAATGCTCACCATATCCTTGTGCACTTGCTGGAGGTGTTTGAAGCATTTGTCCACGTCTTGCTTGGGTCCTCTCAATGTTACAATGTCGCTCTTCTTGCCTTGGTCAGGGAATGTGATTTGCACTTGGTTGAACTTCTCACGGATCTCACGAATGTTCTCTCCTCGAGCTCCAATGATGGTTCCATGGAATCGTTGGTCAATGATGATGTCACGGGATTTTTCATTTTCCTTAAACCAAATGAAATCAAACTAAAAGTTCTGCATCAGCAAAACATGTACACATGAAAACATCAAAATTAAAAGAGCAAAGCCTATAAGACTCACATGCACCTTATTGAAAAAGTTGACAAGACGATGGCATTAACATGCAAAGTAATACTATGATCGTGTGACAATCTTGACCTTCAGGTAACTCTGACCAGGACCAAATAGACACTAATGTGCACTCAAATGAACTGCAGCAAGCTGTATTATGCCTAAAACAGTGTTCTTGGGATGACCTTGACTTTCAATTACCTCTGAGGCTCATAGATGATCAAATAACCCAAAGCTAATGCATGTGATGGGTCAAACATTGAGCCATTCCACTGTAAGACTTGCCTACCCGAAAAACATGTTGACAGTATTCCAGGAAACTCAAAACCAGCTTTTGGAAGCTTTGACCAGATTTTTGTGTATCGACTTTTCGTCTTCTTGTAACACATTAATATTGACATTGTGCACTGAAATACATATAACAAGTGAAGAGTTCAGGTCAACGTTTTGCAGAATAGGGCAAATAAACTTTCTCAAATAAGCAACACATCAAACATACTTCAGGTTACAATGTATGCATGCATTCGGCACCAGTGGATTTCGCAGCATTTTAAAAACTGTTAATTTGATGTTGATGATGCAAGCTTTCACATTTGTTGCGACCGCCATGTGCAACAGTAAAGTGGATCTTGCACAAAGTACATCTTACAAACACCGGCCATTTCGGAGATGTAGTCAGGCAAGGCCCCTTTTCGTTGTAGATTTTCAAACAAGCTATCAGACCTGCCTACCTCAGATTTTCAGTTTCAGTATTCTGACTGGCAAAATGTGGTATTCTGGGACCAAAATTAGTATTTTCACTCTCGGCGAATCGACACATTCGCAAGTAGGAATTTAACAATTGTAAATGTAACTTAGTGAAGATAAAGAAGAAGTAATCACTGCATTTTAAAAAACACTGTTCCCAGATTTATTTATTTATTGACTACAGAACAAGTGCAAAGCTGTCATTGCTAGAGAGCAAAAATTCAGTTGTTAAAAATTTAAACTGGAATTGGAAACAAAAAAATAATTTATCTATAGTGAAGGACTAAGTAATTTATATGATGTGCAAAAATGTCAACATTGTTTTCCTTCAGCTGCTGGCTATAGCAGCTCTTGAGCCTGTCTGGTTCTTTGCTACAAAATAAATTATTTACAGTAACTGACTGGGAAAAATTATACGCAAACTGTCACTCAGCACTGTTTTCTTTCAGCTGCAAGCTATAACAGCTCTTGAGTCTGTCTAGTTCTTTGCTGGTGTACACTGTGGCAGCAGGTTTGGACTTGAGGACTAGCAAACTCTCAAGTGTACTGTCACCTAAACAGGATCGCTGATCTGTACGATTTTTCCTTACGCAGGAAAACACTCGCTCACAATGAGCGCTTGAATGGGGGATTGTCAAAAACCCTCCCCCTCCCCCCCCATCACAGCAGCCAGCTCTTTGTAGGGATCAATCTTCCCAACTGCAGCCCACATTTCATCCATTCTCTCAAGGCTGGTGATGCTGGGGTCCAAATATTCAGCTTGTAACTCTGCAAACTGCCGCATCACTTTCTCTTTCTGCACTCCTTGAAGAAGGCAAGGAAACTGGTCAAGGAAAAAACGGAGGCTGGCTGAACTGGTCTCACTGCGTTGATCCAAGTCAGCCACTTCAGCATGAGCATGCAGTAGCAAATCATCCTTCAGAGGCTTTTTCTCCTTTGAAACCGACGTTGACGCTTCATTCAATTCATCATCAGTTACATGGGCTCTTATTATTTTTCTTTTCTTGGCACCCGTGGCAGACATGGTTGAACTAATGTAGTAATCTCTGACAATGAAAAGTTTCAATTGTTTCTGACTTAAGTATGGCGCCGTGTGAAATGTCTTAAAACCCAAAACAAACGACTTATTACAAAACAAAACAAAACAACAAAAAAACCAAAAAGCCAAAATTCGTATTTTTTAAGGCCTTTGTATTCTAGGTCTCAAATCCATAAAAATCCGTAATGGTAGACAGGTCTGAGCTATATTTCTTGCCTGCTTTTGGTTAATCTTTATTTGGATTTGGAGAACGGCCTGCATCACAGCTTTTCTTAATTTTTCACGTTAGTACACAGCACTGAGCAGAAAGGAGGAAAGTGGAACACAAGTGTGGCGAACTTACAATATATTCGCATGCGCCACCTTGGTAAGGGAAGTAACTACACTGCGCACCTTTTAATCAGATTGATTGATTGATTGTTGCTTTAGGTCCAGCGGACTCTTCTGAGCCAAATCAGGACCGGACAACCCCTGATCCGCATAAAAGATCTGCTGAAACAACCCTAGTGGGAAAATTGAATGCCCCCCACCGGCCAGTCACTTTACAATAAATACATCCCACGCGGGGGACGGCTGAGGGTTTACCTCAACTACGCGAACCCCCGGTTACAAAAACAAAATAGAATACAACCATCATTATAAATTATCAACAAAACACATACATATAAAATGCCTATAGTGCTAAATACTAACATCATAGGAAGCCCTAGTGACCACCCAGCAGAAAGCGTCCAACACTCCCAAGCTGATCCAACAGACCTCATACACAAACAAGGAGTCTTGCCCAGGAAGAGTTTTCAAGAAAAAAGGTAGGTCATTGATCTAGCGAAGAAGAAGATAGTATAGCAGAGTGATAGGACAGAGCAGGAATGGGAAAGAGTAAATGAGGAAGATAGCGACAGTGGGAATTTAAAGCACTAAATTTCCATAAAGTGGGGATACTATTTATACTGAAACCCCCGGCACTCCAACGGGGGTACTGTTGCCGCAGTGAATCTGTCATGCCTACAAAGGCAAGACAGGTTTTCAACTGGGGCTTTCACTGTTCCCTTTATAGGTTAGAACAATCTACAGTGGCAAGATTGCTCATGACCCCAAGGGGTTTTTAATCAGAATCGAAAATCAATCAATAAATAAGAACAGAAAAAATGTCATTAAAAAAACTTGACAGTTTTTTAAAGGCTAAATTGCATACGAATACGGCTAACAAACGTACGGTAGGCAAGTCTGCATTGTACGATGAAATTATTTTATGTTTTTAAAAGACCTAAAATGACCTTGACCTTCAAAGTCAATGCAAACAAAATCAAATAAAGTGGTCAAATCAAAAATTACTAAAATACAGTGAAAATTTATGGAAGATCAATCTATTATCCAACATGCAAGATTGAATATATCTCTCATAGGTTAGTGTTAAGAGTTTTGACTTGACTGGACTGGACTTGGGTCAAGGTCACTAAAAAATACCCATATAAACAAACTTTGGACAGCTTCGGCAACCTTGGAGCAAGGTTGACGAAATTTGCATAGCATGTGTTTCTTGTCATCCATCATGCATAAAAAAAAATCATATAAATAACTTAAATGACAGTTTTTTCACACAATTTCAATTTTTTTTTTCATTTGTTGTATTAACATTTGCTGACTCGTGACCTTGACCTTGAAGTAAAGTCATTCATTTACTGATCATTTTCAAAGTCTCATGGGTATGCACCATCCTGCCAAGTTTGATTGCAATAGATGAAATACGTTCTTAAAAATTATGCCAAGCATGTTTTGCCCAGACCGATGGTGGTTAACTCTTTCCCTGCCAGGCATGTTTCCACGTTTGTGCCAGACATTTCCTTGGCACCGGAAAGAAAGTTCAGTACCTTAGGCATTTAAGCTACTGTTCTTTCAATAATAGTTGTTAAATAGACATATTTCATATCAAATTAAAGGTAAAAGAGTGAAGAATAACAAAAAAGAACACAAAAATGTTAATTTGATTATGTTATTGAAATATGTGTTTTGAAAGCATGTTGATCTTTTTGAAATGATAAAATAAAATAAAAATATTTCTACATACCACAGTGATTTAAAAAAATCTGGAGGAATAATTCCAATCACTGAATCAGCTTCACACACCAGAAAGAAAATTTATTTAGGATCAAAATACACTTTACAGTTTGAAATTATATTGATTATTAGCAGAGTTTGACACACTGTCGATTGTGCCCATCACAATGCTTAGTAAAATGCACAAATAACACTCTAAAAACGAATCAATTTGAAGAAACCACACGCGTGTCGATCGAGAACGAAAGTAGAAAGTTATCTCTCTTTGGTTAAAATAAAACTTGGATTGGACTGCGCAAAAAACCGGAACGAAACGGAATACTGAAATCGACGATATATCGTCGATTGGCACAAACATGGCGGCTCAGATCGACGATATATCGTCGATTGGCAGGGAAAGAGTTAAGGTGCTCTGTGGGCAACCAGTAGAGTGTACATCAGCCCTAACATTAATAAGGCATCAAAAGTCTGTATGACAAGGCTACTAGAGCAGTCGTCCACAACGGCTCCATCTTAAACTGCTTCAGAACAACAATCGGTGTGCGTCTCCAACATATTTCTGGAGCGCATCATGTCAGATGCCCTTGCAGATCATGAAGGCACAGTCAGAATAGGGGGTAGAGCAATCTCCAACCTCCATTTTGCTGATGACAATGATGGAGAGGAGGAGAGGATGGAGAGGAGGAGAGGAACAAGATCTTGACCAGTTGGTACAGAGGCTTGACACCTCCAGAGCTTTTTGAATGGAAATTAGTGCAGAGAAGACCAAAATGATGAACAACACCAATGGCATCAACACGAACATCAAAGTCCAAGGCCAATACCTCAACATGGTGCATGGCTTCAAATATTTAGGAGCAATTGTATCAGACAGTGGGTTCAGACAGGAAGTCATCTCCAGGATAGCACAAACAAATGCTGCCCTTACAAGATTTAAGCCCATTTTGGAAAGAAAGGACCATCAGTCTACACTCCAAGGTAAGGTTACTGCGCTTCCTATATCTTCCTATACTCTTGCGAACATGGACCCTCACAGCCGACCTACAATAAAGAATACAAAGCATGGAGATCAGTGCTACAGAAGACTTCTGGGCATTTCCTATACCCAGCACATCACCAATGATGAAGTTTGAAAGACCATCACACAAGCCATCAACTCTTGGTGACCTATAAGGTTTTCTGTACATTTGCGCCTATATCATGTAAGGATTTCAAGTTTATTGCAATAAATTGGGTTATGAATTTGAAAAAAATGCAAAAAATTTATTTATTGTCACATTGACTTCATATTTTAGGATATGTTTACAAAATGGTTATTCTATGTACCCAAAAAACTATTTTGACTTTAGTACTATTTTTACCTGTTGGAATCTTGTAATTAATTCATAATTACAGGCATTTTATGGACTATGTTAATAAAACAACAACAAGACAGTGTGGATTGCAAGTGAATGTGTGCACAGACAGTCAACACAGACAAGAAAACTCACTCTGGTTGTCTACACCAAATCCTTGTGCTCTTTCAGCAATAAGCTCATCAATAAGGTTACCAAACTCACTATTACTGTCGGAGCTAACCCCTGCCATCATGGCCGAAAATTTCGCAAACTCAAACCTCAAACAAAATTGTTAAAAAAGTACACAAAACCACGTCAAACTTGCGAAAACGATAGCGGAAAGCACACGGGAACCTTTCCGGAAGTTGACTAAACCTTCTCTCACGCACTGGAGAGTTCCTATTTCCTGTGATTTCATGACTAAAAGGTGCACTAACGAGGCGCGCATTACCGCGCTTCAGGACTACAGCAGACCTGCCTACACCTCTGTGAACCAAATGAGGAGTTTGCATCCTAAAAATGTGGAATTTTGAAAACAAATGAGGAGTATGTAGTCGCGGTCGAAGTTTGACTGTAAAAGGCATTAGCTGAAACAATGTATTTGTGACACACCCAGACACCACAAAACCAAAGAGTAAAACACACACACTGCCAAGTTTTTAATCAAATCTTGTAAAAAAGTGAATGTTACATCTCGACCTCCTCCACCCCCCCCCCCCCCCCCCCACACCTCTAAGTACTGGTAGACTTTCATCAACACCCCTAGTTGTATTTTTCTAAACTCTTTGAATATGCAGAATTCAAAGATCTCAGCTGCTCAGGAGTGTAGTCACGGCAGCCAAATGAGCCTGGCCTTGATTTGACCACCAACAGATTTTGCAATGTTTTGTCCGACAGAGAGGCTTGCTGATCTGTTCTGTTCTTTCGAACGCAGGAGAAGACCCTTCTGCAATGGGCGCTGGAGTGCGGAATGGTGAGGATGCCCAGCATCACCTGAGCAAGGTCATTGTAGACTGCCTCACCGGTCTCATCCACATGCTTGCCAATGGCTGTCCAATTAGCATCCATTCGCTCCTCTTTGTAGGCCATCGCTCTGTATAACTCTTTAAAACTTTCTGGGAATGGTTTTTGCCTTTGGCTGTTTTCTTCTTAGTAGAAGTATCATCCTCGTCATCCGTTTCATGCTCACGGATACGCGTTCTTTTCATTTTCGCTGAATTAACTATACAAAACGCCGATCTCAATGCTGCTGTGCTACAATACAAAATTAATGGTTGCCCTAAAGTCACGTGATAGGCATCGCACACGACGAGATCATTCGACACTTGCGGAAGTGACTACAAAAAGTGCACAAAAGCACACAAATGCGCCAAAATAAATTACGCGGAGTTTTTGAAACGGAAAATGCGGATTTTTTGGATGTCGTGCGGAGTTGACCGTGAAAATGCGTAAAACTCCGCGCAAAGCGGAGTACTTGGCAGCTCTGCTACAGGCAAGGCGCGCATCACCGCGCTATAGGATGCAAAGAGTTAAACAACACGATGAAATGCCCACATTGGTGAAGAAACGGAAACTCCGATGGTATGGCCACGTCACCACAGCATCGGGCCTTGCAAAAACCATCCTGCAAGGCATGGTGCAAGAAGGCAGAAAAAGAGACAGAAAAAGAGGTGGGAATATAATTCGAGAATGGATTAGCTTGACACTGAGCAAAGCCATGAAGGCTGCTGAGGACAGAGAAAGATGGAGAACGTTGGTTAAATGATCATCTGTGGTGCCGCCAACGACTTTTGAATTACGGGATAGGATAGGATAGGATAGGATAGGATAAAAGGCGAAGGGATGGACAATTTAAAAAAAAAAATTATTTTTGTGTTATTTAGGACTCATCTTGCGCATATTTGTAAAAATCTGGAGATTTGTTTGGTCAGGTTGAGTAAAAAGACTCAAAAGTGCTTCATAAATGTGATTAAAAATATAACAAAACTACTTTTCATGCAAAAAACAAAACAACACAAAACTCTCCCTCCCTTACTCTGTATGTCAGAAACCAGTATAAAATCCATGTTGAGTCATGTAACGCTATAAGTGTACACTGCTCCAAGTCTTTCATATAGACACACCCACAACCACACCCATGAGCATACAAAATAATAAAATACTTACCATGCGCTGAGCCATTTCCATCAGTTCTTGCTTGGCTTTCTTCACACCAGCAGGTTCACCCTCAATGCGAATGACATTGCTGTTCTCGCCGTCAGATGGGATACGCACGGACACTCCAGTGGCATTCTTGATACGAGTGACTGTTCAAACAAAATCCTCTCAATTGTAGATGTGTCAGCAACAATTTTGATCCAACAAAGATGTTACAAGCTTTTTCCGCCTCTAATGAAGGCTTCTTTGAAAATACTGTGCGTCATTCTGTATCAGGCCAAAAAAAAAGAACATGTGTATTTACGGTAATATAGGAAAAACAAAAAGAGTCGGTAGGTCGGCTTCTTTTTTAAAAAGTTTTATAAACATGTTATATTTTGATATATTACAGGGTCCGTACAGGTTTGAAGGTTCAAAATTCCATGACTTTTGCAAACCCTGAAAATATCTTCCATGACTATCTCGTCTAGAAGCGCACAGAAATAATTATTATCTTACCCTGATTTAGCAAACCAATCGAATACAAGTAGTCCAGCCAATACAAGAGCTTGAGGGGAAATCAAAGGTCATCCTTAATATACATTAGTAGACACCTTTTAAAAAAAATCAAAATCAAGTCAGTTTTCAAAAGTTCAAAGTTCTATTGTTTCTGTAAACAGTCAAGTCACAGAGACTTCAGAGAAGATTTTTTTTTAAAATTTATTTAGGAGTTACATGTAGCTATTTCATTTAGTTTTCCTTTCAGATTTTCTTCCAAGGTCTGCAATTCTTTTTCTTTTTCCTGGGCAGATTTTCTTAGGGCATTGGTGATTGGACTTTGAAAGGAAAGTCAGTTCACCTTTACTTTCTGCTTTTATTGAGAGTTCATCAGCCTCTTGTAGCAGGCTTGACATGAATGACTCAATTCTTCTTTTCTTCTTCTTCATTTCATCTAGCTCTTCCAAAACTGCTTTCCTTTTCTTGTCCTTTACATCATTTTCTTTGACTGTTCTATGGTCGTCAAGATACTGCTGATACTTTTGTCTTGATGTAGCACCAGCAAACAGGAGTTTCTTGGTTACTTCAACATTCTCCATGCCACCAAAATATTTGATGTGGACCCCAATAGCCCGCAGAGCAACTAGGCACTTCTCAAGACTTCTAGACATGTATGTGGCCATGATCTCTTTGTTGTCAGAAAAAGCATGTTCAACTGACACTTTTCCATGTGACAAAACAAGCAGTGTTCTCACCACCTTCCACAGCTTCTGACAAGGACTGGAAGAAAATTCATGCCAGAAGTTGTCCAATGTGCTGTCTGTTGAGAATGATTGGAATTTATCCACTGAACTCTGGGCGTCACTCAAGAAGCTTAAAAATTCTGCAATTCGTCAAAAAGAAGTATGTACAAATCCATCTGAGGTTCTGACATTTTCTTTCAGCAAGTTCTGAAAGTACGGTCCAATGCCAAATGTTGCAAGATATGCAAATTTCCTTTCACTCATGGTGAACTGGCTTGCAATGCTGTTGTCCGAAAACATGTTTTGAAACAGCCATGGTGTGTTTTTAGAGCTGGTGAAAGAGTAATGAGAAGTCACTACTTTCAGTGTCCACAACATTTCGGCCTTCAATGTGTCATGTTTGCTAAGGAACGATGTCATACTCATAGAAGATGTGGTGGTACTAGAACTTGAAGTTGTACTATCCTGAGCCTGTGGTCTGACTTCAGCTCATCTTTCTACACCGTCATCCTGTTGACAAGTAGCTGAACAACTATCACATTTCTTCATGCTGGAGGATGATCCTAAAAAGGCACTGATCTTGCTGCAACCTTGTACACTTTCTTCTTCTTTCATCAGCTTCTTGTGCTTTTCACCCTTGCAGAGACTCTTGACAGCCGCTTCTCCCATGTTGCAAATGTCAAAGGATTTCTTGCAAACTTTGCAGTAAGCACTGTGAGCTAAACTTGAATGCTCTGACAACCATCCTTGATAATCCTTGACTTTCAGTAGGTATGCCTACCTACTATGAGCGATGTGGGGACACACGCTGTGCACAGTGGAATTCACCCATTTTCAAAACGCAATTTCTTCAACCACAATGCACAGATTTGTTTAAAATATTGTGATAGCGGATGGAAGGAAGAGCCAATCATATTTCGTGTTTCAGTAAAAATGTGAAAAACGTCATCAATGTCTGTATGCGTGTTTAACATGCTTCCTGTTGTCTGCTGTAAAAACAACCACCGCACATCAATCAAAGCAAAACGCTGGGAGGGGATGGATGAGAGCTTTATTTGGATTTTCCATGACCTTCCAGCACCTAGAACAAAATTCCATGACTTTCCATGCCTGGAAAATCCATTGTAAAATTCCACGACTTTTCATGACTTTCCATGCCTGTACGGACCCTGTATATAATATAGTTTGACGTTGTTGTGTTTTTTTCCACACAATCCCCCCCCCCCCACTCCCCCCCCCAAAAAAGTTTAGGTTTGGGCCAAAACATTAGGGTCAGTCGGGATTCCGTAGATAGATGGCTTATAGGGTCCAGCGGACTGCCAAGAGCCGAATCAGGACCACACAAAATTAAGTAAAATCAGACTAAACTGTTAACATTTAAATATGATAAAATATGTGAATAAAATCAATCTAACTAATTCAACCAAGAATATTCCAGGATTCCGTAAACAGACCTTTCATTTTTTTTTGCCTTACCATATATTTTTGAAGATGTAAACTGACACACTGTGCATAATAATGCAGTTCCAAATAACAACTTCCCAAGATACACAGTGATTATTTCACTCTGGCAAATTAGAATTTCAACTTTCCGCCATGTTACACTTGTTTTTATCAGTAGTTGATTCAGCCCCGATGCTTGAATCCTGATAGGTGTAACTCAGATTCGTTTATCCACACAACCCGTTCAATCATCAACAAGGCTTGAGTGGTCGTATGCGATTTTCCAACTTTATTCAGCGAACATCAACAACTGCATACAATCGCTCAATCGTTTTTTTCACTCTACAATTCTCAACTATCAACCACCTTTTGATAGAGTGCGGCACTATATATATATCTAGTCTCTACACTCCAGAAAGGGTGAGAATACCTAGGTACCGGCAGGCCCTTCATAGCAGTAGGTCACGCTTCTAACATTTGCCCTCCAACCTCTTTGTTTCAAACTGGTCTAGCTCTTTTATTTAATGCTTTTATGCAATAAACCTTGTATGAATTTTAAAGATGATGTTTTATTCTTTCGTTTGAGTGCATGTGTGAGTGTGGATGTGGTACCGTTATTTAAAAATCCGTTGTTGAAAATCACCATTTTTGTCAAAAATTGCAGCGGTGGCCCGATTTCCAAAGCAAGACGATTTTAGCCATGTTGTTTAAAACTCTCGCCGGATGTGTACTATAAATAGAACCATGCAATGGCATACATCGCTGAAAAGTGCGTTTCGCGATCTTTAAAATGGTGTAAAATATGATACATAAATTTTCGTTTTAACGAATTTTATTGCAAATTGAAAAATTTAAACTACAAATTCGTCCTCTTGCTGAAATATTAGGCATATCAAATAAGGTATCATTCGAAAGATAATTCATTTTTCTTTCTTAAAATCTCGTTTCCGACGAGATTATATGTATCGTAAGCGTCCATTGGTTGAAATGCCGAGGTCACGCGTGATCAAATGTGGTGACGCCAATTTCAAAATGGCAGCATCCAGTGTGCTAACAATTTCGCCCCAAATCAGCAAACAACTAGGCAAGTTCACACCATTATCGCTGTAAATGTCTTCTACATCCAATTCTGTACAATGCCAATGTATTTTTAAGATTGTTATGACGTTTAATTTTGTGTACTTGCGTACAATTTGATAGCAGTGCAAACAGATAAATAACTAGTCTAGAATATAGTAAACCTCACTAGTGAAGCAGGTTTTCGGGGTTTTTTGGGGTCGATTTCTGACATAATATTTATAATGTTTATGTTGAAAAATATAATTTGAGGTTTCTAATGTAAATTATTATAGATGAAAGTACAAATTATCCATCCGATTTTGAATATTTTACAAATATAAAATGGTCACTGGCGATTGTGTTTCAACTTCCGGTAATGGTAGGCTAAGGCCTATTGACTATGCGTCGTCTGCTAAGTGAAGAAGTAACATTCAGTAATTTATTTCACCAAGTGACACATTTAAAGATATCATATGTGCACCAGAAAAGTTAATGGTTGAAGTTGGAAAACAGCAAACAATGCACACACCCAATTATTACAAAGTTAACTACAAAATTCAGAATGAACTAATGAAGTCCATAAAACCTAAAAACCCTCAGAAAAGCTAATGTGATAAAAGAGACTATTAGGGCACATTTATTATGACAAATATAGCAATTTAAAATCATTTATAGCATTTTAATGGTTTTGTAACTTCTGATCTGTGAAAGGCGATCATTATTCATGACATTCCTGCACTTACTAGGGAATACTAACCTCTTACGTTGCCCGGGATGGAAGGTGCGGGGTGGGAGGAAGGGATGGTGGGTGGGGAGAGGGGTGAAATTTTAAATCTATAATACTACTGTGTTGTAGGATGTCAATTTGAAGCATTTTAAAAGTTATTCACAGAACACTTTAAATTTTACAATTGGACAAGAAATGTACAAGTTGTGTCACTTGGAAATTCTTTTGTTTTTGCCGCATGCGATTTTAGCTCGCAAGGCATTTTTGGCTGACTGGCAATCAAAAACCACTATTGCCATCCCACCCAAAAAAATTGGGCTTATTCTGAACAATACTTTATTCAGAATCCCAGAAGTTTGATCAAATTTGACAAGAAATTAAGAAACTGTGTAATGTCAAAGTATGCTTACCATGCAATTTGCAAAAAATGGCCTAAAACGGCCCAATTTCTGTCAAAACATTTTTTCTTGTATCTCGGAAACTATTTGAGCTAGACACTTGCTGTTTTTTTTGTTATTCTTAGTTTTGCTGTATCTATCCAAATATCTCATTTTTTAGTTATCATAATGGCAAGGGATTTTTTTAGGTTTAGAGGCTGCCGGTACCTAGAATACCCCAGCGTGACACACCTCAACCAATCAGAACAACTTCGTCATCACTGTCTCACGTCATACAACCCTTTTTGGGATGGAAGCTTCTTTAGTTACCACTAGAATTATCCATACGCTTCGATCGATAGTAAATAACCAACTCTAGAAAATTCTCAAATAATATCGACCAACTAAAATTATCAACATTATACCAAGCTTCTTCTAACAACTACGTAAAATTAAATCAAAGGTAAATACACTCTGTTATCAGACATGAGATTCCGAAAAGTTGAAAAAGTCTGAAATGTTGGCAGGGGTCTGGGGGCCGCCGTAGGCCCCCAGTGGGGGCAACACCCTTGGTGGGGGTGAGGGGGTCGAAGCCCCCTCGAGCTGAAGGTTTTTCAATTATGTGTCGATCATAGTTGGCACAACTTCTATTGAGCTTTTGACATAGAAACTAAAGGGGACATTTTTGTTTACCTTTTATCAGTTGACTGTTGTTAAAACCCACCCACATTCCACGGATATGGGGATAATTTATGAGAGTCTTAGTCTTTTGGAGCTGGCACTCCCTTCTTGCTTATCAGCTTTCCTCTTTATGGCCAGTTCCATTAACCGCTCATTCATTAGTCGTCTGTGGGCCTGACGGGCTAACTTTTCTGCTTCTGCCTGCTTTTGTTTCGCTTTTTGTTTACTGATGTCTTTCTTCTTTTTGGAAAGTGCCACTCGCTTGGCCTCTTTTTCTTCCTGCTGCTTTTGACATGTTTCAGATGTTTTTCAGTTGTCAGGTGGTTGATAAGACATGCCTTCCCTCTCGAAGCATATTTGATGGTGTCTTGGCAGAAGTCACAAATCGCTTTTCCGGCAACGTTCACTTTCGAAATTGAGTCGCCAACTCGCAACTCCACTTCCTTTTTCCCCTTAGGCAGCACCAACGTTGTTTTAACTGTAGCCTCAAGCCACAAAGGACTCCACTTGTTTTTCAGTCCTTTATCAATCTCCACCGCAAGGGCAAATTCTTCTTTTCTCAACTTACTGATCATTTTGACATGTGCTTTGCCACTGATCAAAATGGCGTCGATCGGCGAGTCTCGGAAACTATCGGCAATCTTCGACGCGACAAACAGTGGAATTTTCCATATTAGTGAGGCACTGTAAGGGATACAATTATAATCATCGTTTGAAGCTTTGAAGCATCTTTCTCAATCGACCCTTATAGGGCCTCACAAAAGTTTTCTCTTTCCCGGTCAGGGTTACATTCAAGCTAAAACTATGCCCGTCTCAGTAATCACTTTCATGCCGTTTTGTCATCGTTGACGCCGTGATTCAGTGGAGTGAATGCCCGCTTGCGTTAATGGTTTTGTCTTCCTTTGAGTTTGAGACTCAGCGATGTCAGCCCTAAATCTTTTAACTCTAACCCCCCCCCCCCCCCCCCCCCCCCCCAAATTTTCTCACCGGATTTGGATCGATCTTAAAAATGACCCTGGCGACCTCTGAAAAATCGGATTTCCGCCAAAAGTCGGAAGAATCTCATGTCTGGTTATTGAATGCTTTGCAAAATAAAACGATCAGATCTATCGTGGGCGTTTCACACGCACCATCGTTCGCATTTCAACGTAACACGCCAGTTATAATTCCAATACAGTTCTGCTCAAAATAACACTTCTCCTACCACTCCACCTCCTGTTTAACACCAACCAGTGATACTGTTCAATTACAACAATGTACAGGAAGGAACACAAACACCCAATTTAACCCAACACTCACTGTTAGCTCCAGCCTTGCCGATGATGTGCTTGTGGAATTTCTGGTCCACTTCAATCTCTGCATAGTCCATGCGTGCTTTCAGGTCATCAATGACAGCCTTGAGGTCAGCCATGGCTGCCTGCACCTCCTCTGGAGCTCCCTCCACACAGATCTTGTCCTGCCCTTCGGTGAACTCTATGTGAACCTGCAAGTGGAATAAGCCATCATTATGAAGATGCAACGTCTGTTCATGAACTTCCCGTGACACTGAAATAGAAAAAAAACCTTTGAAGGAATTATATTAACAATCTGGGATGTTGTTTGAGTACTACATTGTTCAATACAATGTACTTTTTGCGAATAAAGCACTCACCAACTTTAGCACTCAAATAAACACCGCACGTACACTCCCTACTATACATGAAACAAAATAGAAATGGTCACAGTACTTAACAGTCCAAAGTATTTTTATTTGTTCAAACAAACTGAGAATTAAATTTGGCCAAACCTATTATTTCATCAGAAACCATTTTTCAGTACGAAAAATCATTATTCAATATAATCTAGCCCTTATTCCATTTGTTTATTCGGTTTAAAAAAAAAAAAAAAAAAAAAAAAAAAAAAAAAAAGGATTATTTAATTGTCTGATTTTAAAGATAATCCTAAAACCAACCTACCTTAGGATGATCTTCAGTAATTTTGCGGATGTTAGCGCCTTTTTTCCCTATGATGAAACGGTGCAGCCATGATGGTGCCTCCATGTCTGATGTTGTTACACTGTTTGCCTGTATAGGCATACACAAACAAACAAAAATACACTCAATACTGCATAAGAAATATTAACACAAGGGCTAGAATAACACAACAATAAAGTTAATGAACTTTTTCTATATTGACATACGCATACCTCTGCAATGTGTAGAATCAACATCGTATATGAAACTAAAGTGGAAAAACCTCTTATATTTTCCCTTACAAAGTTCATCTGGCATCGACTACTGTTGTTTCAAAGAGAGTGGGCTTCTAACATGGAAGGGGAAATTAAAAGTGATGCTAGTGGACAAAGTGGTAAAGAAGAAAGTGATGCGTAATTCCAGCACAAGCTACAATTAGAGGGAGATAACGCCGTTTTCCACAATTATCAGGGAAAGGTCTATTATTGAATTGTTGCCTCCATTACACTGCTTGAATAAGCTATTCTTTGTGAATAGGAGGTGCAAATTTGGGTGGGAGGGATAGGGGTAGGGGAGTTTTTTTAAAATAAATCGGTAAATAGCAAAGATAATTCTATCAAACTTGGCTATTTGTTACATTTCCTAAATGGACCTAAACTTTCAAGTCTCTACTACATTTCTTGTTTTCTAAATAATTTTGTTTAATAACTCAGGCAAATCAGCAGTATTGAACGATAAAATTGGAAGCAACCCTCGCCAGTATAGAACGAGTTAATTAACATACACCTTATGGCTTGGTTGATTTTGCAATATGGTTTTACAAAAATTTACTTCTTTAACAGCATGTTCCAAGACCCTCTCCACGCAAATGATAAGATTAGGGGTAAGTTAATGTAAACACAGTTCTCAGGGGTCGTTGGACTCAATCCTACCAATGGAATAAATCCTCATTATAACCTTTAGAAACCAACGCAAGAAATCATTCACAAAGAATGATAACCAAGTGCAAAACTATGGGTTTAGTGCAAAACTATGGGTTTAAAATCCTTCAACAATTTCTGTGCTCGATATTATAAATTGCACTGCAACATGCTTCAGCATTAAACAACGTCCTGTAACGCTCTCACAAAGCCAGCATGAGTGAATGATTGGGGTCAGGAGAGGCTCTGTCTGGGATGCAACCTAAAAATGAAGCTTGGGCATTCAAAAAAGGGGTTGCCAATGAGATAAACTCCCACCTTAGAGTAGACCATGGTGAGCGCAGGCCCCAGCTTGTCCTGTTCACCACGAAGTGTGATGGTTTCAGACGGAGAGTCCAGGGGTGGCACATCCACAGCGACGCCTGTGGCCTGCAGGATGTCTTGGAGGCCGTTGCCACGGGGACCAATGACGTAGCGGTGCTGTGACTTCTTCACTTCCACAGACACCGTCTGGCACTTGCGCCTCTGAAATGCCCAACACTTTTATCACTCATGTTAATATGGCTGCAATACACCAAGTCTGCTCATTTCAGAAGAGAGAAAGAAAAAGCAAACATAAAAGGTTTAATCATTAAGTTAACTTAGATACAAAAAGAGAAATAAACTTTGGTAAATTTGTTTCTAATAGCGTTAGGTTCTGGGAATCTGGTTTGAGGCGACATCTTGAGCAATATAGCTAGAAAGAGGGGAGAAAGCGGAAGATAGGAAAGAGAGCTGTATACAAAAGAAATACGAAACTGTATAAAGTCGGCATGTTATTTGATTTGAATCTGGCATAGCTTAAAATCAGCACTAAAAACATTTGTGATGAACTCTGACCTTCTCCTCAAAGATGCTCATGATGACTTGCTTGCACTTTGCCACTCCTTCCTTCTCACCAGACACCACGATCTCATCCTTTTCCACGCTGGCTGGGGGTACGTTGATGCGCACGCCAGTCTCATCCATCAGTTGTTTGATGGTACAGTTGAACGCGCCGCAAACGAATGGGTGGAAAGCCTTCAGGACAGGTAGACGCTCAAACGCCAGTTTGGCCTTCAAAGAGAAATGAATAACAAACAATAGCACTCACTATCTTCTGTAACAGACAATAGTACACACTATCTTCTGTAACAGACAAAAATATACACCATCTTCTGTAAGAGTTGTAACCGACAATGCTTCACACAAACCAAAAAAGGTGAACACAGAATTCTTGTTCTGAATTATTTGCATATATGCCTGTGGGGTCTGAAAGAAAAAATAAATTTTTTTCTCTGAATTTACTATTAACAGGCATGCCTTCCCTCAATTTGAAGTTTCCGTATTAGCTTTTTCAAATTTCAGTATTACTATTAGGATTTCCGTATTTACTTTTACTACCTACTGTTTTTGCACTCATCCTTTTTGATATTATGCGAAGAATCCAGTGATAGATTGATTTGCTGCCACAATGTTCTTTTTCTTCTCCAAAGACTCGTAATTCTTCATATGCTGTGGGCCTTCCGCGTGCCGCTTGATGTCGTTCATATCACCGGCGGAGATGCCAAACTGGTTGGCACAAATCGTACTTTTGAGTCAGTGCTGCCGCGAGTAACGAAAGGACACTTTTCCGAATACGAGGCAAGAAATGTCTGCCCCTTGCGCGTTTTTTTTAAAAAGATTCAGATTCACAATCACTTTGCTTAGCCATTCGTTTGAACGCCATGTTTTAAATTCTGTCTCACGAGCACCGATCTTTACTGCGACTGTGCAAAAACGTGTTCGGCAAACTTCGGTGCCTCTACCGGAAACTTCGATGCCACAGGTCTCCACTGTGACTGCCCATTGCGGCATTAAACCTTCGGAAAAAGGTCATGCGGTGCAATACCACAGGCCAACGATTTCGATTTTATTTTTCCCGTCATTATTTTTTTTACATTTCCGTACCGTAAAACAAATATCCGTATTTTCCGTAGCGCTTGCAGTTTTTGAAATTTCCGGAAAAAATACGGAAATTCCAAACGGGTAGGCATGTCTGTATTAATAAGCATACTTACCATGACTCACAAATGCAACGTTATTGGCGTTGCTAGGTAAATGTCTATCAAAACGGAAGTTGATTCCGAAAAAATAAACCACAGAGTTGCTTCCCTTGCACCATCAAACCCCTTGCTACAGACCCTGCATAAAGCGCTCCCGTCAATAGCCGTACACTTCAGGTCTTATTTGGTACTGCGGGGAGGAAATAGGAAATTAGACTTGAGTCATGGTAAGTATGCTTATTAATAGTAAATTTAGAGAAAAAAATTTAATATTAATTTCACATACTATACCATGACTCACAAATGCAGAGACGAAAAGGACGGAGGGAAGCAACTTGTTATAATCAAGCTGAAGCAATGGCCAAAAGACTGCTGAGCAGCAACCACTGAACTGTCACCAAAGGAGCCATCTCCTCTAGTACGGCGAAAGACCCTCATATAGGGGCTTACAGACATGCCTACCCTCAATTTGAAGTTTCCGTATTAGCTTTTTCAAATTTCAGTATTACTATTACGATTTCCGTATTTACTTTTACTACCTATTGTTTTTGCACTCATCCTTTTTGATATTATGCGAAGAATCCAGTGATAGATTGATTTGCTGCCACAATGTTCTTTTTCTTCTCCAAAGCCTCGTAATTCTTCATATACTGTGGGCCTTCCGCGTGCCGCTTGATGTCGTTCATATCACCGGCGGAGATGCCAAACTGGTTGGCACAAATTGTACTTTTGAGTCAGTGCTGCCGCGAATAACGAAAGGACACTTTTCCGAATACGAGGCAAGAAATGTCTGCCCCTTGCGCGTTTTTTTTTGAAGATTCAGATTCACAATCACTTTGCTTAGCCATTCGTTTGAACGCCATGTTTTAAATTCTGTCTCACGAGCACCGATCTTTACTGCGACTGTGCAAAAACGGGTTCGGCAAACTTCGGTGCCTCTACTTCGATGTCACAGGTCTCCACTGCGACTGCGCATTGCGGCATTAAACCTTCGGAAAAAGGTCATGCGGTGAATTACCACAGGCCAACGATTTCGATTTTTTCTTTATCATTTTTTTAAATTTCCGTACCGTAAAACAAATATCCGTATTTTCCATAGCGCTTGCCGAGTTTTTCAAATTTCCGGAAAAAATACGGAAATTCCGTACGGGTAGGCATGTCTGGGCTTAATAAAAAAAACTGAGGAGTGCCAGTAGGCAGCCTCAAACACAGACTCCATTCGGACTGAATGAAGAACTGGTAAAGCTGCGCATGCCCTAAACTCATGAGTACCAGCCAAAGAGAGAGGGGAAGAGCACAACCCCAGTCTTTCTCGTTACTCTAAAATAATTGAACGTATGCCGCACAGATGACTGTTGGCTATCCACTACTCTAAAATAGGTTTGCTATATCTCTAGAAAACCCTGGGCTAACAGAGAGAAACAACCCCATCTTCCCCGGTGAGCGATACAAACACTCACGAAGAGCCCGGAACCAGACAGTTAGCTGCCACTGGGACTGATTGAAGCAACAGAAGGAACAGGGGACGAACAAACCCCACTGGGGAGTGTTCACCGGGCAAAGGGTTCAAGCTCGGGCAAGAAACGAAGCCAGGCTGAACCAACATGCTCAAAGGCTACAACCATCCAAATGCCGAAAAACGCATGAATCTTAGGATCGAACGACCCCAAAAAGAGAGGCCACAACACTGGCTGAAATGACTTCACAAACCACCAAGCAAAAGCGAAGGGCTGAGGCGTCAGAACTGATGCGCTAACGAGCGGACTGACCAGTCCCAGAGTGCCAAAAGAGGTTCCCATGTATGCGAAACCTGGGACGGAGACAACACAGACTAGTGAAGGCAAGCCGAGGATTGTAAATGCCGTGTCCAAAGTAGGACTAGAATGGTATGCTAGAGGCAGAGAACGTGAGCACTCGCCTTGACTAACCAGTCGAGGAAACGAAGAACCTCAAACGGAGCCCTCGTACCATGGCAGCGAGTACTTAGACAATCCTCGTGAACACCCACGGACTGAGCGACAGCCCGAATGCAGAGTTGCCAACCCCCCAAAAAGTTTTCAGTAGTAAAAATTCTGAATTTCAGTAGTTTTATGACATTTTCAGTAGCCAAACGTCCTGGCATTTTTTTTAACGAAGACATGCATACACACACACTACTAAACAAGCACAGTTGCAAGGAAAGATTAAACACTTCATACAATACTCCACATTTATTGAACTTGCTCTATTCTCTCTCTGGGAACATGTCTAGTCTTTAGCAAGGCCCAATCCGGTGGCAGCCTTGCACTTTCTCAGCAAATTGTCAGATAGCTTTGAGTCATAGCATGGAGAGCCTTGCAGTTTTGTTTTCAGCACAAGAACAGCCTCCAATTTGAAGTTTCCGTATTAGCTTTTTCAAATTTCATTATTACTATTACGATTTCCGTATTTACTTTTACTACCTTGTTTTTGCACTCATCCTTTTTGATATTATGCGAAGAATCCAGTGATAGATTGATTTGCTGCCACAATGATCTTTTTCTTCTCCAAAGCCTCGTAATTCTTCATATACTGTGGGCCTTCTGCGTGCCGCTTGAGGTCGTTCATATCACCGGCGGAGATGCCAAACTGGTTGGCACAAATCGTACTTTTGAGTCAGTGCTGCCGCGTATAACGAAAGGACACTTTTCCGAATACGAGGCAAGAAATGTCCGGCCCTTGCGCGTTTTTTTTTTTTTTAAAGATTCAGATTCACAATCACTTTGCTTAGCCATTCGTTTGAACGCCATGTTTTAAATTCTGTCTCGCGAGCTTTACTGCGACTGTGCAAAAACGGGTTCGGCAAACTTCAGTGCCTCTACCGGAAACTTCGATGTCACAGGTCTCCACTGCGACTGCGCATTGCGGCATTAAACCTTCGGAAAAAGGTCATGCGGTGCATTACCACAGGCCAACGATTTCGATTTTTTTTCTTTATCATTTTTTTAAATTTCCGTACCGTAAAACAAATATCAGTATTTTCTTGCCGAGTTTTTCAAATTTCCGGAAAAAATACGGAAATTCCGTACGGGTAGGCATGTCTGGGACCTGAAATCTGTTCTGTTTTTTCTAAAACAAAAAAACCCTCCCCCCCCCCCTCCCCCCACTTCCTGGCTGCCGTCAGTGGCTAGCACAAATGGACTAGATTCCATGGCAGTGCTTGCCTCCTTAACCGCCTCTTCTGCTAGCGTTCGTATTACATGTCCAGTTTTTGTTCGCCCACATGCAAAGCTCTTGGCAACTTGGGAGTCTGGGAACATTGCCTTCACTAACTTACTGAAGTGATCTGCTACCGACGCAGGCAGATTGTGCTCTGCAACGAAGGTCGTGAAGAGTGTTTCCGCACGAATTATTGAGAGATCTATATCGGGCTTGAAGAAGGTGGCTACCGACTGAACAGGGACTAACTTTTCTGGATCAGGGCAACGACTTTTGTGACGGTTGCCATTCACGTGTAGCGTCACATCGTGGAAGCCGCCATGTTGAATGCTAAAATCTGCCAAGCACGCTGTACAATACACGCTGTGTTTTGATCTCGATGACGCAGTGATGCACGGAAATTTTTCAGAATTGATTTGCTGTCCTCTTCTTTTTTTCTGGGCTTTCATCGCTAGTTTTCTTTCTTTTTGGCATCATGGATTCAAAATACGCTGCACACAAACTTTTCCTCTCGCGCTGTAGAACGTGACCCGGAAACGAAAGTGTCACAGAAAGGTCGAGGTTTTGTGCACCGATTGGCCGTTTGCAAAACCACTTCACGGTGATTGGTCGAATTTCCTAACATGCACTGGGAGCGTGATCTATTACACCGTGCACAAAAACCGAATGACCGTGACCTTGAGGTGCTACGGGAGGCACAGGCGCTCAATAAAACTCATTAAAACTGTAATACTATCGTCGAAAATTGACTTTCCGTAGTAAATTTTCGATTTGCGTAGCTCCATAGCCGCGTATTCATTTCCGGAGTAAACTACGGAAATTCCGTAGTGGTTGGCAACCCTGCGAATGGGAGGGGCCCTGAACTAAAGCCAGCGTCTGTGAAGAGGAAAAATAGACACAAGAAAAAGTGTCAATAAGACCCAGGGAGGTTGCCCAATCCCTGAGCGCAGAAACTTCCGTATCGATGGACATGCCGCAGAAAAAGTTCAGAGTAACCAAACTAAAACTGGATGTCAACCGCCAGAGGTCTTGAGAACGACAAAGTCATGGCTCTAGGCAAGGCACGATGCTTAGCTATAATTGCAAAAGGTAGGCAACCTAGCAAGTGCCAAAAAAGAACCGAAGTGTGCGGCTATTGCTGTGAGCGCTTTATGCGGGGTCTGTAGCACTTACCGCAAGGGGTTTGATGGGGAAAGGGAAGCAACTCTATGGTTGTTTTTTTCGGAATCAACTTCCGTTTTGATGGGCATTTACCTAGCAACGCCAATAGCATTGCATGTGTGAGTCATGGTATAGTATGTGAAATTAATTGATGGTTTACTGCAAATTTAACCAACAGGAGTTGAGAGGATATATGCTAAAACATATTAATCAAATTTATTCCACATCCTACCCTTCACTGCAAATCTGCGGCACACACACCAAGTCTTTTTTCATCCGTTTTGCCATCAATTCATTTGTTGTCCACAAATAAAAACAATTAAAATATATTTTTAGAATGACTCAGGCGGAGCATTCTTACCATACAAGAGTTGAATTTTGAGAGCAAGCATAAAGATTTAAACTCCTGCAACACGCTGGCCTCCCAAATCAAAGCCAGATAAAAATGACAAACCTGCTCTTCAGAGATGACTTCAATTTCATGTCGAGCTTTCTCAATGCCTTCTTTGGTGCCAGAAATTTTGATGATATCGGAGTGCTCTTCAGCGCGTGGGACAGTGATCTTGGTTGCCGTGTTCAGTTCCAGTTCCTGCAGCTTCTTGCCGCTCTTGCCCAAAATATAGCGATGGTGCTCACAAGGGATCTTGAGCTGGTAGCTAGCCTAAAAGGCAAAAGGGAAAGCAAGATCACCAAAATGAGCAAATGAACAAAACTTCTGGTTCTTTTCTAAAAACTCAGTTATTTATCCATTTTAATAATCAAAAACAACTACAAGGGCAAAGCCCATATGATTCACATGCTCCTTATTGAACTTGCAATATTCAACACAAAAATGAGTGCCCAGGAAGAAAAAAAATGCCCCTGACCTTTAGATGACCTTTCCCTTTAGCTCCAAAAACACTAATGTAATATCAAATGAATTACAGCAGAAGTTGTATTATAACACACAAAAAAAGGTTACCTTGGGTGCCCTTGACCTTCAGTGACCTTGGGATGCATGTCTGATCAAATAATCCAATGTTTTGCATACTATAGGTTAAATAGCCATTCCACTGTATGGTGGCTTATATTTTTGTAGTTTTTTTTCAAAGGCCTAAAATGACCTTGACCTTCAAGATCAATGCAAAAACGGAACATATATGAAAGATCAACCTATCATCTCTAAATAGAACATATATGAAAGATCAATTTATCATCTCTAAATACAACAAGTTTGGACTTTATATCTCTCATAGTTTAGGGCCAAGGTCACTTCAAAGTACCTATACTAACTGACTTTGTACAGCTCCGACTTTGACTAGAGATTGACCAAAAAAATATAGTATGTGTGTCTCATCGATATCTATCATGCATCAAAGAATCATGTTCAATATTAATAACCTAGAAAAAAATTGAAATTTTATTAAAAATTGTTATTTTTTTACTAACATTTGTTGACTTGATCTTGAAGTGAAGTCATTCATTCGCTGATCACATGTCAATAATGTCATTTTTGGACTATATAAGACTAATCTCGCACAAATTTGCAAAATATTTTTTTGAGGTGAGTACATAGACTCACACTGCTATGCATGCGAGTCAAAAATCAGTGACCATTTACTCATTTATTGAAAACAAGAATCAATAATCATCCACTCAATCATTCAAAATCAAGAATCATCCATTCAATCATTGAAAGTTATAATCATTCTCACATTATGAACCAAGGGTACACATGTGTAATGAAAAATCAAACTCAAAATCAAGTTCTGGAAGTGAGCTGAAGGGTGTCAACACTTATAACATACACAAAAATGTACAGAAAGATGAAATAGATTCCGAGATATAAAGCCACTTGCAAGTTTTGCACAGATGGCTGGCAGACGGACAGACACATGGTTTTTAGTGTTTAAATGTCACTTTTGGACTATTTTATCTCAATGTACAAAAATCTGGAAAAAAATCGGGGTGGGGTCAGTGATGGAGAAAGTTTTTAAGCTAGGGGTATTTATACCCTCAACCAAAACATGTGGGGGTTTTCATACCCTCATTGCAAACATAAGGAGGTTTTAATACCCCCTTTCAGTTTTTTAGGGGGTACAGTCATTTCTCCTGGAAAGTCTTTTTATCAGTTTGAGTTTCTTCAGCCGGCCCGGTTGCGGCTCACCTTTTTCTTCTGTTACTCAAAGCCAAAGGCTGACAAAAAAGTTTGTTTTTGTTTTGCTTCATCTTGTTTAAAATTTTTTGAGCAATTAGTTTTGTCTGCTTTATTTTTCCTTTTCTTCGGCTTCCCCTCAGATCGCTGCTTGTCGGCCATGTTTAATGTTGGGTTGTTGTCAGTCTTATATAGCCAATCAAAAGCGTTGAGAAAAAATAGTGAATATTATTGTGCATATGATTGGCTGTTTCTCGGAATCAACAGAATGAATAGGAGGGGGAGAGAGGGTGGTAGGCGGTCGCGCAGGACGCACAGGCACACGATCCAAATCGAGCGATAGCTGTACGCACGACCGAAATAGTTGTACCTGATGATACCTCCAAGCAACTTAGCTTTACGTTTTCATACCCCTTTGGCACTGACTTTGTGCGTGTTTATACCCTTTCATTACATTTTCGTTACATGATTTCCCAACTCAGTACGTGAAACACGTACGATTGTACGTGATCTCCATCACTGGGGGTGGAAGAATTGCTAGGCACATGCGTAAAAAAAAAATTAATACACAGGGAGTACCATAATGAAACTATGTCGCTGGTGAGAGTACAAAACTGGCATTTCATTAGTGTTTGCCTTCAGCTGCGTTGTCAATACAAACAAATTTATTTCCAAAGTACTAAGTCTACCTGAGTCTGAAGCTTGCCGACAACCTCTCGCCTGGCCTTCATGACACTATCAGAGCGGCCATTAATGACAACAGTCAAACTCTGGTCACGTGCCAAACTGATCTCGATTGACACGCCGTTCCTCTGCATGATGTCCTTACAGATCTTGGCCTGTTCACTCTCATCGCCAAACTTGTTGTGCTCGTTCATGTCCTTGAAGCGACGTTCAACCATGGGTACAGTGAACACCTGAGAATGATTGTTAAGAAACAAACATTCAACAATTCACAAATAAATCAATCTTTCAAATGAGATGTGCCACAATGTCTAACTTGGCCACCACACTAATTTTCCAGCTTATTTTTGAGTCAGGATTCTTTAAGCATTCAGGGGTGCTCAAAGCCAGAATTTCTTACAACTAATTTATATTTGTATAATGATCACATTGTTCAGCACCCTACGGTTACAATGTCAAAAACATAAAATAAAATAATTATCAACACAATGCAGTAGAGTGTAACCTCTGAAATGCAGCCCCCTTGTTTACCACTCCTTTTCCGTTATGACCAAATTTTCACCGACGGACTGTTATCCTTCTTTACGTTTTCTCATTCATGACCACCCCTTAAACGCAACTTAAAAGAAGATTTTAGGTCTTTTTACGACTTATTAGCGAACATGACCTCAAAGTACAGATTTTATGATCATTCAAAAAAGATCGTTAGATGTTGAGCAAACCACATGCAGACGACAGGAAGTTGTTTTCACCAAAACTCGTGCGAATGAGGCTCGGACTAGAACTACACTGGCTCCCAGTTGAACAACGAATTAAATATAAAACCTCATGTCTTTGCTACCACATCATCTCTGGAACTGCTCCTAGCTATCTTTTCGAACTTTTGACCGTCTTGAAGATGCATCTTTTTAGAGAGGCCTTTTTGTAGGGGTCTTGAGTAAGTGTTTTGGGGTGTTGGGATGTGTATGTGATTGCGTGTTATTGAAAATTGTACGCATGTTGTGTTTACATTTGTTTGTGTAAAGCGCTTTGTGATGTTGGAAAGCGCTGTATAAATTGCCTGTTATTATTATTATTCATGAGATTTAATACAACGCGTCTTTTTCAATACGGCGAATGCAGAGTACGTTGACACTCCACTAGGAAAAAGAAAATGTGCAGAGTTAACTCTTGAGCATCCTCTCCAATTATTGCCAGCAAGACTGCATCTGCATACGCACACAAATTGGCAAGATATTCTCTTGCTAACAACCTTCCAGAGGGTGCAGAATTCCTGTCCAGTTTTCATTCAGAAATTCAGCAGCGAAAAAATCTGTTCCTTTTTAAAACTACGTGACAGAGCTTAGAAATAATAATAATAATGAATGGTACTTATATCGCGCAAATCTCACATTGTGACTCATTGCGCACCCACTCGCATTCATCCACTGTATATCCTGTCATTACAACACATATAACATAATATTACAATAAAATAAAAACAACAATAATAATAATTATTATTTGAATGCAAGCTTGAACAGATACGTTTTCAGTTGCGATTTGAATGTCACCAAGTCAGGTACGCCTCTCATGTTTGCAGGCAGCGAATTCCAGAGAGTAGGCGCAGCAAAAGAAAATGCACGTTCTCCGAAAGTTTTCATATTTTGGCGTGGCGCTGTCAACAAAAGACATTCAGACGAAGAACGTAGTGCCCGAGTTGGTTTATAGGCTACAAGTGCATTGGCTAGGTAGGATGGTAGTGTGCCTTCAAAGAACCGAAAAGCCAAAACGCAGACCTTGAATTGAATGCAAAACTTCACCGGCAGCCAGTGAAGCTTGCATAGTAAGGGAGTGGTGTGATCCCTTTTCTTCCGTTTCAAAATAAGACGCGCTGCGTTGTTTTGTACGCGTTGAAGGAGATTTATCAGTTCAGATGGAAGACCAACCAGAACAGAATTGCAGAAGTCAAGCCGTGATGTCACAAAAGCATTGACAAGAGCTGCACACGCTCGAATAGAGGCAATGCGCCTCATCTCGAGAAAGGTAGCACGACAAATAGTACCAATTTGATCCTGCATTGACAAAGTTTGGTCGATTTTGACTCCAAGATAGCGCACGGAGTCTTGGTACGGAATGCTGCTGCCATTTACAACTAGGGAGTCGCTGCCGACCTGCCTGAGACACGAGGCTTTGCCTACCAGCATGATTTCAGCTTTTTCAGTGTTCAACTTGAGCTTATTGCTATCCATCCAGGAAAGAACATCATGGATGCAAGTTTGAATGTCTGACTGCACAGTCTTAAAGTCTGATGGCTGAGAACTCTTGGACAGTTCAGTATCGTCTGCATATTTATGGAAATTACATTCATGGTCTGTGATGACGTCTGAAAGTGGCTGAGAATATAATGTAAATAACACAGGCCCCAACACAGAACCCTGAGGGACACCAAATACAAGTGAGTCGGGTGATGATAAAACACCATCAACCAGAACTGACTGAAAGCGATCCTGCACATACGACACAAACCAGTCATGAACAACACCACGTAGGCCAAATGATTTGTTAAGTCTTTGAAGCAGTACAGAATGATCCAGCGTGTCGAAAGCCGCGCTGAGGTCAAGAAGCGCCATGAGAGAAACTCGCTTCTGATCTGAACTCACTAGTAGGCCATCCAGAACATTCAGCACGGCTGTCTCCACGCTGTGATCCTTTCTGTATGCACTCTGATACACTTCTAACACATTGTTTGCTTGCAGATGCTTGATTAGTTGGGCTAGAACCACTTTCTCTAAGACCTTCGCCATGAAAGGCAGGTTCGACACCGGTCTATAGTGTTTTAACACGTTCGGGTCAAGCCCAGGCTTCTTGAGAATGGAGATGATCACAGCTTGTTTGAACTGAGGTGGCACTATGCCTCTGACCAGAGACGAATTAACCACTGAGGTGATAATAGGAACAAGTTCTACCAAACACCGTTTCGTCAATGGAGTTGGGATGGGGTCAAGCAAACACGTTTTGCTTGGCATCTTCTTCAGGAGATTCATTATCTCTGTTTCTGAAAGACAGTTTTAGTTTTACATCATGCTTGAAAAATCATTCAAACTTTTTTTTTCTCTCCAGTTTCTTTTAACTGCTTTATGTAGGTTGTCTATGCAGTAAAAATAAAAACAAAACTTTATTACATTTTAAATTATTGATTGATTAGTTTTGTAATAAAGTGTAAAGAACTTGGAACACTAAACATTGGGTTTTTGCGTTAGTGAACAAAAGGCAGTCTGGGGACACAAATTTACCCCTGTTTTAAGATTCCCCTCCCTCCCCCCTCGCTCCTTTAAGACCGAAAGATATGTGAAAGTCTTCAAAGAGGTGTTCCACTGTATTAAAGTTGTAATACCAACAGATTGTAATAGAACACACATACACTCAACCCCTTGTGGTGGTTGATTCTTTAATTAAAAAAAATGTCAACATAAACACTTTATAAATTGTAGGTGTAGCGGCAAAAAAATTTTTATTCAACGCTGTAACAAAACAATTAAATGATATACAGTTTTTATTTTTAATGGTCATAAACGGTCAAAAATGTACCTGTGTGCACTTGGAAGTGCGGTGTTGAAACTTGGGCTGCCATGCTCCAGACACACCGAGATCTTTGGGGCGAGAAGAAGCCGATAGAGCTGGGAACGCATCGTCGTAAATTGGAGGCTCTTCAGGGTTGAATGCTTGTTCTTCAACATTGGGCACCGTTTCTTCTTGCATACTGGATGCCATCATCACAAATCAAATGTCGGTAGACTTAGCCAAGTCGTACAGTACAGGCTGTTCAGTACAAAGTATTTTATTAAAAAATGAATAAATGAGCAAATAGGCCTAATGTGTCGGCAAAAACAAAACAACAAAGGATATGTAGGCTTAATGATAAGGTGATCAATGAACATTAACGCAGCATTTGTTCAAATTAGTCATTCAAATAAGTTTTCATGCAATATGTCATATGATGTAAAATGGTGTAACGATTTTGAAGGCGTGACACTGCTTAGCCCTAGATGTTTCTGAACAGATTTGTTCTTTTTAGATTCTTCTGTTGAGGATGCACGCGTTTTACAACTTTCGAACGTATAAGTGCTTGTATAAGAAGTTAGTCTTACAAGTGGCAATGATGAAGACGAACCAGAAACAATACCACTACTTTCATAGCACGGGCAATACTGAGTCTGTCCACGTTGTCAGTTCTGTAAAAGCCGAAGATCTAATCTCAAAGCGCTATAACATACTTACGAGTACTGCGTCCGCAGAAGTCCGTCCTAGGAATTTGTAAATCCTTTCCTCAAGTCCAGAGTGGTTGAGTCAAGCATCTGGAACAAAAATGTCCGCATAAACGTCTAAATTTAATGAAAATTTTACAAGTTTTCAAGATCACAGGTAACACACCACACTTACCAACCATCCCAAGAAAGAAGGGCAGTATTCGTGGCTTGAAGTATAGATTGTATTCGTGCGCTCTTAGAAAAGTGACATGAACGTTGATTGGTCAGGATTTGAGGAGGTGGCCATTTTCCCCGTTTACTGTCCAATGAAATTTTAGCTATTACAACAGTTTGTCAAGAAAGAAACCCTAAGTAAAGTACACATGGTGAGAGCGCTTTTGTATTAGATAATGTTAATACATAGTAGATACGACAAGGTAAGCAAAATGTAATGCATAAGTGCATCAATTTAATAGATCAAAATGAATCTCATTATATTTTTCCGGGGATATGCAAACAAAAAGGTTAAAGGTCATGATCACTTCCGATGTCTGCTACTGCATTAGTGGTCTTAGCACGTACATATAGTTTGCTTCTAAATAATTTGTTCTGGAGGTATTTACAAATTAATTTAACAGAAGTAGACAACTATTATTATACTTACATGATTTTCATTTTATGCCCGAATTGCGTCTTCTTTTCTTCACTAATTTGTTTTTATAAAACATTTATTTACAATATATATATTTGTGTAGGCCTATTTATTTTTATTTATGTATTTATTTTTAGTAGTAGTAGCAAAGAGCTTAGTAGTAGTGGAAGCAGTAGTAGTAGTAGCAGCAGCAGCAGTAGTAGTAGTAGTAGTAGTAGTATAGTAGTAGTAGTATGTTAAATGACAGTTTAGTAGTTGGGTTTGGATAAATAATAAGTAACTAAGCAATTGTGATATACTGTATATTAGAAAACATTCTAATTATTATAACAAAGGAATATGAAGGGGATTTACTGGGGAATAATTGATTACCAATTATTTCTTTACATACTTTATATGGTTGTGATAATAAAAATGTACAGTTGTGCATGAAATATGTTTGTATATTATCAGTACAACTAAAAGTTAATAGATTTGACGAATTTAAAATTAAAAAATGAAGTGAATACAACCTGCCTCTTTTTAAGTAACATCAGTTCATTGATCTTTTGAGTTCTATTGTATTGTTTTGTGCTGTTTTGTTTTGTCTGCTTGGTGAAGAGCTCACACATTTGAATTGTATTGTTTTTGGCCAAATTACTATAGCATATTCTTTAGCATTTATCCAATTGTTTTATTTTATTTATTTAATCAATCATTCTTATATAGCGCTTTTAAGTTTCACCAGGCTGTGTGAGTCATTTAGGACCCAGAAGGGTGTTTAACTGTAAATATCTTCTGAACTATTGGGAATTTTTCTGTCAAATTTTAAGTATTCCTCAAACCCCTAAAAAAAACACATTTTCTCAAATGTAAAAAAAAATAAACAAATAAACAATGTCTTGATTTTCAACTAAACACAAATGGCTGACGAACATTTTACAGAACAAGAAAAGGAAATATTACTGTAAGGACCATGTGGGTCGTTTAGGACCCATACATTTCAAAGAGAGATTCTTCTGGAATGTCTGCGTTTTGATGACAACTTGGAAACATGGGAAGAGTTCAGCTCCAACTTGAGCAAGTACTACATTCCCGGTCCTTTGTTGACTGTTCTTCTTCTTCTTCTTCTTCTTGGGTTGAGCAGCCATAAATCAGTACATTGATTTATTTGCTGCTGTTGGTTGTTGCTAGGGGGTTGCCGTGTTTTCGTGGTGGCGTAAAAAAAAGGATTTTTTTTTGTACAGGATAATCTAGGTCTACTTGCTACAGACGCAGCTGATTTTCTTTTTTGTTGTTGTGGTTTTTGACACGTTAATTGTCCATTTTTATTGGGAAATTCTGGGCCGCCTTCCCTGTGGAAGGCTTAATCGCAGCCTGTGACATGCCCAAATCCAGTCTAGGTGTGTTTTTGAAATTTATGCTGGGGGAGCAAACCAGAGTACACGTAGAAACCCACCGAGACGTTGTCCGAGTTGAAAGTAAATCATTTTCGGAGAAATCTAATGCCCAGATGCTGGATCGATCACACCTGTCAGGCGCCATTGGTTTAAAGCCTGTGGACAAGGCAAGTTAGTCTGGCCTTAGACCACACACTCGGCCACAACTGTATGTGGAACTGCTGGACTTAGCAAATGCATTCCAGCCACAGCAAGCAGTTGGGATTGGATAAGTAAGGAAAAAGGGAGGAGGGAGTGGGGAGGGGCAGCAGAATAGTTGTGTTTGGTTATGGACCGACTGACAGCAGGGTGTTTTCAGATGGGTCAGAGGCCGGGATGATGGCTTCTTCGATGGAGAGGGCGTTATAGTTCCTGATGGTGAGGGGGAAGAAGGAGAACTTCCTGTAGTCTGTCTGCACTGGATCAGCTGGTACTGCAGGTCATGTGACCCGTGCGGCTTCTGGTAGGCGCGGGCTGTAGCTTGCTGATTGAAACTGACCATTTAGCGCCTCTGCTTTCCTTTTGGTGTCTGAACGCAGGATGCCGTTGACCTTCATAGGGGCCACTCTGGCGGCTGCCAATCTCTGATTCCTAATAAAGGACTAGTAGCTCTTGTACTTATTGGCTTGCTCTGAGGGGTCTTCCGAGATCAAGGTGCTGTTCACGTAATCCCAATAGGCTCGGCGGATGTGGCGCTGGGTTTCTCTACTGCGCTTCTTCATTTCATCATGGTGTTCAGGAGAGCCAGTCTTTCTCCATCGCATGTCACGCCTGTTAATGAGTCGGCGGATTGTAGATGTTATCCAGGGCTGATGACGTTTACTGGTAGAAGTCGGTTTGTGTGGGATGTAGGCCCTGGGCGGCTTCAACAAGCTTGGTCCGGAAGTAGTCCCACAGCACCTTACTGAGGACTCACCTTGGGCACTAAGGTCGCCAGTGTGAGAGGGGATACTGCTGACTGCTACTAGTCAAAAACCTTTCCAATCGGCTTTGTTGAATAGGGGGATTGACCTGGGCATTGGATTTTCTTCTGCACATGGATGTTGAACTCCGCGTATACGATGGTGTGGTCTGAGATTCAAGGTGCTGGCTCGATATGTGATATCTGGGACATTGGTTAACAATAATTCGAGCGTGTCGTTAAACCTTGTAGGGAACATCACCGTCTCCTCGAAGCCATGATTGTTGATGACGTCCATTAGCTTTTAGGGAGACCAGGGTATGGCGACATGCCAAACTGTGTTACACAGTGTGTACAAAAAGTGTGGGTCCTAAACGACCCACATTGTCGAAATATGAATAATCACAAAAATCCTTCGGTGAAAAGTATGGGTCCTGAACGGCGTTTGTGTAGTCCAAAAACTAGCCCGGTGAAGGTAAAGCTCAAGAGTTGCTCAAGGCGCTCCCCGATACAGAATCTAACTCAAGCCTTGAGACGCCCATTGTCTCATGCCCAGATAACCCAGATAACAATCCTGGGTGACTGTGTATGGGGAAGAAGGGACCTAGTGCTTGCTGGATGTGTTTGTGTAGGCAGCACTCACCCATCTAGTTAATGTGTGTTGTTGATTGTGTATTAACATCGTGGCATTTTCCATCATGTGTGATAATATAATGGTCTTTTAGCTGGGACTAAATTCTGTATTCTATAGGCTTCATGGTAAAATTGTTTCAGATTACCTAAAGCAGTCGGTGACACTCAGATTGCACTGATATAGATGTCCAATTAATGCTAATCTTTTGTACGGATCTTAATTAGTCCACAAAACATATTATATAGTATGTTCCTCCACAGGGGCTTTACACGCTGAAAGTGGATCCTCGATCTTTTAGCTGGGACTAAATTCTGTATTCTATGGAGGCTTCATGGTAAAATTGTTTCAGATTACCTAAAATAATCTTCAACACTCAGATTGCACTGATACAGATGTCTAATTAATGCTAATCTTTTGTACGGATCTTAATCAGTACACAAAACATATTTAGCATGTTCCTCCACAGGGGCATTACATGCTGAAAGTGGATCCTCGATAGCCAAGTGGTAGAAAACGTACATAATCCATTTCCAGCGTGCATACTGCCTACCTATGATACAGGGCGGTACGATACCGCTTTGCTATGAAGGATCCACTTTCAGTGTGTATAGTGCCTTTCTGTGATACATAGGGCTGTACGCTATTTACCACTTTGCTATCGAGGATCCACTTTCAGCGTGTAATACGTACCTCTGTGGTTCCCCCCACCCCCCACCCCCCTTCTCTCTCTCTCTCCCTTCCTCTCCCTCCCTCCCCCCTCCCCTTCTCTCTCTCTTGGACCTGAGAATGAGCCGACGCCTGCCTGATTCCCAGGGGCCGTACTTATTATGAACTAATTTATTATTCCAGTCTGTCTATTTATGGGGTGTGTAATAATTATACTCTACGAATCTATTATATATTTTTCTTCTATATATCCGAGCGCCTGTGCCCTGATAGTAGATCTCGTGATGCTGATGATAATATTTTGAATAATTGTCATAAAGTAATTTGCTGAGAAACAGATACAGGTCTACTCGTAGTTTTAATACTCAGTGAAATATAGCAAGTGTGAAGCTGTTATAAGCGAATGGACGCGTGTGAGAGCTCCTATACAAAATATAATGTTAATTGAAGTCGAGTTCAAATTCAGTACAATAAATACATGATCATATTATACATTTTAGTATTACTTATAAATTTTAGTATTAAAATTATTAAGTCCATCCACAACTGAAACATAAGTTTCAGATCCTATGCGGCGATACCTTATTCTGAAAGCACTCGAGACGTTCGTCACGTAAACCTATATATAAACATTTTCTATTGAAAATCGGCTAGGGTTGCCTATTGATTTATATTTACTGATCATAGGTCTATAATGATATAACAAAATATCATCAAAGCAGAACTATAACCACATATTGTGGTGGTGGAAGAAGAGTGAGTCCATGCGTCTGTGGGCATGACCGCAGTTGTCTAGGGGCTGTGTCCGCAGTATGGGGCCGTGTAACACAGGTTTTAGTCACTGATCTAAAAGAAAGTTTATTTAGTTCAGTGGGTTTTAGTACATAGCCTCTCAAATTTCCCATAACAACGCCTTCAAGTGATGTCCCTGTTTTTACAAAGTTTACCATGTGGTGCGACCGAGTGTCCGGCGGTATAGCCGGGTCCAAGACACTTGTAGAGGAGATGGGCGCCGCTGAGCCCACACATGGGTGTTGCAACAACCTAACCTAACCTAACCTAACCTAACCTAACCTAACCTGTCCCGTAACCCGGAGGTCGTAGGGGCACCACAGATGATCGTTTAACCAGCATACTCCATCTTTCTCTGTCCTCAGCAGCCCTGATGGCTTCGCTCAGTGTCAAACCAGTCCATTCTCGAATGTTGTCCTCCCACCTCTTTTTCGGTCTCCCTCTTCTTCTACCTCCTTGCACTGTGCCTTGCAGAATAGTCTTTGCAAGGCCTGATGATCTGGTGACATGGCCATACCATCGGAAAGTTGCAACAAAGAAGAGTATAATACCGGATCAGTAGCGGCCCGGGTCAACAAAGACCGCGCCTTCCACCTGAAGCCACCAGGGTGGAGGTGACAAGTATGTCACTGGGGCTACATTCAAGCTGCCTACCGAGAAAACCGTTATAGGCACGTGGAATGTCCGCACACTCCACGAATGCGGAACATTAAAAGAACTGGAGCATGAGCTCAATCACTACCATTGGGATATCTTGTGGCTGTGTGAACCACTCGATCTTGCCATTGTGAAGAGGAGGAATCTGGCGTGGTTTGGCCATGTCACGCGGCATTATACCCTTGCACAATCTATTCTGCAAGGAACAGTGGAAGGGGGCAGGCGCAGAGGACGACAAAGAAAGAGCTGGACAGATTCAAAACATGGACGGCGCTAGACATGCCTCGCCTTCTGACATTACATTACATGACATTACATGATTATTGCTTTAGATCCAGCGGACTCTTCCGAGCCAAATCAGGACCGGACAACCCCTGATCCGCATAAAAGATCTGCTGAAACAACCTTAGTGGTAAAACTGAAAGCTCTCCACAAGCCAATCACTTTACAATAAAGACATCCCACGCAGGGGACGCTGAGGCTGTACTCTAATTTATCGAACCCCCGTTTACAAAAACAAAATAGAATACAAACATCATTATAAATTATCAACAAAACACATACATATAAAATGCCTACATTGCTAAATAATAACATCATAGGAAGCCATAGTGACCACCTGGCAGAAAGCGTCCAATATTCCCAAGCTGATCCAACAGACCTCATACACAAATACGGAGTCTTGTCCCGGAAGAGTTTTCAAGAAAAAAGGAAGGTGACTGGTCTAGCGAAGAAGAAAATAGTATAGCAGATTGATAGAACAGAGCAGGAATGAGAAAGAGCAAATGAGAAAGACAGCGCCAGTGGGAATTGAAAGCACTAAATTTCCAGAAAGTGGGGATACTATTTATACTGAAACCCCCGGCACCCAACGGGGGTGCCTTCTGACAATAGCTGCAGACAGGTCGAAGTGGCGACAACAGAACTCTTCGTCAACATCCCTCATGTCTCCCCAAAGGCCTGTTCGGCTACGGGACTAAACTGAACTTGACGTATAGTGTTCGGGGAGACAACTCGTTAATTTAGAGAGAACTGCTGCAACGACTGGAAGAGTCTCTCCCCTTAGATCAATAATCTTGGTGTTGCCGAAGGTGCATGGACATTGGATCAGAGAGTGAGGGAGAAGGCAGGGGTAGTGGGAGAGAAGGGGAGGGGGAGAAGTTGGGGGTGGGGAGAAGTTGGGGGAGGGGGAGGAGGAAGATTGCAGAAGTGCTTGCATAAATACAATAATTTAATTTTTTGTTTCAAATTCCCATACCAGAAACATAGTTTGTAATTCCATGGTTTCAAATGTTAACAATTGAAAGTTTGAGATTGAGCTTATTATACTGTACTTCAACAAAAAGCAGCATTTCTTCAGTAATAAACTCTATTGCGCTTGTTTTGATTTGTGCAGATAGAGTTTATTTCACCTTACCTTAGGTGGCACAGTGCTGCATCTGCAGTGCTTTACTGAGTAAACAACCCAAAACTAAACACGCGTGTGCAGGCCTAATTGGACGCCCCTGCCTATTTGGACGCCGGCGTCCAATTGGGTCTGACATAGAAGCCTAATTGGACGCCCCCTGCCTAAATGGACGCCCCAAATATAAATCGTTGTTTGTATGTAATATTATCCCTATGTATGTATGTATGTATGTATGTATGTATGTATGCAGGGCCGGATCCAAGGGGGGGGGGGGAGGGGTTACCTGGGTTCTGGAACCCCCCCTCCAAACTTTAAAAAAAAATTTTGTTTTATGCAAAGAGGTTTAATTTTTAAAAAATTGTTTTTAAAACATTGCAGTTTTTATTCACTTTTGGTCCAAGGTACAAATAGTTATTTATAGACAATTCAACGGAAATCCATTTCAAGGGATCCGTTGAAACGTCCAAAGCGTTTTCCCGTTGAAACGACTAAGTAACCCATCCCCTAAGCCTAAATTAGTAAATGCAGCCATATTTTCCTGTTCTGTCCGCAAGCCTCTTCCAGCACCTTCACCTTGATACTGCCCTAATCCCCCAAAAACGACTTTTTAGAAATATTAATTAAGATGCTAAGTTGATAATTATGAACTATAATTCGTTGCCTGGTTTGGTGAAGTCAACAAAATGGCAAATGCTTTGACAACTGATGTTATTGTTCCTCGTCAAGCATCCCGACAGACTCTCCGTGACAACCAACCTGCGGCCACTCCAGAAGAATATTTCAAGATTAGCATTGCCATTCCTTTCTTGGAACACCTGTCAACCGAATTGGACTCGAGGTTCAAAAATGCTGACCTAGCAAGTTGATGGTCTCTGTCTGGTGCCAAGCACTTTAATAGACAACCAGGATGGTTTCATGCAGGTTCCAGAACGGGTGAAGACACTGGCAATGTTGTGGGAGTCTGACCTACCAGACAACGCTACCCTTGATGCAGAATACCAACGGTGGGTTTGCAAATGGCGAAGTGCTGCTGAGAATGCGACAGCTATCATCCCATCCACAGCATCAAAAGCACTGAAACATTGTGACGGGGATTTTTATCCCGACCTGTTCATCATGCTAAAGAACCTTTGCACCCTGCCTGTCACTACTGCCGAGTGAGAGCGTTAAAACAGTGAGTTGCGCAACCTGAAAAACTACCTGTGCTCTACAATGGGGCAACAGAGGCTCAGTGGACTTGCTTTACTGAAAGTGCACAGGGATGTTGATATTGACTTCAAAGAGGCAGTGAACTGTTTTGCCAGAAGATACAATTCACAAATGGTACTAATGCCGGAGAACCTAGTGCAGCAAGACTGAAAGTGAAAGCAGGGCGGTGATGTTCATAAACTACAAGGTAAAGCTTTATACCGTTAGCGATCGACAAAAAGTAGTGAATAATAATAGTATACAAAACATCTCTGCTGATAAATAAATGTTTGTGTGTGTGTGTGTTGTTTTTATTTTTGTTTTTTTTTAAGGGAGGTTTTTTTGATTGATTGATTGTTGCTTTAGGTCCAGCGGACTCTTCCGAGCCAAATCAGGACCGGACAACCCCCGATCCGCATAAAAGATCTGCTGAAACAACCCTAGTGGGAAAATTGAATGCCCTCCACCGGCCAGTCACTTTACAATAAAGACATCCCACGCAGGGGACGGCTGAGGCTTTACCCCAACTACTCAAACCCCCGATTACAAAAACAAAATAGAATACAAACATCATTATAAATTATCAACAAAACACATACATATAAAATGCCTATATTGCTAAATAGTACCATCATAGGAAGCCCTAGTGACCACCCGGCAGAAAGCGTCCAACATTCCCAAGCTGATCCAACAGACCTCATACACAAACAAGGAGTCTTGTCCAGGAAGAGTTTTCAAGAAAAAAAGGTAGGTCACTGATCTAGCGAAGAAGAAGATAGTATAGCAGATTGATAGGACAGAGCAGGAATGAGAAAGAGCAAATGAGAAAGACAGCGACAGTGGGAATTTAAAGCACTAAATTTTTTAAGGGAGGTGCAGAGGATAATTTTTGTACCTCAGAGTTTGTCAGTTCAACTGTTAAAAAAGCTCAAAGTCCCAGACCATCACAAATGGCTTTTTAAAGGTTTAGATAGCACCAGATTGCACCATTTTGCATCCTTGAAAAAAAACATTTCCGGGGGAGCATGCCCCCGGACCTCCCTAGAAGGCTAGGCGCTTCGCGCCTTCGCTGAACCTGTACCCCCCCCCCCCCCTTCGACTTTCCCCAGGTCCGGCCCTGTGTATGTATGTATGTATGTATGTATGTATGTATGTATGTATGTATGCAAGCCAGGGTACATTTAATGTATATATTGTCGAAAGACAGATACTAGAGATAGAGTCACTCAAAACACAGCCCGTGTGTTGTGCTCCATATTGGAAAACTGTTTTTTTTTATTTCTGTTATCTGTAGAGTATTGCGTCAATGATCTTACGTCATAGACATGTATACGTACTTCCGGTATTACAATTGTATTTTCACTTTCGTTCTGGACATTACATTCCTCCCCAAGTTATTAGAAAAAAAAAAACAATATTGAAGAAACTGCAATCAAAACCATTTCAAAATTTCAAAGACCTGTAGAATTATTTTGTAAATGAGTTAAAGCACAGTGTAACTACATATTTTCAATGTTATTCAAATTTGCTTATCTGTATTCTTGTCTGTCATAATTCACTCTTGTCTTCATGGAATTATCAGACTAGTGAAGTGTATAGCTATCAATATCATTTAAGTTTTATAGTCTTTTAAATATGCTGGTGGACGGCGCTCTCGGGTGGGTTTCGCTGATCGGGAGTCATCTGCTCTGCTTGCTGCATTTCTCAGTGTAGGCTGTACTTGATGTCGTGTCTCTGCAGTAGTCTCAACAGATTTCAGCGGGGTGTTGGATTGAGATGGTGAAGTATGGGTCTCAGTGTTTTCTTCCTTTTCTGAATCTTCTTCTTCTTCCTCTTCTTCTTCGTCATTAGCCACGATTGGTTTGAAATGGGAGGAATTTCTTACAATGAGTTTTTTTCCTCTTCTCGCAGTGATCATGCTGCCTTTGGTTTCAGTGACGATGTATGGGTGTGGCGAGAATGGTGTGGAAGTTTTGTTCAATTTCTTCTCCTTTACCAATACATGTTCGCCTGGTTGTATGGTGCATGGTTTGGTGTGCCGTTTTGTGTCAGCGTATTCTGCCATCTTCTGTTTGCTCAGGGCATCATTGTAGAAGATGCGTGATTTCACAGTTGTAGGGTTTGGGGTTTGGGGAAAAGGGGGGTTGGGCAGGCCGATATGCATTTTTCTGCCTGTCAGAGCTTCGTATGGAGATATGCCAGTGGAACTGTGGGGTGTTCCTCGATAGTGTCTCAGGAATGTGGGGAGTTGTATTTTCCAGTTCAGATTGGCGGCACATGACGCTCTGACGTGTTTGTTTAGGGTGGACATGAAGCGTTCAGCCTCGCCGTTGGCTTCAGGCCACAGCGGAGTCACTTTCCGATGTTTGATGTTGTGTTCTGCCGCAAACTGTCGAAATTCATCTCCACTGAAAGGTGGACCATTGTCCGTCTTGATGATTTCGGGAAGGCCATGTCGAGCAAAGATTGAGTCTAGATGTGGTATTACGACTCTCGCAGATGTGCTGGAGATGACTTCCACTTCCGGAAATCGAGAGTGTTCATCGATGACAACCATAACATAGTCTCCACTTGGAAACGGTCCAGCAAAATCAATGGCAAGTGCCTTCCATGGTTGGGATGGGAGAGGAGTAGTGATGATCGGTTCTCGTGTCTTGGGTCCAGGGTATGACGCTTGACACGGGATGCAGGACTTGACGGTGTCTTCGACCAGCTTGTCAATGCCAGGGAACCACACTTTTTCTCTTATGCATTGTTTTGTCTTGACAATTCCTTGGTGTGACTGATGCGCAATATCAACGATCTTCTTCTGTAATGCTGTGGGGATTATCAATCGGTTTCCTCGTAGAATGAGGCCATCAAACACGGATAGTTCTTCTTTGAACTTCTCAAATTTTGATGCATCATTCCATTGACCGGTTTGGATCGCCGTCATCACCTTTTGTAGAGTTGTGTCTTTTTGAGTGGCTGACTTCACTTCTTCTGCTGACATCGATTTTGGAATGTTGTTGTAGCTGATGTATCTCACATACTCTTCAGCTTTGTTGTCTTTCCTTGGTTTGTTTTGTGGGTGTCGGCTGAGAAAATCAGCCGGATTGAGATCGTCTTTTCCTGGTTGGTAGACCAGCTTCATCTCGTATGGCATTATCCGCAGGCGCCATCGCTCGATTCTGGCTGTTGTAGGTTTCTGACTGGTCATGATGCCAAGTAGTGGTTTGTGGTCTGTGACCAAGGTGAATGGTGCACCGAATATGTAGAGATGGAAGTGCTCGACTCCAAAAACTACCGCAAGCATTTCCCGGTCTGTCTGGCTGTATCTTGATTCCACCTCGGTGAGGGCTCTGCTCGCATAGATGACTGGTTTATCATCTTGTGTCAAGATTGCTCCAAGTCCGACCGGACTGGCGTCAACTAAGATTTTAGTTTCCTTGGCCGGGTCAAAGTATGTCATGACATGTGTGCTTGTCAGTGTTTTCTTCAGTTTGTTGAAAGCTTCTTCTTCTTCTTGTTTCCATTTCCATGGTTGGTCATTTCTCGTCAGCTTTCTCAGGGGTTCCGTCAGTGTTGCATAGCCAGGGATGAAACGGGACATGTACTGAGTAAGTCCGAGGAAAGAACGAACTTCACTGACGTTTTTGGGAGCTTCGGCGTTGATGATCGACTTGATCTTTTCCGGATCAGCTGTGAGACCGTTTTTTCCGAAAATGTGTCCAAAGAAAATAAGCTGATCTCTGTTAAAGAGACACTTCTCTTTGTTGAGCTTTGCTCCATGGTCTTGAAGTCGTTGAAGTGTTGCTTTCAGTGCTATGTCATGCTCTTTTTGGTTTTTTCCATGCACGATGATGTCATCGGACAAATTGCGGGCTCCAGAAATGTCACTCAACAGCTCAGATATTGTGTTTTGGAAAATTTCAGATGCTGCATTGACACCAAATAGGAGTCGCTTGTATCGTCGCAGGCCTATGTGTGTTGTGAACGTGGTGATGAAACGACTAGATTCTTCAAGTTCAAGCTGATGATATGCATAAATTTGTCATGTCTAATTTGCTGAAGACAGTGGAGCCATTTAGATCAGAAATCAGGTCATCCAACGTGGGCATCGGATGTTTTTCTCGTCTGATGGCTTTGTTTGGCTCACGCATATCAACACAAACACGTACTCCTCCCGTTTTCTTTGGGACAACCACGATGGGGCTGACCCATGGGGTTGGGCCGTCAATCTTCTCGATGATATCAAGCTTTTCTAGACGCTCAAGCTCATTCTCTACATCTTTGCGGATATGGAAAGGAATCCGTCGGTGTTTCTGCGTAACCGAGGGAGTAGTGTCGTCAATGTGTAGTTTGATCTGAACATCTTTTATGTGTCCCATGGCTCCATCAAATAAGCTAGGGAATTCATCCGGGATGTTATAGTGGGTTGAAACCGCAGAAAAGGCAAACTGAATCAATCCAATTGATTGTGCTGTTTGTGCGCTCAGTAGATTGCTTGTTGTGTGTTTGTTGTTCTCAACAACGTAGAATGTGGCTTGAACATGAGTGTCCTTGAAGACAAGGTCGGTGGAGAAATGACCTTTCACTGGGAGTGGTTGTTTGGAGCCATATGCATAAATCAAAGGAGAAGGACCACGCAACCTCACCTTGGGACACACCTGTGTGAAAGTGTCACTGCTCAAAACGTTGACCGTTGCACCTGTGTCTACAAGAAATTTCACTGGAGTGTTGAATATAGGGATTTCGACGATTGGAGTTTTCTTAAATCCGAGTCCAGGTTTTGATGAAACGGTGAAAATGCTTTCATCACTAGATGCAGAAAGGTATTCTTCCTCTCGAGGGTGAAATGTAGTTTGGTTTTCATTGTTATATGAGATTTGCCTGACTTTGTTTGAAGATCGGCAAACTCTCGCAAAATGCCCTATCTTGTGACAAGCTTTGCATTCTTTTCCTCGTGCAGGACAGCCTTGTGACATGTGCCGTGTGCCACAGTTGCCGCATTCATGCTGTGTTGAACGATGTGTAGTAAACCCATGGCCTCGTGAATCACCTCTACCACTACGACCAAAACTCTTACCTTGATTGCTACTGGAACTGTCACTGCCTTGCGTATGATTGCCTCTGTTATGACTGAAACCTCTGCCACCTGTCAGAGAGTTGTTGTGTCGTTGAAAACCACCACCTCTTTGACCGCCTCGTCCTTTTACAGCATTAACGGATGTACCCCCGTTGTTGCCTGTATTTTCGATCTCTGCTGCTCGAATGTCTGACAGTTCGAGAGCACAAGCATCGTCCAAGATCTGTTTGAGAGTCATATTGTCTTTGAGAGCCTTGCGTCTGATGCGTGTTGAGCTACATCCTTGAATAATTTGAGACAGAAGTTCTTTCTCCACGTCTGCAAAATCACAATTTGCTGCCAGCCGCCTGAGACGTGTGCAATATGTGCCAATGTTTTCTCCTTCCAACTGTTTCGCCTGCCTGAATTTGAATGTTTCAAACGATGTATTTTGTTTTGGGGTGAAATAATCCGTCAAAGATTTCTTGAGGGTGTTATACTCATTGGAACGCACGTCTGGCGCAGTACCCGTTGTCACTCCATTTCCTTTTTGTGCGTCTGTGAAGGAGTCGTAGATTTCATACACCTCGTCACCGGCGTAGTGTAAGAGTAATGCTTTTTTTCGAAGGTCATTGTTGATGTCCATGGCCAAGAGAAAATTTTCGAATTTCTCGATCCACTTTTTCCAGCGATTTCCTACTGTGTGCGAGTCAGAATGAACGTCAAAACGTTCATATGAGGGTAGAGTCGTCATCCTGAAACTTCTTTTCTTTGATCCTCGTCGCCAATTTAATGTATATATTGTCGAAAGACAGATACTAGAGATAGAGTCACTCAAAACACAGCCCGTGTGTTGTGCTCCATATTGGAAAACTGTTTTTTTTTATTTCTGTTATCTGTAGAGTATTGCGTCAATGATCTTACGTCATAGACATGTATACGTACTTCCGGTATTACAATTGTATTTTCATTTTCGTTCTGGACATTACAGTACACAGGTTGCTGTTTAAAATGTAGACAGAGAGACAACCGTTGTCTGCGAGTTTCATTTGGACGATGATACCTCCCCATATCCCCCTTGATACCTCCCCATACCCCCCCCTGATATCTCCCCGTCCCCCCTCATGATGCCTCACCATACCCCCTTGATACCTCCCCGAACCCACTTGATACCTCCCCATACCCCCTTGATACCTTCCGTACCCCCCTTGTAAACTACCTGTACCCTCCTTGATACATCCTGTGACAAGGCGGGCAACAGCACCTCTGAGGCTCGGCTGCTACCCCCCGTCACCCCCCGCGCAGCCAGCGACGATCGCCTCAACCTGCCTTCATTCCTCTTGACCAGCCACCACTTCCAAGCAGGCTCGCACAGTCTCTTAAGCCCCGCCCCCGAGGGTACCCTGCTTAAAGTCTGTTACTGACCAAGGCTTAGCGTCAGATGCTAACTTCCCTACCTCGAAGCCACAACCTGCGAATCCACGCCGCCATCACCGAGCGACCCCTGAGTTTCGTCAGTACCCTTGTGCTTCCACCCGTCTAAAACCAAGGTAAGAGAGGGAATTTACTCCTTGTCATATAGCAAACCCCATCACCTATCGTTCGCCATCATGTTCATGCGTCCTGTCAGTATGTATGTTCATGTTTATAATTTTGCCTTGATGTATTGCTATGACTTGTATTTTCTCTCTTGCACATACTTTCTACCTTGTATATATCTCAGGTCATGTTTGAATTTATGCTTGTATACTCCATTACCCCATGGATGATATTCTATGCCATGCCAACCCCTCCATGTAGATTAGAATCCAAAGTACAGCCCAGACCTACCCCCCATTTGTCCTGTACCCTTATTATTGCCTTCCACCATGCTTCCCAAATGTATAAAGATTTGCCCTGTTGCCAAACCCATCCTATGCGCCGAATGTATCTTTTTACTAGTGGCTGCCGATAACCTCCACTTTGCCCCGTAAATCTAGATGCATTGTTTGACTGTTGGTTTTTGCACCGGCTCCACTCATGACCGGTCAAGCCAATTTGAATTCTGATAAGGGTGACCAAAAACCGCAGGCCCAGAATTCGCATTATCCCTACCCCCAGCTGATACAGCGTCTGTACACGTTGCAGACGGGTTCCTGTGCCGGACGCATCGCCCCGGACTGGTATCTACTCCCAATCTCTGACCCGCTGCAGGCCCCCGACAACCCGGGAGGTCAATGAGACGCGTGATTTGGGACATCGCCATTTCTGAACTGACTAGCAACGTAAGTCAAGTTCAACGCCTGTGCCACAACAAAGACAGCACTACTTTCACTCGTGGTCAGTGAGTCATCTTCGCGTGACTACTGAACAGCATCTTGCACCACCACTGGCAAGCCATCCAGAGGATCCTGGACCAATCGCCGCTGCAGTCCCCAGCTAAGTGCCTAAGCCTGAGAGACTCCCACCCGCCAGATAATCACAGAAACTCTGGCCCCCATACAGATACGCTCTCGCCCCGTGATGTGATCAGTCTGCAATCGCTCTAGTACCCATAAGATTGACTTTCCCCAATATCACCGGACTACTCAGTAATAGAGACGCCACGCCGATGAATCACCCCAGAACAATCTGACTAAGACTCTCCCTTCTCAAATTATTAAAAGTAGATAGTTACAGAAATTGCAATTCCCTTGACTGGCCTTTGACTGTGAATTTCTTAGCTAGTACTTCTACTTCCCATCTCGTCTTTACTCTGTTTAGTACTTATTAATTTGGCCTTACTCTAATCTCTGGAATGTCATCGCACGTTAATCTATCAAAGGAGATAACACAGCGCTAGAGATTAAGAGCTTACCCCTTCCCCCAAATCCCTTTCTTCGTGACATTAATTTTGGCGACCCCGACGGGAGTAGAAGACTTAGGTTTCCCCCTCCAACCCGACGAGACTAGAAGACTTAGGTTTCCCCCCTCCAACCAACGAGACAAAAGACTTAGGCTCCCATCCCAACTTGACTAGACTTAGGACTTAGCTAGATTTCCACCCCAGCCCAGTATAGATAGGACCCAGCCCACTAGACCTAGTAGTAGTTAGCATCGCCCCATAGGTCCCTTACTGGCTTTCCCGAGTGGTGATCTCTCAACAGGCTTTTTTCTTGCATTCATTTTTTGTGGTTTTTGATTGATTGCATTTTGTCTTTGTGGTTGTGTTGTATTCGCCCCTTTGCAGTTTTCATCGTAGCTCATCCAGCCCACCCCCCTGTTTTCCGTCAGTGTACCCCTCGTGTGCGCCCCTCATTCCGGTTAGGACCTTTTGCAGGGTAAGTTACCTCTCTTACCATGGCCGACCGGGGAGAGCTTGCTCTTAAGTACAAGAGTATTGGCGAGAGCTTAGGGCTCGCCGGCACCGAGCTCAAAGACTACGTTTTGGCGAACGTGGAGGCTGACGTGGCAGAGGAAAAGTTGAAGAGGGAGGAGAGGGCCAAAGAGCGAGATGCGAAGAGGCAGGAGGAAGAAAGAGCAGCGGCACTAAAGAAAGAGGAGGAGAAAGAGCGCCTCGCCGCGGAAGAGCGGGCCGCCGCCCGAAAGAAAGAGGAGGAGAAGGAGCGCATCGCCGCTGAGGAACGGGCCGCCGCCCGGAAGCTTGCAGAGGAGGAGAAAGCCGCCGAGCGGAGGAGAGAGGAGGCGAAGGAGAAGCTTGCAGAGGAGGAGAGAGCCGCCCAGCGGAGGAGAGAGGAGGCGAAAGAGAGAATAGCAGAGGAGGAGAGGGCCGCCGCAAGGAAGAAGGAGGAGGACGAGAGGGTCGCGGCACTCGAAGAGAAGAGAAAAGACAGGGAGCTCGAACGGCGCCAAGCACTCCTCCAACTTGAGCGCGACCGCCGCGATTTAGGGATCGCATCGCCGGCTAGCGAAGACTATTCGCTCCTCGCCCCCAGCTTCGCCACCAGCACCGGAATACCCGCACCCCCCCCCGCCGATTCCGGGGATGAACTTCCCCCTGGACCCATTCGTCGATCGGGACGAAACAATTGAAGTCTACCTCGCCCGATTCGAGCGAGTCGCGAGGGAAAACGGTCTTGACTCCCAGCACTGGTATCGCAAGCTCAGTCATGGCCTCAAGGGAAAGGCCTATGAGATTCTGGCCAAGACCCCGACTTCCGAGGAGGGAGACTATCCCACCCTCAAGAGAGCCCTACTACATGGCTTTGAGCTCTCAGGTGAGCACTATCGCAAGAGTTTCCGGAACTCCCGGAGAGAGAGAGGGGAGAAGTTCACGCAGTTTGCCGACCGTCTAGCTACGCTACGGGATAAATGGATTGAGCAAACTGACGAACCCAGGACCTACGACGGATTACTAGAGTTGATGCTCGCCGAGCAACTTCGAGGCACCATGCCGGCGGAACTCCGGACGTTCGCCGCCGAACAAGGCGCCGCTCGCCTTGAAGACTTGATCGTCGTCGCGGATCGATACCTCACCGCCCATCCCGACGACAGACAGCCCCGCCGTGATCCCCCAGCACCCTCGTCGCCAGATATCCGCCCCCAGCCTCGCCGGCCAGTCCCGCCCGCGAACCACCGTCCACCGCCGCCCAAAGGACGCCCAACCCTCACAGCAGAGCCAGGGAAGCGGAGCACAGAGCTCTTCTGCGGCTACTGCCAACGCAGAGGACACACCCGGGAGAAATGTTTTCGACGCATCAGCGACCAGCGTCGCAAACAAGGTACCGTGCTAGCCGTACGCCAAGTTACCCCCGACGGGACCCCTGTCACCCCCGTCGCTACTCCCGCCGATCGACCGGCCGTCACCGAGCAAGTGACAGTCAACGATCGTCCAGCCCACTGTCTCTACGACACTGGACTTACCTTCGACGCCGTCGTCCGCCGCTCGCTCATCAAGGAACAAGACCTGACCGGCGAGACTATCACCCTGAAGTTGGCCGACGCGTCCCAACCCAGCACCACGCTCCCTATAGCCCGGATCCAAGTCACCAGCCGATACGTAACGGGGACCATTCAAGCTGCAGTAATGGACCAACCCCTGTACGACTTAATTTTAGGATGCCGATACGTTTTCTTGGGGATGCCGCCCCAGCCTGTGGAATCGATGGCCGCCGTCCAGACGCGCGCACAGGCGAAGACAGCCGCGACTCCACCCCCGATTCCCAACCAGATGCCGGAACAGATCCGGAAAGCCCAAGAAAGCGACGTCACCCTCCGCAAGTGCTACGGAAAGCTTCCCGCCGCACGCACCCCACCCAAGTCCGGGGACTTTTTCGTCGAAGACGGACTCCTCTTCCGCCAGAAGGACGACCACACTCAACTAGTCGTGCCTGCGACACTTCGCCCCCAGATCCTGGAGCTTGGCCATAGCATGCCCCTAAGCGGACATATGGGCATAGGAGCGACCACTCTACGAATCAGCGCTCAATATCACTGGCCCGGGATGACCGATGACGTGAAGCGCTACGTCAAGTCCTGTAGCCAGTGCCAGCGATACTCGCCCCGCCACCACACCGTACCGGTCACAATCAGCCCCACCGTCGTTGTCGGAACGCCCTTCCAGCGAGTGGCTGTTGACATTGTAGGACCCCTCCCGCGGACCAAGAAGCGGAACCAGTACCTACTAACCCTCGTCGACGCCTGCTCGATGTGGTGTGAGGCAGTTCCTCTACCGAAGATCGACGCCGCCCGAGTCGCCGACGCGCTCGTCACCATATTCACTCGAGTCGGATTCCCGGACAACATCCTGACCGACAACGGGTCCCAGTTTACCGGAAAACTTATGCAGGAGGTTTTTCAACTGCTCCGCATCCACCATATCCGGACTCCACCCTACCACCCCGCTAGCAACGGACAGGTCGAGCGCCTAAACGGGACACTCATCTCGATCATCCGCAAGATCGCCGACGAACAGCCGGAAGCGTGGGACACATACGTCGCGTCAGCGCTCTTCGCGTATCGAGAAACCCCGCACACCTCCACCGGATATACGCCTTCCACGCTGCTTTTTGGAAGACCCCTTTCCGGACCACTAGCCGCCTTACGACGTAGCTGGACCGACGCCAAACTGGACGAGGCACCGGTCGACGCTACAAAATACGTCACGAAGCTACAAGAAACCCTCAAGGCAACATGGAAAGCCGCCTCCGCCAACCTGAAGAAGGCGAGAGAGCGACAAGCCCGCTACCACAACCGCCGCGCCCGGGACCGAGAGCTACAGGTAGGAGACCAAGTCCTACTGCTTCTCCCCAGCGGCACAAACAAGCTAGACATAGCTTGGCAGGGACCCTACCCGGTGCTCGAGAAGCTCTCGCGCACCACCTATCGCATCGAGGTAGGCGGAAAACCCAGGACCCACCACATCAATCTGCTCAAGCGGTACCTGGAGCAACCTGCACCCGCCCCAGACTCCCACTCACTACTCACGGTCGCGCTGGCCGTCGAAGTGGATGGCACAGAGACCGGCGTCGCCGAATTTCCGCTAAAAGGGAAGGAATCCTTCCGGGACGTCTCTCTGGACCCCTCACTCCCCGCCGGCCAGCAACGCCAGCTACGCGCCATCGTAGCAGAGTACAGGGAAGTCCTCACCGACATTCCTGGGAGGACGGACCTGGAAGAAGTTCGACTCACCCTAACGGACCCCACCCCCGTCCGCCAGAAACCTTACCCCGTCCCGCTAACCCAGCAGCAGGTAGTAAGGACGGAAGAAGAGGCTCCGCCAACCGCCGGAGTCATCGCTCCACCCCGTTCTCCCTACGTCTCCGACAGAACGCCGCCACGCAAGCCCCGCGGGAAAGCATCGCCCCGCGCCGGACTTCGTCAGCCGCCACCCCGCAACGAACGCCGCCACGCAAGCCCCGCGGGAAAGCCTCGCCCCGCGCCGGACTTCGTCAGCCGCCACCCCACAACGCACGCCGCCACGCAGGCCCCGCGGAAAAGCATCGCCCCGCGCCGGACTTCGTCAGCCGCCACCCCGCAACGGACGCCCCAACGCTCTTCCCCGTCGCGTACGCCAGCCGGAAACTCAAGCCGGCCGAACAAAACTACGCCACTTCGGAGAAGGAGTGTCTCGCCCTCGTCTGGGCAGTCCAGAAGTTCCAACTGTATCTCTACGGTTCGCACTTTACAGTCCAAGTGGATCATCAGCCGCTTTCCTTCTTGGCGACATCCAAATCGCTCAACGCCCGGCTAATGAGGTGGGCTCTGCTGCTCCAGGCATATTCTTTCCAGCTGGAACACATCCCTGGAAAGGACAACCACGGCGCAGACTTCCTCAGCCGTCACCCCGCCACCGACTCCATCGAGTCGCCCCTGAGGGCCGACGCCCCAGCCTTCATTCCTGCCGCCGCCCACTAACCGTAGCCGAAACCCGGCAGCTCCGCGGACCCCAGCCTTGGGCATCCACCACCGTTCCCGGAACCCTGCATCGCCCCGCATCACCCGGACCATCGCAACCCCTCGTCGCACCCGGCAGCCGCCCTCAGAGCTGGTTGGCCGCGCCTTCGTCGAGTCCTACGTCCTCGCCTTTTTCCTTGGGGGGGCCTCTGTGACAAGGCGGGCAACAGCACCTCTGAGGCTCGGCTGCTACCCCCCGTCACCCCCCGCGCAGCCAGCGACGATCGCCTCAACCTGCCTTCATTCCTCTTGACCAGCCACCACTTCCAAGCAGGCTCGCACAGTCTCTTAAGCCCCGCCCCCGAGGGTACCCTGCTTAAAGTCTGTTACTGACCAAGGCTTAGCGTCAGATGCTAACTTCCCTACCTCGAAGCCACAACCTGCGAATCCACGCCGCCATCACCGAGCGACCCCTGAGTTTCGTCAGTACCCTTGTGCTTCCACCCGTCTAAAACCAAGGTAAGAGAGGGAATTTACTCCTTGTCATATAGCAAACCCCATCACCTATCGTTCGCCATCATGTTCATGCGTCCTGTCAGTATGTATGTTCATGTTTATAATTTTGCCTTGATGTATTGCTATGACTTGTATTTTCTCTCTTGCACATACTTTCTACCTTGTATATATCTCAGGTCATGTTTGAATTTATGCTTGTATACTCCATTACCCCATGGATGATATTCTATGCCATGCCAACCCCTCCATGTAGATTAGAATCCAAAGTACAGCCCAGACCTACCCCCCATTTGTCCTGTACCCTTATTATTGCCTTCCACCATGCTTCCCAAATGTATAAAGATTTGCCCTGTTGCCAAACCCATCCTATGCGCCGAATGTATCTTTTTACTAGTGGCTGCCGATAACCTCCACTTTGCCCCGTAAATCTAGATGCATTGTTTGACTGTTGGTTTTTGCACCGGCTCCACTCATGACCGGTCAAGCCAATTTGAATTCTGATAAGGGTGACCAAAAACCGCAGGCCCAGAATTCGCATTATCCCTACCCCCAGCTGATACAGCGTCTGTACACGTTGCAGACGGGTTCCTGTGCCGGACGCATCGCCCCGGACTGGTATCTACTCCCAATCTCTGACCCGCTGCAGGCCCCCGACAACCCGGGAGGTCAATGAGACGCGTGATTTGGGACATCGCCATTTCTGAACTGACTAGCAACGTAAGTCAAGTTCAACGCCTGTGCCACAACAAAGACAGCACTACTTTCACTCGTGGTCAGTGAGTCATCTTCGCGTGACTACTGAACAGCATCTTGCACCACCACTGGCAAGCCATCCAGAGGATCCTGGACCAATCGCCGCTGCAGTCCCCAGCTAAGTGCCTAAGCCTGAGAGACTCCCACCCGCCAGATAATCACAGAAACTCTGGCCCCCATACAGATACGCTCTCGCCCCGTGATGTGATCAGTCTGCAATCGCTCTAGTACCCATAAGATTGACTTTCCCCAATATCACCGGACTACTCAGTAATAGAGACGCCACGCCGATGAATCACCCCAGAACAATCTGACTAAGACTCTCCCTTCTCAAATTATTAAAAGTAGATAGTTACAGAAATTGCAATTCCCTTGACTGGCCTTTGACTGTGAATTTCTTAGCTAGTACTTCTACTTCCCATCTCGTCTTTACTCTGTTTAGTACTTATTAATTTGGCCTTACTCTAATCTCTGGAATGTCATCGCACGTTAATCTATCAAAGGAGATAACACAGCGCTAGAGATTAAGAGCTTACCCCTTCCCCCAAATCCCTTTCTTCGTGACACATCCCCGTTGATCGTTTCGCAGGTATGGATGAAAGGAATAGACCATCACCATACCCCCTTATATATACCCGTATCCCCGTTATGCCTACCCATGCCCCTTTAAACCTACCCGTAGCCCCCTTTTACCTACACGTACCACCCCATCCCGATCCTTGGTACTACTACTAGCTACTACTACTACTACTACTACTACTACTACTACTACTACTACTACTACTACTACTACTACTACTACTACTACTACTATTGAATATAGAATAATACAAATAGAAATCATAAAAAACACCAAGGTTTTAAAAGAAAATTTGATATAATAATAATAATAATAATGTATTATTATTATTAGTTTATAAATAATAATAATAATAATAATAATAATAATAATAATAATAATAATAATAATTTATTATTATTATTAGTTTATAAATAATAATAATAATAATAATAATAATAATAATAATAATAATAATAATAATAATAATAATAATAATAATAAATTAAAGGTAAAAAGCCTAAATGAAAAAGAAAAATATCCATATTGTAGTGTTTAAAAAAAAAAACGCCCGCGTGAGATTCGAACTTCGGTCGCCCTGCACGGTAGGAGAATGTTTTACTAAGTAAGCTACCAAGGCTTCCTAGAAAGACCATCAAAGCATGCTGAAACCTCAATTTGATTTTTAATGGAAGCGCGCGGAATGAGGCTATTGCAGTTTGTGGACATTTTGTTTATTTATTTATCTCAGAAACGGTTAAACGTTCGGTAAGGAAATGTCGGCTATAACGATTTCGCTGGTTTTGAGCACACAGCAGGCTGATCCGCAGCGCCCAGCACCTGCCCAGATCAGCGTCCATACCGGACAAACTTTATAGTAGAGGCGAAGAAGGACTTCCGGCTAAGCAATTTATATATATAGATATGTATGTAATATTATACCTATATAATATACAAATGGGAAATGGCGCTCAAATGCTCATGTTCTGTAATGTAATTTATTCGATCCAATAGAGATTAGGCGATTTGATGATATTATTCACCAAGCAGACATGCAATAATGATTTTAAAGCTCTTCAACAGTGCCTTTAGCACACAAATGAACTTGTCTGTAAAATACGCTGCTGCCTTCGACGGTAACGCGCTAACAGTTGCCACTGACACATTGGTAGAATTATTATTATTATTATTATTATTATTATTATTATTATTATTATTATTATTATTATTATTATTATTATTATTATTATTATTATTGTTATTATTATTATTATTATTATTATTATTATTATTATTATTATTATTATTATTATTATTATTATTATTAAAGTCATCTGCAACATCTTCACTTCAATCATGGAGTCTCTGTGCCAGTCTGTGGGATTAAAAATAAAAGCATGCTGCAATATGATGATGATGAAGATGATCTGTTGTTTAAAGTCCTTCGATGTGTTAGACCTATATAGGACTGATCTTGTATTATTACGGAAAGGTGCAGAGAATAGGGACCTAGCCCAAAACACATATTACTTTTTGCTAAAAACTATAAGACCAAGACATTTACACAGTGAAACAGTCACAAGCATATTCAGTTGATATTAAATTACACCACCATTACGTAATGTTATATAAGACGACGAGGGGGAAAAAAACTTCGAAAAGAAGACTCTAATATTGGTTCTAGAGCAGGGGTACCCACACTTTTTCAGCATGCGATATACTTATAAAATGACCAAGCCAAAATGATGTACCTACCATAAAAATACAAAACATATAGATAATAGGCTGACGTCAAGTTTTTTAATGCTTCGCGATCTACTCACAGTACCCTCCCGATCGACCGGTCGATCGCGATCGACGTATTGGGCACCCATGTTCTAGAGCATACACATGCCGGAACCTTCTTACAGTTCTTTGCTAAGGTCAGACAGATACAAATTAATTACCTGAATTAGTCTCCTTTGGTATAATTTATCCTAAGTATTCTTTTATTTGTTTATAAATTTGATATTCAATACAGATTGTCATTCTTCTTATACATACATACATAAGCCTACATACATACATACATACATACATACATACATACATACATACATACATACATACATACATACATACACGTTATTAATATATTATATGTCAAATGAAATATGTGCACTCCATGCCCAATTGGACGCCAATTAGGCAGGGGGCGTCAAATAGGCCTCGATGTCAGACCCAATTGGACGCCGGCGTCCAAATAGGCAGGGGCGTCCAATTAGGCCTGCACACACGTGAGTGACCACACAAAAGAAATATTAAAAAAAATACATATACAATTATTTTTAAAAAATCATTTTTTTAAATCATTAAAAAAATAATGACAAAACATGGATACAGAGATCCTAAAATGCTTTTATTTCAATCTTTTCTGTCAGCAAAATGAAAAATCTGGTCTATTAATGTCTGCCAGTAACTGTTACAAATCTACGTGTGTGTGTGTGTGTGTGTGAGAGAGAGAGAGAGAGAGAGAGAGAGAAAGAGAGAGTCGCTGTGAATTCAAAATATAACTTATAGTTTAAAAAAATGTGTGTGTGTGTGTGTGTGTGTGTGTGTTTGTGAGAAAGAAAGAGAGAGTCACTGTGAATTTAAAATATCCTATTTCTAGTTTCGACAAAACAATTGTCACGTCACCGGAATGGGCTCAATGACTTCAGCTCAAACAGCGAGTGATAGGATTCAAACTCAACTAAAATACTAACAGAAATGCCAGATGAACATTTACACTCTTTTATTCAATGCGCAAACATACAGGTAAGTGGGAAATCTAACCCTACCCCAGCCCTTAACCGGTCCCACAACCCCAACAATTAACCAACAACTGGCCGAGACAAACCCGAACCTTGTCTCGGCGAGACACCCGAGACAGTCTCGGCGAGACACCCGAACCATCCTTGCCCTTAACTAGGCTCGGCGAGCAATCCGAGACGGGATCGGCGAGAAAATCGAGACGTGTCTCGCCGTGTCGCGGTCCGGCCTTTTGTCTTGCCGTTCGTGCGCAGCAAACCTGCCCGAGACACTATTTTGATTTGCTGAAAAATCTATCAATGTCAATGACAACTGATCTAAAGAAATACTATCCTATCCTATCCTATCCTGTCCCATAACCCGAAGGTCGTAGGGGCACCACAGATGATCGTTTAACCAGCATACTCCATCTTTCTCTATCCTCAGCAGCCCTCATGGCTTCGCTCAGTGTCAAACCAGTCCATTCTCGAATGTTGTCCTCCCACCTCTTTTTCGGTCTCCCCCTTCTTCTACCTCCTTGCACTGTGCCTTGCAGAATGGTCTTTGCAAGGCCTAATGATCTGGTGACGTGGCCATACCATCGGAGTTTCCGTTTCTTCACCACTGTGAGCAGGTCATCGTGTTGTCCAATGGCTTGTGTGATGGTCTGTCGGACTTCGTCGTTGGTGATGTGTTGGGTATAGGAAATGCACAGAAGTCTTCTGTAGCACCTCATCTCCATGCTTTGTATTCTTCGTTGGAGATCTGCTGTGAGGGTCCATGCTTCGCAAGCATATAGGAAGATGGAGATGACCAGAGAGCGCAGCAGTCTTACTTTGGAATGTAGACTGATGGTTCTGTCTTTCCAAATGGGCTTCAACCTTGTCAGGGCAGCAGTTGTTTGTGCGATCCTGGAGAGGACTTCCTGTCGAGACCCATTGTCTGACACCATGGCTCCTAAATATTTGAAGCTGTGCACTGTGTTGAGGGATTGGCCTTGTACTTTGATGTCTGTGTTGATGCCATTGGTGTTGTTGGTCATCATTTTGGTCTTCTCTGCACTTATTTCCATTCCATAGGCTCTGGAGGTGGTGTCAAGCCTCTGTACAAGCTGTTCAAGTTCTTGTTCCTCTCCAGCCAATCCATCAATATCATCCGCATCCGCATGCTCTGCCCCCTATGCTGACTGTGCCTTCGTGATCTGCAAGTGCATCTGACATGATGCGCTCTAGGAAGATGTTGAAGAGTGTTGGAGAGAGTATGCATCCTTGACGCACACCGATTGTTGTTCTGAACCAGTTCCCGATGACGCTGTTATGGAGGACTGCACTGGTAGCCTTGTCATACAGGCTTTTGATGACTTCTATAATTTTAGGGCTGATGTTGTACACTTTCATGGTTGCCCATAGAGCTGCATGCCAGACTCGGTCAAATGCCTTCTTGAAGTCTATGAACACATGATATAGATGTTGTTGGTGCTGTAGGTATTTCTCACAGATTATTCTGAGGTTGAAAATCTGTTCAGTGGTACTTCGCCCTGCCATGAATCCTGCTTGTTCTTCAGCTATGATTTGTTCAGCTTGTGGTTTCAACCTGTTGAGTATTATTTTCAGGAGGACCTTAAAAGAAGTAGGTGCACCAAATCCAAACTTAATTTAGACTAGAGAACAGTGAAAATACTGAATCAGTAAAAATTATAAATCATTGAATAGCCATTGACCTGTTCAGCCAACTTTTGCACCAATGCATGAAATGCACCTTGCTGGTGCCTTTGCAACACATAGGGCATTATTGCCTTTTGCTTTCTTTCTCTTTCTGCTGCCCCTTCGTTCTCGCTTATGACATACAGCGCTAAAACAACGCCAAAATCTTCTGCAGTTTTCAATTCACGATCGAAGGCCGCCATTGTTGCTAACGTAACTTTGTCACGGTATGTCAGTTTCGACGCAGCTAAAAATAGACCCAGTTCAGAAACGAAAGAGCTCGCCGTGACGCCCGATCTCCTGTCTCGTCTCGGCTGGTCTCGGGAAGACCCAATTAAGAATAAAACCGCAATTTTGACCTTTGGTTCGCCGAGACAAGGTTCGGTTTGTCTCGCCCAGTTAAGCTAGGGCTTAACCCCTTGACACTGGACACAAGAAGCCAACACAATCAAGATATAACAATATGGAAATACAGATGAAGTAATACAAAATATGACTTATGTATACAATCACCAAGATTTGAAGAAATGTATTTAGTTAATGCCAAATTCTTATACACAGTACCAATTTGTTATTCAACACAGAACCCAACTAACTCGTCTGAAATTGGCACTACTTAGTTAATGCCAAATTCTTATACACAGTACCAATTTGTTATTCAACACAGAACCCAACTAACTCGTCTGAAATTGGCACTACTTAGTTAATGCCAAATTCTTATACACAGTACCAATTTGTTATTCAACACAGAACCCAACTAACTCGTCTGAAATTGGCACTACGAAGCAGGAGGGGCCGGGTAGCTCAGTTGGTAAGAGCGTCTTGCTAGTAACCGAAAGGTCGCTGGTTCGAATCCCGGATTGGTCAACGTGTGATCATATTATTTTCCCCTTTACCAACAACTGGCCCGCTGGTGTCAGTATAAATCGGTCCAGTAGTCACCTATATGCGAAAGTGTCGTGTGACTATAATCTACAAACAACAACAACTACGAAGTTACACCCCTGAATTCCAACAAATCACTACACTGTTCCAAATTTATCACAGACTGAAGAGAGTCTGTTTTAAATATTCACTAGGTATTTTAGTATGTTTTATTTGCGTGTAATGTGTGTATGTATGACTGTGAACGTGCGTGGCCTTGAGTATGGCGACCCAAGTAGCAGTGGTCCCACAAGCACGCCGTCTTGCCGTCTCCTGGTCGTAGAAGTACATAGAACATGGAACGTAGAACGAGGTAACAGAAGTACTAGCAGAACATAGGAGTAGAACATAAGCAGGTACAGTAGAACATAGGCCCAATCTGGTCAACAAAATAAACCATCTTACTAAGTTATAACTACAATGCAAACATAACATGGGAAATAACTCCTTCCACCGTCCGCCATCTTGACCTGTTTATTTATGCATTACAACAATTCATAATTCTTCTACAAATTCTACATAAACACAATGCTATACAAATGCATATTATAATTCCGTTCGTAAACAACAATCCTGATTCATTCTCTCTCATATTCATCACCCCTCTCTCATATTCATCACTCCTCTAGCATTCTATAATACATCACCCCTGACCTCGTTACTAAAATACATCGTCACCCTTCTCTCATATTCATCACCCCTCTCTCCTATTTATTACCTCTCTAGAACTTTAGAACTCTCACTTTAGAACTCTCATGCAACTTAGTTTAATTATTGTTTTTATTGTCTTTTTATAAATAGTTTATATGTTTACACACTAAGTTTTAAATACTCATGTAGGCCTATCTGTTCTTACGTTAACCCGTTTTATTGCTTATTTAAAATATTTGCATTATGAAAATATGTCCATGTGTTTGAAGGAATGTATAACTATTTTAATTCCTTTGTTTCAATACTTTTCTTTTTATTTATCACTTGGTAGAAACATGCGTCTTTATGTGTGTGTGTAAAAGAAGAATGAATGGACATGTTCAATTGACAGACAATGTAATTTCCATGCTTTTTGGATTAATAAAGTAATATCTTATCTTATCTTATCTTATCTTATCTTATCTTATCTTATCTTATCTTATCTTATCTTATCTTATCTTATCTTATCTTATCTTATCATTCTATAATACAACATCACCCCTGACCTCGTTCTTGTGACAACGTCAACAACATTATTCCATTGTACATATCCAATTAAGAAAATCGTATACAAAATACTATTTATCAAAATATCCATTTCCCCCTCGTCCTTCATCATTCATTTACGTACGCATGCTCAGAGTGTATAGCAACTGAAATAATTAGAATACTGAGCATCTACTCACCTTCAGTTCTCGGCCTGTGAAGTACAGACACACACAACACCACACCACAACATAACACAGTCTGTAGAGAGTAGATGGTTTGTTACTAGTGTCTTATTATGCTCTTAGGTCATCCTAGCATCGTCGAGATGCCTAGGCCTTGGGCGGTCTTCTAAACGAAGAACACACACCCTTAGGAAGTTGCTCAAAACAGAGAGCACACAGCACTGTGGCAGCAACAATCCTCCTCAATTACTATAAATGTAACTCTCTATAGCATTGCCACAACACAATGGCCATTCTTCAGGGTGGCATCCCTCAACGACTATACAGACCTCTGACGCGCTGACCACCGTGGTGATGAAAGTGCTGGACGACTAGTCCTCCGGCACCTGCAGGCTCTCACCACGGAGAGGATGGATCCCCTACAGTTCGCCTATCGCGCCAACCGGTCTGTGGACGACGCCGTCGCCTTGGCTCTGCACTTCGACCTCCAACATCTCGAGTCCACCGACCGCTACGCTCGACTCCTGTTTATCGACTTCAGCAGTGCCTTCAACAACGTCATCCCCCAGAAACTCTTCGAGAAGCTGTGCTCCTTCGATCTTCCTCTCTCCACCTTTCACTGGCTCTTGAACTTTCTTCTCTACCGCCCTCAGACTGTCAAGATCGGCTCCAACCTTTCCAAAACCCTTATTCTCAACACTGGCACGCCACAAGGCTGTGTCCTCTCACCTCTCCTCTACTGCCTCTTCACCAATGACTGTTTGTCCCGTGCTGACAGTGTTCAGCTCGTGAAGTTCGCTGACGACACCACGGTCGAGGGCATCATCTCCAACGGCGACGAAGCAACATACCGCCAGGAAGTCGACCGTTTGGTGTCATGGTGCGAAGACAACAACCTCGAACTGAACACCTCCAAGACTGTCGAGATGATTGTGGACTACCGCAGGAACCAGGACCCCAAAGATCCACTGCTCATCAATTGACAAGCCATCGAGACAGTAGACTCGTTCAAGTTCCTGGGTTCCCTCATCTCCGAAGACCTCAGCTGGGGTGCCAACATTAACACCATCGTGAAGCGGGCCCATCAACGACTGTACTTCCTCAGACAGCTGAGGAAGTTTGGCCTTTCCAAAGACATTCTCTTCCAGTCCTACCGGGCCGTGGTGGAGAGCGTCCTAACATTTTCCATCACGGTCTGGTTCAGAACAGCAACGCGCAAAGACGGCTGGAGCGGGTCGTGCGCACGGCAGGTAGGATTGTCGGCTGTGAGCTCCCCTCTCTGGCCTCCATCTACTCGACCCGCTCTCTCAACAGAGCCGACAAGATCCTCTCTGACCCTTCCCACCCTGCCCACCCCCTGTTCGAACTTCTCCCCTCTGGCCGCCGCTTTCGATCCTTCAGATCCCACACTTCCCGCTTTAAAGATTCCTTTTACCCTCAAACTGTAAGATCTCTAACCGCCGCATCCTCCTCCCACCGCTGATCCCCCTGCCGTGCGCACGCCCTGCTTCTCCCTACATACTCGTACATCTATATCTAGATACTACAGCGACTATTATAATTTTGAATGTTTTTGTGATCACTTTAGACTAGTCATTTGTGTTTTACTATATCTATCTGTTTATCTCTTGGGTATGCTTGTGCGAGTGTATATGGTTGTGCATGCATGTGTGTATGTAGGTATGTGTGCGTGTGTGTAAGAGAGAGAGAAATGATAATAAAACCAACAACAACACCTGGGTAGTAGGCGTTAAAATTTTCGATTTATTACACTAAAACCTTCATCAGTAAGAACCAAGGACTGTACAAAACAAAACAGTCTAAGCATATATATAGTAAAGAAAGTGAATCGAGTTCATTAAAAAGAATAGTGTACTATTTAGAAATTTCTATTAATTATAAAGAATAATTATATTTAAAAGCTATCTCTGAACCGTATTCACCAACATCACCAAAACATAGTGTTCAGTAGGGAGAGAGGGGGGGGAGGGGAAAGTAATATAACCACACATACCAACTCCTTTACAATCGCATCATCGGTTCAGCCATAAAGATGACTACCCGCGCCCAAAATAAAATAAAATAAATGTTTTAAATTTTTAAAAAAAATTCTATAAATAAAATAAATAAGAATAAAAATATTCACCCTCAAATAGCCAAACATCTCAAGTATAGTTCTAAATAGTTCCGCCGCAGTGTCTGCAGACCCTCCTGATCCAAACCCTGCCCCCTGGCTCCAAAAAGCCCCAAACATCGATCAATCCCAAACATTCAGTCCGTCTGGATAGTTGGTCTTGAGTTTGTGTCTCCAGAACCTCTCCCTCTGTCTCCTCTTGGCTACATCTGCAGACCTCAGCTGCTCGATCACTGTCACTCTCATGTCCAAGATGCTATGACCCTGTGTCTGGAAGTGACGGGCCACAAGTGTGTCTTGTCTGTGCTTGTCTGCTGGTTCTAGATTAGTTTTCTTTTTGCGTTCTGGGTCAACGCCGATGTTAGATCTGTGGGCATGGAAACGTCTCTGTAGTGTCTGGCCCGTCTCTCCTGTGTATTGGACATCCTGGCATTTGGCACAGTCTATCAGGTATATTAGGTTTTGGCTCTTGCAGCTTACTCTGTTTCTGATGGTGAAGATTTGGGAGGTTCGGACGCTCTTGAACGTAGCAGTCTGTTGGAAATGCACCTGACAAATAATGCATCTTTTGCTAGTGCACTTGTAGCACCCTGGCTGCTGGTCATAGGTGTGCAGATGGGCATCTGAAGGTGGTTTCGACTGCATCAGCATTCGGCGTAGATTGTGACAGTTACGTTCGCCGACCATTGGGGTGCGAGGTAAGGCTTTCCTCATTCTTCGACTATTGTGCAGTGTTGGCATCAGTTCTTTCATCCATTTACCCAGAGGGGGGTGGGTGGGGTTATGTGTGATAATGAAGGGCACCCGTTCGTTCTTGGCCTCCTTGGTTCTGTAGGTTAGTGTGCTGCTCCTGGGCATCTTTGCCACACGGGTAATAGCTTTGTGTAGGAGAGCTTCCGGGTAACCTCGTCTTAAAAGTCTCTTTCAACTCGTCACATCTTTGATGGAGCGTCTCTTCGCTAGAGCAAATGCGACGAAAGGAATTCCACGGAGACAGTGTCGAGGGTGGCATGAGTTGAACGGTAGTAGCATATTTGCGTCTGTTGGTTTCACGTGTAGGTCTGTCTCCAGTTTTCCGCCCACAATGCTGATGCTCAAGTCCAAATAAGGGATCTTAGTTTTTCCGTAGTTCCACGTGAATTTGATAGTTTGGTGTTGATCGTTGAGCCAGTGCAAAAACTGGAGTAGACGTTCTTCCCCTTGAGTCCACAGTAGCAGTATGTCGTCTATGAAACGGCGCCAGAGTTCAAGATCGACACTCCATGGCGATGTTTCCAACAATCTTTTCTAGCCATCCCATGTATACGTTAGCGATGGCTGGGGCCATCCGGGTGTGCCCATCGCTGTGCCTTGTATTTGTTTGTAGATTACACCATCAAACTCAAACACGTTGTTATGGAGTACGTGTTCCACAATTTGCTGCAGTGTAGAGAGTGTGGGGCCCCCATTGTCAGAAAGTTCCTTGCTGTGGAGTATCTCTTTCAGGGACAAGCTGACTTCTGCTTGCGGTATGCTGGGATACAAGGCCACAACATCGATGGTTACCAGCAGAACGTCTTCAGAGAGTGGAGTTTTAGAGCTGTTCCATTGTTCTATCAGCTGTAGCAGATGGGTAGTGTCCTGAATGTAGGACGGTAGTTTCCGAACGGTAGGTTGTAACCAGTGGTCTACTAGGCGGGACAATTTCTCTGTAGGTCCATTCACTCCTGACACTATGGGGCGGCCGGGTGGCTTGCTACTGTCTTTGTGTATCTTAGGGAGGTGGTAGAACACTGGGGTCCTGATGTCCGCCTCACTGAGAAGTGCCCATTCAGCGCATTTATTGTCAATCACGCCCGTTTCTTTTAGTGTCTGTACAAAAGTATTAGATTGTGTAGCAATCTCTTGACTGGGATCTTGTGGCAGTTGCTGGTAGTGGTTAGGGGTTTCCAGTTGTCTCTTGGCTTCTGCGTAGTACTGACTGAAGTTTTGGACAACCACTGCGCCACCTTTGTCCGCAGGAGAGATCCTCAGGGTTCTAGTCTGCACCATCTCCCGAAGCTGGTGTATTGCTTCCTGGCTCTTTCTGCTCAGGTTTCGTCGTTTTTGAGGATGTGGTACATGGGATGTCACTCTCGACGTTAAGGTGGCGCAGAAGGCATCGAGGGATTCATCACGACCTCTAGGTGGCTCCCAGTATGATTTCTTGTAGAACTTGGGTCTGGTGGGAATGAGGGTGGGTGTTTCCTCGTCGTACCAATACTCCTTAAGTCGTACTCTGCGAAGGCCCTCTAGGGTGTCTCCCAGAAGTTGCAATTCGTCATATGAACCTGGGGTAGGGCAGAACTTAGATCCCAACGACAGCACATGCATTTGTTCCTGGCTCAGTTCCACGGAGGAAAGGTTAATGACTTGATCTGGCTCAGCGAGTTTAGGAGTAGGGTGTCTTCTTCTGAAATGACGATTGTTTATCTTCGTGTAGTTCTGGTCTGGGGAAGTGCGAGTTCTCCTTTCATCATGTTACTTGGTAAGGTTCTGGAGTTTTTCGTTCTTTCTCTGGCTGTATTCTGTTCTGGTAAGAGAGAGAGAAAGGTAAGAGAGAGATAGAAAGAGAGAGAGAGGGAGAGAGAGAGAGAGAGAGAGTTGTTAAATATAAAACATTCTGCCATTGTCCAACACCAAATAATATTTCGATTGCCCACAGTTCAAGGCACAGAATTCTGTTGGCTATCGAGCTATGCGTAAAGCACGTGAAAAACCTTAATTCCTATCATACACTACGCAATACAAACCGCGGATTCATATTTTGCGCACAGAATTCATTCTCATAGACCATGTTACTATAAACTATTTACAACCTGACACAGCATATATTAACGTGCGTCAAAACTCGTGTCGTAACAATAATAAATTGGGCTTCTTTACGTTGTACACATGTATGTACTTACGAGCATTGAGATTATGCTCAATTACGAAATGCACTGTACATTATTTATTTGTTATTATTATTATTATTATTATTATTATTATTATTATTATTATTATTATTATTATTATTATTATTATTAAATCAATCACCCCCACCCCCAGTCCCCACCCCTCAAAAAAAGAAAAAAGAAAAACATTTGCCAACGTTCATGAGAGCCAAAGAGTGTATAGCGCAGACTCTCTCAGGGGAGGTGATCATCGAGTTTAAGCCCATAAACTTACCCAAGAACCTTTTTACTTCCCTTAGACCAAGTACATTATAAAGACACCCGGGCTGTCGTTTTAGTTTATGCTGCGGTTTAGGCAAAGAATTTTCAAGTCTAAAGCTTAGCAAATCTTATTCCGTAAAACGTCTTTAGAGTGGCCAGAAACCGGTCACCCTAGGGATTTCCATTTCCTCGTTGCTATGTGACGTTGATCCACTTAGAAGTGGTATCAAAGCAAGCATTTTTCACTTCTGCTTCAGTTTCCGCCACCAACACGGGATAACTTCAGGCACAAGTATATCAACTAGTTGATATACTTGTGCTTTAGGCTAATCATAGTTGAGGGACGGTTTGTATATGGGCAAAATATCGCCATTTAAATGAAAAAAAAGTTATATAACAACAAAAAAAGGACTATTTGATTTATAAAAGAATTATTGCAGATAACATCCAAAGTTAGTATCATCCATGGATTCTCTCACAATCTGTAACTCCCCCCCCCCCCCCCCTCTCTCTCTCTCTCTCTCTCTCTCTCTCTCTCTCTCTCTCTCTCTCGATATACTGAAGAATCCATGAATAAAACATATGCTGGGCGGGGCAAAGTGGTACTGTGGGATACATTTTTCTCAAACTCAGCCATGTTGAGATTTTGATCTTAAGTAAGTTTTTTTTTTCGGTGGGGGTGAGGGGACGGGGGGAGGGGGTGGGAAAGGGTTGTTTAATTTATAAATTTCTTAGTTTTTTACCGGTAGTTATACCAATTTGTTACTTCTTAATCACAGCTGGAGTTTTTTTTTTTTTGTTTTGTTTTTCCCCCCATCAAACACTCGGAGTAAGCCAAAAATAATGAAGAAGAAGATCAAATCATCAATCGATCTGAACAAATGGTCTATGATCTGAAGAAATGCTTCCAGCTTCAGTACTTGTCCGTTGTCGCTCATTTGTGTTTAATTTGTTTAGTAATGATTATTATTTGAAATGCTTCGTACAGAAGATAGTAGTGAACTTTATATAGCTTAGAGCAGAATATTCTAACACAAAATAGCGTGCCAGACTCTAGTAGATGGTAGTACAGCGCTGCAATAGTGGGGAAACTGACGAGTCTGACCCATGTTTTACATGCATTGTTGCATCTAAACACAACAGACAAAGCATTGCCTGCAATTGCTTGACCTTTGCAATTCGCAAAACCGTATGGGAAAGCCTCATAGTAAAAAAAAGGCTTTTGTTGTTTTCGATAGACCGATATACTAGTGATTTAGATCTAGAGTAACTACACCATTCAGTTAATCAATGGACGAAATCACATACGATTCTGGTTTCACTTGTGGGCAGTTACACAGATCGAAGTTTAATTTCTATTTGATAGTTTAGTCTCAGTGTTCCCTCCACACAAAAATAATGAGAGTCCTTGGGACTCCCAGGTATAAAATGTTAAGAGTCCTTGTGCAAATTTTGAGAGTCCCCAAATCGGAAGAAAAAAAAAGTAAAAACAAATCCAAGCCTCACCTTTTTTCTTCTTTTTTTTACTCTGTTAAAACGTCACATTAGTTATCATAATCATATAAAACCAAAAAATTAAAACATGTTTCTTTGGACGCTTTACTTCAGTTTTGAGTTTCATCATTTATTTGTTTATCCTTGCTTTGGAGTTCCGTATTTTCGATAATGACAGGATCTGTACTTGATGTTGCTGTGGATGAACGGGTTTTGGGCCCAGTCAACCAAGTCAGAAGTGACATGATCGTGTATGATAGAATCAAAGAATGGATTCACGAAGATTTCTTCTGTTCAGTGAATGGGTTGCTTGGAGGAAGTTTACAATGCGCGCGCATGCGATTTTTAAGGACGACAACTCCCGACACAAGGGGTCTTTCGGAACGGGTAAAAGTGAAAGTGATTGTGTGTTCGTTTCGTCCAACGAGAGGCACGCCGGGAGATTCTTACGCCGCGTTACGAAACGAAACGAACGTGTTTCTGTGCGCTTTCGATTCCAGCACCTAGTTTCGTTGTGATTTTATTGAGCACACACAGGGCAGGCCCTGAGGCAGAGCACTATTATGCCTACGTAAGGCTTCTTCTAACAAATCATGATTTGACACGAATGTAACGATTAGGTTGAACTTTAAAGATGGATTAGTGCTCTAACATTGAAGATATTTTACATTCTAGCTTCGAGTTTCATTTTTGTCACATAAAACAGTTTTTGGACTGCTGATTGGTGATACAGAATAGATAGATTCTAGACAGCCATGACGGCTTTTCAGTAGCTCGTTTGAAAATACGTTTTAAGTCTGAGACCGAGTTTAGATCCCCATTATTCCTTCTAAAATGGTTGAGTAATGTACCATATACAAATTCAAATCATTTTTGGACATTTTACAAACGATTTAATAACCAAAATGTACTCACTAACATTAGTTCGTGGAAATCAGGTTTTCCACGAAGTTTTATTCCTTGTGGTAGGCAGACTTCGTGACCTTTCACCACGGGAAGTTAAAGCGTCACATAAATTGCTGACGTCACAACAATAAGTAGTCCCGATTCACATTCACTTTCACTTTCACCCGCTTTCGAAAGATCCCTACAATCTTTTATCGTCTGCATTGGCAGTCTCAGTTGGGTTCTTATTCTGATTATGCCGTGAATTAGTTTGCCACTCGTTGGTCGTAATTTTGACTTCAGCGATTCGAAAAAAAATGTGTGCGTCCACAGGACGCACACATGCATATTTTTGTGCGTCATTTTTCAAATTTTGTGCGTAATTGACGCACTATTGTGCGTAATCGGGAACACTGAGTCTTTGTGCTTTTATTGATATAATAATGGAATTTTGATTCCAGTGATTGCATGATCGGAAATAGATCACAGGATGTGAAGTCTCGTCTTTCGTAGGCCTCAGTTACATACTATCCATATGTATAGCCTGTGAATAGATCAGGATGTGGTTTTGTTATTGTCAGAGAAGCAGGTTTACAATTAGAAATCGACTGAATTAATTTTAGCTTCGATACCCGTTATTTATCACATTAATTCAATAACACAATTATTAAGCAGGAAAATTATGCATCAAAGTTGGATAAAGCTTTGGTTGATTTGACTATTTTATTATTTTTATGTTGTCACGTGACTTCAGAAGAATCTACTTCGATTGTTACTTTTGTCTTGAATATCATGACGGTGAAGAAGGATCATGATCATGGCGTTCAGAAGAAGAAGAAGAAGAAACAGGAATCAGGAATCAGGCGGTAGTAGTATTTAAATGAAACTCCGAATGCTCCAGTCCGATCTTCATTTTGGCTGTTAATACTTTTTAAAATGCGTAATTTAGGCTATATGTGTGAATGTCTGGATGTTACGTTGGAGACGCGTGCGATGGTAGGCTTGCGTGTGTGACGCGCGCGATAGATCTGTTCGTTTTATTTTACAACGCATGCAGTAATAGAGCGTATTTATCTTTGATTTGATTTTGCGTTGCTATTAGAAGAAGCTTTGTATAACGTTGGTTATGGTTATAATAAAAGTGTCGCACTGTTTCAAAATAAGAGAGAGTTGAAAGTAGAGAGAGTTGTTGTATTAGAGTTGAGAAAGTTGTAAAAAGTGTAAAATTGATACTTGAGAATTGTAGAGTGGAAAAAGCGATTGAGCGATTGTATGCAGTTGTTGATGTGTGCTGAATAAAAGTGGAAAACTTCATACGACGACTTCAGCCTTGTTGATGATTGAACGGGTTGCGTGGATAAACGAATCTGAGTTATACGGTAATACCTATCAGGAGGATTCAAGCATTGGGGCTGAATCAACTACTGATAAAAATCAACATCGAGTGTAACACTGGAAATACTTTTGAATGTCTTGCCATCTTGTTTATTGTTTATTTGTAAATCCGTCTTTTCACCGATGTCTGATTCCTTACCATACTATATTAATGCCACAACCTTAAAAGAGAAACACATACGCACACACGAACACACACACACACACAAACACTACACCCCCTCCCAACACACACACACACCTCCCACTCACTCCCCTACACACCTTACAAATACTTTGCAGTGTTGTCGTTTTCGTCGGCAAATCGGCCATTCACCGATAAAATTCCAAAATGTTCGAAAGAGTCATGTTCTGATCGACCCATTGTCCTAAGGTTTTACGTCTAAATCGGCCACCCTGTGTCCGTTTTTTGTTTGCTTGTCTCATGTCTTTTTCGTTGTTATTGCTTCTGACCATTTTAATTTCCTATCGGATAAATAAAGGTGTTATGAGTTATTGTCGAACATCAAGTATCGGGAGCGCCAAGCAGACGACACATGCATCAGCAGAGAGAGTTAGAGTAACGTTCTTGTTGCGAACGTCGAGCTTTCGGCAATAAAACTTTTCGTTTTCGAAATGCCGCCGAAAAAGAAACCGAAACTTATCAGTGGCCTCTCGTTTGGTGTTGGAAAGAAGTCAAAATAATGGCCGAAAGATTTTCAAAATGTCTTAAAGGTTTGTGACTGAATCGGCCATATGGTCTATGCTGAAAATTTCTAGCAACATCGCTGACTTTGTGGTTGTAACGTTGTGGCCGCGTGGTCTGAGGCGAGACTAACTTTCCTTGTCCATAGGCTAGAAACCAATAGCGCCTGACAGGTGTGGGATCGATTCTCCCTCAGGCCGTTATGTTTCTCCGAATATTATTTACTTTCGACTCGGGCGACGTCTTTGGGTTTTCTCCGGATATTCCGGTTTGCTCCCCCAGCAAAATGTCTAAAACAGAGTAGTAGATAGGTTGGGTTTGGGCGCGCCAAAGGCTGCGACTACGCCTTCCATAAGGGAAACGGCTCAGAATTTTCCGACAAAAAAAGACAATATAGGGTCCCCCCCCAAAATTCAAGCTGGTCATCTTAAGTTGTACAGTTTGTACATAAACAAGGACAGGAATATTAGCCTAAATTCCGTTCCATTCATTTCAGTTCAAGATGACAGCGCTCATCCTTCAAGAGAGTTTTCTGCGTTAGACACAAGGATTGTATTGTAGGGGGTTGTAGTAAATCATATGTCAATGACCTATGCATCAATATTGTGTGCATGTCATTGCCAGCATTTAGCTTTCAAGGCAGACAGACCTGAATCAATATCGTTCACACCGTGCTAGTGCACCCCATTTTCGGGAGAATGACCAAGAAATCTTGAGGGCAGGTTGGGATAATTGTGTTAATGATGAATGTTTAGCAACAGTTTGCGTTTGCTTAAACAGTATTGTACAATCAAGTGGATAGACGTAGAGCATAACCTTTTCACCTCGTTGTTTTTACATATATGATATACTGGAATAAATAATCAAGATTCGTATATCTGAGCTTTGAACTGATTTATTTAGGAAAGAGGAAAACGCTATACAAATACACTTTAACTTATTGTTTATTAGATGTTAAGACTAGAGTTCCCCAACGCACTCATTTCTTAATAGAATAACTGAGGAATCCTGCCACAGATTTCTTATATTATGAAAGAGAAGAAGAAGAATCCTTGGGGTCAAATTGGGGTAACTGTACCACAACCATGGCTGTGAAATTATTCATCTGCGGAGCAAGGAAGTCTTTCAAAAATATTGTCTTGACTTTTCACCGGCATGTGACCCAGTAATAGCAGTTGCTTCACGTTAACGCCATGTTAAGTGTCTATATAAAGGAATAATGGATCAGGAGTGGCGGAGAAGAAGTCCGAGAAAAAAAAAAGCAAACGTAGGAGGAGGAGAGGAAATGTGCCAACGAAACAAGATTTCATGCGAAAGACAAACATCATGCAAAAAAGTCAGACTTTAAAATTATCTTTTAAAGACGGAGAAACTCAATGCAAATGAAAACAAATATATTTTGATGTGAAATTAAATATATCTTACAACAGCAGCAACATCAACACGATTAAAAGAGGAGGAGCAGAATTGAAACAAAAATTAAGCATTCTTTTACACAGCCTTTTTTTCCCTTCAGTTCAACAATCTTTCCATGGCCTGCAGCACTGGATTTGATGTTCAAAACAAGCCAAACATTTTGCAATAATGATTTTATCAGGGAGTTTAATGAACTCCATCCATCTAATTCTAGACTTCTGGAATTAACTGCTTCATATTAAGCGAAGGTTGTAGTATAAACGTAAAAATTGTCATGTACGTCTGTCTCATTTTAAAAAAAAATCCAGTTTCAGTCGGATTTTTTATTGGAAACATGCAAAAGCATTAAAGTCTCAAAAGATCCTTTTTCGAAAAATTTGTTTGCGTTGTGTTGCCGGGGTTTCAGTATAAATAGTATCCCCACTTTCTGGAAATTTAGTGCTTTAAATTCCCACTGTCGCTGTCTTTCTCCTTTGCTCTTTCTCATTCCTGCTCTGTTCTATCAATCTGCTATACTATCTTCTTCTTCGCTAGACCAGTCACCTACCTTTTTTCTTGAAAACTCTTCCGGGACAAGACTCCTTATTTGTGTGTGAGGTCTGTTGGATCAGCTTGGGAATATTGGACGCTTTCTGCCAGGTGGTCAACAGGGCTTCATATGATGTTATTATTTAGCAATGTAGGCATTTTATATGTATGTGTTTTGTTGATAATTTATAATGATGTTTGTATTCTATTTTGTTTTTGTAAACAGGGGTTCGATAAATTAGAGTATAGCCTCAGCGTCCCCTGCGTGGGATGTCTTTATTGTAGAATGACTGGCTGTGGAGAGCTTTCAGTTTTACCACTAGGGTTGTTTCGGCAGATCTTTTATGCAGATCAGGGGTTGTCCGGTCCTGATTTGGCTCGGAAGAGTCCGCTGGACCTAAAGCAATAATGATATATAATGCTTATTGACTGGCGTCGCACGTAGGCTACACTACCAGTAACTGCCAAATGGCATTCCAACAATTCCAGTTTTCAATTGGTCTGTTATTGAAGACACCACAAGCTTTTTAAATCTTTTATTGCAGACGTATTAATAATGACTTAGCGTGCGTTGTCTGCATTCGTGGACAAACTATTAATCACTTTAATGTGTGTATTGGATTCGGGTGTACGTGTTTTCTGTCGCCGTTGCCAAAACTTTGTTGTGGTGTACTTGTACTAGTCTGCAGGCGGGTTCATTCTATCTAGCACAGTCAGGCATTCTTCTAAGTCATGCGTAACACACACACGCACACACAAACACCCGCACGCACAAACACACACACACACTCACGCACGCACACACCGAGACAGGGGAGAGAGAGATACAGACAGAAAGACACAAGCAGACAGACACATTTCGGCTACACGCATTGTTCTATCTACGTCACCCATTACGCATATCATACACACACACACACACGCACATCCACACACCCACACCGAGACAGGGGAGAGAGAGAGAGAGAGAGAGAGAGAGAGAGAGAGAGAGATACAGACAGAAAGACACAGGCAGACAGACACATTTCGGCTACACGCACTGTTCTATCTACGTCACCCATTACGCATATCACACACACACACACATACACACACACATTATACATATATATACTTTTTAGACTTAAAAACGTTTATTACAATGACAACATATTACAAGGTAATAATGTTAAGCTTACAGCTTATTCTTACAATTAGTCCTTGTTTGAGACACCCAGGCAAACATAATATGCTTACAATTATACAATCATTTATTCATTTAAACCTGCATAAAAATTCCAAAGAGAAAAAAAGAGAGAGAGAGAGAGAGAGAGAGAGAGAGAGAGAGAGAGAGAGAGAGAGAGAGAGAGAGAGAGAGAGAGAGATCTGTGGATCCACAGCCTTCAAACTCAACGGTGTCAATCTGCAATATTGCCATTCAACAGTAACGAACATTAGCGAGTTGTCTTGCAGCGAATGTCAACTCGCCAGAGTCACGTGAGGGATTGCTTGATTTCTCCTTCGCAACTGAACTCATCGCCTATTTTGGCGTGTAACCCCGCGTGTAGCCTACTCGCGATTACTCGTTTCAAAGCAACTCGCTACTGATATACCACTTCAGCGAGGAATAAATTAAATTAGGCTTAGTTTATGTCGTATGCTGTCCGAATCCGCACTGCAAGACTGGTATATCACTATCAAAAGCTAGTAGAAGATACCTCGTTCCTGTGATGAAGTTTTCCTTCTCGAATCGCTTACGCCCCGTGGCGCAAATTCGCAGGATTAGATTACCTCCCCCTGTACCGCCAAGATTTCTTGGCATAGTCATTATGACGTCAATGCAAAGCTCGAGATCTTCAGAGTCCCTGACCATGACATTGCCATTGTTGGCAATGTAAAGACCAAACATAGATAATCATTTAGACCAAAAGCAAAGGTAGAACAAAAATGTTGGTCTTGACTTTTTGTGGCTTTATTTACACCTCAATGATTTTAGTGTAATAATTTTAATAATTTTTTGCATAAAACTGTCACGAAACCATTGATGATGATAATGTTACACTGGATGTTGTTTTTCTCTATCAGTAGTTGATTCAGCCCCGATTCTTAAAATCCTGATAGGTATAACTCAGATTCGTTTATCCACGCAATCATCAACAAGGCAGGAGTCGTCGTATGAAGTTTTCAACTTTTATTCAGCATACATCAACAACTGCATACAATCGCTCAATCGCTTTTTCCACTCTACAATTCTCAACTATCGACTTTCCACTTTTCACAAGTTTCTCAACTCTAATACAACACAACTTTCTCTTAGAAACAGTGCGGCACTGTATAATTTTTAGTCTCTACATACTCCAGAACAGGCGAGAATACCCCGCATGAAACACAACAACCAATCAGAACGAATTTCATCATCACTGCCTCGCGTCATACAACCTTATTTGGAATGGAAGCTTCTATAGTTACCACTAGAATTATCCATACGCTTCGATCGATAGTAAACAACCTACTCTAGAAAATTCTCAAATAATATCGACCAACTAAAATTACCCACGTTATACAAAGCTTCTTCTAATAACAACGCAAAATCAAATCAAAAGATAAATATACTCTTTTATTGCATGCTTAGCAAAATAAAACGATCTGATCTATCGCGCGCGTCACACACGCAAGCCTACTATCGTGCGCGTATCACACGTAAGCCTATCATCGCACGCGTCTCCAACGTAACAAATGATGATGATGATGATGATGATGATGATGATGATGATGATGATAATAATAATAATAATAATAATAATAATAATAATAATAATAATAATAATAATGGGATACTAAAAAATTAAAAATACTATTTTTAAGTAGATGCTTCAACCAAAAAGTGCAAGAAAACATAGGTAATTAATTCATTTCATTTATTAAAAGGTAGCACTAGACACAATTAATTAAGGATAGCACAATTGATTTCCATAATTAGTTTGTCTAAGGTTAGCACTAGACATAATTAACTGTTTTAATTTGACAAAGGGTAGCACTTATTTAAGCTTTGCTGTTGAGTGCCTTTAATGTCTTCTATGTTTTGTGTGCCTAGCTCCTGTCTCATTTAAACAGTTGTGTAAAGCAATCAAATTTTCACCTCGGTACATCCACCCAACAAGATGAAAATGATGATGGTGATGATGATGAGGATGATGTCCACTTGTAAGACCCAGCTTATCCATGTTACCTGCATTGTTCATGTCGCCCAGGGAGGGGGATAGGGATTTGAGGGCCCAGGGGCGGGGGAGGGGAAAATGTATGAATGTAATTTATAAGCAAATGGTCTTCTTTACCGAGAATTATACATTTTATAAGTTTGTGTTCAATTTTAATCTCGTCTTCATAGACGTTGGTCTTTAAAAGCAGTGGCAACGTGAATTGGGCCGCGTGCCGGTTGATCCAGACCACAGACTAGTAATTTACTGTGATCCAGACTAAACACTGTAAGTGCCAACATGCAATTAACATGGCAATAATGGACCTGTGTGCCTTCCGTGTTCACGCTTGATTAGTGTTGTTCTTTACGAAATCCTTTATAGTGTCAATTACTACAGAGGTTTGCTTGCAAGTCACATAGTTCTACTAAAGGCAACACAAACAGCTGAGTAACATCGAGTTTAAGTGATCGATCGCAGGTCACGTATTCTTACCATACCAGCTCAAACAACTGCGCAAAGTTCAGCCCTTTTGCTTACTGTAGATGTCACGTAGACCACTACAAAATAAAAAAAAAATAAAAAAACACATGCATTAAAGCTTTGCCAAGGCTGTGGAATTCTTGTAAAATGAGAACGACCACACAGTGTCTTTTTATTTGTACTGGGGGTCGGGTTAAGAAACAGGCTTAGAAGTCATTCAGATCATCCGTTCAGTTCTAGTAGCTGGCTAAGTCCATTATGTCGCGAGAAACTGGATGACCTAGCCTTCACGTTTAACTCATACAGCAAACGGTGGCAATACTTTATTACTTGCAATATTAGATATAACCATTGATCAAGATTTTACCTGGAATTCCAATATCAACAATATATGTAAGACGTTGACCAAAAATCTATTTCTGCTTGCTGAACATTGAATCATATGCCAGAAAATTTTTCTACGAAATCCACCATCACATATCAACTATGCCGTTGTATGATCTAATGCTTCGGCAAATCAACTGAAAGCTTAAATCGGCTGCATAGATCGTGGAGTTCAATTAACATAAGATAATGGAGAACTAACAATAGATGAAACATTTAAAGATCTTAAACTATTGCCCCCTACAAACACAATTCAACTATAACAGTATAAGTTAGCCATTGAGATGTTTGAAGTACAAAATAATATAGCGCCTTCTTACTTAAGTGACCAACTGATGTCTTTCCCTGCATGGCCACCGCCCTCATGCGACTTATCATTTACATTAAGAAGACCTTAATAAAACAACCAACCAACCAAAATCTTTTCTTAATCAGCTCAGCACCGGTCAGTGCCATTTCATAGTTCAATCTAGCAGCTTAATAAAATTAATCTGTTCTGGCTCTGTGACGAATTGAATCAGCATGACTTTGCATTGTCCTGGCAGATTCGATAGGAATCGGGGTTAGGCTGGCGTACTGTTATCCTAAACAGACAGACACACAGATAGACAGTGATACGTTTGCGACGCGCACGATAGTACTTGTGAGACGCGCACGATAGTACTTGTGAGACGCGCACGATAGATCCGATCGTTTTGTTTTGCAAAGTTGATAATTTTCGTTGGTCGATATTATTGGAGAATTCTCTAGGGTTGCTTGTTTACTATCGATCGAAGCATCTAGATAGATCCACTAGAAGCTGAGAGATTCTTTTAGGATAAAGAAAGTTGTATGACGTAAGACAGTTGTGATGATATTCTGGGGAAGATGCGTTTATCTTACTAGGGGGTAAGACTTATTGATAGATGGGCGATGTGCTACCACTATCGATCGTTCTTTTACCAGAATTCCTAAAGTTGTGTGAGAGACAGATCACGGCACTTTGGTCACATAAAATTTATATTTGTTCTCGGGAATTTTAGTATCATTTGGCCCAACTTGAGAACCGTTAATTACTAATCAAAAGACTAGATTATTATGTCTCGAGAGAAGAAAACTAATAGCTACACAACAATACAAATAGAATGACACCAGTCGTATGTATGTAATTTCACTTTTTATATATTCAACACAAACTTTAACATTTCTGCATTAACCGGTAATTTAATAAGTAATATAGTTCGAAGTGCTGGGAAATTCCGTTAGCAGGTTTGCTTCATCCTGTGCTACTGCGGTTACGATTTTCACTGTTCGTAGTTTTCTAAATTCGAGTGGTTTTCTATACGTTTCTCGAGGGTAGGACTCAGTTCCTTTGCGGGTGACTTATCTACAGTGAGTCGAGTCGCCCTTGTAGCTGTGGGGTTCGGACGTGGCCAGGTAGACTCTGGATTGTTCTCCTTTTGGTACCACGGGAGCGACGGTCAGGCGTTCGTCTCCACAAGCATGATCCCAGGTCCGACCTGTAAAAGTCGGAGCTCTGGCTACAGTATTCTCGTTAGCTATAAGTGTGCGGTCTCCTCTGCAAAGTGTCTATAGCATCAGACACCTGCAGGGTTCCCATATGCACAATTCAATTCGAATCTTAAGGCTAAAATACATCAATCCACATGCATACTGTCTCGGAAACAATAATCTGTTTCTGTAACTATATATATATCAAGAACATATTATCAATACATGGCAATCAATATACAATAAACATACACATATCAAAACTACTAGTGTTATCTTACTTGTAGACTCTGGGACTTGTGAAATCGTCTTTTACGTCTCTAGCACTCTCTTGATGAGATGGAGATAGACGGGCACTGCAGTTTGTTCCTTTGGTCGACCCTCACAGCTTGGTATTTCTTTTGCGACTAACCAGCTGAGATTTGGTCCCCAAAGATATGCCAAAGTCCCTAGTAGTCTTCTGACCAATCGTTTTTAGCTCTCGTTTTCTTTAATCTCGCATCTACAGAATTATGGTTCTAATTTGAATAGTTCCTCCCCCGCTCTCTTGTCACTGGACAAGCATAATTATCTTTCAAGTGGAGTGTCAGGGATAGAGTGGAGAACTGATGCAATAACGATAAGCGGTGCCTGCCCAATACTGGTGACATCATCTTGGTAACTTTTGGCTGGAGTGAGCTACTTAGTGTCTCATGGTGGAGTAAGTTATTTAATCGAAGACAACGCTATGGTTAGTTTTTGACTAAAGTATGCTATTTAAAATTCTTGGTCGCTAAGTCTGTTGATGGTATCGGTAGCTATCGGCGGTGTGACTGTTTCCAGGAAGTTAATTTGCCATGTGTGTGCTGCTTGTTAGCTAACTGTTGTATTAATGTCCAGTTTCGTTCGATGGTATCTCTGTTTCGCTAAGCTAATTTCCTACATGTTTGTCGTCAATATTTCTGCTGTTACAACAGTGATAACGAACTTTATCCTGATTGGTTATAATTGCGTCACGCTGGAACATTCCAACGTTCTCTAGAGTAGTGGAGAAAGTGAAAAGCGATTGAGCGATTGTATGCAGTTGTTGATGTACGCTGAATAAAGTTGGAAAACTTCATATGACGACTCCTGCCTTGTTGCTGAGTGAACAGGTTGCGTGGATAAACGAATCCGAGTTACACTTATCAGGATTCAAGCATCGGGGCTGAATCAACTACTGATTAAAAAACAACAACAACCAATGTACAGGCAGACACACACACTCACAGATTGACACAGAAAACGGGCGCACAGTTGGAGCGTCATCTCAACCTCCACCATACAATAGCAACTACAAGTAACCCCTACCACCACCACCAACAACATCACCATGTGCACCGACAATAACTACAACTTCAGAAACTCCGTATTTACCGACCATCAAAAATAAATATTTTAATAACATTCTCATTGCCATGACGTCAACGGATGTTTCCAAACCTCACAATAGTTTTTTTATATTTTTATTTTACATTTTTGTTATTTTGGTAACGATGCATTAGGCCTTGTATCGATCGTTGGAAATCTGAACTGAGCTGAAAATAACTACTATTAGTGGCCTGCATGTTACGTTTGTTTTGGTTTCAGGGACCCATCCTTGCAGGGTGGTACATCGAGGGCTTTTGGATGGCGCGTTGGTGTGGGCAGACCTCAATCCACCCAGCTGGCTCTTAAAACCGACGACCGATCGATCACCTTTACCTTTTTCTGGAGAATCCGCTCAGCGTTCAAGGGCTTGAACTCCTCTGCTTCCGGTCAGGTAGACTATGGCGTTGTTGATAGGTCTAACATAGGGGACTGCTTTCAAATGTCTACGTTCCTTGATAATGCTTCAGACGGCAGCGCAGAAGACAAAACGTTACTTGGCGAAGTGGCGCAATAGCGTAGAGGTTGGGCTGCACGCTAGAACTGTTTCGTGTTAAGCAACGACGAACAACACTAGGCCCCTTCTCCCCGGTCGCTGAGGATTGTGCTCAGTCGTCTGGATGTCAGACGATGCGCCTAAGGCAGCAAATCCTGAATCTACCAGCGCCTTAAGTAGCTCTTGAGCTGGAAAAGCGCAATATAAAAGCGATTAAATAAATCCCTTCAATAATGGTGTTGGATGCAGTCAATTTCAAATTTCAAAACAAAAAATTGGATTTCCTCTCCGTCTTCTAATAGCGATCTCCCTGCCTTAACACCACATGTTTTATTGTTAAGTATGCGTATGTGTTGAGTGGCTGAGAGTTCGTGAAACATGTGAGCGTGTATGTTAGTCAAAATGGCCGCGCTTTGAGCCTGATTTGGAAAAGCGCGTATATAGCATTCTTTTAGTAGTAGTAGTAGTAGTAGTAGTAGTAGTAGTAGTAGTAGTAGTAGTAGTAGTAGTAGTAGTAGTAAATTAAACTAATGAACTTGGTCATACTTGCATGAGGACAAAACTGAACTAGCAGAAGACTAATATAATAAGCATCGCTTGCACATAAACCCAATTGGTATAGTGTGTCAGGTGGTCGTTATCTTGCTGACATGGGTAAGTTAGTCCTGTCGCACGCTGGCACCTTTAAGCTACGAGTATGTTTTGCACAAAAGTTTACAAATAGAATGTTAAACTACCTTCACGTTGTTTTCATCACGTCTTATTCCGAGCGCTAACATCGCAACATGTTGTGTGTTTCTGTCTTTGCGTGCCTGTCTGTGTGTTTGGGGGTTGAAGGTAAGGGAGTACAGGGGTAGGTGTGTGTGGGTGTATGGGCGCGCGCGCTTGCGCGCGTGTGTTGTTGTTCTCGTCATGCCATGCGCGCGCGAGTGTTTGTGTACGTGTGATGAAGACAAAGAAAATGGGCTAAGAAAATGAGGGGGAGAGACAGACAGAGACAGGCAGACAGACACAGACAGACAGACAGAGCATACTGAGTTCATCTCTTTGGTTATGGCAATGGCGGCCTTCGCCTTCCTTTGAAGCGTTGTGTACGTGTGTGCGTGTGTACGTGCATGTATGTGTATATGATGTGTATGTATGTGATTGTGTGTGTGTGTGTGTGTGTGTGCGGGCGCGCGCGCGCGTGTGTGTAGGTCTGTGTATGCGAGCGTGTGTCTGTGCCATGCATGTATCAGTGTGAGCCACTGGCGCTGGCACTGTGCCCAAATTCCCAATGTTATGTCCAGATTCCCAATGTTGAGACGCCGTTGATGGCGATAGGCCGTGTCGGCTGGGGCTCTTGCAACAGCCTGGCATGTGGGCAGGGATCTTCAGATTTCTACAAACACATCTACAATTCGGTGTTGAAAGATTTTCAGTGAGAATGACCCCCGATGAACAGCTTCTTCAATCACAGATGGAAGAGCGCTAAGGGGGCAGGGAGGAAATAAAACCCTTTTCTATTTGGTAGTTATTAGAGATGACGTAGTCGTGTGAATATTTGAGAGACTGTTCCCTGCTGTTCCTCGCTCCATTGTTGGTACGGGTCTTTTGGGCTTTACCTCTGGTCTGCCATGTTTACTGCTTTTGTCTTTATCTTATCCGACAAAGGGTCTATGCCTAAACCTTTACCTGCATTCTCTTTACACAACAATGCTATCTCCCCTTCTTGTTTCTTGTTCTTTTTGTTCTTGTTGTTGTTCTTCTTCTCTCTCTCTCTCTCTCTCTCTCTCTCTCTCTCTCTCTCTCTCTCTCTCTCTCTCTCTCTCTCTCTCTCTCTCTCTCTCTCGCTCTCTCGCTTAATCTTGCTCTCTCTGTGGTTTTTGAAATTGTTGGAATTGATACTGCTTTTCTTGTGTATCACTCATTCACTCAACACTCCGTTTCTGTCTCACTCTCTCTTCACATCTCCTCAATCTCCATCTCCGTCCTATCCTCCCGTCCCACACACCTTCCGTATGGTGGATGTGTTAAAAGACTTAGTGCCGGATGGGCTAAAATATCGATCTTGGAGCAGCGTCAGACTCCGCGTGCCAGCGCAGCCGAATGTTTGTGTTTGCCAACATGACAATAAGCATGCATAAAATGCACGTAGTCTGTGAACTTGTTCGAGAGAGGGAGAGACAGGAGGAGGGACAGAGAGAGAGAGAGAGAGAGAGAGAGAGAGAGAGAGAGAGAGAGAGAGAGAGAGAGAGAGAGAGAGAGAGAGAGAGAGAGAGAGATCGGGTGAGTGGAGAAGAGGAGAAAAGAAATGACAATCACTGGGAGAAAGGATTACCGGAAAATTATTGTCATGTTGCGGACGAGGGATTATATCGGAAAATTATTGTCATGTTGCGGACGAGGGATTATAGCCTACATCAGCGTATCGTGGATTTGGATGTTTGGATACTATTTGTGCCAAATTCGGATTGCCTTCTCAGCGAGAGCACGGTATAACCTCACCATCCAGAACGAGGGGGGGGGGGGGGATGGGGGGTGGAAATAAGACAAGAACAATCATGCACCTCTCTCTTGCGCAAACTTCACTGGCTGCCTTTTTTTAAAACGCATAAAGTATAAAGCAGCCTGTATTTGCTATAATATCATCACTGGATCAGCTCCCGAATATCTTAATGAGTTAGTCACTCTGTACACTCCTTCTCGCACTCTTCGCTCTTCGAGCGATACTCGACTCCTCCACTAAGGCCGCTACAAACGGAAATCACACGGTCTCCGCTCTTTTTCTATAGACCTCAGCTCTGGAACTCTCTTCCCTCCGATGTCAGACACTTTCCTTCAATTCAAAGTTTTAAAAGCAACAAGAAAACCTTTCTCTTTAAGCAGCACTTTACATAATTTACATTCTTTCTTCATTTAGTATTCTTATTTTGTGTTTGTCTTTGTGTGTGTCGTGTTTCTGCGTGTGTGCGTGCATTTGTATGCTGTCTAGTATTATAATTATGAATGTATGATTAGATGAATGTTGGTGTGTGCGCGCCTAGATCCGCAGGGTAGGCGCCTTAGAAATTATTATTATTATTATTATTATTATTATTATTATTATTATTATTATTATTATTATTATTATTATTATTATTGTCACCGGTCCTTCCGGCTCCACTTAAAAGAGAGTAAAGACAGCAAAGTGCACTAGACAGAAGTTCGACTTGGACAAACTGCAAGACTGGGATGTGGCAGACATATTTCAGGCCATAATTTGCACCACTGCTCATTTTGGGAGCTGGTGAAGTAGATTTCAACACTATGACCACCACCTTCAACAACTGTGACATGTGCCGCCACTGAGATTTTTGGCAAGCACCGCCCAGAGAAGAAACCGTGGATCGCATCTGAACTTTTGGATCTGTAAGAAAACGAAAAGAGATAAAAAGAAAAAAACACTCCACAGGGAGCTGATGCCTACCGAAAAATCAACATTGAAGTCCTATCCTATCCTATCCAATCCTGTCCCGTAACCCGGAGGTCGTAGGGGCACCTCAGATGATCGTTTAACCAGCATACTCCATCTTTCTCTGTCCTCAGCAGCCCTGATGGCTTCGCTCAGTGTCAAACCAGTCCACTCTCGAATGTTGTCCTCCCACCTCTTTTTCGGTCTCCCTCTTCTTCTACCTCCTTGCACTGTGCCTTGCAGAATGGTCTTTGCAAGGCCTGATGATCTGGTGACGTGGCCATACCATCAGAGTTTCCGTTTCTTCACCACTGTGAGCAGGTCACCGAGTTGTCCAATGGCTTGTGTGATGGTCTGTCGGACTTCGTCGTTGGTGATGTGTTGGGTATAGGAAATGCCCAGAAGTCTTCTGTAGCACCTCATCTCCATCTGCTTTGTATTCTTCGTTGGAGATCTGCTGTGAGGGTCCATGCTTCGCAAGCATATAGGAAGATGGAGATGACAAGGGAGCGCAGCAGTCTTACTTTGGAATGTAGACTGGTGGTCCTGTCTTTCCAAATGGGCTTCAACCTTGTCAGGGCAGCAGTTTGTGCGATCCTGGAGAGGACTTCCTGTCGGGACCCATTGTCTGACACAATGGCTCCCAAATATTTGAAGCTATGCACTGTGTTGAGGGATTGGCCTTGGACTTTGATGTCCGTGTTGATGCCATTTGTGTTGTTGGTCATCATTTTGGTTTTCTCTGCACTTATTTCCATTCCATAAGCTCTGGAGGTGGTGTCAAGCCTCTGTACCAGCTGTTCAAGTTCTTGTTCCTCTCCAGCCAATCCATCAATGTCATCCGCAAAACGAAGATTGGAGATTGCTCTACCCCCTATGCTGACTGTGCCTTCGTGATCTGCAAGAGCATCTGACATGATGCGCTCTATGAAGATGTTGAAGAGTGTTGGAGAGAGTAGGCATCCTTGACGCACACCGATTGTTGTTCTGAACCAGTTCCCGATGACGCTGTTATGGAGGACTGCACTCGTAGCCTTGTCATACAGGCTTTAATAATAATAATAATAATAATAATAATAATAATAATAATAATAATAATAATAATAATAATAATAATAATAATAATAATAATGTAATGTCGTCGAAGGTAATAATTAGGGCGCTGATGATTGGTGAATCGGTAACCGCGACAACGACAAAGTTTGTTTTTGCTGCAGATGATGGTTATGATGAAATGATGATGACGACGATAATGATACTGAGGGCGATCATCCTTATGACAACGACGGTGATGATCATGCCGATGATTTTTAGCCTACTTGATGAAATAATGACGACGATTACTCTTGCAGATGTAGACTTCAACGACGACAAAATGATGACTAAATTATACAATAAAATGTTATGTATTTCAGAAACCGTTCATACATAAACATAATATTACAAAGACTTAACCATTCAAGTAAGTTCTCTCTAAACCTGAACTATTATTATTAACAGTACTATAGAAATGAAAACATTTAAAACTTATTACTAGAATTGATCCATTTAGTTTGTCACGACATTTTCATGATGCTTCTCTGTTGTTTTAGATACTTTCTTTGATTATTGTCCTCCCACCTCTTTTCCTGTCTCCCTTTTTCTGCCTCCTTGCACCGTGCCTTGCAGGATGGATTTTGCAAAGCCTGATGTTCTGGTGACGGGGCCATAACAACGGAGTTTCCGTTTCTTCACCACTGTGAGCATGTCATCATGTTGTCCAATGGCTCGAGAGTATCTATGGTTGGACTTCGCCGTTGGCGACGTTCTGGGTATAGGAAATGCCCAGAAGTCCTTTATAGGACCCCATCTCCATGCTTTGTATTCTTCGTTGTAGATCTGCTGTGAGGGTCCATGTTTCGCAAGCGTATAGGAAGACGGATACGACAAGGGAGCGCAGAAGTCTTACTTTGGAATGTAGACTGATAGTCCTAGCTTTCCAAACGGGCTTCAACCTTGTCAGGGCAGCAGTTGTTTGTGCGATCCTGGAGAGGACTTCCTGTCTGGACCTATTGTCTGATACAATGGCTCCTAAATATTTGAAGCTATGCACTGTGTTGAGGGATTGGCCTTGGACTTTGATGTCCATTTTTATGCCTTTGTCATCAATTTGGTCTTCTCTGCACATTTCCATTCCATAGGCTCTGGAGGTGGTGTCAACCTATGCACAAGCTGTTCAAGTTCTTGTTCCTCTCCAACCAATCCATCAATGTCATTCGCAAAACGGAGGTTGGAGATTGCTCTACTTCCTATCCTGACTATGCCTTAGTGATCTCCAAGGGCATCTGACATGGAGGATGTTAAAGAGTGTTGGAGAGAGTAGGCATACTTGACGCATACCGATTGTTGTGCTGAACCACTTCCCGATGGCGCTGCCGTGGAAGACTGCACTTGTAGCCTTATCATACAGGATTTTGATGACTTCAATAATTTTAGGGCTGATAAAGGATAATAATAATATGTGTGTATATAGGTAGCGGCAGGCAGGCACTATTTTGACCAATCAGCCTAAAAAACTGCTTACCCCCACCTTCTTCTACTTGTCATAACTCACTGATGCATGCGCCTACAGACTTTAAATTTATATCAAAATAACAAATAAAGATTGATTTAAACATTGATGTTTGTTGTTTGTAAGTAATTTGAGTATGAATGCTGAAATCCGATGATCGAAAATGCAAGAAATCGTGATTGCTATGCAGCCGCCTAAGCGCCGAGGTGTGCGCCATTTTTTGACATCTTCGGGAAATCCCTTGACGATTTTTCCCCAGGCAGGCAGGAAAGCTAAAAATAGCACCATTGCAAAGCTGAGAGAACAAGCTTTCTAATGGTGTTTGCTTTTTTATAATATGACTGAAAATAATGGGTACAAAGTCGATTTTTCTACTTTGACATGATTTTTTGCTTCGAACTTGTTAAAAAAAAAAATCTGCCGTTATATCATTGGAAACCTCGTTCAATTCCCTTTCAAATGAAATATGAATGACGTCATACAAACATACGGGGCTTATACAGTTTCACTTTTAAAACGACACCCGATTGGTTCATGTTACATGGCTACGGCACGATATCCGTCGCTCGACGATTTGACATAATTTCGGCCATATTTCGGTAAGTTTTATTCTTAATCAACTGTGATTTTTGTTTGCAAGTGTTTATTTTACCATGCGATTCACGATTTGTCTACATAATTTAAGTAAATTTGAGACAATTGAGCTGAAAGTGACTAGATACAAATAGGCCGATCATGTGTTACTGTAGTGGCAGTGCTAGCTCATTGCATGTCGAGTTGTCGATACAAATACGCTTATAAAGCTGCTCAATTGTGACATACTTGTACTTGATTAACAGAAATAGATACCAATCTGCCTTAAAAAATTTTTTTAGCAAGATTTATACTTTACTTTTAATGGATTAGCTCAAAATAAATCGCTTGTTCCAGTCGAGTTTAACAAAGGAAAGGTAACTCTCGCAAACTTCCAAATCATGATCTGTTATGATTCCTCGGAAACTCGTAAATAAAAAACAACGCAATACATAAAATAAATAAATACGTAAATGTGAAGAAGATAATAGACTATCGTTTTAGCTTTTTTTTCTAGTGTAAGCAAGCAATTTCACAGCGGCAGTTTGGGACTAGCACAGATTTCATTTGTTGGAGACCAACAATGAGAATGCTGTCTAGTGTCTAAGTAAAATAGTAGGCTTATTTTTAAAAAAATGAATTAGCCTAACAATAGTATTATAAAGAAATATATACTTGTACAGTCACTGGCTATTATCAGCTGACAAGGTTACTGCAGCTTGGTACTTGGACAATTTGCCAGTTTTAATTTTAGAAACTTTTTATTTGAAATGCTACTTTATTAATTATTAATGCACATACTCAATCGCCACCATCCAACCCAAAAAATATGCTGGAGTGTTTGTCTTATATTAATTATTATTTCTTTTATTTGTGTTATTCTTTTACAATAACATTTTGACATTGCCAGGGCAGTGACTTAGTTTTGTTGCATCTTTCTTTCAACATACCAGCTGAAAATAATAGTGCCAAATATTATAATAGTATACTACTGTTTTTTGGTTGCAGATGATGATGCTTATGCAGTGCTCAGAGGATCTTTTGCTGTCCTCGGCCCAAGAGCCAGAAAGAAAGTGATTAGTGTTGAACTCACCAAAAAAACCATGCTCCAAATGCATGTTTTAAAGCTGGAGCAATCCTGCCCACCTCATAACAAGACGTGGAATGATGCTGAGGATTTCTTCATTCAACTTTTTTTTTTAAAATAAATTATTTAACCAGTTAATTAAACATATATCTAAAACATACTAATGCCTAATGGTGTTTTTATATGAAACACATTCACATGTGGAAGTGTTCTTCCAAATGTAAGCAAACTCTGTGAAGAAAGCAAGAAGTAACAGAGATTTAAATTGTTATAATGTTGTGCATCGTCAAGTTTTGTTATGTTTTTAACACCCAAAATCACATTTGTTGTATTCTGGAACATGCTCATGACTTCAGATGGTTTCTTATGAAAGATGTTGATATTTCACAGCTTTCCTCCAAATTTTATCACAATCGGTCAAGAAATTAAGAAGTTACAATTTTTTTTACGTTTTCTGGCGTTCACTGCCCTCCGGAATGGAGATTTTTGAACATTTTGCCAAGTTTGGGCCCATCCTATGAGGAATTTCAAGTATTTACTGCAGAGAATTTCTTTTTCCATTATTGCATTGTTCAATACCTTTTAACTAGCCTAGTATGTATAGTCATTCATGAAATCTGTTTGTGTTGCAATGGGCCAAAGTTGGCCTCTCGTTCAAATTGCAACAAATAGCTGGAGTGATTTTTTGTATTTTGTTCCTCTTTATGCCACGACATGATATGTTTTTGTGCTTTGGTTGCCTATTAATTACAATCAGCTGGTTGTAATAAATGAAATATTATAAAATAAGATGTGTCTCTCTATTCTTCATTCTTCTTTTTGCTCTCTGAACTTGGCTTTTTTTAAGCGTTTTAACGTGTGCGCAACTAGTGTAATCTTTAAATACTCATAACTTTTAAAAGAAAAGAGATATCCACTTACTTTTTTTTTTCATCATTTATAAAGTTCTTTATGGAAATTCCAACATATAACTTAAATTCTGACAAAAAAAATTTCACTGCCGCTACCTAGTGTATATGTACATGTTTCGAAAGCGATGGTATGAGCCTAGAGTACACTATTTTTGTCTAGATTTTGCGGGATATAAATGTTGGTATTATTATTATTATTATTATTATTATTATTATTATTATTATTATTATTATTATTATTATTATTATTATTATTATTATTATTTTGTTTGTTTCTGTAATTTAACGTCTGTTCACCTAAGTGATTTTAGACTTGCTAGGAGCAGGGGAAAATATTACACAAATTTGGAATGGTCATAATGAAGGGAGAAAGGGATTAAACAAAGTACACAAAACTGAACAATTAAACAATAAAAATTGTAAAATAATTATAACTTATACAAATGACGTCCAATATAACTACTAACCAATCCTTGTAAAATAATCTTAATTATGTCTCATAATTTGTTAATTAATCACGGTTTATAGGATCCAGCAAGCTGCAAAAAGCCGAATCAGGATCATTATATCTCATATATGTAATTCAATGTTCTGAATTTATACATAAATAATATTCAATGTTCTTAATTTATGCTTCATAGAAACAATCTACTAGATCTAGTAAGTAATCTGTACTGACTGGTTTTGTTTACAAAAAAAACATCCAACAGGACTGTATATTAATGATTTTGCAATTGATATCCAATAATTAATATTTTTATCCTGAATATTTCGAATATGTTGTGGAATATGTTGCGCGATTGCACTGCAGTCATTAATGAGATGATTAATAGAAATTGCTTGTTTGCAAATGCAAGCAACTTCCTTTCAGTATTTTGTCCTCCACGAGTTCAAAGCAAGACGACATGCTAAACTTATTATTATTATTATTTAGTTATATGTACAAAAGAAAAGGCCAAACGGCATCAAAACAGAAGCTAAACCTTGACATGGCAAATGAAAAAAATCCTTCGGACGACAGTATAAACCGAGGTCTAGTTTGTGCATGCTTGCATTCCACCGTACGTACTTTAAAGATAACCAGATTAATACGATTAAAAACATTAATACTTATTATTTTGCAAAGACAGCAAATCTGTAATACAGAGAACTCTGGATGGGGCCATGCGAAAGCGCCATAATTATGTTCCCTGCCATTTGAAAATGACCCGGAGGCAATGTCAAGACTGGGTTATTGTCCTTGAGTTACAGCGACTGGGTTGTTGCCCTTTGCTTCACTGCCATATTGCTCCTAGACAGCGAGTTTGTTGTTACATTTTTCCCCTAATGTATTTACTTATTTATTTTATGTTCTGTCTGTCTGTCTGCCTGTCTGTCTGTCTCACTGATACAGCGAATTTGTTGTGCAGATTTCTCTTTACCACTCAGACAATCTTGCCTTGGTTCTTATTCTTCTGAGTTGGCACAAACTACATTTCCCTTTTATTCATGTATTTATGTATTAAATTATTTATTTATTTATTAGTTCCTGAGCGAAGCGGGGAACTATTGTTGTTGGCTCTATTTATTTTTTTGTTTATGTATTCATTTGTTTGCTGCTTGTTTGTTGGTGTGTCCGTCTGTCCGCCAAACTGCACCATATTGCGCACATTTCTCTTGCCATAGACTAAAGTTTCCTTTTACTTTTATTTATTTATTTATTTATTTATTTATTTATTTATTTATTTATTGTTGTTGTTGTTGGGCATTATTAGCAAGAAAGGGTGACTTTGGATTCGCACTCGGAAACAATGGCGCTGTGTTGCGGTGGGTTGATTCTGCCATTAAACTTCACTAACAAAAAAGGGAAAATGTCGATACGAGTTCAAACCGTTTCTTTAAAAAATCACTATAGCTTCTCAGATGAAAATAAAAGAAAGTGTAGATCAGGAAACGAACACTGCCCTACGAAATGATGTTTGAGTTAGAGCTGTCCCCATCCAGAGATTATCGACTCAGTGCAAAACCATATTTGAGATGAAAGAGCTAAGTTACCCTGGAAGGAATGACTACATATTTAGAAACGTTGAGGATTCCTCTTCCCACTGGTTTCAAAAAGTCGAACTGCTTTTTGGAAAAAAGAAAGTGGCGTATTCTAATCATTATAATAACAAACAGCTAGGTTTACGAATTAGCCTGCGTGCATTTTCGCTCTTTGTTCTTTTAATATTGCTTGTTAAATACGAAATTTAAACTGGAAAGTTCGTGTGGTTGAATATGTCTGTTTTTGAAACAAAGGAATGACCGGTGGAAGTACGCCAAACTTAGAGCGGTCAAATAATGGTAATGTGCATTGTGACCAACGTAACAGTATCACTTTGAATTTGGCATTTTGACTTATATTTAGTTATATAATTATTGTTGTTTTCGAGTGTATATAAATATACGTGCGCTTGCGTGCGTGCACTTGTGTGCGCGCCCTGCAAGTAAGGTTGGTCATCCGAAACATGGGGTTCCAACAATTTATAGCAACTTTCAGAAATGTGCTTATAGAAAAAAATAATCATTACATGTAGAATTACATGAATTTGCACCTATAAACGTCAGCCTGCGAAATCGTGTAGTTCTAATTCGTGCTTTCACTTGAGCTGACAAAGACTGACAAATGACAGAGTTTTAATTTTTTTTAAAATTTTTTTAATTGAAAGGTACGGAGGTGTTTTGGCAGATTCTGCATGGTTAGTGTTGGGTTACGATCAAGGTGGCTGTTGTCGTGTGTATGTGGGATCAATGGGGGGGGGGGGGGGGGGAATCGAGTTTGCCATTTGCTTGACATATATTTTGATAGTAACATGTAAAAAAGAAAATGTGTGATGTCAAGATTGTGTCAAATTTAAGTAGGTGTTTACACTGGTAAAATTGTCACAATGTTAATGTAAAATCTTTTTAATTAATTTTTTTTAATATAAAATGTTCTTGTTGGTCTAAAATCACCATGTGTGACCCTAAATTAAATAAATGAATTTCCTTTGAGCATTTGCGTCATTTTTTTCCCACAAGGGTATTTTATCTACAAGGTAAGCTTTTACTTGTTCGATTACTGTCCAAACAGGCAACGAACCCACGCAGCTTACCAGAAATATAATGGTACACATGTACTCATGATGCCGCAGAGACAAGAGTCTGAGTGGCGAAGACATGGTTCACAGAATAGCAATTGGATTGTTAGGGTGCTTAGGCTCAAAGAGTTTTCAAGGTGCTGTCCCATGAGATCCAGCAGCGCTAAAGAGTGTAAATCATAGGTTACAAACTGAAAGGAATGGTTGCTCAGTACTGCTGCACTATCTACATGTATATTAATTGTACCGTCTGCAGAGGCAAGGTGACATGCCCATCCAGTCTATCCAGAAAATGGACAAAACGGTGTATATAGACTACACTTTAGTTGCTTTTAGTATGACGCAAACTAAACTATGAGTACGAAGGGAAGTATACTTTCGGTGGAATACAAAACGGAACGGCACCTCAAATAACAACTTTTCTAGAAATTTTTAACATTTGCGCTAGACGGCAGAGATGCGGAACTGTGTTTAAGCTTTTGTTTCTATCCTTTCTTTTCGCCAATGTCAAGCTTCGAGAAGTTTCTACCATCGAGCCTCAGCATCCGAGCAGGTACTCTGATGTAATCAAGCGCATTGAACAGCTCTTTGAGCAGATGTGCGCTATCTTTACTATAAAAAATATTTTGGTATCTGCTGACTTTCAGACATTCAGTATAGAGTGAACACAAGCTGTTGCCCGTTACATTCAGTTGGCGAGTCGAAGTTCTCTCCTTCTTGATATGTACGCGATACGGTATATGCAAAACAGCTTTTAGTGAGAATTGGCCCTAGTTGCCTGGATGGCGTCATCTGAAATACACACCAAAGCCATTACGAAATAACAAGTGTTGAATTGCAGAAGCCTGTAAATCAATTCTTTTGTGCATAGAGTGTACTGTTTTATTATGTGTATGTATACTTTATTCTATGTAAGCCTATGACAATGCGCGAGAGAAGCATTTTCCAAGAAGAAAAAACAACGCCTTATTAAAAAAGGCATAAGTATTTTTGTTGTTGTTGTTGTTGCTGTTGTTGTTTTTTGTTCTTCTTCTTCTTCTTCTTCTTCTTCTTCTTCTTCTTCTTCTTCTTCTTCTTCTTCTTCCCCTATCTCTGCCCCCGTATCTCTCAACACCCGAACGTTTTGCCCGTTTGCCCTACCCTGGCCCCATGGATTGTACGGCCTGATCGCACACATACACTCGTCTGAGGCGCAGTCTCAGTGGAGATGGTATGCCCTACAGTCACTTGACTCACAGGTTTAATCTTCTTCTTTCGTCGGCGGGGATTGGCTAGTTAGATCGCCCTATGACTAATCTTAATACATTTATATTTTTGGGCCGTTCTGTGTGAGGATGAGGTTACAGAGATATGGAGAAAAGTGTAAAAGATTCACTGACACATTAGCTCTCGCACGGCTATGAATCATAGGTAGTCCAGCCACTTGTTAACAGTAAATATCACACATTTATTTCCTCTACTCTATACTCAATTATGTAATCACTACTTTAACTTAAATGTTCAAAACGTAATATAACTAGGATTAACTTAACTGTCCAAAAGTCACTTCGAGTAGTTCGGAGAATGGGTAGATCTTTGGTGGATCAATTCTGCTACTGTTCTCGATACTTGCTACTGTGTCATCCTTGAACTTTTTGTTCTTGTTTTTTACCGGAAGAGTGGACTACCGCACAGTCCCTATGAATCAGTGTTCGTGCACTTGTTCTACGGCACTTAGCTGAAACTTCCAGGTGCGGTGCTGCTTTCTACTCCTTTCGTTTGTTGACTACTGAGCTATCGGAGCTGAGTGCTCTCTGCTCATATGCAGGCCATGTGTCTGGGTTGACTCTCTGTGGGGTCTATTTCCTGCCGCGGACCAAGCCTGCTCGTCTGCAAAACATAAGACGACTTTCTGCAACGCCTTGTTTACTAAGGGAGTGCAGAGCGTCTCACTGTTGGCAGAAACAGCCCTCAGAGACGAACAATCTTCTAAGTCCTTGGTCAACTGGAATCTCCAACATAATTCCTACATATATTCATCATAGCTAAAATAAACACAGGGAGAAGTAATTAATAAGATACACCTTCTCCGGTACAGCCACTGGTCTGCAATAATACGGATGTGAGAAACAACAGTGGGTCAGCAGGGGCTACCTCATGGTCTCGAAAACCGGTCGCGTAGGTCCGCCACGTGGTCAAGCAAAGTTTTACTAACATTCACAATTATAAAACATGGCAAGACTTTACAAGCATAATCCAATAATAATATCAATTAATCGCGGTAAAAAAACAAAAGATCACTCATTTACATTTTTGACAATGTCACGCTATGGCTATACTGCGATGAATGGATTTCACCCGTCACCTGCGTAGTTTTCTGAGAGAGAACTTTCAGCGCATCAGTCCCTCTCGGGTGAGGTTTAAACAAAGACTGACGTAAACAGTGTGGCCAACTAAAACCGCGATATCCCATAAACCTTTTGCACCCTCGAGGGGGCTGATGGATATAGGTCAGCTGGATTATGTCACGGCATACCTAGTGAAGATTTTCCCAACACATACTTAGAACAAAACTAACTTTTGCCGTCTGCTAGGCCTCGAAGTTAAGTTACAAAGGCCAAAGAAGGATGAACTTTTAGAGGTGTGTAGCCTTACTGCAGTGTCCAAACTAGCCTCTTGTGACAATCCCCAAGGTGACCCTTCAGACCCCTACACAGGAGTTTCGGGAGAATTCTCAAGAAAAAAGGTAGGTGACTGGTGTAGCAAAGAATATAATAAAACAGAGTAGGAACGATGAAAAACAAAGGAGAAAAACAGCAACAGTGGGAATTTAAAGCACTAAATTTGCACAAAGTTAAGATACTCTTTGTACAGAAAATCCCTGGAAATTCTCACAGGGGAAAGAAAAAGAAGAAGAAGAAGAAGAAGAAGAAGAAGAAGAAGAAGAAGAAGAAGAAGAAGAAGAAGAAGAAGAAGAAGAAGAAGAAGAAAGAAAAGAAAGAAAGAAATAAAGAAAAAAAAACACAGAAAGAAGAAGACGAAGAAAAAGTAGAAAAAGAAGAAGAGGAAGAAGAAGAAGAAGAAGAAGAAGAAGAAGAAGAAGAAGAAGAAGAAGAAGAAGAAGAAAAAGAAGAAGAAGATCTATCGGGGGACATTTAAACATTCGTTGTTCCCCTTTCACTCTTAAAAAGAATATTTGACATCATAAAGTGATTGAGATACGGCTTAATATGATTGTCTCACTACAAACCTCAGGGGCGTCGCACGGTCCAAATATTGGGGGGGCAACCCTGTCGACGGGGAGGTGGGGGGGGGGGGGGGGGGCTGACAAGCGGGACGCACCCTGTAATATATCCTCGTACCTTCATCCAACTGAAAGACTGAGAGTAACAACATTTAATTATTTATGTTCTTCTTTACTGAAAATACAAGATTCATTTCCAGAAACTACAAATACATGATTAGCGATATGTGATAATGATTAAAACCAGGTAACACGAACATTAATTACCTGCCGCAAGATCATCTAGGTTGAAATTGTGTCTTCTCTATAAATCACAACTCGTTTTGCATATTGCATACATATAATGACCAAACACTTCCACTACCAGTTTCAGAAAATCAGTCAATTGATCAATTTGTTTTACTAGGGCGTATATTACTCGCAGTTTCTCTAAAGCAAAATACTGTCTGAGTGCCTTTTGTCTTGGTGATCACATCCAGCTTGCAGTTGTCCAGGACGCTGAAAGTTCCAAACACTTCTCTGCGGTGCTGAGAAGATGCAAAAGTATTGGCAAGCTTAATCAAATTCAAGGAATCCGTCCTTTGTTTGTGGACGTGGAGCAGCATCAAGTGGTTCAGACGCTCTTCTGTTGAGCTTGACCTGAGGTACTTCTTGACCCTCCTCATGGCACTGAAAGTTGATTCTTCCTGCCTTCCTCTATCGTTTGAAATCTTCTTCTTCTTCTTCTTCTTCTTCTTCTTCTTCTTCTTCTTCTTCTTCTTCTTCTTCTTCTTCTTCTTCTTCTTCTTCTTCTTCTTTTCTTCTTTCTCTCTCTCTTTCTTTTTTTTTTTGCCAAATTATTGGGGGGAGGGGGGGGGGGCAGGTGCCCTCCCTGCGCCCCCCGTGTGCGACGCCCCTGAACCTTACAGTTCAATTCCCATTTTAGCAGGCAGCATTAACTGTAAACAGCACTGTTACAAATTGAAATCCAAAAATGATAGGTCATATAGCTTGTTTAAAGTGCAAAATGCCGTTACCGTTATCATAAACGGTTTTTAAAAAAAGAAGAAAAAAAACTTGTTTACATTGTTTTAAAGTACATAGTTACGCCGACATAAAAGTAGTTAGACTTTGGGTTTATGAAGTGTTTTCCCCTTTGTAGTGAAACACAGTATTGAAGCGACATTAATGTGCACCGTTATGGACTATATAATAACTACCACGTAGCTGGCGTTGTTAGAGGGAAGAGGTCATTATCTTTGTTTGCGGTTGGCACCTTATGGCAGCCCTTCTTTTGAGAAGGTAAGTAACAAGCTGGCCGTGAGAAAAGGGACGTCTCTGACGCATTTTTCCTCCAGCAAAGAGAATCGTGCTGGTTCGGGCAGCCTCTGCTTTTTCGAGAGGTCAACCAACACGCTATCCTTGAGCTAAGGGAGCTATGTATTTTTTTTTACTAAGCGCTCCGAGGCAAAAGTAACAGAACGCTTGTTGTTGCAATAGGATATCAACATCGCCAAATATCCACAGACTAGACATATGAATGCAGTCCCACTACCATTCGGATTCATGAAATAAAGACTTACGCTGTTAATGAAAATGACAATCATTCAGGTTTAGATACGTTGATCAGCTGTTTAGGGCGTTAGACGGTGGGCGTTAAGCAGCAAGTTGGCGCCATGGGCGGTTTGAGTTACTTCCTGTATTCAGCCAGCACCTTGATCATCTCGTTGGGCTGGTAAAGGGCTGGTAAAGCACTACGTAACAACAATGCAAGTCTAATAGTTAAGGAAGGAATAAATGGACCGTCGTCATAATACAAGCTGGCCTATGTAATGTGTAACTGTGCTCTGTGACAGTCTGTTGATCTGTTAAGCAACACATGGCCCTGGAGATATCTCTCTGTGACCTCCATATGGCGATCAAGCAAACAACACTTAACTATGGGGGAGGTACTACGATATTCCTTGAAAGTCTACTCCTTTCCGTCACAATAGGCTAGTTTGGACCCAGCACTAAGGCATCACGCCTCAAACAGTTCATCCTTCTTTGGCTTTTGTAACTTAAAGTCGATGCCTAGCAGTAGTAGGGAAGAATCTCACTAGGTAGGCAGTAACATCATCCCGCGCGAGGGTGCTAAGGTATCATGTAATATATTGCGCGCTTTAGTTGACCACAGCATGAATATACGTCAATCTGTGTTAGAATCTCACCCGAGAAGGACTCACACGCTGAACGATCTCTCGCAGAAGACTACGCAGGTGACGGGTGAAATTCATTCATCGCAGTATAGCAATAGCCTGACAGTGTCAAAAAGGTAAATGATCGATCGTTTGTCTCACCGCGATTTATTTATATTATTGTCGGATTATGCTTTTTGAAGTCTTGCCATGTTTTATAATTGTGAGTGTTAATAAAACTTTGCTTGACCACGTGGCTGACCACATGACCGGTTTTCAACACCACCAGGTAGCCCCCAACGGACCAACTGTTGTTTCTCCTATTTGTATTATTGCAGACCATTGGTTGTACTGGAGAAGGTGTATATTATTAATTCCTTCACCCTGTGTTTATGTTACCCATGATGTATGTATATACATATGAAGTATGTTGGAGATTCCAGTGGACAACGGACTTAGAAGATTGATCGTCTCTTATCTGTATAAGTGGATGTGATCTCAACTGAGGGATGTTTCTGCCATCAGTGAGATGCTCTGCACACCCTTTGTAAACAAGGCGTGCAGAAACTCGTCTTATGTTTTGCAGACGAGCATGCTTGTTCCGCAGCAGGAGATAGACCCCATTCAGAGTCATCCCAGACAGTCAGCCTGCAAAAGCGGAGCATCGAGTTCCAATAGCCCAGAGTCAACAAACAAGACGAGGGGACAACAGCACCGTACTTCAACAATACAGCTAAGTGCTCTAGAAGAAGTGCACGAACACTGATCTGTAGGGACTGGGCGATATATTACGTTTTGGACATTTAAGTTAATGTAGTGATTAGATTATTTAGTATAGAGGAAATAAATGTGTGATATTTACTGTTACAGGTGGCTTGACTACCTATGTTTCATAGCCGTGCGAGAGCTAGTGTATCAGTGAATCTTTTACACGTTTCTCCCTTTCCCCCTATACGCAAACAGACCGGGCCAAACATATAAATGTATTAAGATTAGTCATAGGGCGATTTAACTAGCCGATCCCCGCAGACGAAAGACGAGTGGGTCATTGTGCAGAGCCTAGCAACAATAGAACCCACCGTCACACTTTCAAAAGGCATAAGAAATTCTATTCGTTCAAATGATTAAATTGTAGTCGTTATTTTCGGCCATGCAAACCAGATTAAGAATTAAAAACAATAACTATCATTATAATACCAGTTCCTTAAATAATAGCAAGTTACAATCAAATAACAATGGCGTATACAAATAATGTCATGCCTAGCCTACTTTTTCAATGCCTACATCTTCCATGTCTATCCACTGATGTTCCTTTACTTGAGGCGCTGTACCTTGATGTCTATTTTATCCATAACATTTCCTAGTTACGAGTCTGATGAATTGTACTCATTGCAGGAAAAAAAATACTATATATGCTTAGGTCTTTTCGTCGTTTAAGGACACTGTACACGCATACACGCCCACGAGCGCGCGCGCACGCACATGCACAAACACACGACTTAACAAAAGTCACACAACGAACATGACATAAGCAAAACAGTCCCTAAGAAATAGACATAGAAGCACCTAGACATGAAGGCACTGTCTAAAGGACACTAGGGTGTCACGAAGAAAGGGATTTGGGGGAAGGGGGTAAGCTCTTAATCTCTAGCGCTGTGTTATCTCCTTTGATAGATTAACGTGCGATGACATTCCAGAGATTAAAGCAAGGCCAAACTAATAAGTGATAAACAGAGTGAAGACGAGAAGGAAAAGTTAGTGTACTAGTTAAGAAATTCACAGTCAAAGGCCAGTCAAGGAAATTGCAATTTCTGTAACTATCTACTTTTAATAATTTGAAAAGGGAGAGTCTTAGTCAAATTGTTCTGGGGTGATTCATCGGCGTGGCGTCTCTATTACTGAGTAGTCCGGTGATATTGGGGAAAGTCAATCTTAGGGGTACTAGAGCGATTGCCGACTGATCACATCACGGGGTGAGAGAGTATCTGAATGGGGGCCAGAGTTTCTGTGGTAATCTGGCGGGTGGGAGCTCTCTCAGGCTTAGGCACTTAGCTGGGGACTGCAGCGGCGATTGGTCCAGGATCCTCTGGATGGCTTGCCAGTGGTGGTGCAAGATGCTGTTCAGTAGTCACGCGAAGATGACTCACTGACCACGAGTGAAAGTAGTGCTGTCTTTGTTGTGGCACAGGCGTTGAACTTGACTTACGTTGCTAGTCAGTTCAGAAATGGCGATGTCCCAAATCACGCGTCTCATTGACCTCCCGGGTTGTCGGGGGCCTGCAGCGGGTCAGAGATTGGGAGTAGATACCAGTCCGGGGCGAGGTCCGGCACAGGAACCCGTCTTGGTTTTAGACGGGTGGAAGCACAAGGATACTGACGAAACTCAGGGGTCGCTCGGTGATGGCGGCGTGGATTCGCAGGTTGTGGCTTCGAGGTAGGGAAGTTAGCATCTGACGCTAAGCCTTGGTCAGTAACAGACTTTAAGCAGGGTACCCTCGGGGGCGGGGCTTAAGAGACTGTGCGGGCCTGCTTGGAAGTGGTGGCTGGTCAAGAGGAATGAAGGCAGGTTGAGGCGATCGTCGCTGGCTGCGCGGGGGGTGACGGGGGGTAGCAGCCAAGCCTCAGAGGTGCTGTTGCCCGCCTTGTCACAGAGGCCCCCCCAAGGAAAAAGGCGAGGACGTAGGACTCGACGAAGGCGCGGCCAACCAGCTCTGAGGGCGGCTGCCGGGTGCGACGAGGGGTTGCGATGATCCGGGTGATGCGGGGCGATGCAGGGTTCCGGGAACGGTGGTGGATGCCCAAGGCTGGGGTCCGCGGAGCTGCCGGGTTTCGGCTACGGTTAGAGGGCGGCGGCAGGAATGAAGACTGGGGCGTCGGCCCTCAGGGGCGACTCGATGGAGTCGGTTGCGGGGTGGCGGCTGAGGAAGTCTGCGCCGTGGTTGTCTTTTCCAGGGATGTGTTCCAGCTGGAAAGAGTATGCCTGGAGCAGCAGAGCCCACCTCATTAGCCGGGCGTTGAGCGATTTGGAGGTCGCCAAGAAGGAAAGCGGCTGATGATCCACTTGGACTGTAAAGTGCGAACCGTAGAGATACAGTTGGAACTTCTGGACTGCCCAGACGAGGGCGAGACACTCCTTCTCCGAAGTGGCGTAGTTTTGTTCGGCCGGCTTGAGTTTCCGGCTGGCGTACGCGACGGGGAAGAGCGTTGGGGCGTCCGGGGAGTCCCGTTGGAGCAGAACGGCTCCGAGGCCTACGTCGCTGGCGTCTGTGCGCAGGACGAAGGGTTGTCCGCGGTTGGGGAGTCGTAGGACTGGCTGGGACGTCAGCTTGTCCTTGAGCTCCTGGAAGGCAGCTTCGCATTGCGGGGTCCAGACGACTCGGTCCGGTGCGGTTTTCCGGGTTAGGCTTGATAGTGGCGCGGCGATCCCGTTGTAGCCGGGTACGAACTTCTGATAGAAGCCACTCAGTCCCAGGAAGGACTGAACATCTTTCTTGGTCTTGGGGCGTGGCGCGTCTCGAAGGCGCTGGACGGTCTTTTCCAGGGGCCGGAGCTGTCCACGGCTGATGGTATGGCCAAGAAATTCCAGTTCTTGGTAGCCGAACTGGCATTTGGTCGGCCGGGCAGTAAGGCCAGCTTCTCTGAGGCGGCGCAAGAGTTGGCGCACCACTCGCAGGTGCTCCTCCCATGTCTCCGTTGCGACGAGTATGTCGTCCATGAAGGAGTGTATGAACGGACAGTGGAGGGGGTCCAACAGCTTCCGCATCATCGTGCTGAAAATACTTGGGGCATTGTGCAGGCCAAACGGCAGGACGTTAAATTCATAGTGGCCGTCCATCGTGCTGAAGGCTAGGTACTGGCGGGATGTAGGGTGCACGGGAATCTGATAAAAGCCTTTGCTCAGATCCACCCTGGAGAAGTATCGGGCGGATTGTAGCTTTGCGAACAAGTCCGTGGGGTCGGATAGGGGTCCGGGCACGAACTGGGTGACAAGGTTCAACTGCCGGAAGTCGATGCAGAGGCGATGTTCTCCGCTGGGCTTCCGTGACAGGACTATTCCTGCGCTGTAGGGGGAACGGGAGGGAGCGATGACTCCGGCTTGTAGCAGAGCCTCTACTTCCGTTCTTACTACTTGCTGCTGGGAAAGTGGGACGGGGTAAGGTTTCTGGCGGACGGGAGTGGGGTCCGTCAGGGTCAGTCGAACTTCTTCCAGGTCCGTCCTCCCAGGGAGGTCGGTGAGGACTTCCCTGTATTCCGCGACGATGGCGCGTAGTTGGCGTTGCTGGCCGGCGGGGAGCGAGGGGTCCAGAGAGACGTCCCGGAAGGATTCCTTCCCTTTTAGTGGAAATTCGGCGACGCCGGTCTCTGTGCCATCCACTTCGACGGCCAGCGCGACCGTGAGTAGTGAGTAGGAGTCTGGGGCGGGTGCAGGTTGCTCCAGGTACCGCTTGAGCAGATTGATGTGGTGGGTCCTGGGTTTTCCGCCTACCTCGATGCGATAGGTGGTGCGCGAGAGCTTCTCGAGCACCGGGTAGGGTCCCTGCCAAGCTATGTCTAGCTTGTTTGTGCCGCTGGGGAGAAGCAGTAGGACTTGGTCTCCTACCTGTAGCTCTCGGTCCCGGGCGCGGCGGTTGTGGTAGCGGGCTTGTCGCTCTCTCGCCTTCTTCAGGTTGGCGGAGGCGGCTTTCCATGTTGCCTTGAGGGTTTCTTGTAGCTTCGTGACGTATTTTGTGGCGTCGACCGGTGCCTCGTCCAGTTTGGCGTCGGTCCAGCTACGTCGTAAGGCGGCTAGAGGTCCGGAAAGGGGTCTTCCGAAAAGCAGCGTGGAAGGCGTGTATCCGGTGGAGGTGTGCGGGGTCTCTCGATACGCGAAGAGCGCCGACGCGACGTATGTGTCCCACGCTTCCGGCTGTTCGTCGGCGATCTTGCGGATAATCGAGATAAGTGTCCCGTTTAGGCGCTCGACCTGTCCGTTGCTAGCGGGGTGGTAGGGTGGAGTCCGGATATGGCGGATGCGGAGAAGTTGAAAAACCTCCTGCATAAGTTTTCCGGTAAACTGGGACCCGTTGTCGGTCAAGATGTTGTCCGGGAATCCGACTCGCGTGAATATGGTGACGAGCGCGTCGGCGACACGGGCGGCGTCGATCTTCGGGAGAGGAACGGCTTCACACCACATCGAGCAGGCGTCGACAAGGGTTAGTAGGTACTGGTTCCGCTTCTTGGTCCGCGGGAGGGGTCCTACAATGTCAACAGCCACTCGCTGGAAGGGCGTTCCGACAACGACGGTGGGGCTGATTGTGACCGGTACGGTGTGGTGGCGGGGCGAGTATCGCTGGCACTGGCTACAGGACTTGACGTAGCGCTTCACGTCATCGGTCATCCCGGGCCAGTGATATTGAGCGCTGATTCGTAGAGTGGTCGCTCCTATGCCCATATGTCCGCTTAGGGGCATGCTATGGCCAAGTTCCAGGATTTGGGGGCGAAGCGTCGCAGGCACGACCAGTTGAGTATGGTCGTCCTTCTGGCGGAAGAGGAGTCCGTCTTCGACGAAAAAGTCCCCGGACTTGGGTGGAGTGCGTGCGGCGGGAAGTTTTCCGTAGCACTTGCGGAGGGTGACGTCGCTTTCTTGGGCTTTCCGGATCTGTTCCGGCATCTGGTTGGGAATCGGGGGTGGAGTCGCGGCTGATTTCGCCTGTGCGCGCGTCTGGACGGCGGCCATCGATTCCACGGGCTGGGGCGGCATCCCCAAGAAAACGTATCGGCATCCTAAAATTAAGTCGTACAGGGGTTGGTCCATTACTGCAGCTTGAATGGTCCCCGTTACGTATCGGCTGGCGACTTGGATCCGGGCTATAGGGAGCGTGGTGCTGGGTTGTGACGCGTCGGCCAACTTCAGGGTGATAGTCTCGCCGGTCAGGTCTTGTTCTCTGATGAGCGAGCGGCGGACGACGGCGTCGAAGGTAAGTCCAGTGTCGTAGAGACAGTGGGCTGGACGATCGTTGACTGTCACTTGCTCGGTGACGGCCGGTCGATCGGCGGGAGTAGCGACGGGGGTGACAGGGGTCCCGTCGGGGGTAACTTGGCGTAGGGCTAGCACGGTACCTTGTTTGCGACGCTGGTCGCTGATGCGTCGAAAACATTTCTCCCGGGTGTGTCCTCTGCGTTGGCAGTAGCCGCAGAAGAGCTCTGTGCTCCGCTTCCCTGGCTCTGCTGTGAGGGTTGGGCGTCCTTTGGGCGGCGGTGGACGGTGGTTCGCTGGCGGGACTGGCCGGCGAGGCGGGTGGCGGGTATCTGGCGACGAGGGTGCGGGGGGATCACGGCGAGGCTGTCTGTCGTCGGGATGGGCGGTGAGGTATCGATCCGCGACGATGATTAAGTCTTCAAGGCGAGCGGCGCCTTGTTCGGCGGCGAATGTCCGGAGTTCCGCCGGCATGGTGCCTCGAAGTTGCTCGGCGAGCATCAACTCTAGTAATCCGTCGTAGGTCCTGGGTTCGTCAGTTTGCTCAATCCATTTATCCCGTAGCGTAGCTAGACGGTCGGCAAACTGCGTGAACTTCTCCCCTCTCTCTCTCCGGGAGTTCCGGAAACTCTTGCGATAGTGCTCACCTGAGAGCTCAAAACCATGTAGTAGGGCTCTCTTGAGGGCGGGATAGTCTCCCTCCTCGGAAGTCGGGGTCTTGGCCAGAATCTCATAGGCCTTTCCCTTGAGGCCATGACTGAGCTTGCGATACCAGTGCTGGGAGTCAAGACCGTTTTCCCTCGCGACTCGCTCGAATCGGGCGAGGTAGACTTCAATTGTTTCGTCCCGATCGACGAAGGGGTCCAGGGGGAAGTTCATCCCCGGAATCGGCGGGGGGGGTGCGGGTATTCCGGTGCTGGCGGCGAAGCTGGGGGCGAGGAGCGAATAATCTTCGCTAGCGGGCGAGGCGATCCCTAAATCGCGGCGGTCGCGCTCAAGTTGGAGGAGTGCTTGGCGCCGTTCGAGCTCCCTGTCTTTTCTCTTCTCTTCGAGCGCCGCGACCCTCTCGTCCTCCTCCTTCTTCCTTGCGGCGGCTCTCTCCTCCTCTGCTATTCTATCCTTCGCCTCCTCTCTTCTCCGCTCGGCGGCCCTCTCCTCCTCTGCAAGCTTCTCCTTCGCCTCCTCTCTTCTCCGCTCGGCGGCTTTCTCCTCCTCTGCAAGCTTCCGGGCGGCGGCCCGCTCCTCAGCGGCGATGCGCTCTTTCTCTTCCTCCTTCTTCCGGGCGGCGGCCCGTTCCTCCGCGGCGAGGCGTTCTTTCTCTTCCTCCTTCTTCGCCTCTCGCTCTTTGGCCCTCTCCTCCCTCTTCGACTTTTCCTCTGCCACGTCAGCCTCCACGTTCGCCAAGACGTAGTCTTTAAGTTCGGTGCCGGCGAGCCCTAAGCTCTCGCCAATACTCTTGTACTTAAGAGCAAGCTCTCCCCGGTCGGCCATGGTAAGAGAGGTAACTTACCCTGCAAAAGGTCCTAACCGGGATGAGGGGCGCACACGAGGGGTATACTGACGGAAAACAGGGGGTTGGGCTGGATGAGCTAAGATGAAAACTGCAAAGGGCGAATACAGCACAACCACAAAGACAAAATGCAATCAATCAAAAACCACAAAAAATGAATGCAAGAAAAAAGCCTGTTGAGAGATCACCACTCGGGAAAGCCAGTAAGGGACCTATGGGGCTATGCTAACTACTACTAGGTCTAGTGGGCTGGGTCCTATCTATACTGGGCTGGGGTGGAAATCTAGCTAAGTCCTAAGTCTAGTCAAGTTGGGATGGGAGCCTAAGTCTTTTGTCTCGTTGGTTGGAGGGGGGAAACCTAAGTCTTCTAGTCTCGTCGGGTTGGCCAAAATTAATGTCACGAAGAAAGGGATTTGGGGGAAGGGGGTAAGCTCTTAATCTCTAGCGCTGTGTTATCTCCTTTGATAGATTAACGTGCGATGACATTCCAGAGATTAAAGCAAGGCCAAACTAATAAGTGATAAACAGAGTGAAGACGAGAAGGAAAAGTTAGTGTACTAGTTAAGAAATTCACAGTCAAAGGCCAGTCAAGGAAATTGCAATTTCTGTAACTATCTACTTTTAATAATTTGAAAAGGGAGAGTCTTAGTCAAATTGTTCTGGGGTGATTCATCGGCGTGGCGTCTCTATTACTGAGTAGTCCGGTGATATTGGGGAAAGTCAATCTTAGGGGTACTAGAGCGATTGCCGACTGATCACATCACGGGGTGAGAGAGTATCTGAATGGGGGCCAGAGTTTCTGTGGTAATCTGGCGGGTGGGAGCTCTCTCAGGCTTAGGCACTTAGCTGGGGACTGCAGCGGCGATTGGTCCAGGATCCTCTGGATGGCTTGCCAGTGGTGGTGCAAGATGCTGTTCAGTAGTCACGCGAAGATGACTCACTGACCACGAGTGAAAGTAGTGCTGTCTTTGTTGTGGCACAGGCGTTGAACTTGACTTACGTTGCTAGTCAGTTCAGAAATGGCGATGTCCCAAATCACGCGTCTCATTGACCTCCCGGGTTGTCGGGGGCCTGCAGCGGGTCAGAGATTGGGAGTAGATACCAGTCCGGGGCGAGGTCCGGCACAGGAACCCGTCTTGGTTTTAGACGGGTGGAAGCACAAGGATACTGACGAAACTCAGGGGTCGCTCGGTGATGGCGGCGTGGATTCGCAGGTTGTGGCTTCGAGGTAGGGAAGTTAGCATCTGACGCTAAGCCTTGGTCAGTAACAGACTTTAAGCAGGGTACCCTCGGGGGCGGGGCTTAAGAGACTGTGCGGGCCTGCTTGGAAGTGGTGGCTGGTCAAGAGGAATGAAGGCAGGTTGAGGCGATCGTCGCTGGCTGCGCGGGGGGTGACGGGGGGTAGCAGCCAAGCCTCAGAGGTGCTGTTGCCCGCCTTGTCACATAGGGTTTATTTGTCAGTTGCAAAGCGCATAAAGCAAAAAGTTGGCGTCTTGGGCTTAAGTAAAGTCCTGTTCTCATCCAGCGCTTTGAGCAGCCCTTTGAGCTATAAAATGCCGTGATGTAAGTACGAATCATAATAATGATCAATGCTCATGCAATCCCGTAGATATTACAGAAGCCTCCCAACCATAAAATAAACAAAACAATGCTGTAATAAGAAATATATTTAGGCTATCTGGGAGTAGATAATAAAGGACGCCCTCAACGCTCAAACTAAAGAGAAAATGTGCAATTGTGCAGTAATAGGAAATGGACTAAGTAGTTTATAATCTGCGTCAATGAGGTTGTTTACCATGACTTTAGGTTGTTCAGATACAGGGATAGATATATGGACGTCGCAAATCAACAGATGTGACCTACTGCCTTCAGCTAAAAGTCTTTGTCCAAAACAAGATTATAAATTGCCAGCTTGCCTGTCTCTCTCTCTCTCTCTCTCTCTCTCTCTCTCTCTCTCTCTCTCTCTCTCTCTCTCGTAATATAATTAATTGTATTGTAATTATATTCATACCCACGTAACATTTGAATACAAACAAGTGAAATTGTGGTATGTCAACCTACATATATATAGAAGTTTTAGCTGTGTGTACGTGTACGTGTGTGTCTGTGTATGTTTGGAGTGTTGTTTTCTTCATATTATTCTTGACGCTGCTGCTGCTGCTGCTGTTGTTGTTGTTGTTGTTGTTGTTGTTGTTGTTCTTCTTCTTCTTCTTCTTCTTCTTCTTCTTCTTCTTCTTCTTCTTCTTCTTCTTCTTCTTCTTCTTCTTGTTCTTCTTGTTGTTCTTCTTCTTCTTCTTCTTCTTCTTCTTCTTCTTCTTCTTCTTCTTCTTCTTCTTCTTCTTCTTCTTCTTCTTCTTATTCTTCTTCTTCTTCTTCTTCTTCTTCTTCTTCTTTTTCTTCTTCTTCTTCTTCTTCTTCTTCTTCTTCTTCTTCTTCTTCTTCTTCTTCTTCTTCTTCTTCTTCTTCTTCTTCTTCTTCTTCTTCTTCTTCTTCTTCTTCTTCTTCTTCTTCTGTGTTATTTCCCCTCTAAACTATTGTATTGCAGAGACTCCAATATTAGACCAGTCGTTGTTGAGCGACAGTGATGCTCTCGGGTAGTATGTCAACATGGTATTTGTTTTTAGATTGTTCAAGGCAATTCAAATGTCATTAGATGTTCACCTTTTACTGTATGTAGTTGCACATAATCCAAATAAACTTTGACAAAAATGCATGTAACACACGTCGTGAAGATGACTAGTGACATTTCCTCATCCCCATCATTTTGTTGGGACTTTTTTTCATCAAAACTGTCAGTATCTCATCGTCTTCGTAGGAGTAGCAGCAAAGTTGATTGTAAAAACAGCGCTGCAGCAAAAGTGTGTATACTGAAGCAAAGGAAGAGACCCTTACAATTCCAGGTTTAGCGATCGTTGTTAAGCACCACATTACCCATTATCATCTATTGATGTGACAACAACAATGTCCAAAGTAAAGTCAATGTCATAAACAATAAACAAACACCCTTAATACGGTGACTCTTTATTGGAACTATAACATCAGAAATGTTGACGACAAACATGTGGTAACTCAGCTTAGAAATTAACAGATAGTATTAAATAAAACCTGACGTTAAGTTACCAGCCCTCTAAAGGAAAGTTTGCATATGTTAAATTAACCTCCTTGAGACGTTCACTCCCGAGACAACCAAGCAGACCTCGCTAAACCAGAATGTTAGTTAGCTTACTCAACCATCTTACCAGGGTCTCTTGACCGCTAAGTGGCCATGTGACTCATATCTCTTTTAGATCTACTCTGCGTTCCGTCCCTGACACGCAAAGTTGAGACGTAACAGAAAGTGTCCCACAGAAGGGACAGGATAACAAAATTTCCAAAAGAAGATGCATGTGGTCGCGAGAGCGAGACAACTAGCGCGAGAATTATATGATTGGTCTCAGACGAAGTAGAGACCCCTGTATATTCCCGTATACGCAGATTTAGCCAGTCAATCTCAATAGGACGTAAATCTCCCAGTTTTTCATTCATTAGCCAGTCAGTCGAATACGAAGTGTGGAGCCACGAAGGTCAAAAAGGAGCAAACTGAAGTGAACGATTATCCTCGGCCATCACCAAGAAAGTGATAGACTAGAGACGGTTTCACGATTCACAGAGACTAGAAGTAAGTTAACACCAGTAGTTTCTAGCACGTGTATGTTTATATATTATATTGATTGCCATGTATTAGTATGTCCATGTTATATGTATTTACAGAAATCAATTTTTTTTCTGACACGTTGTGCATGTTGCTTGATATATCTTAGCCTTAAGACTCGGATCGTTATGGGAAACTCAGCAGGTGCCAGCTGATGCTATAGACTCCTTGCAGAGGGCACCAATACCAATATATCTGATTAGAATATTGTAGCCAGAGTTCTGGATTTTACAGTTCAGATCTGGGACGGTTTGTGGAGAACGCATGACGCTTGTTCCCGTGGTAAAGAAGGAGATCATCTAGATTCTACCTCGCCACGTCCGGCTCTGTAGCTACCCGACTCGCCAGATCAGCCTGAGAGTGACCAGACTCCCTCAAGGTGACCACCAGACTCAAGCACTCGCAGACGCAGAGCAGCTAAGTCCCTCTCAACTGCAACTGATGTAGAACTACTCGGAACAATATTAGACCACCAGAACAATATTAGACCACCAGAACAATATTAGACCATCAAAACATAGACCTGCTTAGCAAATGATGAAGAAGAACTGCTAAAGAAATAGCCCAGCACATTGAACAGTTATAGTTATTAATTTACATTTAATTAACCTCATGTTAGAATTTGTGTTGAACATAATTATAAAAGTTGAAATCACATAGCCTACATATGACTGGTGTCATTCTATTTGTATTGTTGTGTGTCCACTAGCTCTTCTTCTCTTGAGACCAAGTAAACTAGGCATTTGATTAGTAAAAAGCATTTCTTAAAGTGAGCCAATGATACTTTAAAACCCGAGAACAAATATAAATGTTTATGTGACCAAGCACCGTGATTAGTCTCTCACATCGCTTTGGAATTTTGGTAAAAGAACGTCTGATATAGGTAGCTTAACGCCCCATCTATCTACAAGGCTTACTCCCCTTGTAAGATAAGCGTATCTTTTCCAGGATATCATCACAGGAACCAAAAATTGACCTGCAGCGGAACGGCTCATACAAATGACCCCTTCCCTTGAAATACAAGCAGTTTTATTTCATTCTTTCTTCTTCTTGTTTTACTATCTACAATAAACAGTTATCGATATGATAATGATGCTGATAGTGATCAATGTTGTCAATGTGGCGACGTGGTGGTTCGTCCTTAACGCTTATGCTATATGACGTTAAGCTTCATTTTCTTCCGTTCTTTCTTGGATTTATGTTGGGAAGTATTGTTTTGTTCTTGTGTTTTGTCTGCCTGAAAAACTCCAAACTGTGCACTGTGTTGTTGGGTCTTGTTACTGCCCAATTTAGCAGTGTGTTGGTTGAAGTACCTTTTTGTTTATCATTATTGTAAATAGAAGGCTATGTGTAGCCTACACAAATGCGCGGAACGACACTGAAAAGACAGCGGCGCGGCTTGCTTCTTTCTATATTTCACCTCAGGCCGTTTTATCACAGGAATTCTTGGTTAGGCTTTTCAATTTTACTACGTAGGTTTTGTGAAGCAATTTGATACATTTATGAGCAGGTAATAAGGCGAGAGACAGGCTCTCACGTTGCCAAGTACGAGGTCACGTTAAGCTAAGAAGAGGTAATGCTGTCTCCATTTTTAACAACAGAAGTAGGCTTACTTTAATGGTAGGCCAGTATTCAGTCCAAGGGAGGGAGTGCGTGTTAGGTGGTTGAGAAAAGAGGGGAATCGGGGGGCTAGTCTTCAGTCCACTAGGGTGGGAGGTGCGTTCACGCAAACAGAAACTCCGACCTTCACAGATAACTTCCTCGGCCAAGGTGGCACACCTTAAGCCCGACCAATCAGGAAGCTCCGTTCGTGGCACACCCTCCAGATCTCTAGGGTTTGTACCTATACGTCAAACGTCCTCGCGTCGGGTGCAATTCCACGCCAAAACGAATTGGTCGTGTACTGTACACCCCCAAGACAAATCGATTTAAAGGAAAGTATTTTACAAAAGACCTTATCTTTCTATTTTGGAAGAGAAAAATACAGCGAGTCCTTCAAGATTAATTAAACACAACATAAAAGACAGAAGTGGCGTAATCATTGATCGACATTTTAAAATAAGTTAGTCCAGTTGGATGCTGTTCAATTTAGCAGTTAATAAATCTAAATCAAAGAAAGAAAGTGTCTCCGAAGACGTATGAAGAAAAAACACCTGTATGTCTAAGCGGTTTAAAAATAAATTAATGTTTCTACGACAGTTTAAACACGACCATTTGGCAGTGTGCTAATATTAATTTGACTTAATACTTTCTGTTTTACAATTGGCCTGGAACAGAAAAATGTGTAACCTATGCACCTTACTCGTTTCAAGACACGCCATAGATAAAATGGTGAGAGAGAGGGGGAGACTGAGAAGGAAGAGAGGGAGAGAGTGAGAGAGAGATGACATTGACCTTGTACTGAAAAACATCCATGTCCATAAATTAACATGTTCTTAAATAAAACATACGCATCTTATTCGTTTCAAGTAATATGGTGAGAGAGAGAGAGAGGGAGACTGAGAAGAAAAATAAAGAGAGACAGAGAAAGAAAGTCAAGAACAAAGAGAGAAAGTCAGAGGCAGGCAGAGAGACAAAAGAAATCAAGAGAGATTTATTGACTGATTGGTTGATTGATGTTTAACGACCAAAGGTCATGGGATTGTGGGGATTTACAAACCAGTTCACGTGAGTGATGTTATTTAACAAAGGTCACAATCCTAAGGAACTGGAAGGAACTGCATTGAAATATAAACAACTTTTAAATTCTTAGGAGTATATCTCGGTCCTGATTTGGCTCGGAAGAGTCCGCTGGACCTAAAGCAATAATAATGTAAGGAGTATATCTGAATTCAAAACTAAACTGGGAAAGTCATATAGAATACCTAATTACAAAAGCAAGAAAACGAATAAATTTGTTAAAAATAATAAGTTCTCAATTTTGGGGAAATAATTCGAAAACATGACTTCATTTAGCTAATTTCACTGGTAAGATCGGTATTGACATATGGACAAGAAGTTTACTTCGCTGCTTCCACGACATTCATTAAGAAACTTCAAAGTTTAGATTGTAGAGCAATAAAATTGGCACTTGGAGTTCCAGTTAGTACAAATAAATTAAAAGCTATAAAGAAACATGAATCTTATCATTAAATGAACAGAGACAATTATCAATCTCCAAATATGTAATTCGAAGTTTATCAGTAATCAATTCAGTATAAGATGATATCTGCATTGACTCTAAAGAATATCCTAAACGCGCTGAAAAAATTCCTTATTTCCAGCCAATTCAGAATTTTGTAAACACAACAATGACTGAATGTAACATTGATATTTTGAATATTCCGATTCTGCCTTTAATACCTCAAATACCATATTGGAAACATTTATCTGCTAACTTTGACATAGAATATTATACTACATTACATTACATGATTATTGCTTTAGGTCCAGCGGACTCTTCTGAGCCAAATCAGGACCGAATATTCTACTATTGCTAAAGGTGAAAACAATAATGTTCTTGTAAGTGAAGTGAAAGAACGCTTGGAACAATATTATCCAAATCACCTAAAAATATTTACAGATGGATCTGTACTGGAATCATCTAATAGTGGTGCAGGGTTTGTTATACCAGCTTTGACAGTAGAAAATTCGTACTATATTGCAAAAGGATTTTCTATATTTTCCTGTGAATTATATGCCATATTAAGAGCATTACAATATATTCTTGAAACATCCCTGAATATAGTTAACTTGCTCATTTGTGTAGATTCAAAATCAGTTTTACAATCAATTCAAAACTGGGAATATACTACTAGACCAGATATAATATTTGAAATTAAGCATACAATACATGAAATTATTAGCAGAGGTACAAATGTTGATTTTTGCTGGTTTCCGTGTCATTCTGGCTTGTAATGCAATGAACAGTCGGACAAACTTGCCAAAATTGGGGCTACAATTACAAATTTGATATCAAATTGTAATATTACATTATCTAGGCATGAATTGGTTTCATTAGTAGAAACACATTTTCAAAAATCAGTAAACAAACATAACATTTTATAATGTAGTAGAAATATTTCCAAAATCATATATAAAATGCGTTTGAATTCATGGAGCAGAAAATACGTAACTAATATTCATTGTATATGCCAACAGACAATGTCTGCACAACATTTATTATTTGAGTGTACAACATTATTACCATTATACAAAGCAAAAATTGTTTTGATCAATGAAACCGATAGTATCACAGATATCTTATATAATCATACTTATTGAAAAAAATCGCTTACATCATCTTACATACTGACATAAAAAAACATTTTTGATTAAGTACATAAATATGTGTTGCCGCATGACAAAACCCGGCTAAAGACGCCAGGATTGATTCGCTGCTACAGCCGTAAAACACTAAAAATAGGCTACCCCATCAATTTTAGGATTGTTGCCTCTTTGTCTTTATTTAAGACTTTTCTTTAATATCCCAAACGGATTTTGTTAAAAAATTACTAAAACATTGTTTATTTTGTTGATTTTGATAAGGGTGTTGATCACACCTTGCTAAAACAATGGCACTAATTGACCTCCGATACCCCAACTTTTCTTGTCCGACAATGAAGGGAAATCCCCAATGTGGATTGATATACAACGTCTGGAGAGTGAAAAGTCCCTATTGCTACTACTTTTTGGTACATAAAAGTGTGTGGCGTATGAATTTTTCATGAAATTCCTTGTTCCGAAGCTTGCTTGTGACACAAGTTGTGTTCGAATGTGTCTCTAGCAGGGTCGTGAAAAACTGAAGTGTTGCCTATAGATTTTCGACGATTTTTAGTTCAAAGTGAATTTTTTAGTGTAGATAAACTCATCATACATCTATTTCAAGTGTTTTCTTGCAATATTTATGTTGCATTTGTTAGAAACAATTTGTCAAAGTAAGTGACCGATTCTTTTTGGAAACCGGAAGTGATGGCTTCGTCTCCAGCGTCAGTAGATGTGTCGTCTGCTAGAGTAGCTAGGGCCTTGAATCGACCCGGTTTTGCTTCTGAAGAGCTCCAAGACCTGCTTTCAGACTATTTTTATGATGGTGCCAGTGGGAACTGTGATGAGGATTATGATTCTGACGAGCAGAAGCTTGATCCCGTTATTAAACGATACTGTTTGTTTTCATTCAATGATTCATGTTTCGTAGGCCTCTTCGCTATTGGCGTGTCTTTAATAATCCGTCATTCTACTTGCATAGATTTAGGTAAAGGTTGAAAAGGCGATATCAGTGAAAGAATTACAGTAGGAGTGTGGAAAATATTTCAGTAGTATATTTTGTTGGGTGGAGGTGGGGTGGGGTGGTTGAAAAGGTAAGTAGTCTGGCCTGCATTCAATATTACTAGCATGACAAGTTGACTATTTTCTCAGTATTTATTATTGTTGGTTTGTCTGTTTTAGGAAATGAACATGAGGACTATTTACCAAATTACTAGTAATTAGTATTTGCTTTGCTATTTGTGTTTATTTAAACGTTATAGAGCAAAATGACATGTTATTTTGATTTACACCTGTGACGCGACAGATTTATTCGACGTGCGGAAGGGAGTGGAGAATCGGGGAATTATTAAAGCTTGATTATTAGGACTGAAAACTACCTAATGAAACTTTTGTTTTAGGTTTGTAATCTTTGTTTGACTATTTGAACTGAGCTGATGTAGCTGCTTGCAATTAAACAAAAGATTACTTGACGGACGAGGGATTTAAGAGGGGGGGGGAGGGAGGGGGCATTATGATAGGGTTTATTTTAGAAAAATGATTGATTCAGGCCATGTTCTTGATATATTATTATGTGTTTGAGTTATTATAGACTTGCTAAACACTTGTTTTATTTCTAATATGTTTAAAAACACTATGCATTATGGATGGGTACAGAATAAAATTGTGCGTACTGTTTTAATTTGTTTATGGTTAATATTGTGTGGATGGTGTATAATGTGAATTTTCTCATCTTATCTCAACTCACTGCCATATTGCTGCCATCTTCCTGATTGTTTTAATACCAAATACATGCATGGGAAAATTCTGGTTGTGAAGTAATGATCATTTTACAATTCAAAACTTTGAAGGCAATTTCTGGAAATTAGCCCCCGAGAAAATAAAATATTAAGAAAAATCATAAAACATCAACCAATAAAGATAAAACAATTCTGTTTTTTGCATTTTGAAGATTAATTTTAGTACTTTGTTAATAAATAAATAAGTAATTTTTCATATTTTGACACTTTAGCCTGGTTTTCTCATGCTGCAACACATATGTGTTTATGTATGTGTGCTTGTATATATTTCTATGCATGTATATTTTTGTGAAAGTCTAATATCATTTTATCAATGAAAAGACTTTAAATAAAAATCTGATCTGATCTGACCAGTCGATAAGATGACAATTTCTTCCAACTGAGCATTGTATCCAACACTTGCTGTACCTCTTTTGATAAACCAGCGGTAGGCATTGTACTGTAGGCAGTCACAGCTCTTTAACCGCACCGAGAGAGAGAGAGAGAGAGAGAGAGAGACAGACAGAGACAGAGACAGACAGACAGACAGACAGACAAACAGAAAAAGACATGAACGCAGAGACTGAGGGGGACAGAGACAGACAGAGAAACAGAGGTATACGGAGAGAGAGAGAGAAAGAGAGGGGGGGGGACATTTGACATTGTACTGAATAAGATACAATCTGAAAAGCTTCTGTGGTGTTGCTGAATTAACCTGTTGTGGAATATAGACGGTCACGCCACATCAGGATCGCCTGGAGGGTTCAGCAGTTTGCATCAAGCAGTAAGTTGGCGCATTGGACGGCTTCCGTTAGATCTTGTTCAGGAAAAGGGCACTTTGAGCAGTTCTTTGAGGTAATAAAGCGTTATATTAGAACTATTCAATTCAGTTGAATTTAATAGCATGGACAGCACGTCCTCCACATGTTGTACAGAGCTTGAACGAGCTATGCGATCACGGCAATGCATGATTTGAAGTGTTGCACATTGCATAGCACAAAGGTGGAAGCAAACAAACAAACCAATAAAAATCAAATAACCAACCAAACAATCAATCAATCAGTCAATCAATCAATCAATCAATCAGTCAAACAGTCCAACAAAGTAGGAGACATAAAGAGAAGGAGATAAACTTTGACAACTTTTTTCTTTTTAAATTAGGGATTAAGATTTTAGGCTAATGAAAAAGTCTAATCTACCGATCTATCCTTTAAACGAATTAACATAAGGCAGAACTAACCTTTCACTTACACTGGAAACCACACAACATACATAAGATAAGATAAAATAAGATAAGTTAAGATACGATAAGATAAGATAACAGTTTTAATTTGCAATGGTAAAAGAGTAAGCACTTGCGCGGTTTTGTTTTTTTAACATCTTGCTCTTGTAACAAGAACTATTAAATATAACAGAACAACGCCTTAATAATACAATTGTAATAATAATAATAATAATAATAATAATAATAATAATAATAATAATAATAATAATAATAATAATAATAAATTGCATTTATACAACGCATTTTTCATTAGAATAACAACTCAATGCGCTTACACACATCGTTCCTACGCATCACAACATTCGCACTACATCATGTACAGCATCGTTCAGAAAGAATTGTTACTGTTCTTACTATTTACACAAAAAAACGCCTTGCGGAACAAGTGCGTTTTTAAGCAGCTCTTGAAGGGAACAAGGTCTGTACAATGTCTTAAACCGGCAATTAGCGCATTCCAAACCTTGGGTGCTTGAAAACTAAAAGACCTCTCGCCAAATGTTTTAAGCCGACGTTTGGGTAGTGAGTACCTCAGACAGATATGGTGGAAGTGACTGGTCAAAGTGGCGGAAAAGCTAGGGCAGCAATTTTGTATTCAATGCGGAACTTGACAGGGAGCCAGTAAAGCTGCCTTAAGAGAGGCGTGACATGATCAACTTCCGTTTTTTAAGCACAAGCCGAGCAGCACAGTTCTGTACACGCTGCAGTCGGCTAACTTCATCAATGGGGAGACCAGCTAGAACTGAATTACCTGTACAATAATCAACTCTGGATGTCACAAAAGCACTGACGAACTGTGCATGCATCCCTTGAGAGAAACTGTCTCGAGGACGCAATACGCCGAAGCTCAAGAAAGGACAAAAGACAGATGTTACTGATGTGGTCATGCAAGGACAAAGAACTATCTAGTTTGACACCCAAATAACGAACAATTTTACTAAATGGGATGGTGCTGCCGCCGATGTTTGCAGAATTGCTGCCGACCAGCTTAAGACGGGGAGATGCACTTACAGGTATAATCTCGGTCTTGTCAGGGTTAAGCATCAACCTTTTGCTATTCATCCAAGCCTTGACACTGTCAATACATGTTTCTACTTCAGACACAACAGAAGGAAAGTCATCAGTCTGACCACTCTGACAGTTCTGTATCATCTGCGTATTTGTGGAACAGGCAGTTGCAGGCTGTGATTACATGAGATAGTGGTTGGGAGTACAACAAAAACAAAACAGGACCGAGCACAGAGCCCTGGGGTACTCCGCATAACAGGGGACTAGGAGTAGAGGTATTGCAATCACTGACAACAGACTGGTAACGATCAGTGAGGTACGAGGAAAACCACTCAAGAACAGTCCCTCTTAAACCAAATGTAGTGCGCAATCTCTCTAGAAGTATGTGGTGACCCAGCGTGTGAGACACGCATCACTCAGATCTAACAATGCTACAAGAGAAACACACTGCTCGTCAGCCTGTCCAAGTAAACAATCAAGGACACTGAGAACAGCAGTCTCACAACTATGATTCTTCTTGTATGCTGACTGGTAGGTTTCCAGAAGACTGTTTTGAGATAGATGATCTTGTAACTGTTTTAACACAACCTTCTCCAGGATCTTGGAAATAAATGGAACATTAGATGCAGGTCTATAATTGTTTAGTACATCGCTGTCAAGTCCAGTTTTTTTTTTCAATAACGGTGTCACAACTGCCTGTTTAAACTGCTTTGGGACAGTACCTGTAGTAAGAGAAGCATTCACAATAGCAGAAATCAAAGGCACAAGATCAGCAAGGTTGTTTCGCAAGAGGGGTTGGCAATTGGTCAAGCATACAAGACTTTGTAGGGGACTGCACAATCAAGGCATAAATGTCATTCTCCGAAAGGATGACAACGCAGGTCCCTCATACACTTCAAAAGATGGAGCGTCACATGAGCGCGCATCAAGTTTGTTTCGGATACCGCGAATCTTGTCTGTGAAAAAGTTACAAATAATGAAATAGAACAATAACAGTTAAGCAAGGAAATCATTAGATTACAAAAGGTTTTAATGAAATAAAATTTTAAAAAAGAAGAGAAAGACACCAGTCGGATGTATGTGATTTCAACTTGTATATTATGTTCAGCACAAATTCTAACATAACTTTATTTAAATGTAAATTAATAACTACAACTGTTCAATGTGCTGGGCAATTTCTTTAGCAGTTCTTCATCACCACTTGCTAAGCATTCTTATGTTTGGATGGTCTACTAGTGTTTTTCCGAGAATTGGTTGACATCAGTTGCAGTTGAGAGGGACTTTAGCTGCTCAGTTTCTGTGAGTGCTTTAGTCGGGTGGTCACTCTGAGGGAGTCTGGTCACTCTCAGGATGATCGGGCGAGTCTGGTGACTGTGGGGTCGGACGTGGCTAGGTAGATTTTAGTTGATCTCCTTCTTTTCCACGGGAGCAAGCGTCATGAGTTGACTCCACAAACCGTCCCAGAGCTGCTTTCTAGTCTGTGGGAATCGTGAAACCGTCTCTAGTCTATCACATTCTTGTTGATGGCTGAGGATTATTGTTCACTTCAGTTCACTCCTTGTTTAGACCCACTTCGTTCCAAGCTTCGCGTGTGACTGACTACCCGGTTAATGTGGGGTGTACAGGGGATATGCAGGAGTCTCTACGTCATCTTCGACCACTCATCTCGCTCTCGCGACTACGGGAATCTTTCTCGAAATTTTTTACGCTCCTGTCCGGCTTTTGGGCCACTATCTGTTACATCTCAACTTCGTGCCAACAGAGAATCGCAAGGTACATCTTAGAGTGATATGATTCGCGTGGCTAACTAGCGGTCAAGTGACCCTGGTGTGATGGTGGGTCTATTGTTGCTGGGCTCTGCACAATGGAATGTTATTACCCACTCGTCTATCGTCTGCGGGGTTCAGCTAGTGTAATCACTCTATGACTAATCTGAATACATTTATAAGTTTAGCTCAGTCTGTGTGCAGATAGGGTTATAGAGATAGGGAGAAAATGGTAAAGATTCACTGACACACTCGTTCTCATATGGCTATGAAACATATTTAGTCCAGCCATTTGTTAACAGTAAATATCACATATTTATTTCCTCTACTCTATACAAAATCTTCTAATCTCTACACTAACTTAAATGTCCAAATTTCACTTCGAGTAGTTCACTCCTTGATGGGTCTATGCAGCTACTGTTCTCGATATTTTTTTCTGTCTCCTCATTGGGCTACGAGTTCTTTCTGTCTTATTATTCATTTTTTGGGACGGGTAGACTATCGCAGATCAGTGTTTGTGCACGGTTTTGGAGGACTTAGCTTTTATCAGCGATATGCGGTGTTGTTGTCTCTTCTTCTTGGTAGTTGACTATTGAGCTAGTGAAGCCCAATGCTCTCGCTGCTCAAGGTTGCAGGCCACGTGTCAGGGTTGCCTCTCTGTACGATTTCTTCCCTGCCGTGGACCAAGATGCTTGCTCATCTTCTTGATAAAGTCAGGCTCTGGCTATACTGCGATGCATGATTTTCACCCGTCATCTGCTTTAGTCTTTCTGAGAGAGATTTTAAAACGTGCGTCCTTCTACTGTGCTGTTCAGACCAAGACTAACTATCCTCCCTCTGGGTCTGCTATCGTGCGAGACTACGAGAATAGTAGCGCAACCTAGTGGGGGGTGCTGGTGATTGGTCAGCTGGATGAGGTCACGCATATCTTCGTGAAACTGTAGCCTACACATGTGTAGAACAACCTAACTTTGGTCGTCTGCTAGTCAGTGACTTAACTTACATAGGTCAAAGCAGATTGAAAGTTGGAGGCTTGAAGCCATAGTGCTGGGGTCGAATTAGCCTCTCGCGACACCTGGTCAGATGTCCGAGTAAGCTAACTGACATTCTTACTAGCGAGTTCTGCTTGATGGTATCGGGAGTGACCGTTTCAAGAACGTTAATTTAACATCGGCGAACCTTCCCTTTAGAGAGCTGGTAAATTAACGTAAAGTTTTGTTCAATACTATATGTTTATCTCTAAGCTGAGTTACCACATCTTTGTCCTCAACATTTCTGATATTACAGAAAGTCATTTGACGATTCATAAATTGGATACTATTGCAATTCAGCCAGAAAAAAAGTAACTGTATTCAGTAATAGGTGAGGGAAACTGAGAGGAAGATATCATAATTTTTTAATATTGTCTGAACTGAACCACAAACATTATTGTAAGTTTTTTGAGAACCGAAGAACTCTTGGATTCGGTACATGACCTTGAATGCACTGTTGTGTAGTACCTCGCCTGCACTGTTATCGCACGAAGCAAGATTTGAATAAGTAGATAATTATGCTTGCGGATTACAACTCAGGTCACAGCATTTAGGCAGCATGCTGTTGTTTGTGATTTAAATGCTGACTTGATAATAGCTCACCACCTTCTGGTACATTTGTAGTGGGGTATGTAAGTAGGCTCACACAGCATGCTGTTGTTTGAAATGAAATTGCTGATGGGGACTAAGGTGAAAAACTTGGGATATATTTTGTAATGAGTATGTAAGTAGGCTTGAGGTACAATCAAGGCCAGCAATCCAGATTTCAAGCAAACGTGTGTGATAAACAAAATGTTCTCGTTGTATTATTAGCACAACAAATAAAACCGTAAATGTAATGACAATTAAGGCGAGTGACATCTAATAGTAGATAGGGTTAGTTACTGGCTAGATCTTTATACTCTACAACTCTATACGAAGTCGCATTTTAATTGCACAATCCCCGTTGGGGTGCCGGGGGTTTCAGTATAAATAGTATCCCCACTTTCTGGAAATTTAGTGATTTAAATTCCCACTGTCGCTGTCTTTCTCATTTGCTCTTTCTCATTCCTGTTCTGTTCTATCAATCTGCTTTACTATCTTCTTCTTCGCTAGACCAGTCTCCTACCTTTTTTCTTGAAAACTCTTCCAGGACAAGACTCCTTATTTGTATATGAGGTCTGTTGGATCAGCTTGGGAATATTGGACGCTTTCTGCCAGGTGGTCACTAGGGCTTCCTATGATGTTATTATTTAGCAATGTAGGCATTTTATATGTATGTGTTTTGTTGATAATTTATAATGATGTTTGTATTCTATTTTATTTTTGTAAACGGGGGTTCAATAAATTAGAGTACAGCCTCAGCGTCCCCTGCGTGGGTTGTCTTTATTGTAAAGTGACTGGCTGGTGGAGAGCTTTCAGTTTTACCACTAGGGTTGTTTCAGCAGATCTTTTATGCAGATCAGGGGTTGTCCGGTCCTGATTTGGCTCGGAAGAGTCCGCTGGACCTAAAGCAATAATCATGTAATGTAATGTAATTGCACAAACTGCTGAAATGGGTTTCTTTCTGGCTCTGTTTAGAACCGAGGAAGGTAAGACAGCAAGGGAGAGGAGACGGGCAGCACACATAAAGCTGGCCCATGAACAAAAAAGGTCCATCTCTCTCTCCCTAATGACCGAAAGGTTACAAGTACACCTTTTATCTTAAGCCTAGGTGGCCGATGAGAGAATATGTGCCTTAAAAACTGTAGTAGTATATATTAATGTGATTAAGCGCGCGCTTCGAGCATGATTTTCGTGGATTAAGCGCCGTACAAGTTCCCTTCATCATCATCAAGTATGGGCAAATGTACTTGCAAGGCACACAAAAAGGAGAAATAGCACTAGTATTTCTAATTGTGTCAAGTTACACTCCATTAATAATTTTCCATCACCACCCATTGGTGCAAACGGAATTCATTAACCTTTGTCCTATAATGGAGGATGGGGTCGGGGGTGGGTGGGTGAGAGGCTTGGAACTACAAACGTTTTGAATCACTGGCAGTTTGTGAGAAAGGTCTCTAGTTTGGCCCAGTGTCAATGAAGTGCTAATGTGATGTTCCCAACATTGTCATGAAATAGAAGAACATATATGTACAGCGATAACACTGTGATAACACCGTTTCCAGAACATTCTACATGACACAAGTCAAATGGGTTAACAGCTGATTCTGCGTGCTGTATCACATTTCCACATGCATCTCTCTCTCTCTCTCTCTCTCTCTCTCTCTCTCTCTCTCTCTCTCTCTCTCTCTCTCTCTCTCTCTCTCTCTCTCTCTCTCTCTCTCTCTCATATTCCTGACTACATTATTATTAGACAGTATGCCTATATTTGGGGTGAAACTGGTGTTGCAATTTACATTCATACATATGTTTATCCATTCACCGTAAGAAAACAACACTTTCAACACGTAAATATTAATACTGGATGCTATATACGCGCCTTTCCCCATATCAATCAGACTCAAAGCGCGGCGATCTGTTCCAACATACACGCTCACTTGTCTCATCCACCCTCACACACACACACAAATACACATCCATCACTCGAACAGGAGGTGTAAAGGCAGGAAAATCGCCCTTGAAAGACGGAAAGAAAATCGAGTTTTTATTTTTTGAAATTGTGATATTGACTGCGTCCAGTACCATTATTGAAGGGAGGGACAAAACCGGAGTGCCCGGAGAAAACACTCGGTGACTTCAATAGTCTTTTGTACCTAAGTCACATACGTTCGCCCCCATATTGAATGTGTTTGGCTAGAGCTGAAGCATGCGGCCCCAACCTCGCCTGTGTTTGTGTGTATCCTGTACAGGAATCCAGCTGCCATTGCCAGTCAATTCTGATCTTAATAACTACCGGCCACTATGACTGCTGTCTACACTTTGAAAGATTGTAGAACGACATATTGACACTCACTTAACACAATACATGGATGATCTTGGTCTTTTTCATCGTCTGCAATCTGATTTCAGTAGCCATCATTCTTGCGCTATTGCCCTCACTCTTTTAACTGACAACTGGCTCTCCGCTATAAATACATCTGCTTTTATCTTTCCAAAGCTTTTGGCTTCAATCACCACCTACTGCTTCAGAAACGTGAACTGTACCAATGGCTCAGTTGCTTTATTTATGTTTTTGTTCCTATCTTAAACATACGCAATTTATACACATTCGTGGAACAAGTTCCTGTTATACTGTTGTTGGTTTTTTTATCAGTAGTTGATTCGGGTAGGGTTCTATATGCCACGGGACCTATATGCCCCGGGACCTATATGCCACGGGACCTATATGCCACGGAACCTATATGCCACGTGCTGTTATTGTTGTTGTTGTTGTTGTTGTTGTTGTTGTTGTTGGTGGTGGTGGTGGTGGTGAACCTTTATTTCCACAGTTTTGGCGACCTAAATACCATTTAGGTAGCCAATCACTGTGAAATGGCTACCTAGTATTTTGTACGGATACCTATAATGTGAATGTCAACTTAACCATATATGTGAACTGCTACTTAATTTTGAACCCATTTTTACGACAGGCGACCTAAATGTGAATGGTTACCTGCCTGTGAAATGGCGACTTAAGCAGTTCACCACCACGGCTACCTATTACGTGAAATGTTATTTGATGGTGACATGGCTACCTAATATGCTATGTTGTTAAATTGACATGAAACATTTTGTTAAAAAACATTGACCAGCTAATAAATAACCTTACAGCCATTAGTACATAGTTTTATAGTACATTTCAGTTGTATTCTGGGAGAGCCGACAAATATTACAATACATATATAACTCATGGATGATTTGCAGTGTGCAAATTTCAAGGTAAAAGGGTAAAAAAAAGAGGTAAAGGTAGTCCCATAGCCTTGTGGCCGTAGGGGAGCGTGATGTTGGAGATCACACTTATCTTGGGCCAGCGTAATGAGGGTGATGCCCAACTCTCTCCCTCGCTGCTTTACCTTCCCCACCCTCAAGAGAGTAGGTACTCAATCACAGTTGAGTCAACTGGGGGCGTTGTTGTTTGTCGCTTCACACCTTAGCGGTCACCCATCCAAGTGCTAACCGCACCGGACGGTGCTTCACTTTCGACACAGTAGCGAGTGCTCCAACCACTGCACTATCCGACACCACTCAAGGTAAAAGCGCGTTTTAAAGAGAAATAAGCGAATGTAAGTGGTCATAATACCTTTGTAGCCCTTGGTATTGTTTACTTCGACTGTTGAAGTGTTGGCACATCCGACAGCATTAACGGGATATATTACAGTGTGACCTGAACAACTCTTCTGTTGATGTGATAGCAATGTTGGTGTTATATGTCCCTTTAAACATCTAATCCTTTACAGGGGCGTCGCACACGGGGGGGCAGAGGGGGCACCTGCCCCCCCAATAATTTGGCCAAAAAAAAAAGAAAGAGAGAGAGAAAGAAGAAAAGAAGAAGAAGAAGAAGAAGAAGAAGAAGAAGAAGAAGAAGAAGAAGAAGAAGAAGAAGCATTTCAAGTCACTGTCTGTCTCAAAGCTAGCTCTCATGTCTGAGGTTGGGCTTTTACTGAAGCTCATTTTGGTCATGCCTGCCACCAATGCCGTGAGCGAAAGAACTTTCAGTGCCATGAGGAGGGTCAAGAACTACCTCAGGTCAAGCTCAACAGAAGAGCGTCTGAACCACTTGATGCTGCTCCACGTCCACAAACAAAGGACGGATTCCTTGGATTTGGTTAAGCTTGCCAATACTTTTGCATCTTCTCAGCACCGCAGAGAAGTGTTTGGAACTTTCAGCGTCCTGGACAACTGCAAGCTGGGTGTGATCACCAAGACAAAAGGCACTCAGACAGACAGTATTTTGCTTTAAAGAAACTGCGAGTAATATACGCCCTAGTAAAACAAATTGATCAATTGACTGATTTTCTGAAACTGGTAGTGGAAGTGTTTGGTCATTATATGTATGCAATATGCAAAACGAGTTGTGATTTATAGAGAAGACACAATTTCAACCTAGATGATCTTGCGGCAGGTAATTAATGTTCGTGTTTCCTGGTTTTAATCATTATCACATATCGCTAATCATGTATTTGTAGTTTCTGGAAATGAATCTTGTATTTTCAGTAAAGAAGAACATAAATAATTAAATGTTTTTACTCTCAGTCTTTCAGTTGGATGAAGGTACGAGGATATATTACAGGGTGCGTCCCGCTTGTCAGCCCCCCCCCCCCCACCTCCCCGTCGACAGGGTTGCCCCCCCAATATTTTGGACCGTGCGACGCCCCTGCTTTATCTATGCACTTCATAACCTTCAACAACGAATACCAATGGAAGCAGCAGTTAATTTGATTTTTAAAATGAAATGTGTGCGTTCGATTTTAGATAAAATGATGCCGACTGTGCGTTGATTTTTATGAGCAATAAAAACAATAGTTTTCAAGGGGGTAACCTTTTTTTTTTAGTGCAATTTCTCACTTGTATTTGTGTGTGTGTATCTCTCAGGACACACACACACGGGAACTTATAAGCCTTATAAGTAACAGTTCAACATGGAATGCAACTTATAACGATAGAACTGTAACTTATAACTGTGAAATGTTACCTCGAACTCAAAATTCGGAAAGTAACTTTATTTGGTGGAACTGACTTTGTTAAAATGCTACCTGGATGTGAAACGTAACTTAGTAAAACATGTTGAACTGTTGCTTAATATGTTGTAATGTAACTTAATGGGGTGGTTTAGTAAGACCTTCATCCATAGGGTTCCATAGCATACTGAAATGCATAAACAGACATTTATGTGAGAACACACCACATAAAACAATACTTTCAAACAGCTTCACATCACTTCAAGATTCTTTATTGTCCAAACACATGGCATGGATATTTGTTTTGCAGTGCAAAGAAAAGAGATAACATCAAAAACATAGACATACAATAATAATACATTTGATATGCTGTCGTAAAAATGGGTTCAAAATTAAGTAGCAGTTCACAAATATGGTTAAGTAGACATTCACATTATAGGTATCCGTACAAAATACTAGGTAGCCATTTCACAGTGATTGGCTACCTAAATGGTATTTAGGTCGCCAAACCTGTGGAAATAAAGGTTCACCACCACCACCACAACCACCACCACCAACAACAACAACAACAGCACGTGGCATATAGGTCCCGTGGCATATAAGGCCTGTGGCATATAGGGCCCGTGGCATATAGGGCCTGTGGCATATAGGTCCCGTGGCATATAGGTCCCGTGGCATATAGGGTACCTCCCGTTGATTCAGCCCCGATGCTTGAATCCTGATAAGTGTAACTCAGATTCGTTTATCCACGCAACTTGTTCACTCAGCAGCAAGGCAGAAGTCGTATGAAGTTTTAAAATTTTATTCAGCGTACATCAACAACTGCATACAATCGCTTAATCGCTTTTTCACTTTTTCAACTATTTCAACTCTCTTTTTTGAAACAGTGCGGTGCTTATATAGTCTCTCCATACTCTAGAGAAAGTTCGAACATTCCAGTGTGACGCAATTACAGCCAATCAAAATAAAATTCGTCACCAGAACTATGCACTGCCTTATGCCATATAACTTTATTTAGGTTAGAAGAATCTCTTAGCTACTGGTAGATTTATCTAGATGCTTCGATCGATAGTAAACAAGCAACCCTAGAAAATTCTCCAATAATATCGACCAACGAAAATTATCAATATTATACAAAGCTTCTTCTAACAAAAACGCAAAATAAAATCAAAGGTAAATACACTCTGTTATTGCATGCTTTGCAAAACAAAACGACCGGATCTATCGTGCGCGTCTCAAACGTAACAGTTCCTATGTAGGCCATATAATTCACGGGGTTCCTCAGGGATCGGTTCTAGGCCCTAATTTATTTTGTATTTATATTAATGATTTACCAGATAATTCTGCTGAATGCCATATGTTAGCCTGATGACACGACATTGCAAAATCAGGGGAGGAACATAGGGAAAATTCAGCAATCGATTGCTGACTGGTGCAATAAGTAGTCTCCATAACTGCTGTGTATTGTAATGCTAGCCTACAGGTAGATTTACAATGAAGTACCTGCACCAAACATCAGCCAAACTGGTACGCACCATACACATCTAAACTAACCTAAATATATGTTACTTTTCTTTTTAACAACCCGCCTCTCCCACGGTTAAAAGGATATTAGTATTGGTTTAATAATAATAATAATTATTATTATAAATTTGGATACTGAGCGGCACAAAAGTTCTTAGCCACAAGCTTGTTTCAAAATCCCTTTTGCGTAATTAATAAATAATTATGACGTTCTTATCATGTTGGCGCCACCAGCTTAACACATGTGTATTCCTACATTGATTAAAGTTTACCATTCTTATGGTAATTACATACACACACACACACACACGCGCGCGCACACACACACACGCACACACACACTAACCCTTACTCTAACCCTAAGCCTAACACAACCCTTACACGAACGGTACGCTGTTTTGACGTCAAAATAACGGGGTCGTCAAAATAACGTAGGTAGAGTATAAAGAGTGTGTACATCCACACACACCCACCACCCCCCCCCACCCACACACACCCACACACACCCCCCCACACACACACCACTCACGGTGAAAATGAACATCAAATGTGTGATCTTGGGATCCTTTAAGTGGCGTTTAAAAATATGTTCAATAATCCTAACTACTAATCTATAATGAAGTTATACTACCACTAATAGTGCCTCAGCTATATAGGCTACATTTAAGTGTTCGGAGCACGCTAAATGGCCCATCTATGCTGTATTCCTCAAGTACTATAGTTAGCATTGTGCAAAATACTGATGCTATAATAGGTTTATTATTTAATATAGAAAGATAAGGTAAATGTCTTTGTGGAATACATTCCTGCACTCTAAATAGGAGGACCTCTGTATAAGGCAGTGTGCTACTGTCAACTTTGACGGGAAATGTTGGTTGGGAACACTGAGTTATGACTTCCTTGCTTCATGATCACCCAGTGCTGGGAAACGCTCTCTCTTTCTACATTATATTATGTATTGTTTGTTTGGAAGTCAAGGCATGGCACTGTGGCTTCTTTTGATCACATTACCGCCTTATTCAGCTTCTTCGGTTTTGCCTTAACTGTACGTGTTTAAAAGAAGTACGTAATATTTTAATAGCAATTCAACCTCGTTTTCACCGTTCAGTGTGATTATGTGATTACTATGTTTTGTGTTTTGAAAAACGGTGCACAAAGCCTGTTGAAGTACTAAACAAGTTGTGGTGACCTTCATACAAACAGAAAAAGGACAGGCAAAAACAAAAAGATGGAGAGGGAGAGAGAGAGATAGAGAAGAAGAAGAAGAAGAAGAAGAAGAAGAAGAAGAAGAAGAAGAAGAAGAAGAAGAAGAAGAAGAAGAAGAAAAAGAGAGAAAAAGAACAAAAAGATGGAGGAAGAAGAAGAAGAAGAAGAAGAAGAAGAAGAAGAAGAAGAAGAAGAAGAAGAAGAAGAAGAAGAAGAAGAAGAAGAAGAAGAAGAAGAGAGAGAAGAAGAAGAATGAGAGAGAGAGAGAAGAAGAAGAAGAAGAAGAGGAAGAAGAAGAAGAAGAAGAAGAAGAAGAAGAAGAAGAAGAAGAAGAAGGAGAAGGAGAGAGAGAGAGAGAAGAAGAAGAAGAAGAAGAAGAAGAAGAAGAAGAAGGAGAGAGAGAGAGAGAGAGAGAGAGAGAGAGAGAGAGAGAGAGAGAGAGAGAGAGTTACCAAATAATGTGATGCAATGATAACACAGTTATCGTCATATCACAACAGTCACGAGTAAAAGATACCTTCGCGTTCCAAAGGTTAAACATTCAACCTGCTTTTAGATTATGTCATATTTTATTAGATTATGTATTTTACTCGTAAGCTTATATCATCTGAAGGAAACAAATATTTAAAGATACTAAAAAGATCACGGGACAATTTCTTCGTACTTCGTGCACACCAAGTCTTTCCATTCAATATTTATCAAACATCATTCAGTACAACGCAGCTTCAATACGGAAATATATAGATATAACCAGCTCACACAGCGTAGCTCAGACTAGCCGAGGCTAATGTGAGAGGTACAGCTCCGCGAGTGTCAGCTACACAGTGCACTATGTTCCCAAAGCTTCCAAGCCACCACTAGCAAAAACGATCACCATCATTATTTTGTTACGCTTGTTCATTTTATTCATTTATTTATTTATTTTTTTTATTTAATCTTTCTTACATAGCGCTTCTCCAGCTGAAGAACTGTTCAAGGCGCTGGCCGATACAGGATCAAAATCAAGCCGCCCACTTGCCGCCTTTGGGCGCATAGTCTGAGCGACCGGGTGTAAGGGAGAAAGGACCTAGTGCTTGGTGGGTGTATTTGTGTATCCGGCACTCACCCGTCTAAGACATGAGCATCAGGATCTTTAGTCCATGCGATCGAATGCGTGCGTACGCAGACTAGCCCTTGGTTTATACTCTCTAGATTTTTTCTTCATCTTTCACGTTCGCGAACGGACGCGCGCATACACACTTATTCACACATTTAAGCATACATAAGCACGTATGCCCACGACATTGCACACATACATACACACACACATACACACACCCGCAAGCACACCCACTCACATGTATACACACACACACACTCACAAACACACACACACACACTCACATTCACATTCTCACACCCACGCCCACACACACACACACTCACACACACCCACACCCACACCCACACACACACACACACACACACACACACAATAATATAGTGAAATCATTTGCCAGCCACCATTATAAATATACTCCAACTTGAACACAAAACCAGGGGAACATAGTTTTAAACATAAAGCGAAGGTAAATTAGAACCGTAGGAACATAGAACTGGGTTAACAAGTGGAAATATACAGCTGTGGAGACATGTAACCATAAAGCTGTGAAAACAGAGGCATAACTCCCAATGCAACAGTATGAATAATCGGTTTTGCTGACGACAAAAGTAGAACGATGATGTAGACCAGTTGATATTGGCGTGTACACGTTGACTACATTGTAGTTGTACAGGGAACACACTTTCAATAATCTCTGTGCTGATAGATTGAATAAGCAAATAAGGAAATGCAAACCGCATGATTACTTCAATCTGATTAACTTTATCAAAAAGGTCAAGATTAATGCCGCTGAAAAAAGTCAAGGTCCATGCCGCTGATTTTGCAAAATCAATCACAATCAATCACATTTTTGATTAGATGTTGACTAACCAATCAGAATTGAGAATCTCTAATACAAGTTGCCTGAGAAATGAAAGAACTTCTGGTGGAAATTTTCATCACTCTCGTGTAACAGAGAAAAAGTCACCTGACTGCATGTAAACAAAGGTGGACTGGTACTAATGATGTTAAACTATAACCATAATCATCGTGGTAACGTTACATTACGTACTATTTTGCTCAAGACATTGTAAGAGACTGTCTTACTTGAGTATCTTAAAAGACGGAAACAGAGAATAGCTGGTGTCTCTGGACTTGATCTTTTGTAAGTAATTGCTCTGCACCTTCTTTGACAATGCAAACACATAATGCTGACAAAAACCTTCAGACTCATTTTGCTGACGTTTTTAACTTGCAAATTCAGGTCAGCTTTGCTGTTAAATGGAGAACCATTAAACAAAAAAAAATGCTTTACGTATGTAATTAAAGTAACTATGTCATAGGAAGGGGCTGCTCCCACTGAAGAAGAAGAAGAAGAAGAAGAAGAAGAAGAAGAAGAAGAAGAAGAAGAAGAAGAAGAAGAAGAAGAAGAAGAAGAAGAAGAAAAAGTATTAGAAGAAGTAGATGATGATGATGGTGATGATGATGATGATGATGATGATGATGATGATGATGATGATGATGATGATGATGATGATGAAAGTAAGAAGAAGAGAAATTAAATGAAAATGATGATGTAAACCACAATTGATTACGATGCGAAATTCTCTTCTTTTTAATAAGTATGAACTTACCTTACTGTTAAAGCCAAGAACATTGGATAACGCTAATTCTAACTGCCCTCTTTGTGGCTATAGGTGACCATCTTGAAGGTTTTTGTTTCTATGGTAATCTGTTAGTGCTTGACTTCTTGTTCAACTTGTAATGGGGCATCCTATTTGTCAAGCTCTGCGGCAACTTTATTACCTTACGTCATCGTAGCTTACTTAAGGCTGTTTGTTCTAGGTTGTCCCATACCTTCCCCTCCTCCAAAACTCTTCAAACGGAGATCAGAAGGTGTCATGGACGATACGTGCGTGCTTATGCAACAATATGTAGCCTATTTATGAGTAAGGGTGATTATACCCTTAACACACACGTGGACACACCTACAAACATAGCCTACACATACACACACTCATACACACACACATACACACACTACCCATGTAATAGGAGGGGAACATCCAATCTAAACTTCGTTTCCGACCATTCCAAAGGCAATGGGGGACATATCTCCTGGAATACCTATACAGGCGGGAAAACATGGAGTTACTGGTGCGTGATTCCAAGCTATTAGCCTGTGTTGGAGGGCTTTGATGAAGTTGTTTATTTGGCTGGTTCTTGGCCTGTTGTATCGGTTGCGGCGTAATGACTGTCCAGAAAAAAAAACTAGCGAGGTGAAGTTACACAGGGGCCGAATGTCTTTGCAAGCTGCCTACACGCTTATTTTAGAGCGTTCACCTCAATAATATGGATGCCTAAACTGTCGTATGATGACATTATCAATAACATGGATCACTAAACTGTCGTAGGATGGCACTATCAATAATATGGATCACTAAACTGTCGTATGATGACACTATCAATAACCCCTTGGGGTCATGAGCAATCTTGCCACTGTAGATTGTTCTAACCTATACAGGGAAAAGTGAAAGCCCCAGTTGAAAACCTGTCTTTCCTTTATAGGAATGACCGATTCACTGCGGCAACAGTATCCCCGTTGGAGTGCCGGGGGTTTCAGTATAATAGTATCCCCACTTTATGGAAATTTAGTGCTTTAAATTCCCACTGTCGCTGTCTTCCTCATTTACTCTTTCCCATTCCTGCTCTGTCCTATCACTCTGCTATACTATCTTCTTCTTCGCTAGATCAATGACCTACCTTTTTTCTTGAAAACTCTTTCTGGACAAGACTCCTTGTTTGTGTATGAGATCTGTTGGATCAGCTTGGGAGTGTTGGACGCTTTCTGCCGGGTGGTCACTAGGGTTTCCTATGATGTTATTATTTAGCAATATAGGCATTTTATATGTATATGTTTTGTTGATAATTTATAATGATGTTTGTATTCTGTTTTGTTTTTGTAACCGGGGGTTCGATAAGTTGGGGTGAAGCCTCAGCAGTCCCCTGCGTGGGATGTCTTTATTGTGAAGTGACTGGCCGGTGGAGGGCATTCAGTTTTCCCACTGGGGTTGTTTCAGCAGATCTTTTATGCGGATCGGGGGTTGTCCGGTCCTGATTTGGCTCGGAAGAGTCCGCTGGACCTAAAGCAACAATCAATCAATCAATCAATCAACACTATCAATAATATGGATTAGTGTACTAAACTGTCGTCCGATGGCACTATCGACATCTAGTGGAAATGTGTGCACAAAATAACCTCAGACTCGCTTTAAATGATCTTCATAATCCAATTCAATCCAGTGCAGAATCTGATTCGCGCCTTAAAGCTCCCATTCCCCCCACCTCTGCTACATTCCTCTTTACCCCAACTTCCCAACCTCCTACTACCCCCGTCACTGAGGCCAGCACTACGTCACCACTGGCTAAAGGTCACAGTCGTAGCAAGGATCGAGGTCAAGGAAAGTGATCTGTCTTAATGTCAGAAACCCCGCGACTTTCTCTCTCTCTCTCTCTCTCTCTCTCTCTCTCTCTCTCTCTCTCTCTCTCTCTCTCTCTCTCTCTCACACACACACACACACACACAAAGGCGAACGCATGAGCGCGCACACACCCTTAACACACACATGAACACACCTACTAATAAAATTAATTGTTATTGTTTATGAAATAAAAAGCGATGAAGAATGTAAAAAAATAACACACTATTTCAGTTTTTGTGTTACAAAGACCTCAATGTTAGACTATGTATCAATGTGGCAAGCCGTATTACGTAGCATCTGTTATACTTAGTAGAGCTGACTAGCAAAACATTGCATGGTGTGTAGCCAAAACATTCCCCACCCACAACACAGCACGGTTATCACGCATGACTTCACCACACCAGTATTTCTTGGCTTCAGCAGAAAACAATATTGTTTAGTTGGCTTTTACAGAAAAAACTCTCTTTATAATAAGTAAGCTTACATCTTGCAGCGTGTGTGTATCTGAGTGTGTGTGTGGGTGAGTGTGCGGGTGTGTGTGTGCGCGTGTGTGTGTGTGTGTGTGTGTCCAATACTGGTGATGCTTGCTTCTTGTAATATCTGACTTCTCTACTTGGTTGCGTTTGAGTGTGTGTGCGTGTGTGTGTGTGTGTGTGTGTGTGTCCAATACTGGTGATGCTTGCTTCTTGTAATATCTGACTTCTCTACTTGGTTGCGTTTGAGTGTGTGTGCGTGTGTGTGTGTGTGCCGACGGACGGATGGAGAAACAGAAATTTGACTCGTCCTGATTTATGACTTTCAAAGTATTTCAACAGAAAAACAAATAAACAAGTGAAGATGTAATACGGGGTATACGGAGGTGGAGGCGTAGCAGAGATTCAGTTTTCTCTCTTGTGTACGAAAATAGTTCGAACTGTGTGAACTTACATATTAGATAGTTGTACAGGAAGTGAAGTAACAATAATCGACCATGCTTTGAAATACAAGGGGAAACAACTTTGGCCGGCTTGCCCGTATGTTGAGTCCAGAGTTGTCTAACGTTAGGCGCATATTCTTAGCAAACAAACACAGTTTCTAGCCTATAATTTTTGCTCTGTCCTCCATCAAACCTTGGGATCAACCTAAAGGTTGATTTCAGTTGCAATGTGGCTAGATCCGCTAGTTCGGCCTCACCACCACTCCCCTTTCTCCGAAGAAAAGCTTGCAGCTCGGAGTAACTTTCATAATGTTCTGAGACGAGATCGGAGATGTCCACTCGGATAACTCTAGGTAACTAAAAACAAAACAAAAAGACAAGTGAAGTTACCTCCCATTTTCAAATAAGACCTATTTGACTTGTTGCTATAGTCCTAATACATCAGTTGCAGTTCAGACACTCACGCACTCAATCACTCACAGCGATGGTAATATCGAAGTTCAGGATTAGGACATAAAACAAAGGGGTTTCCCGTAACCTTTTACGGTAGGGGAGGATCGTTAGCGATATCCCTTTTTTCAGGACCAGTTTACCAACGTTTACCCTTCTCGTCTTTTCTTTACTGTGGCTGATTGTAAAGTAGGCATCGCAGTGTGGTGGGTTTTGGTCGAAAAAACAGTAAGTCACTAAAGAGTTTAAAAAATCCAATAGCATAAAAATTCCAGATCTTGACAACTAACTGTGTTCGTGTGTACGATCTTTGAATAGCACTAACGCTATCAGCCTAACACACACGCACACATTTACTGGTCACGCACTGACACAGACAACTCCTAATCAATGTTTTCTGTTGGAGCGAAATATTTCTTTCTCCAAATTGACCACGTAACTTGGAAAGGGTGCAACAATGGGTTTGGAGAGTGGATGGGGAGGCATGGCGAAGGGAAGCAGCGAGCGAGAGAGAGAGAGAAATAGAGAGAGAGAGAGAGAGAGAGAGAGAGAGAGACAGAGAGACAGAGAGACAGAGAGAGAGAGATGACGATGCTGTATATTTTACTGAACCATAAAAATTTATCTACATTTTTTTGTTGTGTTCCAAACTGCAACTAATCTTTCTATTGTGTCTTTGTTTATTTGCTTAAGTTCAAACTTTCAAACAAGTTAACAAACTACCAAATCAAACCAATTAGCTCAAACTAATTAACAACATAACTAAAGTCTCTGTGTTAACTGCAAACACACACAATATCCCCTCTAGTATTAGTTAACGGGTTACTAGTTTAAAACATAATACACTTTCCTCTCAAAATAATATCTTATTGGCAAGGACTTCAAAAAGGCGTTTGACCGAGTCTGGCATGCAGCTCTGTGGGCAACAATGAGAGCGTACAACATCAGCCCTAAAATTATTGAAGTCATCAAAAGCCTGTATGACAAGGCTACCAGTGAAGTCCTCCACAACAGCGCCATCGGAAACTGGTTCAGAACAACAATCAGTGTACGTCAGGGATTCCTACTCTCTCCAACACTCTTCAACATCTTCCTAGAGCGCATCATGTCAGATGCCCTTGCAGATCACGAAGGCGCAGTCAGCATAGGGGGAAGAGCAATCTCCAACCTTCGTTTTGCTGATGACATTGATGGATTGGCTGGAGAGGAACAAGAACTTGAACAGCTGGTACAGAGTCGTGACACCACCTCCAGAGCATATGGAACGGAAATAAGTGCAAAGAAGACCAAAATGATGACCAACAACACCAATGGCATCAACACGGACATCAAAGTCCAAGGCCAATCCCTCAACACAATGCATAGCTTCAAATATTTAGGAGCCATTGTATCAGACAATGGGCCCCGACAGGAAGTCATCTCCAGGATCGTACAAACAACTGCTGCCCTGGCGAGGTTGAAGCCAATTTGAAAAGACAGGACCATCCGTCTACATTCCAAGGTAAGACCGCTGCGCTCTCTTGTCATCTCCATCTACCTATAGGCTTGCGAAACATGGACCCTGTCACAGCAGATTTACAACGAAGAATACAAAGCATGGAGATGAGGTGCTACAGAAGACTTCTGGGCATTTCCTATACACAGCACATCACCAACAACGGAGTCCGACAGACCATCACACGACGACATTGGACAACACGATGACCTGCTCACAGCGGTTAAAAAACGGAAACTCCGATGGTACGTATGGCCACGTCACCAGATCATCAGGTCTTGCAAAGACCATCCTGCAAGGCACAGTGCAAGGAGGTAGAAGAAGAGGGAGACCAAAAAAGAGGTGGGAGGACAACATTCGAGAATGGACTGGTTTGACACTGAGCGAAACTTTCAATCAGGGTTGCTGAGGACAGGAAAAGATGGAGTACGCTGGTTAAACGATCATCTGTGGTGCCCCTACGACCTCCGAGTTACGGGATAGGATAGGATAGGATAGGATAGGATAGGAACGACGAATCATAAACCATTTTTCTCCAAACCGTTTCTCTAGTACATGAGCCGTAAAACCCGCTCCCTCACTTTTCAATCCATCCCCTTTCCACAACGCCTACCACACAGCAAACACGTTGCGCCTCTGAAACTGACTCGTGTTTACTACTTCATCCGAACTAACCAATGCAAGCGCGAGAAAAGATGTCACAATTAAGCATAGCCAATGAAAAGCCACCTAAGGCAAGTTTCACGCACGCTCCACGCGTTAATTCTCACCCAGATTCTGTGCTCCAGTTCTGATTGATCGAAAGATCTAATCTGTTTCCTTGGGCTGAAACAAGAGTGTATGGCCAATACAAGCTAACTTGGAGGGTGGATGAGGCTGCTAGGAAGGTTGTTTTTGTATGTAAAGACTCATCTGGAAATACTTTTTTACTTTTAAATAGTTGGAGGGAGGGAGTGGATGAGGGGAGGGGGGGGTATCGGTCATTCAGTCGGTCCGTTGGAAGCAATCTCAAGAACCACTGAACGGATTTTGACCAAACTTCACAGGAGCATATACCTAGGTTAGTGGCCTGCTTTCAGTGCCATCCTATTTGCTCTACTGCAAGGTCAAGGTCATATTTGCTCTACCGCAAGGTCAAGGTCACGAGTCATTTTGTTGCTACGCTCGTTTTGCTAGGTTAAAGCGATTTTGTTGAATGTTGCTATACAGGTACTTCAAAACATGGGCCATCGTTCGGCAGCAGTCCGGTTTTCGGCCAGTCTGTCAGTCGACCGCTCCGTCGCTCCCTATTTCACTTTTTTTGTTTTAAAACAAACACACACAGTTTGGCCTTAGTTCAATAATAACCACCTACATTCATCATTTTTACTTTGCGGATATTAAACTACTGGTAAGCATGTTGGATCATTGGGATATTAAACTACTGGTAAGCATGTTGGATCATTGGGATATTAAACTACTGGTAAGCATGTTGGATCATTGGGATATTAAACTACTGGTAAGCATGTTGGATCATTGGGATATTAAACTACTGGTAAGCATGTTAGATCATTGGTATTTGGACTTTGTCAAAGGGCAAGATCATGGTGCTTCACCATTATCCAAACACATTTTGCGCTGTTTCTACTCATTGGGTCATCCGTATGTTATACTTTTTTTTTTAAATTGCAGATAGTTCAGATGAAGGCAAGTCACAAGCAAATTACCATTTTAGAACTATGTGTACCAGTGTCTATGTAGTGTTTTCAAAAAATATATTGTATACCTCTAACCCCCCCCCCCCCCCCACCCCTTCCGAACAAATATATTTAGGTCGAAAAAAAAAGAGAAGAATTGAAATCGGAGAAAAAAAATTAAATAAATAAATATACATAAAAAATAGAAATGGGTAAATAATAAATAAATAAATAAATAAATAAATAAATAAATAAATAAGCATCGGCAAACCATCGACCACTTTCAGGATGCTAACATGCCACACAGCTTGCAGATAGTTTTTCATGACCTGGGACAGATTGGGAATTACAACAATACACGCAAAACAAATATTATATACTAAACAGACTAGGGGAGAGAGAGACAGAGATAGGGGGATATAGAGAGAGGGAGAGAGAGAGAGAGAGGGGGGGGGGGTAAATTATATGAATAAAGTTCTAATCTAAATAAATAAGCGTGTGTTTTATGTTGCGACTGCCCTTGTGATTTGGAATGAAATTCCCTGGTCACAATAAATCGGTGTGTGTGTGTGTGTGTGTGTGTGTGTGTGTGTTTGAGAGAGAGAGTGAGCGAGAGAGGAGGAGGGGGATGTATAAAACATATTTGGATGGGAGGCTGTACAGACGATGATTCTTCACGGCTTGCGGAATTCCAGTGCGCGAATGACTCAGCAAAGGCATACCATGCAGGCTTGTCTATCCATCGAGCCAGCTAGATGAAGTTTTAGTTGCGCTATTTATATAACACTGGTTCTGTTGAAAGTCCCTGTAGGAGGATGCCAACGAATGAGATAGCTAAACAGTGGCAGAGGGGGGGGGGGAGAGGGAGGGGGATTTAGAAAGTGGGCATGGAGGGATCTGGGATAAGGACTTGTTCGAGGATGTAATTTATCAAATTCCGGCTAACTGATCGACAAGAGATTCCAAACACTTTATCTTTCCAAACTTATTAATCACAGGTCCCGCGCCCACACACACACACACACACACACACACACACACACACACACACACACACACTCACACACACACACAACCACAACAACCACACATTGTTCAGGTGGCTGGGGAAGGAGAGAGAGAGAGAGAGAGAGAGAGAGAGAGAGAGAGAGAGAGAGAGAGAGAGAGACTTGACCCACAGACTCAGCAACAGTGAGTGAGTCGAGTTGCTCAGCGTACCTTGGCCCCCGGAGGCATGCTCCCAGCAACAGTGAGTGAGTCGAGTTGCTCAGCGTACCTTGGCCCCCGGAGGCATGCTCCCTACTTTGGGGTAAAGTGTATAATCTTAGCAGCTCAGACACTCTGTATGTCTCTCACCCACTAACTTATTTGATTTACTACTAGTTCTAGAACATTTCAAATAAAGTCACCTATATTTCAGGCGTTTCTAGAACAATAAAGTCACTTATTCCAGGCATGGACCTGCGTTTAACCCACCCCCACCCCTTCTATACAAGTACTGTCGTAGCGCTATCTGAAAAAACAAATGTGTTGTTCCTACGGCAGTGTGTTTAATAATAAGTCCCTCTGTCTACTGTGGCATTGATGGTTATGGCTATACTTTTAGTGTTGTCATTGTTATTGGAGGGCATGGACCCAGATGCGTTAATGCAATGATTAAAGAGGTGGAGAGAATTAGTGATGAAGGGGGAGCCACATAGTATTTTCCCTTTCCGACTTATCAGAAATCGAAGAAGATTTCTTCTTTCTTTTGGGAATACGACTAATCGTCTTATGCGCAGGACATATTGCATTGAAATCCAATGAAATGTATATTCCTCTTTGTTACACACATCTTTAACAACTATATAGGCTCAAATGTTTATTTTGATTGATTAATTCCCTTTATTGACATTTTTCAATGGCTGCTTTCTGTAACTGAACTTGGGACCGCCAAGCGCAAGTGGACAACGGATTGGAAATGCACCACCACCTTTGCCACGAGCACCCCCACCGTCATCACCATCACCATCACCATCACCATCATCATCATCATCATCATCATCATCATCATCATCATCATCATCATCATCATCATCATCAAATGCGCATGAGTGTGAGAATGTAATGGTTTTCCCTGTGCTTGGTCATACGTAGTTTGGATAATAAAGGGTGAATGCCAACCGTTCCTGTTTTTCAGGACAAAGCTCTTCAGAATCTGCAAGTGTGGGATTACAGATAATTAAGATGACTTACACATATCAACGCAAACAAGAAAACCCCACAAAAAGTCCTCAACGTTGATCGCCTGCCTAAAGTCCTTAACGTTGGTCGCCTGCCTAAAATCCTCAACGTTGGTCGCCTGCCTAAAGTCCTCAACGTTAATCGCCTGCCTAAAATCCTCAACGTTGGTCGCCTGCCGAAAGTCCTCAACGTTGGTCGCCTGCCTAAAATCCTCAACGTTGGTCGCCTGCCTAAAGTCCTCAACGTTGGTCGCCTGCCTAATCGTCTGTAAATGAGCGGTCAACATTCAGGGCAGTCCAATCCAACAGAGTTGTAGACAGTGATTATCATGCTCATCTCACCGGAAAAGCTTTTTAACGTATTTCCCCACTAATTGTTATGAATTAGAAAAAGGCGATAATCGTGAGTAACAAGACCCAGACACGAACATGGAATTTTTACGAACTATGGCCGTTTTCACTACTTTATTTAGAAATTTTGGTAATTGCATATTCAAATACGTCCGGCTTAATGATAACACTATGGCGTGCTAAAAAAGGCAGTTATTGTCCATGAAGTGTGAAGTAGTCAGATGATATTGGCATTTGGTAGGATATTGTATTTTCATTTGGTGGGATTATAGCAAAATGCAAACATAAACACACAATTGGTGAAATGAATGGTTACATGAATAATTAATATATACATGACAAACGAATGAAGTATTGAATAATGACTGTATAGACGAATATTGATTGAATACAATGAAATAATTAATAAATTACTCAATTAATGACGAATGAATTTATGATGGATGTCTTATATTCCGCTATTAATGGCATGCTGAAGGCGGTTTACCAATTAGATCAGAGTGAGGATTTGAGTGGCCGCAGTGGTGAAGGATACCCTGGAGCTGGGGGCTTTATCATGTAAGTGACGTTGACGCTGAATGGAAGGAAAACCCGGATGTTCTTTACGAGAACCGGAACAGGATCCCTTTAGGATGGTTGTTTGTTGTTGAAGCCACGAATTAAGTTTAAAAAAAAACAAAACCGGCCACAGGTAGTACAAATTCCATGTTTGTGTCTGGGACCACTTACGCTCTCACGTTTATATTCTTTTTCTCATTCATCATTGTTAATAGCAAAATAATTAAGAGAATAGTGACGTTAATCCTTCATAGCGAGGCGGTGGCGGCATCGTTGTGATTATTTGAACGCCAAAACAGTTAGTGGGAAAATATGTGAAAAAGTGTCTGGTAAATTGCACAAAGATCATGGATTTTATTTTTTTCACCCCCAAACCCAACCAACATCTCCACATCACTTCCCACACAAACTTTTCCTACAAACAAATTGCCTTTGTAGGATGTTAGAGGCCATGTCTATCATTGCACGCTGTATTCAAGTGTAGGAGTGGTGGGTATAGTGGGTGGGGTTTGGTGTGAGGCTTTCTATTTAATTCGGATAGGATGAAATGAACAAGGTGAAGTGATTAGACTGGGAGGATTGTCTTTATAACGTTATCATTGTGATAAATCTCCTGTGTGGGCGCCAAGAAGAAAGTGAGAAGCGTGGACGTGGGCACGTCTGGTGTGAAAGAAGTCGTTCCACGAGAAAAGCAAGTGGGTGAGATTAAAAGGATTCTTGAACAGGATTACAAAAAGGAACTTCGATGATCTGGGAGGATGATGTAGACAGATAAGGTGATCGTGGTTAGAGAGAGAGAGAGAGAGAGAGAGAGAGAGAGAGAGAGAGAGAGGAAGAGAGAGAGAGAGAGAGAAAGAGAGAGAGAGAGAGAGAGAGAGAGAGAGAGATAGCGATTGTCGCCAAAGAGTCGACATAACAAATTATCTAAATGGCGTGTTTGCCTTTTCGTTAATTAAATTAATGTCCCCGGGAATATACGCATATAAATACCTAAACGTTATAATGTTAAAAATCAATTAAGATATTCTAAAACTTTACAAAGGCCGCAGACTTTTCAAGACCACATTAAAAATCCAGTAAAGAACATCACAGCAGGGACAATCATTCATTTCATTCACGCGCACAGAGAGAGAGAGAGAGAGAGAGAGAGAGAGAGAGAAGTGGTGAGCATGGGGTGGGGGTGTCTTTAGGGCGTCATTCACTAGACAAGGTCTGGCGTCTGAGTAACCCCTCTCTAGACAGGTAATGGCTGCCTTTGACTCCGATGCCAAAATGACCCCCAGGCCAGGTGGAAGGTTCGCCTCCGACAATGCACAGAGGGCGTAGAGTATGGCCAGCAGCTCAATTGTGAGCGTGCTGGATCCAGGTGGGGAGAGGGGGGGGGGGCAAATGCCCAATCGCAAACGCCGGTAATGGCAAATTAAATCCGGCCCTTCCGTCCTCCCGAGCGGAACCACCTGTAAACACACGTAATGGACCTGGGGAGCTGCTCCACCGTTCCCAGGCAAAGTGTGTAATTAGTAAGTTCCCCTCTCTTGTTAAGCCCTCGAATGCATTATGGAAAGTGAAAGAAGGCGGCTCCCGAGGTGGGCGAAGAGGGGGAACCACCTCCACGAGCCCAAGAGTAGCCGAGGAGGGAAGCGACACTCTCACCGATACCCACGATGTGACGACGTCCCTCAGGCCAAAGGAACCTTGAGGAGAGTTCCTCCCCGGTGGAATTATGGACCCGACAGGCCCTACAGACGTAAGCGGCACAATTCCGCTTTATCTGGAGCCATTGTAGACAGGGCTCCCGCCAGATGGTAAACCATCCTAATGGGCTTGAACCGCGGCATCCTACGAAGTACAATACATTCCGCAGCGACTAGTCAAACCAGCTGCATTTGGGGAAAGGTAATAAAACAGTTCAATCCAAACTGTAGCCGGGACCGAACTACGGAAATAACCAATGTTATAAGGTTTCCCAAGGACGGCCCGGACTACGTTAGCGATCCTTTGGGCCTCTTGAATAATATTGTTGAGGTGCAGGTGTTGCTGTTGAAAGATTATACCCGGGTATCGAGCCTGGGTGGAGATGGAAATAATGACGCCCTTGATTGAAACGGTTAGTTGTGTGCTAGCTGTGCTAGTATGATGAGCAAAAATAACGAAGACTGTTTTTATTTGGTGCCGGAGAAGGGCTTACAGTATCAAGGGAGACAGAGACATGATCAATGTCAGACTGAAAATCAAACAAGTCCTGAAAAAAAAAGACTTGAGTAGTCTGCCATATAGCAATGTTATCGGATACATCGTGCAAATAGTGGAAGAAGTAGAGGAAGTCACCCACCCCAGAAACAGTTATCGAGAACAGCTGGGGCTCCACCACTGACCCCTGATGAACACCCATGGCTATTCGACCCGACCTAAAGAGGGTCTCCCCACCCCTCACTCCTACTCCCACCGTACCGTAACCGCCTATCCATGAGGAAGGACTTCACAAAGGACAGGTTGGAAGGGTCCAAACCATAAGAATTTAATTTGTTAGTTACCCCCGTGTGCCGAACGCTTTGGCTACGTCAAACAAGCAAAGTACTGCTCTGACTTTTACAACCACACACCAAACGAACCTGCCTACCCCCCTCAGACTAAAAGCGGGAGACATTATATAATAACAATGGGACATGGCATTAGCATTAAGCAGGACGTGTTTGCAAACAATAAAGATTGAATAATATGTATTTCGTGACATGTCAAAAGCGTGAGTCTCCCGCCAAAAGCGGGAGAGTAGGCAGGTCTGCCATCAGTTCTAGTATGTCCCCAGAACGGAGAAGAAAAGGAAATCCCAATTCTCCGAGAAGAAGATGAAGGCAGCAGTGCAATCGCTGAAGAAGGGGAAGTCAGCGGGAGTGGACAACATACCGGCAGAATTACTTCAAGCAGGAGGAGAAGTGATGATTTACGCCCTCACCATTACCTGTAACAAGATCTGGCAGAGCGAGGAGTGGCCCACACCATGAACCAAGTCGCTTGTCATCACTCTTCCCCAAAATGGTAACCTTCAGGAGTGTGAAAACTACCGCACCATCAGACTCATCAGCCATCCCAGCAAGGTCCTCCTGAAAATAATACTCAACAGGTTTGAAACCCCAAGCTGAAAAAATCATAGGTGAGGTTCAAGCTGGATTCAGGGCAGGGCGAAGTACCACTGAGCAGATTTTCAACCTCAGAATACAACACCAACAACGTCTATATCATGTGTTTGTAGACTTCAAGAAAGCGTTTGACCGAATCTTGCATGCAGCTCCTTGGGCAACCATGAGAGTGTACAACATCAGCCCTAACATTATTGAAGTCATCAAAAGCCTATATGACAAGGCTACCATTGCAGTCCTCCTACTGATGTAGTGGGGTGGGGGAGAAGAAAATAAAGTTTAAGAGCCTATTATGATAACTGGCAACGTTGGACTGGGATCAGGGGTAATATTACTAACCGGAGTTTGCTTTTTTTTTTTTTTTTTTTTTAATCAGTTTATAGTCCCCTCTCTTCCCGTTAAGGATTTTCAGAGAGGAGACTTTACCTGCCGGAGTTTGCACTTCTGACCTGTCGTTTTATACCCTTGACCTCAAGCTGAACTATTGTACCTTTTGACTCTTTTCTAGTGAGGAGGCCGGCGGGACACTCACCGACACCCACTATAATACAAAGACTGACAAAGTAGTCGAGCCCGATGAGGCAGACAGTATACTGACAAAATGATGTTATTATACATATTGCATATTATTTTGCTTGAAAGTTATACTCTCTTATAATAAGCTCTTTTATTAAGCTCAGCCACGCTGTGTGTGACGAAGGGCTGTTATTGAGTCACAGTGCCAGACCCACACAGCTTAGATGACCCTCGCCCAGAACCTATCATACAAACGTAAGCCTCGGTGACTCTCAGCTACGCTGTGTCCGTCGCGTCGACATTTCCCTTTCCGCATAAAGAGAAGGAATTCCATGCAACGTTGGGGAGTGGGGCCGGGTAGCTCAGTTGGTAAGAGCGTCTTGCTAGTAACCGAAAGGTCGCTGGTTCGAATCCCGGATTGGTCAACGTGTGATCATATTATTTTCCCCTTTACCAACAACTGGCCCGCTGGTGTCAGTATAAATCGGTCCAGTAGTCACCTATATGCGAAAGTGTCGTGTGACTATAATCTACAAACAAACAAACAAACAACGTTGGGGTGAAGTGTAACTATGGAGAAAACCCTGGGAGCAGTCCTTGCCTGGGAGCTAATTATGAACAGCGAAGGGCTGTAGCAAGCAAACGGTCCTTTTTAGCCTTTCAGTCTATTGTAGACAGTAATAATCAAAACCGTGCTCCGATGAAGGGTCAGTAACCGGCCTCACCAGTTATAAAACCCCGGGATTTTAGTTTATGCCTTAATAATCGTCCCCTATGCGCTTATGTGTCCGGGGACGTTAATCTATTTTAACTAACTTATGCCTTGGTCCCCTATACGCACTGTGTCCGACGTTCCACACTATACCCTCACCACATTACCATTCTCCTTTATACACACGTCTCCATAAATTAAATAAAATGTGACTGGTGTGGTGCAGTTGGTTAGTAGTTGGTTTCCTATACCGAAGTTCGTGGCTTCGATTGCAAAATGTAACTGTAGATTATAGTCACACGACACCGAAGCGTATAGACAACTACTTGTTACATTCTTCCGACACCAGCGAACCAGTTGATAGTAAGGGGAATTAATATGGTCACACGTTGGCCAATCCGGGATTCGAACCAGGTACCTTTCGGTTACTAGTAAGACGCTCTACCAACTGAGCTACCAGGCCACAAGTTCGATTGCAGCAAGCACAGGCGCTTATATCTGGACACGTACACGCGATTGCCTATGCCTGTGAAGCGTCTCCATTTATAAATAACGCAAACGCGTCACAGCATAGGCGCTCGCGTGTCCATATACAAGCGCCTGTGGCCGCAAGGGGCGATCTTACGTGGCTTAGGTGCGAGACTATTCAGGTCGCCGAGGATTTTCTCCGGGTACTCCGGATTACTCCCTAATGGTATTGGATGCAGTCAATCTATAAATGATAACAAATAAAATTCGATTTCCTTTCAGTCTTCTTATAACGATCTCCCTGCTTGTAGTCCACATGAGTGATAGATGTGTTTGTTGTATAATATGTAAGAGTGTGTGAAGCACGTCAGCGTGTATGTTGGAACATCGCTGCACTTTGAGTATATCAGTACAACTGAGGTTAATTTGATGAATAGAAATTGATACAACAACAAAAGCACTTTGAGCCTGATTTTGGGCAAAGCGCATATTTAGCATCCATTATATTATTATTATTATTATTATTATTATTATTATTATTATTATTATTATTATTATTATTATTATTATTATTATTGCGTCCGTAGGAATTGGATAGTTTCCTGTTAAGTGCACTGCTGGCCTTTAATAAAGCAACTTCCACCCGATGCAACAGGTCGTAAAAGCAGTGATTACTAACCAAGTACCAGCAACCTTGGTGGTCTTTGGCACAGATCAGTTGGGGGCATATGCAGAAATCCGAGTTACCGAGTTTAACCCCAATCTAGTCCTAACCCCAATCTAGTTTAGCTCTAGGCTTAATATTTTATATGCCCGAGTTCAAGTTAGGCCTATCCTTTCAGTACAACTTATGTTAATCTGATAATTAACACAGTTATACAACAACAACCTAACCTAAAGTGCTAAACTATCCAGCCGTTTTCACGAGGATAACTCACTTAGCACGGGTTAGAACAAGAAATAAAATGGCGGCTATCGCGATCTTGAACAATCGCCGGCGCAGATTATTAAGAAGAAATAGAATTTTCAGGAACAGGCAGAACCCATTCAACCTTTTTGACCACGTAGAAATGTTCAAAAAAATTAGAATTCACATAGAAAAAATCCTCGCTCTAACGGACACTGTAGCAGAGGACATTGAATTGTCCAGTCAACAAGGACCACTCACCCCTTTGTTGCAGATATCAGGGATGGAGAATATTAACCACAATAATGGATTTTGGTGGTGCGGTGTAAAAAAAAAAGTTAAATTTCATGGAAGGGGTTGTGTGTTGAAAGCTGTGCAAAGACTGATATTAATAATACACTCAACTCTATGACGAAGTGCCATTGAGAAAAATGTTACAAACAACGCATTGTTTGATCTTAGTAATAATATATATAATATACAGGGTGTTCCAAAAGTCTTGGGCACATTTGGACATTGAATATTTCCAAAACTATTATAAGGATATAAAAACGCATCTGGTAAATTCAGAAAGCTTGTAATTTCAATTTTTACATGGAATGTTCAAAGATGTTCAATGTGAGCACCATTGGTCACACGACACACATCAAGCCGATAGTCAAATTCTTGTCAAACGCGTCCCAGCATTTTGTGGTTGAGTGAACGCCATTAATGGGTCTGAAAAGAAATAAAGAAATCAACAGCTTTACAAAAAACTTTAATAAGCTTTAAAATGGCACAATTTTATCTTACTACCATTCATAGTAATTGAGATATGGGGACTTCAAATGTGCCCAAGACTTTTGGAACACCCTGTATATATATACAGTTACTTTCGCCTCAATGTTGGAGTTAGATCCTGTATATGCCAGTGCCTTAAGAAGCTCTTAAACTGGGAAAGCGCTGTTTTAAGAACGATTACATTAATTAATTAATTAATTAATTGCTACCTGCCCTCACCTCCTCCACGGCTTGCAATAGAACGTCAAGTTAGCTATCTCACGCCTAACCTCGACTAGTGCGTCGCACCTAAGTGACGGCGCTAAACTCGCTCACTGACTCACTCACTCATTGTAGATTATAGTCACACGACACCGGAGCGTATAGGTGACTACTGATCACATTATTCTGACACCAGCGAACCAGTTGATGGTAAGGGGAAAAATAATATGGTCACACGTTGACCAATCCAAGATTCGAACCAGGTACCTTTCGGTTACTAGTAACCAGTTACTATTAAGCCGCTCTAACAACTGAGTTACCCGGCCCCACTTTCTAAACTCGCGTTCACGTTATATACATTTATAATCCCCAACACATAGCAAATAGGGGACTATACTAAACTCGCTGAACACTGAGGTTTAACGTCTACACCCACCATTGGCGATATGGCAGACGGGGATAACCATCCCAGGGAAAGAGGGGTAGGTACCTGAATCAACACTGAACCACCAAAGCAATCATACTGCTAAAATGGACAGTGAAAATGGCCACATTTTATATCGCCCACCACGGGATTCGAACCTGGATCATCGGTGTGCCAGGCGAACGCTCTACCAATTGAGCTACCGCGATGGGACTAAGCTAAACTCGCGACAGCTAAACCGGTTAAAATAGCTCGGACTAATGCAAATGCCCCTATACGCCTAGGTGTCCGGGGACACAAATTTACTTAACAAACAAACAACAAATGCCCCCCAGTGGGCTGAGCTGCGCCTGACCAGTCTAGGGACCATACTGTATATCTCTGACTGCGGAGGCCGGCATTAATCCGACAGACGTATGCTACAGTAGCCGCTGATTCTCCAGTGGGGCTTGGGACGCTACTCACTCACACACACACACACCCCGCCACCTCCACCTCTGCAGCCCCTTCTGGACCTTGATCTCTTCACCTAGTTCCGCTCGGCTGAGCGCGGAACAGGACTAAAGACCCTGGGGTTTGGGGAAAGTTACAACTGTAGCTTTCACAGTGGAAGTTTGGGAGGAAATGATAACGTGATGATTTTCCTATGACGGCCTACTAGCGCCAAAACCGAGAGTTACCATTATCACGAGATAATTAAAATTATCACGTGTTCTGTGTAATTTACAGAGATATCGGTAATCCGCAGTGTTAATTAATAATTATCAGAATTTGCCACGATATCCTAGCGCCAAAACCTGATAATTACAAATATCATGAGATAATTACAATTATCAAGAAATAATTACAATTTTCAAGCGATAATTACAATTATCACTGAAAATTATAAATATCAAGATGAGCATGCGCGGCCCGATACGCGATGCGCATGCGCGGCAGAGGCACTGTTCCCAGCACGCCTGGGGTTTTGGCCCTAGTAAAGCGTGGCCCAAACTGAAAATTAGTAATTAACACTGTGAATTACCGGTATCTCTGTGAATTACACAGAACACGTGTTAATTACAATTATCACTGATACATGTAAGTTTTGCAGGTTTTGACGCTAGTCTTACCAGAATTAAGCATGATCACGTGAAAATTATAATTATCAAGTGAAAATTGTAATTATCATGTGATAATTACAATTTTCAGTTTTAGCGCATTTCCAGGCGGATTGATAGAGCCAAAACTGAAAATTAAACATGATCACACGAACATATTTGTAATTTTCAATGATAATTGTAATTATCTCTTGATAATTGCAATTATTCCATGATATTTGCAATTATCACATGATTATTGTAATTATCAGGTTTTGGCGCTAGTAAGCCGCCATATTTTCCCTTTCCTTTGCAGTCTGTCGGAGGTTTGGGCACGAGTGCACGAGAAGTTGAGAAGTCTCTTCTCTGACCCGCTCTCAGTAAAAACAGTTTGTAAGTGATCCACAATTAAACGCGAGATGGTGCAGGTTGCCCTTGCTATCCTGTGCTCTGTGGCATTGTGATAGCGTCTCCACGAGTTAGTCCGTACTGAGGCCGAGGCACTGTGCAATCACTCCATTTTCTTTTTGCTTTCACGTCACTCTTCCTCCTCTTCCTCTTCCTCCTCATTCTTCTTCTTCTTCTTCTTCTTCTTCTTCTTCTTCTTCTTCTTCTTCTTCTTCTTCTTCTTCTTCTTCTCTATTCCTGAACAAAAGTTTTGCGAGGCCAACCCAGCAACGGAATATCTGGATGACAAGGAAACAGAGGTAGATTCTTAATCCCAAAATATCTGAGGTTGCGCGAGAGAGTGTGTCTGTCTATGTGTGTGTTCGCGCGTGTGTGTGTGAGTGCGTGTGCGTGACTGTGTGTGTTCACAGAATACAGAATCCTCTATTGTCCCCTAAACATTTACAAGGAGATTTTTCGTGCGGTGTCCATCTGCATATAACATTTCAAAACAACGAAATTAAATTGTAATAGCAACATAAAATTGAAAATAAATAATGATGATGACACTTACAGTGATTAAAACTTGTCGACAATAACATTATCACACACCCACCCACACACACACACACCCATACACACACACACACATATACATACATATATAAATGGATAATATTATCCCCCAAGCACCCACCACAAGTAGAGACAATCGAAACACAAGTGAGCCACATCAGCTACAAAATTGAAGTGCCTTAGCAATAAACCTTTATTAAACCCTCACACAAAGTTCGTCCATTGAGGGGTAAACATTGACAGCTATTTCCTTTGTCTTAATTCCCCTTTAAAATTCAATCTCCTTCAATCAGATGACGAGAAAGAGTTCATCTGATCATAAGAAAAGATGATAGTGTCTGACCAGAACCTGCAAGGAGGCTGAACGGATGCAGACAGGGCGAGGTAGGTCACTGTTGACTACATGAATAATGATGCTGTCTTTAGATCACCTTTGAAGCCCTTTTATTTTGGGATTTATTGGGCAAGCTTTAGCTCACAGCAGTGGTCCAAACAGCTCACTTTTACATTTAGCCTGGGGGACCTAGAAAAAAATATGCTATGACCCAAAACAAATTGTTATAGAAAAGATATTCACTGCATTATGACGGCACGATCAGTCGCTACTTCCCATAAAAAATCGGACACAGTTGGTGTGCGGCATACTTTTTAGCGGCTATTTAAAGGTCACGGTTAAGGTCACAGTCCACAAAAATCGTTATAACCCTATCAAGTAGCACCTCGTTTGAAAGGTAATAAAAATGCATTGTCGAAAACGTTATAATAATTAACGATACTGTTAACTGATTAAAGTTAATGATGTAGAAAGGTTATGTAAATGCCCTATGAGACAACAGATAAAATAATAAACAATGAATAATATGAACATATTAATTACACTGCAAACCATTGTACTATGTAGTCAGTTTCTTTAACTTAATATGACAACGCAAAACCATACAAGGATGACTGAACATTTGTGCTCCAATCCTGCTACACTTCATCGGGATGGGGTGAGGGAGTGTTGCAGCAGCTAAGACCCCGGCACTCCTTGCAGGCAGGAGAACAAAGAAGCCTGTACCTCCTGCATGAACAGCGGGATTGGGTATCACAATTTCCAGAGCATGAGCATCGGATTATCTTCAGCAGCTTTGGTGGAGCAGCAGGAAGCAGGGTTGTCACTGGCAGTAGCATGCTGCCCTCCAGCTTCCATCCACATGTTGTTGGGCATGCGTCCTGGTGCTTGCCCATCCACTCTTGTACTTGCCAGTAGACGCGATGACTGTAAAATAGTGCAGCCGCAGACGTTGGGGGGCAGCGTATTCAACTGAACAAAGGTTGTTCCAAGGGCCACTTCCTACAGAAGGTGCGATACCTCAGTTCGTCTATTCTATCATGTTCTTTGCCACCATATAGGAATACAAGGGCTGTCTCTCCTGCTGCTTCTACTTCTGTCACTGAAGATGCCTCCAGAAAAGTTTTGGCAGCCTTTTGAAATCAGGTGCTGGACTTCAGTTTTGTGAGAGCTACAGCCTTGCCAATGTCAAAGGGCCTGGACGTGGTGTCACAACCTGTAAGGGCATGCAGAACAAACAGGAGATGACGTAGCGGGAACCCAAAGACACCAACAAGTCGTTTTATGTCCCACACTTTCTTCTTTTGCTGTTGTTTGTCTGAATAGAAGTAGACATCATGGTCTTCGGCACACAGGTAATATATCAACAACACTAACAGGTCCGTGTCTTCACCTACCACAGCCGCGCTCTTCTGTTTAGCTGCCTGTTGAGCTGCCAGGACAATCTGCAAGTCAGCGTCTGACTTCGCTTGTATGACTGTGCTTGTCCGCTCCAAGCATAAACCAAGGAGAGAAATTAATCTCTGCTTGTTCTCCTTGTGTGCAAGAAATACTTCCTTAGTAGACAGCAGGGCCATGTCAGGAGTAAAACGAACCGGTACTCCTTTCATTCCTTTTGTGCGACTTATATTGGTCATATCCTTGATTGAGGGTCCAGACCCATATCCATCAAAGACTACCACGGCATGGGGATGTTGGTTATTTACATAACTGACGTAAAAGTCAACACTGCTTTGGAATGTGGAGTTCCGCTTCCAGGGTGCTTGTACTCGTTGTAGTAAGGAACCTTTGTCCACAACATACTGGAAGTCACGGGGTAGAGAACACATGGGAGGTTCAGACACCATCTTCCACAGCTCATCGGCCAGTGATGCCTTGTTTGGTAGTATCATTATTTCTGGAGATTCAAACAAAGATGATGGATAACTGCATTAGGGTCTGTTCAATAACAAGATCAGAGGATAATCCAGCCCAATACCTGTCAGACCTCCGAATAACATGGTGACCATCCATGAAGCTTTTAAAAACGTTGGGTTCCCTTTGTCCAGCTTATTCATCATCTGTAGGTACAGGTAGACTGATTTGGCATAGAGGTTGTGCCCAGTAGCTGCTAAGTACGGCAACATCTCATGCATGCCTGACAAGTGTAGCAGCCAGTTGCCAGTTCTCTAATCCTTGAGAAATCGCTTCAGAATGTCAACTGTTGTCATATACTGCAGGCACAGCTGGCATGTTTTGCTGGTTAGACCAAGTCACATTTTCTGTTCATGAATCCGTTTGCTCATACGTTCGAAGCAAGGGCTGTCTTTCAGGTTCTCTGCTGTTATCTCGCCTTTGAGCAGTTTGGCATGAGTGTGAACAACAGCATTCATGTCTTCAAAGTCGTTTACCACCTCTCCCAACACTTCTGGCATATGAGACTGGACAGGTTCCCAAGGTACATCACAACGCCCATCTATGTCACTGCTTGATGCTCCATCAATAAGTACAACAGAGGCATCAGTGTCCTGAGCATCGTTGCTGTCGCTGGGTTTTGGTAATTTTGGAAGAGGGATTTGCAGAAGGTCTGCAATAAGAAGGGCATGCAGGGCCTTGTCTATCATGATGTGTGCACGCACTGCACGCTCCACTGCATCACCATTTAAAATTGCTGACACTGAATTTGGGGCGTACACAAGAGACATGACTTCCTGTAAGCCAGAAGCTGCCATAAGGTGGCCAATGCAAGCCAGAAAACTTTTCTCCAGATGGAAGGGTCCAAGTCGCAAGATGATTGACCTAAGATGACTTTCTTCCGGTTCACTTTGTATAATGTCAAGAGCCTTTCACCAGAGAGGCTGGTCAAATGTTAGAACTGCAGTTTTGTTGTTTCTTTTTGCTTCAGAACAAATATAGTGCAGAGTGGAGAGTATGCATGTTCTGTCTGTGGGGTTAAGGTCGATCATGGGTAAAAACAGAACAGAGGACTGCCCAGGAAAAGCACCTTGGTGTACAGCCTGCATTACTCCAGACCAAGAAGGTCTGTCTGGCTTAAGCAGACAGCAGGACGTCCAGAGTAACTCAACTTCCATTGTTGGATCCTGCACAATTTGTGTTTCAAGTCTTTCCAGCTTGAAACTTTTCAGACCACCTGTTTCTTCTCTGTTGAAATATTTGATTTCAATTTTAGCCTTTCTTACTATTTCTTCAGATCTGATGTTAGTTCGTCTCTTAACCATCAGCTTGCCATGCATCATTGGCGTCACAATGGCGATAATTCCCATCCCATCAATGGTATTAGTGTTGTGGTCCAGATTGTCGGCCATGTACTGTGCAAAATGGCCATCGGGAAAGGTAGTGCTCTCAGCATGTTTTGGGGAAATGGCGGCACTCATTTCATAAGTCTTTAATTCCTCGTACGAGGGAGAAAATCCAAGTGCATGAAGGGTTTCATTAAGAAACTTGGAAGCAAAGAGATGGTGCATCTGCACGCCTAGTCCCAGAGGCAAGGGACACAATAATATCCTTGGGCGAGCTGCTTGCATTATTATTTGTCCAACTGATGCAATTTTCAGATCCGCTTTGCCACAGAAGATAATGCTCAACAGTAGCCTTAGAGACTCTGGAACAAACTTTTGGTTGTAGACGCCTTTTTTCAGTTTTGTCTACAGTTTTTGAACAAAACAAACAGCTGTTCTTGAAATCAAACTGCGCTGTGCTTGACCTACTGGACCGTGAACTTGATTCTTTGAAAGACTAAATCGTAAATAATAATAATAATAATAATAATAATAATAATAATAATAATAATAATAATAATAATAATAATAATAATAATAATATTAATAATATTAATAATAAAATAATGTATATACAATTTTCACATTGTTTTGCCTACCTTCAATAATGGTACAGGATGCAGTCAATATAAAAATTTCAAAAATAAAAATTCATTTTTTTCCGTCTTCTAATAGCGATCTCCCTGCCTTTACACCACCTGTTTGAGTGATGTATGTGTATTTGGTGTGTGTGAGGGTAAATGAGACAGGTGAGCGTGTATGTTGGTATAGATCGCCGTGCTTTGAGCCTTGGGGAAAGGCGCGTACATAGCATCCTGTATTATTATTATTATTATATTACCATACATTCACGTTTAAGTAGTCCTGGTAACAAAATATATATTACTATAAAATCTAACAAATGAATTCTCTGATTTGAGCATATTGAAATAATACTAACTCGTAAAAAAAGAGAAGAAAAAAAATATATAGATTAAAAATTATGACATTGTTTTGCCTATCATACATTTATACTGCATCCCCATTGTTTGCCGCTATTTCTGTAAAACAAAGCTGTCAGAGGTCAGAATGATGTCACCTGCGACCCACTTTTGTGGAATGCTGCAGTGCGATGTGTGGTAAACGAACAGTGTCAAAAGGGGGCGAACACTGAAAATAACGATTTGCAAAAATTATTTTAATATATTTCCCCTATGTCGCTGTCGGCCGATTTTGAACCATAAGCTAACCTAATTATTCTCTACCCGATGCAGTAAGTTTTGCTTCTATAACAATTAGTTTAGGGTAGCCGATTTCCCCCTCTAGAGTAATTCACACGTCAACGGTAACAGACGTTATGGTTATAATCCAATTGTTAAGAGAGAGAGAGAGAGAGAGAGAGAGGGAGAGAGAGAGAGAGAGAGGGAGAGAGAGAGAGAGAGAGAGAGAAAGTCGGTCGAAGTACAAACCTTTCATGGGATAATAGCATAGGTCCTATGGACCTGTCTTACAGCTAGTCCTTAATAAACAAATCAGAACTAAATAATTTAACTAAACATTAATTTGGCACTAACATATACTTTAACCATGTTAAGATAAGAAATAACTAAGAATATTAATGCACTTATATACACATACTCCCCCTCATTCCATCCCTTCGATACCCGTTCCCTTCCCCCATTCCCGCACACACACACACACACACACACACACACACACACACACACACACACACACACACACACACACACACACATATTCACATATCCTCAAAAAATAAAATTGTCACAGGGTAGACAAACGTCTTAATTATTAGGAGCAAAATAAAAATAAAATTGTGTGGAGACTAGTTTTAATCGAGGTTAATGATTTATTTCATTTATTTTTTGTGGTAGAAAATTCCACAGGATTAGATCAGAATAAGATAGAGATGTTTTAAATATATCTAAAATGTTAGATCTGAACGATGAATAACGAGATGATGATTTACACAACTTCTCTTCGTCTTTTGACCAAAATGATGACCAACAACACCAATGGCATCAACACGGACATCAAAGTCCAAGGCCAATCCCTCAACACAGTGCATAGCTTCAAATATTTAGGAGCCATTGTATCAGACAATGGGTCCCGACAGGAAGTCCTCTCCAGGATCGCACAAACAACTGCTGCCCTGACAAGGTTGAAGCCCATTTGGAAAGACTAGACCGTCAGTCTACATTCTAAAGTAAGACTGCTGCGCTCCCTTGTCATCTCCATCTTCCTATATGCTTGCGAAGCATGGACCCTCACAGTAGATCTACAAGGAAGAATACAACGCATGGAGATGAGGTGCTACAGAAGACTTCTGGGGATTTCCTATACACAACACATCACCAACGACGAAGTCCAACAGACCATCACACAAGCCATTGGACAACACGATGACCTGCTCACAGTGGTGAAGAAACGGAAACTCCGATGGTATGGTCACGTCACCAGATCATCAGGCCTTGCAAAGACTATTCTGCAAGGCACAGTGCAAGGAGGTAGGAGAAGAGGGAGACCGAAAAAGAGGTGGGAGGACAACATTCGAGAATGGACTGGTTTGACACTGAGCGAAGCCATCAGGGCTGCTGCAGGACAGAGAAAGTTGGAGTATGCTGGTTAAACGATCTTCGAGTTATGGGAGAGGAGAGGATAGGATAGGATAGGATTTACACAAAAAGTGCTTTAAAATAAGCAGGAGCTCGATTGTTCAGTATTTTGTTTAAGGGGACATGCCAGCTAATTTTAATTTTGAATCAGTTGTGATATAAGTTTTGAGGAAAAGTAATTTTGCAGCTCTGCGGTGAATAGAATTAATCTTTTTAAACAAGGCATCACTACAGCCATCTCATACTGTTGATGGATAATCAATGTGAGGTTTGATCATTATGAGCAGTATAACAAGGTGGTTTTTTTTTGTTTGTTTTTGTGTTTTTTTGCATCTACAGTTATGATAAATTGGAGCTTAGACAACATAAATTATTTTCTTGAGAGAGTTTTACAAAGACTTTCAATATGTGAATGCCAACTGAGTTTGTTGTCTACGATTATGCCTAAATATTTATGACTTTCAATCTGTTTGATTTTTTTCCCCCATTCACAACTGCTGATGCTTTTATCTAGTTGTTATTAACATAGCTTTTGAATTTGCCGGATTCAGGGACATATGGTTTAAACTGCACTGTCCAGACCGCAACATTATTAAGGGCATCTTGTAAAGACTGCTGAATTTCCGTTATGTTATTGCCCTGCTTTTGTTTATTTTAATTTTTTTTTATTTTATTTAAACAACTTTATTATCACCGAGGTGAAATTCGGGCACTTTCATTTTCGAAAGTACAGCAACCCCAAGTGAAGTGCTTTACCCAAGTTGCATGCTGGGTGTGTTCTTGTCACCGGCACTCACCCGTCTAGGACATGAGCGTCAGGATCTTTAAAGTCCGTTATGATGGAATGCATGCGACACAGACTAGACCTCGGTTTATACTCTCATCCGAAGGAGTAGGAAACGGGAGTAAAGTGTCTTTCCCAAGGACACAACACAATGCCCCGGCCTGGGCTCGAACTCGGGACCTTCAGATCCGCAAACCAACGCTCTAACCACTCGGCCACCGTCAGCTAACATATGACACTCAACAGAATTATTTGTGAGATGTAAAAATAAGCCACTAATAAAGAAACAAAATAAAATAGGACCTAAAACAGATCATTGAGTAACCACAGCGCGATCTGACCTACAGAGGAATTTGTTTCACGGACATGCACGAATTGAGTCTGTTGACGTCATGACTAAGATATGAATGAAAAAAAATCCAAAGAAACAGAACCTTTGAAATACAGTTCAAGCTTCTGGAGCAGGATGGAGTGATCAACCGCTTTGAAAAGATCTAGAAAAACAGCCCCTGACAACATAGAATTATTCATAGCAAGGAGCAGTTTGTTAGTTAAAAGAGGCATTGTAGTGGATCAAGAATGATGACTACGGAAACCAGATTGTAGAGAATGAAAAAGAACAAGATCCTCACTATATTTTGTTAGATGAGTGTGAATGTGACGTTGGAGTAGCTTTGACAGCAGTGATATTGGCCGAGAATTATTTAGATCATTGAGAGAGAGAGAGAGAGAGAGAGAGAGAGAGAGAGAGAGAGAGAGAGAGAGAGAGAGAGAGAGAGAGAGAGAGAGAGAGAGATGAGATGAGATGAGATGAGATGAGATGAGATGAGTTGAGATGAGATGAGATGAGATCATTCTTTATTTAACGAAGGCAGTAGAATAAGCAATGATCTGCGTTTTTACATCTGGCCCTCAACCTGAAGTGGGGCTAGTCTACTGACACTACAAAACAATTCTAAGACGAGTACACGCTTACAGTTAAACATGAGTTAGAACACCTATATGCACATGACCAGTATTGCAAGGATTAGAGTGTGGAGTTGTAAGTATTTGCTTCTTGTTGTTCTTCTTCTGCACCAAAGAAAGCATAGGCTTACTGCCACGGACCACAGTGTTTGCACAAACACAATAAAAAGGGCAGTAATTGCGGTTTTATTGGAAGGTCAGCAACAGTTTATTGCATGTATGGGAGAGGGGAAGAGGGTGGGTAAAACATCTTTATGTTTGTGTGTGTGTGTGTGTGTGTGTGTGTGTGTGTGTGTGTGTGTGTGTGTGTGTTTCAATTCTTTGCAGGCAGAGTAATATCTGGCACACACCTATATTTATGATGCGCCGAGGAATGGTAATCAGCAAAACGGATGCGTCCGCGCGCACTTGCACACTCGCAAACACGCACGCACACACACACACACACATTAAATACACACGAACACACATCTCGGTCGGCAGTGTAAAACACCGACGCACGAACAAGCACAAATGCATACACATACACACACACAAACAAAATAAAACCACACACACACAAATACACACACACAAACAGATCAAATGCATACGGACAAGCAAATATATAAGCAGTGTAAAACACCGACACACGCACAAGCACACATACATACACACACACACACAAACACAACTAGGGCAAATGCACACAGGCACACGTAGGTCAACAAAACATGAAAGCAGTGTGAAACTCAGAGAGAGAGAGAGAGAGAGAGAGAGAGAGAGAGAGAGAGAGAGAGAGAGAGAGAGAGAGAGAGAGATCAAACGCATCAGGGCGGAATGATCTAGATTAATGGATTATTTTATACAGATCTGTTTTAACAACGTACTCTTAACACCCACCTCTCTCTCTCTCTCTCTCTCTCTCTCTCTCTCTCTCTCTCTCTCTCTCTCTCTCTCTCACTCTGTGTGTGGTTGAAGAGAAAGGGACAGTTCTGGAGGCGAAGAGAATAGTTCTAGTGTGGGGAGGGTGTACGTGGAGGTCACTGGATCTGGGGGACGGATGTTAGATCTAGTATGTAGGCTTAGATTGAGTAGATCTCCATAACGCTTGTTTGTGAGAGGGGCGTACAGCATACATTCATTTATTTAAATCGGAATAAAACACTTGAGATTGTTTATGTTAATTAATTTTAGAATCTACGTCGATGTCTGATAACGGAAATCTGTCGTCTGGGACCCTCTGCGGAAAGTGCAACCTGCCACACTCCCCTTGCTCATCATTTGATGATTTTGCGGAGTGGATTTGTAAAGTCTGCAACGAACCTCCCAAAGGCCCTGTGAGTTCGGGCACTAAATAGAATAGACCCAACGTTTCCCGGCGTGTCGTATGAGGCGACTAACAGGGGTGATGTTAGCACGGCATCACTGGGCGAAAGTCTTCTACACAGAAGTCACCGGCCAGGGCGGAGTAACCTCACGTTACTACAGGTTCAACGACCACGTGCTCAGGGCCAAGGCGAGCCACACTGTATTCGTGGATTTCGGCTGTGGCCACAGGATTGGGCACCGCCAGGTCCTTTTTGCCAAAGACACACTACATGATGAAACTATCCACTAATTCCATACCGGATCGGTCGTCGCCCGGCTCAACAAGGCGCCTTCCGTTGGCCACCAGGACGGAGGTGATAAATATGCTACTGATGGACAATTTAGCAAGATCCTCACGAGAAACAACATCGTCATAGGAACCTGGAATGTCAGGACCCTAACTGCGGAAGGAAAATTAGAAGAACTGCCCCACAAGCTGGACCACTATCGATGGAACGTTTTATGTATCGGCGAAGTGCGCTGGAAAGGCCTAGGTAAAACAACGACCGACAAAGGCCACAAGCTCTACTTCAGCGGTAGAGATGACAGGCACGAACACGGCGTTGGATTCTTGGTCCACAAGAACATTCTAGCCACTGTCATGGGTTGCCGCCCAGTATCCAGTAGACTCATTACCATCCGTCTGAGAGCAGCCCCTTTCAACACCACCATCATCCAGGCCTATGCCCCAGCATCAGACTATGACGACAGCGAAGTGGGGGATTTTTATGAAAATCTACAGGCGGTCCTTGACCAAGTGCCGAAGAAGGACATAGTCATAGTGCAAGGCGACTAAAATGCCAAGGTTGGCCAAGATGCGCACCACAACTGGGGAGACACATGTGGACCCCACTGGAACAACGAGACAAATGACAGGGGTCTGAGACTCTTGGAGTTTGCCAGATACAACAATCTGATACTGGCAAACACGCTTGGTCTCCACAAAAACTCCAGACGATGGACATGGCACTGTCCCAGCGGGGAGCATCACAACCAGATCGACTACATCATGGTCAAGAAACGCTTCAGATCAAGCATCAACATTGGCAGGACACGCACTTTTCCAGGAGCAGACATCGGAAGTGACCACGATCTCGTGATGATGTCTTTCCGGCTCCACTTGAAGAGAGTAAATACAGCAAAGTGCACCAGACTGAAGTTCGACCTGGACAAACTGCAAGACACGGAGGTGGCAGAACTATTTCAGGCCACAATTAGAGGGAAATTTGCACCACTGCTCATTTTGGGGGCTGGTGAAGTAGATGTCAACACCATGACCACCACGTTCAACTCAGCTGTGACAGATGCCGCCACTGAGATCCTTGGCAAGCACCGACCAAAGAAGAAGCCGTGGATCACACCTGAACTTTTGGATCTGTGTGATAAACGAAGAGAGATTAAAAAGAAAAAGAACACCTCACAGGGAGCTCATGTCTACCGAAAAATCAACAATGACATCCGAAAAGGCATGCGCACAGCAAAGGAGAACTGGATAGAAGATCAATGCCAGTAAATAGAGAACAGTCTGAACAAAAACAACAGCAGGAAGGCCTACCAGACTGTAAAGCGCCTGACAAGTGTTAAACAGCCCAAAGTCTCCACGATCATATATGCCTTACTGAAGAACAAGAAGTCTTGGACAGATGGACAGAGTACTGCTCCGACCTTTACACCAAATGGATACTCATCAGTTCTAGCATGTCCCGAGAACAGAGAAGAAGAAGAAATCCTCCCAATTCTCCGGGAAGAAGTTGAGGCAGCAGTGCAATCGCTGAAGAAGGGGAAGTCAGCGGGAGTGGACAACATACCCGCGGAACTGCTACAAGCAGGAGGAGAAGCGATGATTGATGCCTTCACCATTATCTGTAACAAGATCTGGCAGAGCGGGGAGTGGCCTTCAGGATTGTAAAAATTACCGCACCATCAGCCATCCCAGCAAGGTCCTCCTGAAAATAATACTCAACAGGTTGAAACCCCAAGCTGAACAAATCATAGCTGAAGAACAAGCAGGATTCAGGGCAGGGCGAATTACCACTGAACAGATTTTCAACCTCAGAATAATTGATGGATTGGCTAGAGAGGAACAAGAACTTGAACAGATGGTACAGAGGCTTGACACCACTTCCAGAGCCTTTGGAATGGAAATAAGTGCAGAGAAGACCAAAATGATGACCAACAACACCAATGGCATCAACACGGACATCAAAGTCCAAGGCCAATCCCTCAACACACTGCATAGCTTAAAATCTTGAGGAGCCATTGTATCAGACAATGGGTCCAGACAGGAAGTCTTCTCCAGGATCGCACAAACAACTGCTGCCCTGACAAAGTTGAAGCCCATTTAGAAAGACAGGACCATCGGTCTACATTCCAAAGTAAGACTGCTGCGCTCCCTTGTAATCTCCATCTTCCTATATGCTTGCGAAGCATGGACCCTCACAGCAGATCTACAACGATGAATACAAAACATGGAGATGAGGTGCTACAGAAAACTTCTGGGCATTTCCTATACCCAACACATCACCAACGACGAAGTCCGACAGACCATCACACAAGCCATTGGACAACATGATGACCTGCTCACAGTGGTGAAGAAACGGAAACTCCGATGGTATGGCCACGTCACCAGAGCATCAGGCCTTGCAAAGACCATTCTGCAAGCCACAGTGCAAGGAGGTAGAAGAAGAGGGAGACCGACAAAGAGGTGGGAGGACAACATTCGAGAGTGGACTGGTTTGATACTGAGCGAAGCCATCAGGGCTGCTGAGGACAGAGAAAGATGGAGTATGCTGGTTAAACGATCATCTGTGGTGCCCCTACGACCTCCGAGTTACGGGACAGGATAGGAAATGCCGGAAGATATGGTATTTCTGTGTTTGACGTTTTGACAGTTTGTGACACCTATAAATATGGCTTTCCTGCGATCTTTGACAACATTTTCCTCTGATTTTGTGTTGTACCAGGGTCTGTTGTTTTATTCAAAAACCTCGTAACTCAAACTTTTTTACGAAGTTGTAAGTCGAAAACCTCGTAACTCTTCATTTGCTTCCAGTTCTCAACGGAAAACACTTCTTCGACTTTTTATCCCATACTGCCTAATTTCTAGACTTTTCATTGTTCCTTTGAAGTAAAAAAGTAATTGGTTTGGCGTTACCCGACTGGTTGAAACAGTTTTTATCGATTTTCTCAAAACAGCAAAAAATGAGATACGAGGTTTTCGTCTGACAGCGACGACATGCTCACATGCTAGACACACCTCTACATACACAACACATTCATCACTGAAATAAATGCTGTAAAGGCAAGTGGCTGTTGGAAGATAGAAAGAATATTAGCGAGATTTTATATTAGGATATTTATGGAAGTAACGGTAGTCGGAGTCTTGGAAGGAAACCTATTTGGGTGGACAGAAAAGCGCATTGTGCCGGTGTGCGCTTTGTGGAATGCCAGTGAATTGATATAACGGCCACAAAATGTTTTTTTTTTAAATTATTATTATTATTATTATTATTATTATTATTATTATTATTATTATTATTATTATTATTATTATTATTATTATTATTATATTATTATTATTATTATTATTATTATTATTATTATTATTATTATTATTATTATTATTATTATTATTCCTAATTGACGCAAAGCAAATTCTTCTAGATTTATGAAATTTGAAGAGTATAAAACAAATCTTTTTTTGTCTTATGTCTTCGATGAAAAATCGTTAAAGAGGCCGATCTCGTGTGTAAAGTTTAGAAGGATAACGCTATTAAAAGCTTCCTTTTTTCAAAGCCACGCTACATTGTCGTCAACCTATAAGTTACTACCCTCTTCTCAGATCAATGAACGCCAATAACCTTGGCTATGTGCAACCAAGGATTTTACATTCATGTCACAAGACTATCACGGGGAAGATGAAGGAGTTATGTATGTGTGTGTGTGAGAGAGACAGAGAGAGTAATGTATGTGTATGTGTGTGTGTGTTCATATTTGTGTGCTTGTGCTTGTGCGTGTGTGTGTATGTGTGTGTCTGCTGGGGAGTGTCTGTGTGAGTGTCTAATGTACATACGTGCGTGCGTATATGAGAAGGTGTAGCTGTGCATAACTTCATCCCTGTAGGAGGGGGGGGGGGGGGTATGAGTGAGTGTGTGCGCGCGCTCTTGTTTGCAACATAATCCCTCTAAGAAAACAGCATAAAAAGGAGGAAGAAAAAGATATAGAGGAGGAGATTGGAGTGGAGTCTCAACAATGTCATTTTGGGGAGCAAATAAAAGCACGACATAAAAACTCCATGTTGCCAACATCAAAGAACAACAACATCATAACACTTGCTTCCTGTTGACTTCACGGTATATATGATTTAAAAAGTCTGTTGTTGTTGTTGTTGTTGTTGTTGTTGTTGTTGTTGTTGTTGTTGTTGTTGTTCGTCTTCTTCTTCTTCTTCTTCTTCTTCTTCTTCTTCTTCTTCTTCTTCTTCTTCTTCTTCTTCTTCTTCTTCTTCTTCTTCTTCTTCTTCTTCTTTCTTTCTTTCTTTCTTTCTTTCTTTCTTTCTTTCTTTTTCAAGCTGCTCACTTAATTCTTTATTAAATTAAATGGTTCCTGATAAAGGTTTTAAGGCAAGTATGGTTAGTTTCCTTGTTGTGAAGTTATTTAATGTTTTTCCCTTTAATTTTACATCTCTGCTTTATTCTTTATTAAATTAAATGGTTCCAGTTAAAGGTCAAATAAAGTCAAGTATGGTTAGTTTCCTTGTTGCGAAGTTAGTTATTTAATATTTTCCCCCTTAATGTTATATCTCTGTTTGTCTAAGCGTGAATGCGGAATGTGTATGATTAAACTAATTGTGTGAGTGACTAAAAGAAACAACAATAATTATTGTAAGATGAGCAAATCAATACTAAGGTTGTTTTTTTCTAAAAAATAAAATATTGAGTCGGAATCTAAATCTTTCAAAAGTTCTTTACCAAATATTAACTTAGGAAACATTGGTGAATCATAACAGGTCGTGGATACGTGTTACATTGGACACAGAACTATGTTAGATGAGGCTGAAGGACTCAACTTAATATGAAAATATGTTAGACGAGCACAACCGTTTTCTTTTACAAAGTCTTGTACTGGGTCGCTGTAACCACGATTAAGAGGAGGTTGTTGTTGTATCAATCAGGTGTGTCTCCTCTCTGAAAATCCTTATCGGGAAGAGAGGGGACTATAAACTGATTAAAATAATTAAAAAAAAATATCAATCAGGCGGAGAAGAAGGTGAAGATGATGACGAAGGCAATAATGATGATGACAATGAAAACAAAATGAAGTCGAAAACAAACTTTGATGTTGATGTAAGAAAATAAACCTGTTTGCTAAACAGGTCAATGGTGGAGCGATTCTTATTTCTTTATTATACCTGATTTTATCATATTATTAAAATATTATTATTGTTAAAATGTAATTGTTAAAAAATGTTATTATTACAAATACTGTATTACGTTTATTGTTATTACGCTTTTCTAACGGAATGACGAAAGGTTCAAATGGCAATACATTGGTCTGTTCTATTCTGTTTTGTTTGTTGCCATGGCTTCATCATCATCATCATCATCATCATCATCATCATCATCATCATCATCATCATCATCATCATCATCATCATCATCATCATCATCATCATCATCATGAGGTAATGCGCATGGCTACCAGCGCTTTCAAGATAAAATTGAAAGTACCGCTGAGTAGCGCTTCAGGATAGTATCCTAACATCCTCAAGATAATAACTTGAGTCCGCTATGAGCAGACGAGGCTACCTGCGAAATCACGGGAAAAGCGCAATTTGACTGCATGCAGTGAACTCATGAAAATAGAAAAATGTAAGTTTCGTCTCCTCTAGGGGACGAATTAGGTCAAACTGTATTAGTTTCTAGGTCAACTGTCTTTTACGAACCGTTTGAGAATGTTTTTGAACCGTTTGTTGACGCCGGATAGTGTCCTCACTTGGTTTCATGCAATTTAAGAATCCAACAAGGCAATTGGGTTTTTGAGACGGAAAGAGCGGAATGTTGTAGAGCAACATTCTGTATAATTTAAAGTGAAATTGCGCTTTTTCCGTCACTATAGCGCTTGAAGCGGGTAGAATGCGTATCTTGGCGATATTACGATATATCCTGTTCACGCTACGCAGCGAAGATTAGAGATGTATCTTGAGTGCGCTGGTACCTTGGTGCAATGGGTGTCATCATCATCATCATCATCATCATCATCATCATCATCATCATCATCATCATCATCATCATCATCATCATCATCATCAACTATATAGAGATCTATGGACGTCATAATGTTTTTATTTCTTACTGACAAGGACTAATCCGTAGTAGGGAAGTGTTCGATGTATTGTCGTGATGTTGTTTTTTTTACATTTTAAAAGAACTGGAAACGCTTTGAAATAATTTAATGGAATCAGAAGGAGCCAACTGCCGGTCTGTCAGTCCGTTGGAAACCAACTGCATGCCAGTCTGTTAGTCCGTTGGAAGCCAACTGCATGCCGGTCTGTTAGTCCGTTGGAAACCAACTGCATGCCAGTCTGTTAGTCCGTTGGAAGCCAACTGCATGCCAGTCTGTTAGTCCGTTGGAAGCCAACTGCATGCCGGTGTGACATCCTCACAGTTCCTAGTATCTCAGCTGGGCTGGGAGCGAATGGGAGCATTCTGATTGGTCGACGCGTTACAAAATTCGACGCATGCGCACAGTGCTATCATAGTCTTCGTAAGGGTTAGGGTTTGGGTTAGAGTTAAGAGTTTAGGGTTAGGGTTTGGGTTAGGGTTAGGGTTATGACGCCTAAGAACTTCGTGAAAAAGCCGGCCCGACATGACCTAGCGCATGCGCAAATGCGCTCGGATAAACTAGGAGACCCGGAACTTGAAGGATGTGACACCGGTCTGTTAGTCCGTTGGAAGCCAACTGCATGCCGGTCTGTCAGTCCGTTGGAAGCCAACTGCATGCCGGTCTGTCAGTCCGTTGAAAGCCAACTGCATGCCGGTCTGTTAGTCCGTTGGAAGCCAACTGCATGCCGGTCTGTTAGTCCGTTGAAAGCCAACTGCATGCCGGTCTGTCAGTCCGTTGGAAGCCAACTGCCGGTCTGTTAGTCCGTTGAAAGCCAACTGCATGCCGGTCTGTTAGTCCGTTGGAAGCCAACTGCATGCCGGTCTGTCAGTCCGTTGGAAGCCAACTGCATGCCGGTCTGTCAGTCCGTTGAAAGCCAACTGCATGCCGGTCTGTTAGTCCGTTGGAAGCCAACTGCCGGTCTGTCAGTCCGTTGGAAGCCATATCTGAAGAGCTACAGAAGGGATTTTGCCCAATCTTCCTAGGGGCATTACCTTCTTGTACCATCATATTTGCTCTTCCACAAAGATCAAGGTCACCGGAGTCATTTTATTGTTAAACACATATTTGCTCAATATATCAAAAACGGCTGAATTAGCGATTTTGTTGAGTGTTGATATACATGTACAGGTATACTTCGAATTATGGCACATCCTTCAGTAGCAGTCCGGTTGTCGTCAGTCGGTTGGTCCGTCGCTCTGACTTTTAATGTTTTGTTGGAAACATACATCTGGCCTTATCTCAAGAATAACTGAACCACAACACATAATGTTGTATTTGCCGATACTGTAACTACTGCGACGCATGTTAGATCATTTGTATTGGTACTTTCTTAAAGGTCAAGGTCATTGTGCTTCACCATTTTCTAAAGACGTTTAGCGCTGTATCTACACATGTCACTAGTCGCAGACAGTTCTTATACTAGCTTATCATTTCATCTTTTCATTTTGCTTTTTTGAGGATAAAGCCGAATCAAAGCACCATCACCACAATGAACACCTTTCAAAGTGATTGTTTTTCAGCCTTCTGGAAATGCATTTGAATGGCTTGCCATCTTGTTTTAATCTTCATCTACCGTGCTTGGTAGAAGGAAGCATCATGAGACTTTTACTGAAATACATTTCAGTCCGAATCAGCGATTGAACCCAACAACATTGAATGTAATTCTGTTCACATTAAAATGGATCTCTCTGTTTCCTCTCCTTCTCCCCTCCCCCCTCCACTCTCTCTCTCTCTCTCGCTCTCTCTCTCTGACATAGTACTTTCATAAAGGAAGTCGATACAGTTTTTGCTGTTTGATGTAATCTTTGGATTGTCACTGTAATGGTTCACATACTCCTTCCTAAAGGGGTGTGCTCTATTGGAAATAAACAAATCAAATCAAATCTCTCTCTCTCTCTCTCTCTCTCTCTCTCTCTCTCTCTCTCTCTCTCTCTCTCTCTCTCTCTCTCTCTCTCCAAAGAAGGCTAGCTACGAACCTTCCTTGCTCTCGTTCGCGCATTCGTTCCTATTTTTTTTTTTTTTTGAGTACATTTACGTCCCCGGACACACCAAGCGCATAGGGAACGGGTGAAACACCACTTTTACTTTTTTTTTTTTTTTTTTTTTTTACGCGCGCGCTCCAGTTATAGTTTGGCCTGCTTCCTTCACCCAGGTCGTAAAGTTTAAACAGCTTCTAGAACTTTGCAACTGCAGAGTTTGCTGCATTGACACACCACAGCATCAGTTGGCTCGAGTTCCATATTGCGGCGATCCCCCTCATCGTAGCACAACATTTTTTCCCACTTCTCTTTCTTTTTGAACCTGACATCTGCCCTCTTGTCTGGAGCGCAGGCATTCTTTCAGTCTGCGCGGGAAATTTAGCCACAGAGTTACAATAGTTTTGCAAATGTTCAGATTTGTAAGAAGATAGATTTAGCTCTGTGAAACTGCGTGCATGTGTGACTTTTCCGTACTCTGAGCCATGTCAGTACGAGTACACGTCATCGACGTTGGCTCACTCTGAATTGGTTTTTATTGTTGTTGTTTGTAGATTATAGTCACACGACACTTTCGCACTTTAAACACACAAATAGGCTTATATCCAACCCTTTGGCTATGAGCAAGACTCACTAGTGACTGTCTGATGGTTTGCACTCACGTGGCCTCAAACGTTTATGAATGAGCTGTAGGAGTGAAGCAAGACTTCTTGTTAGTGATGTGGATGTTACACATACGCTCATAGGCTCATACCAAAGACCGTTGATACTGACACTGCGTAGTCCTGTAGGATGACAGCTCACTATGGGTGGAATAAGCCAAGTTTAAATTAACACCACCAAAGACAGTAATTCCAAGCACCAATGAAGCTTTCCCTTCAAAACTGACAATGTGCACACTTTCCTCTTCTCAGGATAGATGGTACTAGTCAACAGTTCTCTTTGTAATCCCTGTGTCGGTATCAACATTTTCTAAACAAAGGACACAGTTGTCTTTAAATGTAAAGGGTCGCATTTCTTTAATATGAAATAAAAAAAATCTTCAAGAGCCGATACAAAGTCAGCCGGCAAGAGTTTTATCTCTACGCCATTTTATCCCCTTTGCTTATAGGATTCTCTACGACTTTACTTTATCTGCAAGAAGTGCAGCAGTCAACCATGTTCAAATCATTATACTTTTTAAATGTTTAAACATACATTTTAAAAATAGCAGAATGGTGAATGTAAAGGTCACATCGTGCAGTAAATAGGGGAGAGGGGAGGGAAGGGAGGATAGAAAACTCACATTTAAGTTTGAGAAAAAATCAACAAAAATAAATAAACATTCAGTTTCTACATAGTTATCCTAATGAAGCTTCTACCATTTTCAGAGTTCTGTAGTATAATTATGCTAGCTACTACCCAAAGGGACACAAATAGTAACAAATGACAATCATAAAGTCGTCGTAAATTAGAAAGAAAACACAAGTTCTTGGTTTGTGTTGAGAGCAGTAACGATATGGCCATGGACTAGTTCACTGCATAAGCGGAGACTCGCCTATCCACCCTCGCCAGTTCTCAAGGCCACGGTGGTGAGCCGAACGTAAGCATCGGGCCGTCTCAGCTACGCAGTGTAGAACTCGTTAACTGTGTACGTAATAATTATGTAGACATACTACGTCGTTACAGTGTGGTAACAAGGTAAAGGTCACAAAGGCGCTAATCTGACCACCTCTCAGGTCAGTTAACAAACAAAACAACACCTGTTACAACCGCGACTAAACTCTGATGAAGTCACAGTCGAGCTACGCTGATTGCGTCTTAGTAAACTACAGAGGCGGAAGTGGAGGACTTGCTGTAGTGCGTGAACAATATGGAATTTATTTATTTAGTTAGTTGTCTATTTGTTTGTTCGTAGTTTTGATTACTGATGATTTCTGGGCATTTCCTATACCCAGCACATCACCAACGACGAAGTCCGCCAGACCATCACACAAGCCATTGGACAAAACGATGACCTGCTCACAGTGGTGAAGAAACGGAAACTGCGATGGTATGGCAACGTCACCAGACCATCAGACCTTGCAAAGACTATCCTGCAAGGCACGGCGCAAGGAGGCAGAAGAAGAGGGAGACAGAAAAAGAGGTGGGAGGACAACATTCAAGAATGGACTGGCTCGACTGAGCGAAGCCACGAGGGTTGCTGAGGACAGAGAAAGATGCTGGTTAAACAATCACCTTCGACTTACGGGATAGGATAAGATAGGATAGGATAGGATAAGATAGGATAGGATAGGACGAGAGTGCGAGAGCCAGTGTATAAGGGACCGCAATAAAGGGTTTGATCCCCTCCAATACTACAAAACTACTCTATTTTTCCGTCCTTCGTTTAGGTGAAGACTGCCAACTTGTTTTTGTAGATCGGTCATTTTATTTATTTCACTTAAAGTTTGTACACACTGTGATTTTAGACCATTTGTAACTGTCACACCCGTCTAGGACATGAGTGGCAGATTGTATAATAAAGTAATAGCAGATGGAATGCATGCGTGCACAGAGAGTTTAATTGAAGTGTGTTTATTGTTGTTGTTTTCAGACGCAGGCGTCTTATATTATAGTCTTTTCACAGTCAATACGTTTTCTGTTTCTTTGTTGTTATGATCTTTTATCGGTGATCTCTGATACTCTAACTGCAAGTTAGTGTACGTGTCCCAGAGGTGGTCATCCAAGATGCAAAAAAACATGTTTATGACAGCCAAGCTGTTGCACGTTGTTTACAGCCGACTGTTATCTCTTTCTCCCATCACGATCACGTTGCCATGGCAAGCCATACTCGTTCTGATAGCACATTTGCTATTATTATTAGAATTGTTTATTGTTTTTTTGCAATTATGCATTGATGCAGATTTATTATTTTAATGCACATTTTTTTCATTTCTCCAAATATTATTCAAAATCTTACTCCTCTGTCATATTGTCATGTCTTATTATTGTTGTCGTCGTACTCGTCATCATTTTCACCTTTATCATCGTAATTCAACGTCGTCGATTCATTCATCCTTCTTTCTCTCCAAATCATTCTTCATTACATTGCAGAGATTATTATTTATAATGATCACACGAAAAATATAATTAATACAATGGCTTCCACACACACAAATCTAATATTTTGGTCCGACATTAAAACTAATCGAAACCGAAATGTATTGCTTTTCAATCCGCTCTCTTTTTCTTGGAATGACAATGTAAACTAGGGTATACTGAAAGAACGGGGCCGTGGGACGAAAAGATAACCGAGTACTACTAAATAACAAAAGTACATACACGACATACTTATAAATAATGTGAATTACTTTTTTGATCTAAGGAATTGAAAACAGTTTTGTACTTGCAATCAAAGGCATTCACGGAACATCATAAACAGTGTAATTGTACAATAAACAGAAAATTCCATCATGCCATTTCGCACGAGCTTTAAAGAAAGCAAGTAATTATTTCAAATTAAAACAGGTGTCAGTCTTCCCAAGCGTCGTTTGTGAGAGTAAACAGATCAAAGATAATAATAGAGTACATATTATGTTCCCAGGATGAAAGATAAATATAATGATGCCACTAAAGGTATATTGTCTAATGTACCGTACACCTGCCACTAAAGGTATATTGTCTAATGTACCGTACACCTGCCACTAAAGGTAGATTGTCTAATGTACACCGACTTTTTGCATGGAGGTTACAAACTCTGATGTGCTGCGCCAAAACTAACTCACATATCTTCTCCACTTCCACCCAAATCCGCCCCCCCCCCACCCCAGTGTAATTGTAGATTATAGTCAAACGACACCGGAGCGTATAGGCGACTACTGGTCACAATATTCTGACACCAGCGAGCTAATTGATGGTAAGGGAAAATAAAATGGTCACAAGTTGGCCAATCCTGGATTCGAACCAGGTACCTTTCGGTTACTAATAAGACGCTGTCACGAGAGGCTATATAGACCCAGCACTACGGCTTCATGCCTTAAATAGCTCAGCCTGCTGTAGCCTGTGTAAATTAAAGTCGCTGCCTAAAAGACGATAGAAGTCATGACTATGCTAAGCATGTGTAAGCTAACTCTCGCTAGGGTAGGCAGTGACCTCATCTGGCTGACGTATAGCCACCACCACCCCCTAGGAGGCGCTCAGGTCTCACGAGACTTTCACGGGCTTTAGTTTGACCACAGGTTTTAGTTAGTCATTCTCTGTCTAAATCTCAACCGAGAAGGACGCGCTCTGAAAGATATCTCTAGCTGAAGACTAAGCAGGTGACGGGTGAAATTCAATTTATCGCAGTATAACCACAACCTGACATTGTCAAGAAGGTAAATGATCAATCTTTTGTTTCATCGCGATTTATGGACAATATTATTGGATTATGTTCGTGAAGTCTTGCCCTGTTTTATCATTGTGAATGTTTATAAAACTTAGTGTGACCACGTGGCTGACCCGCGATCGGTTTTAGAAACCACGAGGTAGCCCATACTGTCCAACTGTGGTTTCTCCTATGTGTATTATTTCAGACCAGTGGCTGTTCCGGAGAATGTGTATATTGTTAATTACTTCCCCATGTGTTTAGTTTAGCCATGATGTATGTATAGGTATAGGAATTATGTTGGAGATTCCAGTGGACCACGGACTTAGAAGAATGAGCGTCCCTTGTTTGTACAAGTGGAGCGATCACTGAGGGCTGTTTCTGCCATCAGCGAGACACTCTGCACACCCTTATTATACAAGGCGTTGCAGAAACTCGTCTTATGTTTTGCAGACGAGCAAGCTTGTTGGTCTGATGCAGGAAATAGACCACTAAGAGTCAACCCTGACATTCGGCCTGCGGGGGAACATCGAGCACTTAGCTCCGATCGCCCAATAGTCAACAACAAAGGAGGAGACGCCATCACCACACATCAACGAATCAGCTAAGTGCAAGTAGAAACGCACTAACACTGATCTAGAAGGACTGTGTGGTAGTTTACTCTCCTGAGAAAGAACATTAGGCCAACCAGAAAAAATAACCCAATGATGAGACAGTAGCAAATATCATGAACAGTAGCGGCATAGACCCATCAAGGAACGAACTCTTCCGAGTGAATTTGGACATTTAAGTTAATAGAGTGTTTATAGAATTATGTATAGAGTAGTGGAAATAAATGTGTGATATTTACTACTGTTAACAAGTGGTTGGACTACCTATGGGGCGAGAGCTAGTGTGTCAGTGAAGCTTTTACCATTTTCTCCCTATCTCTATAACCCTGTCTGCACACAGACCGGGCTAAACATATAAATGTATTAAGATTAGTCATAGGGTGATTATACTAGCCGATCCCCGCAGACAAAGACGAGTGGGTAATAGCATTCCAATGTGCAGAGCCCAGTAACAATAGACCCACCGTCACAGACGCTCTGTCAACTGAGCCACCCGGCCCCACTAATCCACCCCCCCCCCAGAACCTACAATCCTTTATCAACCGCACCTTCCCCCCACCCCCCACTCCCACCTCGCACTTTCCTCTCTCCCCCTCCAAACAAAGTCCCCAACGCCCACTTACCCATTACCGTACTCTTCCCACACACTGGATTTACGCCACAAGCCCCACAGCCTGTCCAGCAAACCATAATAATTTTCAGACACAATTTATCTGATTCTCAGATGCCATTCATTTTCCTACAAACAATTTTTGTTTTGTTTAGTTTGGTTGGTCACATGCATGTATGCATTGTGGTTCAAACGTTGTGAATTATAATTGCTAAGTAACCTTTATATTACCAATTTCCATACAATCACTTTCTGCCACGTGTCCGGATCCAACACGCGGAACTAATAATGTAATAAAATATCCCATTTATGTCTTTGGCATGTTTTTCTCAACTGTTAGCAACATCCACAAGCTATTTTCGCCAAAATTTCCAATAGGATGGAAGTTTCCAATAGGATGGAAATTTTCGGACGCTGTCACATAATTATAGAAGACACCTTGTTGGGTTGGCTCTTTATGGGCAACTGGGGCCAAATCATCTTTAGTTACGCTTCACCTTCAGCTCACCTTGCGATCTTGGACCGTGTCAATGACCGTACCTAACATGCCATTACATGGAACTTCTTCATACATCTCTAAAACACACAAAAGTGACAGTGGTAGCAAATGAAAGGATAATGAGTCACAGTAGCACCACTAATACTGCTGGACACTTGCAACAAACGTAGCCTACATTAAAGTGAGCGTGTTTAGGTTTTCACACGTACAAGAGATAGTATGATGAAACAAGAGTTTCTTAATCCATTGTATTGAAAGTAGGCTCTTAGATGATGATGATGATGATGACGACGACGACTGCGACCATGATCCTACTGCTGCTACTTATGATGATGACGACAACGATGACGATGCTAATTTGACTACAAGAACAACGCAAGTTTCCCCACTAGTGAAAAAAAAATCACGATGAACAATAATGCTCCATTTACTATTGTCCACAAAGCCATTTCCGGCGAAAAAAAAAATTGGGGGGGGGGGGGGGGGGGAGGAGGGGATTGTTTTTACTAGAACAGGAACATTATTAAGGCAAAGAAAAATGTTTATGATCATGCACTTAGAACATTATTTTTATTATTACAAAATGCAGGACGGCAAGAATTATCTATCCAGTGTCACTTTAGACTTTTATGAAAAATTGGCTCTTCCAGTATTATTATATGGTTGTAAAATATGGGGATTTCAAAATATAGCTATATTAGAAAAGTTACAAATGAGGTTTCTTAAAATGTTGTTTCATTTAAATCGTTGTTCGATTAATAATTAATAATTATTGGGAGGAACTGTTTTATTTTCCCAATCTGTTCATGTCAAATGTAGGATGATTCGATTTTGGACAGGTATTATTCAATCAACTTCTACTGCAAAACTTTCATGTCGAATGTATAGAAACATACATCAATTGTGTTCAGATTCTAAGTTTTAATCAAAATGGTTAAATTATATTAAGATTATTCTGGTTGAGACTGGTTATGACTATGGGGAAGACGCAATGTTCGTTATGCAAAAATGTAGCCATCTCATTAAAGAATAATTGTATACTGACATGAAAACAGTCTCTATTTACGAAAGCAGCAAATGTTTCTTCTACAAAAATATTAAATTACAGTTTGGTCGTGAAAAGCGTATCTCTCAGTTACCTTATATTATTGTATGTTCATACTTTGATAACATTTCGTTGTTCAGATCATAAGTTACAAAACCAAAGCATCATCGACAAATGTTTATTTCTATTCATCGTGCAAGTCAATGTTTAACTTGTGTCATTTGTTCCGGGAAAGAAAACAGGTGTTACTATAATTGAATAAATGTATAACATCAGGAAAGGGCGTACACTAATAATATTACCAATATTAGCAAAATGTTATTGCTCTGAATGTTAAAGTTGCAATGTTAGTAATGTTACTGTTGTTGTTTTTTTTTACAACCGCATTATGATTGTTATGCTTATGTTTTTGATCCTCCGCACACCAAAATGGGCGAGTAATGGGATGAAATCTTGAATCTTGAATCCTGATTATGTATTATAAACCAGATCAGATGATGTTAGACCTCAGGGACTTATGAAGTAAAGTGGCATGATAGGTCAGCAACATAAACGTCAACCAGCGTTCACAAGCACTTTTGTGTTGGAAAGCAAAATAACAAAATAGAAAACACAATCTAATATCCTGCACACATGTTGCAAATTTACAATGAAATGCTTTGTTTATGCTTTGTACACTGCTCTCTCTCTCTCTCTCTCTCTCTCTCTCTCTCCCTCTCTCTTTCTCTATGCCTCACCCTGTCAGTGTGTGTATGCGCGACCATAAATATTCACTGCGTGTGACTGTGTGTGTGTGTGTGTGTGTGTGTGTCCCACACAAGCTCGCAGTCTTTAGACTATTCATAAATATTAATTAATATCCCATAATCATACTTTCTTCTATAAAATCAATTATCACCCCCCCCCCCACCCCTGCATCAAAAGAGGCATCCTACAGATAGCCATCATAAAGTGTGTGTGTGTGTGCGTGGGTGTGTGTGTGTGTGTGTGTGTGCGCGTGTCAGTCTTTTTCTCCATATGTGCGGGTGTATGTTTGCGAGTGTGTATGTGCGTATGCATACGTGTTTATTGTGTGTCAGCGAGTTTGTGTGCACACGCGCGTTTGCGCGCGCGTGTGTGTGTGTGTGTGTGTGTGTGTGTGTGTGTGTGTGTGTGTGTGTGTGTCCGTTTTGAGGTCAGCGGCAGTCCACAAGCGCACTTAGTAAGCACTAAGCAAAGCCCAAGAGACACCATTAGCTTAGGAAAATTGAATCCGAATGATGTAGACCTGCTTGTCAATATAGATCTTATAATGATGTCGACGACTTGTTTGGCGCCACATCCATTGTCTATGCTCAAGATCTGCACTCTTACTTGTAAGAACAAAGAGAAATCAAACGACCGATTGCCGCTGATCGCTTCACCTTTCATCTATACAGTTATATCTGTAGCCTCTTGGACAACAATTCACCCGAAGAAAGATGCCTGGCTTTATAGAATAGAATGATCCAGTTTTGTTTCGTAGACTTAGACATGAAATACTGAACGACTTCGAGATAGACTTTTCATAATAATAATAATAATAATAATAATAATAATAATAATAATAATAATAATAATAATTGATGCTATATACGCGCCTTTCCCCAAATCAATCAGGCTCAAAGCGCGGCGATCTGTACCAACATACACGCTCACCTGTCTCATCCACCCTCACACACACACAACAAATAAATATCCATCACTCAAACAGGTGGTGTAAAGGCAAGGAGAGCGCTATTGGAAGACAGAAAGAAAATCGAATTTTTATTTGTGAAAATTTTATATTGACTGCGTCCAGTACCATTATTGAAGGGAGGGAGGAAACCGGAGTGCCCGGAGAAAACCCTCGGTGACCTCACTAGTCTCGTACCTAAGTCACATACGTTCTCCCCTTGCGACCTTCGGCATAGGAAACTGGCAACTAATCCACTGCGCCACGAGGCCACCCCATGTTCGTATTATCAGAGATTGAAGAGGTTTTATTTTTTACGGCTAAGATAACGACAAATGAACACAATTAAGTGATTCTCTCCAATGTCTGGGTGTAATCTACACAAAATAAACACGCACTCTTGCTAAATGGGTGGGAGGAGGGACGGGGGACCACAAGTTTTCAATAAATGTTATTGACTGAATGCGTCTACGTCTAAACACCATTTAACAAATGTTATTGACTGAATGCGTCTACGTCTAAACACCATTTACCAATGTTATTGACTGAATACGTCTACGTCTAAACACCATTTAACAAATGTTATTGACGTAATACGTCTACGTCTAAACACCATTTAACAAATGTTATTGACGTCTGCGTCTAAACACCATTTAACAAATGTTATTGACTGAATACGTCTAGGTCTAAACACCATTTAACAAATGGCTTTGATGATTAGATTTATACATTCGGAATGCTAAAGCTAAGTCAATGACTGGGACTAGCAGTCAGTGACCGTATAAACTTTGTACGTACAGCATCCGCCACAAGGCCGGCTTTAAACAAATAAAAGAAACAGGCACGATCATTGACGTCATCACCATACCCTCTTAAGAACATAGTAGGTCACATTAGAGATAGGTCGTAGCACGTCACCCGCTACACTGGAGAACTTGTACAGGAAGTTGATGTTAAGTGTTTGTACAAAGCGCTTAGCATTATTGGCTTGTTTTGATTTTGATCTCCAGAAAATGGTGTTAATGCTGGTTGTTGTGTGTGCTGTAATTGTTGTTGTTATTTTTTTTTCTTCTTTGTGTTGAACAATTGTATAAATAATAATAGTAATAAAAATAATATTTTAAAATAAATAAATAAATATTTAAAATAATAATATTTGTTTTGATCATGAAGTAAAATTGTATACTGATTCTGCTGCTGTTGTTGTCTTCCTGTTATTGCTGTTGTTGTTGTTGTTGTTGTTGTTGTTGTTGATGATGATGATGATGATGATGATGATTTAAGAATACAACCCCGCCTCATCTCTCTCTCACTCTTTGTTTGTGTGTGTGTGTGTGTGTGAGTGGGTGTGTGTGGGTGTTTGTGGGTGTGTGTGTGTGTGTGTGTGTTCGGAGATTTTGGGCAGTCTACCGAATCATCCAGTAGTATAGGCGTACCTGCTTGTTGGCGTAACTTTGGTTGACTACTCTGATTATTTACTTTTTTTTTTTCTTTTTTTAAAATTGCATTGAAATCGATAAATTCCATGTGGTTAGGATTCCTGGCTGTCACACAGACTAATAATTCCTAATTTTGGTTTCAATTGCCGTCATGGGAACCTAAAAATCCTAGAACCTAAATATCTCATCCCAATTTCAACACCGCGTGAAAGTATTGCATAAATGTTAATTGTCTGGTCTGCCAAGAAGTTAAAATGTTAAGTTACGATCTACGCACCCTTCCCGCCACTGTCTGCGTGTGCGTTTGTGTGTGTATATATATATATATCTAATATGTAGAGAGAATATGTAAAGTATCTAGTGGAAAAACAATATTACCATGTTCTCAATCACTTTAAATCCATAATCAAAACCCAATCAACATTTATAATAAACAACACTACACCTACACTATCACTGCTCCATAATCACATAACCAACACTTACACATACAGAATAAGATCTATAATTTATAATGTGTACAACTCAACAAAACTACTACCAAAGTTTTAAAAACCACACACACACACACACACACACACACACACCCACACACACACACACCCACACACCAGACCAACACACTCTAAACACAATAAACCTATCCTACATAAGTAAGCCCTATACTAAACTTAAGGATATACATAAAGTTCTTTATAACGCTAAATATCCAGTCTAACAGTCTTTAATCTAGGTAATGTAATGAATCCTACTTCTCAAAAACACTCCAAATTCCCGCCTCTCATTACCCCAACTAAGCAATGTGCCCAAGTTAGCCTGCCAATTATTAATAGTAGTATCACTATAAGTATTAGCAGTAGCAGTAGTATTTATTATTATTATTATTAGTATTAGTAGTAGTAGTAGTAGTAGTAGTAAGCCTATTTATTAATTTACTAAGCGTTTTTGTATAGGGATACTGTGAAGGTTTTAATTATTTTTTTAAAATCGTTTTACCGTTTTAGCACTAATATCTTTAATTTACTAATATCTTATAATTAATAATTAATAATTAATTGTTAATTAATCTACTAATGTATTACTTGGGTGTTTCCTGTCTGCGTAGCTGAGAGTCGCCGAGATTTGCGTTAACCTGTGTTTAGAGGTAAGCCTCGGCCACTCTCTCCTTGTACAGTCGTTTTGGTTGATTGTACGATTGGTAAAATTTACGTCCCCGGACACATGAGCGTATAGGGGACTTTATGGCGTTTTTGTTATTTCTTTCTTGCGTAAAATGGTAAATTAACGTCCACGGACACATGGGGACAATGCGGATTTTGTTTTCAGAGCTCGGGGTAGATGTAGTACGGCTATGACATCGACGCGTGAACAGGATGTGGGTGTTAATCAATACAGACGCAACACAGACGCTATCATAGTCATCTGGAGTGTCGTCAACTGGATGCAACGCCTGTAAAATTCTCACTCTCGAACCCTTCCGACAGTAAGGGTCACGGCTTTGTTGAGATAATCAATCACTTGCGGTCCATGAATGCCTCTGTCCAACGTATCGTATCAAACAGTCCTCCCATGTGGTCTAGTGGATAGGATTTCTGGCTTTCACCCAGACGGCCCGGGTTCAATTCCCGGCATGGGAATGGTTTTTTTTGTGTTTTTTTTCTCCGCAATATTATTTTGTAATTATTATGATTATTTTTCTCATTTTCAATATTATTATTATTATTATTATTATTATTATTATTATTATTATTATTATTATTATTGTTCTTGTTCTTATTCTTATTACTATTATTAAGCTCAATATTGATTTGTTTAATTATTTTTCAATGTTATGTTACTATTCCATTGCTGTCACTGTGTTTATTGCCACTATGAAATCCTGTCTTGTCTTGCAAAGCGACAATCCACATTTTTCTTTCTGAGAAATAAAGAATGCATTGACTTGACTTGACTTTCTATATTTGTGGTAAAGCTTTTATGTCTACGATTTGTCTAGTTTTATTATAGTTAACAGTGGTATACTGGTCTACTGGTCTACAAATTATCATTTGACCCGCACTTTGACTAAATTCACCAAAAATGGTGTGGATTATAAAGCACACACACACATACACACCCACACCCACCCACACACACACCCACACACACACACCTCCACGCACACACACACATACACATACACACACAAAACACTTGAAGATTAAGGGCGATTTGTTATTTATAAGTTGATAGTGGATTCGGAACTAGCTTGCCTCCTATTAACAGTGTACATGAGATATACAAATAGTTTACAACTAGTGCACATAGCTATAGGCTAGTGCAGTTTACATTTCATAGGCTAATTTTGACACGTGGTGAAGAGGACAGCTGACTATGCGAAAAGGATGAGTTTTATTGTTGTTGTTATTGTGGTTATTATTACTGTTATTTTTATTATTATTAGTACTACTACTACTACTACTACTACTACTACTACTACTACTACTACTACTACTACTACTACTATTATCATTCTACTATTATTATTTTACACTTATGAATTATTGTCATATAGGGCTTTGTCCAGCTCAGTGAGTTGCTCAAAGCGCTGTCCGAAAAGTATAATTATTGTAACGACGTGTTTATAAACAGTGGCAGAGACGGTGGAGAGGTGACGTAAGCCTGGGCTGTCTCTGCTACGCAGTGTGTGCAAAACGTATAAAGTATGATATGGATAACATTATCCCTGACAGAACCCAACAAAGGCTGTGGGCCATATGTTGCCACTTTCTATCGACATCTTATCCGTAAAGAGAAAGCTGCTGGGAGCTGTAATTACATTTATTTATTTATACAATTATTTATTTATTTATTTATCTCCCTTCTAAAGCAACTTACTGCATGTAGCAAGTGGGATGGAAGTGCAGTCCATATTTTGTTGTTTACTACTATTCTATTTGTTTTATGAGCACGTACTCCTCTCCTTTTCCATTCGAACAAACAAGCCATAAACTACCAGCTGTATATATTCATTCTAAGTATTGTACTGTTTGAGTACACCATGACCACACTCACGCACTACGCACGTAGGTCTACTCACCAATAAATAACATCGTATACACCTACAGTACGTACGCGCGAGCACACACACAAACACACACACACACACACACATATGCACTACACCACCCAGCTCTCTCTCTTCTCCCCCCCCACCCCTCTCTCTCTTTCTCCTCAAAAAGGTGTAGACTTGTGTGTGTGTATGTGTGTGTTTGAGGGTGTGTGTGTGTGTGTGTGTGTGGGTGTGTGTGTGGGTGGGTGTGGGTGTGTTTAAATAGGCGAGATTGAGCGTGCGTGTTGTGTGTGCGTGCATATGTATTTGCGAGCGAATTTATGTGCGAACAAATGTTTAGCAAAGATGTTTTCGTGAATGTCATAGGCCTACTATTAAGTATTCAACTGTGTGTTATACAGAGTATTATACATGTAGCTGCGAAAGTTTGTAGTTGACCTGTGTCCAGCTGTTGTACTTTAAGAATAGTACCTCCAAACAGTGTATTAGTACAGTACAGTAAAATATGATGCTATCGTGCGCTTTTTCTTCAATCAAAGAGCGGCTATGTGAAATAGCTATTACAGAAAGCGGAAGAGGAATATTTTATTGTTATTATTGAAGTACCAGAAGATTATTATTACGCAATGGTTGCTCACTATGTGGGTGTAGGAGAATATCCAAAATATACCTATACAGTAAAACCTCTGTTTTACGACCTTTAAATTGCCAATAAAACGAGGTCTTAAATAAATTGGAGGGGTCTTAAAAAGGAGGTAGGACATTTTCGAAAAGACATTTAGAAAATTAATTAAGTAAACTAAATACATGTATAAAAAGTACACATACCATTAAGTATAGGGAACATCTACCATCTTTCAGAAATATAGATTAAACTCTGTCTCACAACCAATACAGTTAATATCTTCCTGTTCCTCATTATTTACAAAATAAAAAAATCAATGTTGGTATGATAGTTGTTTAAAAGTGTATGTAAGTGCTAAGTGCATGTTTGGAGTTATAACTGTTTATAAGATAACCCCATTAATATTGTTGTAATTATTTTTATTTAATCATCGAATAGTTGTTTTTTTGAAAGAAATTGGTTATTTCTGTTTGTTTGCATGATCAAACCCGTGCATGTTTTCTTAGTATGTCACTTTGAACACCAGACATGGTGTCGGCAAGATCTGACAGGCCCCTGCTCAGGGCAAATCTGGTCAGCCCCTTAGAGTATTTCAAGTTGTTTTAATGCATCGTCTGCTATTAAAAGTTGTAAACGAAACTGTTTTCTTCAAGCGCACAAATATAGTATTGCTTTGAAATCTGAATTTTTCAGATGCTAGGTCGTAAAATTTAATTATTTGAAGGTCGCAAGTCGCGTTTTAGAGGTAGTCGTTTAAAAGAGGTCGTTTATATAGTAGCCTACAAAGCATCTGTGAATTTTTTTCCGGTCGTATGTTGGAGGAAGTCGTTTAAGAGAGGGTCTCAAAACGGAGGTTTTACTGTAATAAGTATCCTCTCGACCATCTCCTCTCTTTATGTGGATTGTTAGAGCCATATCAAACATGCTATGACGTAGTCGTATGATTCAAGCCGTAGAGAGCACATTCAGACTGACGATCAGGCCTATATTCTAGTGAAGGACAATAGGCTTCGCCACTTCGCTACGCGCTATATTGATTAAAGCGAATGCCTGTAATACTGGACAGGGCCGAACGCAGTATTTAGTGTTCAATCGCTGGTTTGACAAAATAGAAGATTTTGAGTGACTTTGTATACTGATTTATGAATACACATTCCTATTGCATGCCTTTATAAGTGTTTTGAGTATTTTATATAGTGGCACATTCCAATATATTCATGCAATTTGGGTATTTTTGAGCTGGGTAAGCCTATGTGCGGAGGTGTTTTTTGCCATATTGGGGATGGTGGTACGTAGGACCATAAGATGTGCTTATGCTTGTGCTTGTGTGTGTGCGTGCGAGCGTGTGTGTGTATGTGTGTGTGCGTGTAAATGCGTGTGGGTGTGCGGGTGTGTGTGTGTATGCACCCCATTGGACTATCATGTCAGCAAAGTAAAAGCCTCGTCGATACCTATTCAACCAGTGTCATTTTCGGCTCTAGAGGGTGCGGAAGCGGAGAATAATCAGGGTGCGCGTAGCGTAATCGCCGAACTGGGCTGAGTTTAATGCAACATTGTTAAAGTTAACGGTCTGGGCTGTAATGAAGTTATCGAACTGTGAGGATGAAGTGAGGAGTGGTACCTTGAGACCATATATGTATTTTGTGAAGAAAAATATTAGTCAAAATATATTTGTTCAATTAAGAACCTTCAAAAACATTATTGTTTACATAGTGGATATTATAATTAAATTGTCTAATATTTAAAAAGGCCGGTTTATTGTAACATAGCTTGAGAATACACATTTTCCTATTATTGAACTTGAATAATGTCATATAATGTGAAGCTGTATGTTTGTGATCATTAATTTTTTTTCGAAATCACACTGTTGCATTGATTGTATTGTATTGTATTGTATTGTATTGTATTGCATTGCGAACTTTTTGTTCTTATGAGCTTCCTGACATTGAAAATTGCACAACTTTTGTGTTGACCTACCGTTTTCTAGCTAAGCTTGTGCTGTTGTAGTTCCCGATCAGTTAATATTAATTAATTGGACAATTCACAACAATGATATTACTTACTACCTTGTTAGGACAAAAGTGACAACAATGATATGACTTACTACCTTTTTAGGACAAAAATGACAACAAAAACAAGGTTTACTTGCACAATAGCAATTTAATAATAATTTATTAGCGAATTACTTATTGGTTGAATTTTCATAGGCCAGAGCAGCTGGACCCTTTAATCAATGATTAAAAAGAACATTACTATACTTTGGCTGCGGTACGTATTTTTAACACCACTCTTGATGCTGTCAAGAGGCACGGAAACAAATGAATTTATTGATTTATTTTAAAACCATACTTTGGCTTAGACTTTTTTTCCAGTGAGTCAACACTAATGGTGAATTTGAAATGGATTTGTGACTTTGACATGTGTAATCTTGGGACACGGTGAGAATTGAAGTAAGAACTTGAAAAATATTATTTTATCAGGAAACATGTAATTTTATATTATACTGAACAATCTATACTGCAGTTCAAATTTTGTTTGCTATGGCTCTTTATGTTAATAAATTGTATCCTTTTATTTATCAACACGCAGCTCTGTCTCTTTGTACGTTAGTATAGACCGCCTCGCTTTTACCATGTTCGGGGATTTGGAGAAAAGCGCGTATATAGCATTATAGCATCTAGTATTATTAGTACCATTATTGTTATTACTATTTACTACATCGGAGTTCGCTGTTTTCATTAGACCTCTCGATCGATTTTGTAATAAGTCAAATTAATTGCGTGTGGTTGTTGTTTTGTTTGTTTTGTTGTTAGTTGTATAACAACAGCAATGTCACAGTCTACAGCACTTCAGGTTTACTTTGATCAACATCATGGTATTGTTGCCGAGTCTTGACATAATGAGGAGACAACAAATATTGTAGAAATTATAAGAAGATTCCAAAACAGAAAAATATTGAAATTTTCGGATCATGTATTTTTTGGCGAACATTCCAATAACAATACCATTGTTTCTGATCTAAAACGTTCATTATATTTTCGGTTTCCGTTATTTTATCGGTTGTCTCATTATTATTTCAACAATCAACAGTTATCTCCTCTTTTTTTGTCTTTATCTTGTTGTTGTATTCTTTCATTTATATTTTGTTTTGTGTCCAAACAACCATTATCTGAGCGTTTAATTGCCAATATATTTCTTTTAATTTTTTCCTCTTCTTTCCTCCTCTAACCCTTTAAGTACTTTGTTGCCAATTGCTGTATTTTGTTGTTGATAAATGTGTGTGGGGCATTATTTGTTTTCCCTTTTATTTAGTTGCCGTATTGTTCATGGTTGTATTTATTGTATCTGTTAAAATCTTGTATAGTGCCCTATATTATTAATATCCTTCTTTGTTGTTGATGCTGTTAGTTTGAAACAGTAACAGTGTATTGCAAACTTCAACAAAAGGACAAGAAGCAAAGTAAAGAATTACGAAAATACAAAACAAACAACAGCGGATGATGAAAGGCTGGAAGAAGAAGAAGAAGAAGAAGAAGAAGAAGAAGAAGAAGAAGAAGAAGAAGAAGAACAAGAAGAACAAGAAGAAGAACAAGATTTTGTTGACAGAACAATAACAAAGTGATAACAAAAACGTAAGAAATACAACAGACTGGACAAACACCAACACAAATGAAACACCACGGAAGTAATAATTCTTTGTAATTGTATTTTCTTCTTTCAATTTTTTTTTCAAGTTTTTATATGTTCAAAGTTGTTGAAACATTATCACACCTAACAACTGGAACAGTATGAATTTGCATTGATAGTGCTGCAGTTGTCATGACAATACAATAAGCCATCCTCTTCTGTTCACATTTCGTCAACATTCATTCACACTGTAAAACACCAATCACATTTTCAATCATTGCAAAAGATTTGCAAAGTCATTTTCATAATAGTAATAAACATCAACAATCAAACAAGTTTACAATCACAAGTCCACAATTTAACAAAATCATTCCCGTTTTTCATTTATTTCCCCATCCCTTCATTAAATCTCCCAAACATTCTTTCCCTTTTCATTTTCTAGCCAACTTTTTTTTCTTTCCTTTTTGTTCCTACCTCTCGCTGAAGAATGTATACACTATACAATCTCCCTCACCTAGGCTTGGCACGAGGTAGGCTTATTAAGGCAAAACACAGCCATTGGCCGAGTCCAGGACTAGCAGCCAATGAGAAGCCGCCGTTCCACCGCCCCACGACCTCGAGCTGCGCTACAGTACTGCTATGACCACGGCGGCAGCGCATGATAGGAAATTTCCACGCGCGGCCTGTCTGTGACCTCAGCGCATGATGAACTCTGGCGGGTTCTTTCCGTACGCCAGCGCGCGCCTTTCTATCGATCCATTCCGACTCCTATGTATGACTGCCGCCAGCGCGCGCCTTTCTATCGATCCATTCCGATTCCTATGTATGACTGCACATTGATCACAAAAGCCAATCACATTTTAATGCAGTTTGAAACAATTTTAAAACGACAAGATGCTTTCCCACTAGATCCAACATTATGTTAACAAGTTTCATCATTTGAATCTGTCTGGGTCTGTCTGGAACAAATATCACCTAAATAACAACACATTCACTCTCATACACAAACCAGATCATAATACAGACCAGAATTGAGACAAACATGAAATTATCATACACAATCTGGTGATAGCTTTCTAATAGCCTAAATAGGACAACAGACGCTACACGTAACAGACGCTACACGTTCATGCAGTGGTCACATGATGATGCAAGGTCAACACACTCAACTTCCATAGGATTCCGCCACAATCGTACATAAATAGCATTGTTTGAAATTAATAAGTTATACAATTGCTGCATTGCTTTGTTTTCGGTAAGAAAATAAAATCGTTTATAAATAATAATTCTGATTCTGTGTTCGCAATAAGTAACAAAAATACTGGCTGACATGTTCATCAATAACAACCAAGCTCAATATATTTTACAAGTCAACAACCTTTTCGCACATCCGTTCTTGAATAAATTAATCATATTGCATTAACATTGACTTTCCATCGAACACAATAACAACTGGTGTTACAATCGTTCCTGCAGAAAATGACACCAACCCGACCAATAGTAAAACATTATGTGGACAATGGTTCCACGACCAAAGCGGTTCTCTAATCTACAACACCTTTGGATGGGTTCGAGCCAAGTACTGTCATAAATATTTAACATGTATCCACCCACCTTACGAGGGCATCTGGCATTCAACAACACTCACAATTGCCACAGTTCATTATAAATTAAACTAAATGCGATATTAAAAAATCATGTCACTTGCCAGCTTTGGTAATAATGCTATACCCATTTCACTGTCCATGGGAATTTTCACACCACACCGAATAAATACATTCTTACAATCCACACAATTGCATAGACAAATTCAGTCAATCACATTTTGGCAGTTCTTGTATTGTGAGGGTACACAAGTCCTCTCACTGGTCTTGTTAAGAATTGTTGATGATGGAAAACAACAGTCTTTCTCAGTTTCTGGGCACTTTATGGAAACGCTAATGTTGATAATGGTTACTAATGATAGTTCTGTAATGTTCCACAACGCAATCTGACATCTAGTTGACACAGTTTACAATTTGGAATTGTCACTGGAACAAGTCTGAATGGATCATTATGAAATTCTTATGGAATGTTTGTCAGTCCATTTTCTGAGGCACCACGCCATACGTTAGAATCTTGTCACACTTGCACTTCTAGCACACCAGAAAACGCCCATTCCAAACTTTCCTCACGCATGTAATCATCACAACCAGTCCATATAGCAAGCACAAGCGTGACAGTTCAGCGTTCACAGTGTGTTGTGTCCCCCAGAGTGAACGGATAAACAGTTCACACTGCTATAGTATACCCTGAACAAAACGTTCATCACAGTGACTAGAACCCAGCAAGTCTCGACATACTCAGGCCCAAAAAGGAAGGGTATACACCGTCTGGGAAATGGTCTGAAACAGTGCCTCACTTTGTGCCAACAGTGTGTAGGATTTTGGAAGACGGGTTTCAGATGAAGACCAGCTTCCATGATTGGTTAATGTGTCTGGACGAGTTCCACACAAGCACGGCTTCTGGCTCGAGACCGCGCCACCCTCCTCATGAGGAGGTAGCACCACACGTAATGAGACAGTCTGAAGAATGTCCAAATAGTCTAGCAGACTCGTTGAAGAACAGTTCTCCAGGTCAACGCTGTCACCACCTCCTTTCAGGCAATGAATGACTGCCCAGACACTGCTGCCTGTAGAAGATGCACCCCCCACGCTCTCCTCGAACCAGGATCGAATCGAGCGGTGTAATGGGAGTGCTCATCTCATCTCAGCAGCAAGATTGGCCATGCTGATGCACACAAGCTCAGTGGATGGCAGGAAGCTGGTAAAAGATAAAATGAAAAAGTCCTAAGATGAGGAGAGACTAGGGGCATGGGCAGGAGTCGTTGGCATTGTCGGCACTGTCACTTTCGCTGCACTCGCTGGTGACACTGTCATGTGAATACGAGTCTGTGTCGTCCACATTGTCTTCCTCTGGGCTCTCCAGGATGGGGTCCAAGTTGGACATGGCAGACACGGTTCTTTGCCGTTTCCTCTGTGGTAGAGGTTTTGACTTCCTTTTTGATTTGGAGGGCACGGCACTCGTTTTGGTAGAGCTCTTTGATGTCCTCTTCTTGATGAACTGCAGAAGGGAGTTGAAGAGGCCCTTTTTCTCGCCATCGTCAACCTTGGTCAGGTCTTCCTTGCCTTCAGCCAACGAAGCGCAGCTTCTGGAAGGGGAGGCCGACACTGGGAAGCGGGCAGAGCCACGCATGTTGGGCAGAGAATTGGACAGCAGAGGGGAAGCATTCGGAGCTGTGACTTTGGACTCGCACAGCACAGGCAGACTTTTGGAAGCGTCTGCCTGAATGATGTAGGTGTAAGTAAAGCCACGGCGGTCCCTCATGGTCACCTTGTAGGTTTTGGTCCCTTCAGCGGCACTCTTCTTCAGCGTGTCTTTCTCCGCCTTGCCGCGTTTTGCAGCTTGCCGTTTATGCGCCGGCTTGACGAACGGCATATAACCGTGTGTAGCATTGGGATACATGGCCATAGAGTCTTCTTGTAGAAAGGTAATCCACACGTAATCAAAGTACACTCCAATAAATAATGTTCAAAGCTGTGTAGTGTGGGTCTTAATTGCAAACCCCAAACAATGTTGAAATGACGCAACGGAGCAATAGGAGGTAAAACTCACAAAATTTGCAGACTAAACTTCTAGTATTGTCCGTTCGACGTACACAGCTACTTCTGACCAAAATCGCTCGCGCGCAGGGTTATAGGCGAAACAGCTACGATGACTTGGACCAATGGCATGCCTTTGGCTCGCGTTCAATCGAGAGACGTCAACATAGGATGAGTCGATTTTTCTAACAGGGGTGAAGCATATTCCTTACAACATGTTTTGCGAATTTCCTGCAAATGGACAGACATTTTCAGCAAAAATGTTTTAGATTAATAATTTAATATGTGAACAAAAAATCTCCTGAAATCTTTAAAGCTGTTTTACAGAAAATCTTAAAGAATTTATTACTAATTTTACGTACTGAATCCCTGTCACGCGCTCCTAAGATCTCCTGTGAATGCGTAATGAGCTGGTATTCAGCCAAAAAGAATTCCCGCCTGCCCCTCGTAGCGGTCACAATCTTTGTCACGTGGGTATGCAAATTAGACGATTGGCCAATCAGTTGCCGCTGCTCTAGGCAACGGGCAGTGTGTTGTGAATCGACCTCGTGCTAGCCACGCGGTACTACAGTGAAATTGAGACAGTTCCGTTAATAATTCCCAGAAAACCCCGATGTTTGGTGTTAACTATGAATGTTTAATAACAATCGTGTATTGACAAATACTGAAACTAAAACATGAACACTTCCCAAATTTCACATTATAGGTCATTAATTAATTTCCTGTGGAAAAATTGCTGGGACTGTTTAGTCAATCCTATTTCAAGTATTCTTAAATTTAAAATAAATAATAAATCATGAAGATTATTAGAATTATAGTTTTTAAAAAGTATTATGATTTCCCTACCAGGATTTTCAAATCCGCGATGAATGAGGAAAACAACATTTATTTTCCCACCCAATCCTAATTTTAGCACAAACATGTACAACACAATTTCATATCATTTGTCTCCGGTCTTCGTCATTGTATGCGATGGTCGTTTAATTAAAATACATTGCCCTTAGTTGTAACAATTGGTCAGTATAATAATTATGTATAAATTAATGTATCTAAGAAGAACATTTCTTACACGTAAATTGTTACCCTGATACTTTCTGGTTCTTCTTCACAATTGATTGGTTTAAAGTTATTTAATGATAATGGTATTTTTAAAGTCGTTTATTCTAATGATAAAATAATGATTCAGATGTACGTGTTCAGTCGTGACTCAACAGAAACTGACTGTGTGAAAAAAAAACCGTTTCCCAACATAAGAATGTTCAAAATGTCATTATACAAGTTTAAACTCCGCAGTTGTAAAGAACATAAAGGCAACGCCGATGTAGCAGAGCGAGAGAGAAGCTAGAAAACACCAGAAGCATAGAAGACAGCAGCGCTGCAGCGAGGTCAATGGAGAGAGCGCCAAGAGTAGAGAATGGAAATTTCCTACGCTTTGCGCTGGCGCTCTTTCGTCTTGCCGTCAATGGAGCAGGCCTCAAACACTAGCATTGATTTTAGTGAGAAGGTTGGGCACAGGCTTTAGAGGGGGTGGGAAGCGTGTAGGGAAAGTGATGACGAGTCCGCTTTGTACTGTGTTTGTGTGTGTGTGTGTGTTTTGCGTTGGGGTGGGTGAATGTTGTGACGCGCGCATTCCAGCGTTGGACGGTTCGTCCAGGAATAGCTGGTGAAAAGGACTGTTAGATCCCCCCGGCTATCAAGTAGTCCAGTCCCAGTAATGAAATAAATAGCCAAATAAGCAACTAATTCCTATAAAAATGCTATGCAGTAAAAAATATTCTTTAAGCAATGAGGAAATACCTATAAAAAGTCCCAGTTAAAAAAAGGGGTCTGAAACATGATTTTTGGTGCTTATGTTTTTTCACACTTCAAAACGTCAAAGGGAGATTACTTGAAATAAACATTTAATTCAAAACCATATCATGTTGCATGTCAAATGAAAGCTCTTAACATATACAGTCCGAAAATCTGTTTCAACGCTTTCTGTGTCAGTTTTAGTTCTGACTGTGGATTAAAATTTAATTAACATAGGGGTATACATGCGAAATTCCGATGATCTTAAAAATCTTGATCTCGATTGTAAAAGTCGACTTCTATTTAATTCACAAGAAGAAAAAAGATTAGTTAAAAGGAAGACACACGAAATAAAGAAAAAACAGAAAAACCCAGGAAATTGATTAGTTTTCCAGTAGAATATAGTAGTGGTCTACCTTAGTCGCTCTCAGAATCCGACTCGTCATCCAGCTGAACCACAGAGTTTGTGCAGCTGACTCCACGGCATTCTCCACAAGCTATGGTGCACGTAAGTCCGTGCTTTCTGCATCTGCATCTGCCAGGTGAGCAGTCTTCTAGCAGCAGCGGATAACATTCAAAATATCCTATGGAGAAGCTGGCTTATTAGTTATGATTGGAAGTAGCCCACCCTCCTGTAACTTCCATTCCCAATCCATTGGTGATAGACCATGGTCTCTGTCTAGACTCAGCTACTCCTGTACTTGGTAGAATGTTCTGTAGGCATGGAATTCAGCTGCTGCTGCTGTTGGGGGAGCACTTTAGCTTGGATTTGTGTATGGCTTGCAGACACTTTTTGCTCATATTTGACAAACCACAGTTTTGTCAAGGTATCAGAACGTTTTTCACTGTACAGGTGAACAAATACCCTCTCACCAGCCGCTGCAACAGCATCATGACTTGAAATCTTATCATTGAATACTCTAGCCTCATCCAGGAGCTCTCCTGAATCAAGCTTCTTGACTGTGAGAGATTTTGAGATGTTGAAGGGATGAGATGTCGTGTCGTATCCACATAATGCATGGGCAAAAAGAATGTTATTACAGACTGTTGTTCCGGTTTTTTTTCGCAGTTGGCCAAGAATATTTCCTTCGTCTCGCAGAGGATCCTGTCAGGATCATAGGCTACATGTCTCCCAACCATGCCTTTGCTTTTTCGAAGATGGGCAACATCTTTGGTACTTGGGCCATCAACATAGCCATCGAAAATGATTGTAGCTAGTGTATGTTTCCTAGCAACAAAGCTGACATACATCTCTGCTAGATCTTTTAGGACGACCCTCTGGGCCATGGAAGGCGATGCAAAAGGGATCCACCATCGAGAATGTATTTAACATTTTCTCTTGGCAAGGATGCAGTTTCATTGACAGCAGACCAGAGAAATCCTGCAAGAGTATGTTTATTGGCTTTTCTGGGGAATCCTGTCGCATCAAACAAGGAGGCAGGTACATTGGCCAGTACATAGTAAAACATTTCTTCGAGCCTGTTGGTATCATTCCCAGCGACTTGCACCAACCTTTGAAACAATAACTGCGGATCCACTTGCACCATTTCCTGGCCAATAGTCACTCCAGTTTTTGTCGTCATTGTGACTGCTTGATTGCTTTTCTTGAACGTCACGTCAGCTGGAGATTGACCCGTCATCCCTTGGAGAATGCGCTGACCAATTTCAACAGCTTGGTCAGCATTGACAGATGAGTCAGCTGCTTGGCCAGTAGCAATAGACCTAAGACTCATGTCAGCGCAAAACGGATTTTTTGATGACACATATTTGATGACTTTCAAAGTTTCTTTGTGGTCTTTCTCTTGCCTTATTTCAGAAGAATCTTTGTGCTGCTCACTTGTTGTGAACTCTGTTTGCGTCAAGGATTGCATCCATTGGTTTGCTGTTGCACAAACAGGCATAGAGGGAAGCCAAACAAGCCTTTGTCGTTCGCCAATTCCGCGCCCTTTAGTTAGGCCACCATTTGACGTCAGCGTCCTCATCAATGTTTGCTCAATCACCAGATCACACGACAGACCAGCCCTATAGCGATCGCTTCTCCTTTTCATGTGATGGCCTGCCATGAAATCGTGATAGACTTCTGGGTAGGTTTTGTTCAACTCCATCAGTTGCTGTAAGTACAGCCTGGCCGACTTGGTGTAGAGGTTGTGCCCTGAAGCAGCAAAATAGGGCAACATTTTGGCAACAGCAGATAGATGGAGCTTGAAGTCTCCAGTTCTCTCAGCCTATATTGCTGTGTGAAGGAGGTGTACCATTTCTTGAATCCATAGCTTGCTCGTTCTACTTGAACATTGTCGTTTGAAATCTTCCAACGTTGCTTTAATGCGTCCTAATACAGGATGTATTGCAGCATCTCTTGCTGTTGTTTTGCCCTGCATCAGTGATTCAAAAAGAGCCTAATCAAAGTCATCTGTTATGTCAAGATCTGCAGGATTATGTAGAAGTGACTCTTCTTCTTGACAATCACCGTTTTCCTTCCTAGGATTGTAATCATTGGACAAAGTGTCAGGATGGAGCAACAGCCATGACATGTTGAAGGATGTGCTTACAAATATTGCACTCAATGCTGCTTCGACAAGAAAATGTGCTCTAATTGCCCTAGAATAAGCCTTTCCAGCAATGATGTGAACTGCAGAATTTGATGCACAAACTGCCTCTTTTGCCTTGTCTTGTCTTGTCAATCGTGTTGATCATTATGGCACTTTTTTTTTTACCAAGGTGCATGCTGGAGTGTGTTCTTGTTACCGGCGCTCACCCGTCTAGGACATGAGCGTCAGGATCTTTAAAGTCCGTTATGATTTAATGTATGCGACACAGACTAGACCTCGGTTTATACACTCATCCGAAGGAGTAGGAAACGAGAGTAAAGTGTCTTTCCCAGGGACACAACACAATGCCCGACCTGGGCTCAAACCCGGGACCTTCCGATCCGCAAGCCAACGCTCTAACCATTCGGCCACCATGCCTCCTGCAAGCCTGCATCATTACATTATTATTGCTTTAGGTCCAGCGGACTCTTCCGAGCCAAATCAGGACCGGACAACCCCCGATCCGCATAAAAGATCTGCTGAAACAACCCTAGTGGTAAAACTGAAAGCTCTCCACCAGCCAGTCACTTTACAATAAAGACATCCCACGCAAGGGACGGCTGAGGCTTCACCCGAACTTATCGAACCCCCGTTTACAAAAACAAAATAGAATACAAACATCATTATAAATTATCAACAAAACATACATATAAAATGCCTACATTGCTATTTATACTGAAACCCCCGGCACCCCAACGGGGGTTAACCTGCATCAGCCATAAGATGACTAATACTATTATGCATTTATCAACCACAGGCTCTGAAGTCTTTTCCTTTCCCCTCCTACATACGTACGTGGTATAGTATGTATAGTATGTAATTGAGGTTTACGAGAGACGAGACTTCCAAGCCTGTGTATCAACAATGCCATTGACCTTGTCACCTACGCACATTTCATCACTTGGCTGTAGATTCCTGACGTCATGCGCAACAATATCTGGGCGGTAAAAATGGGGGTTCCCCAATGCATTCGCATCAAAAAATAGTTCGCATTAAAAAGTTAAAATAAACATATTCATACCCCTTCGATTCCGTGGGACTTTTCTTCAGTTGTAAACACAACTGTAAAGAGTAAATTAGAATATATATCATTTTTATAGGATTTACTTACTTTCAAAAAGCCTGTTGGATTGGACTAAAGTGGTGCACGCGCGTTTTGCGTTGGTGGTATACAAAGTAATACAAAATATCTCTCTAGATATCCCTGAAAATGACAACAAGAAGGCATATCTGCATGCGAAAGACAACACTACTACTACTACTACTACTACTACTACTACTACTACTACTACTACTACTACTACTACTACTGCTACTACTACTCATCTAACACCTTATATATTTTTTTTTTTCAATGATTTGAGCATAGGCACGTGAAATTGCTCGAACAAACGCGTTCACATAATAATAAAGAAGAAGAAGAGGAAGAAGAAGGAGAAGAAGAAGAAGAAGAAGAAGAAGAAGAAGAAGAAGAAGAAGAAGAAGAAGAAGAAGGAGAAGAAGAAGAATGTACATTTATTTAAGACGAGGAGATTAAAGGGTAAATGAATAAGGCAAAGCATCAACAAACTCACTACGTATATTCCGCTAAAAGCTTTATTATGAGTAAAAAATCATGAAGTATGTAGATCTAGTCTCTAAAATGCTAAATGGACACTTTATTAAACTAAACAATGGTAGACTTTGACACTCAACAGTCAAACTAAAGAAGCAAAAAAATAAAGAAAGAAAACAACGTCAAATAAACAGATAAATTGAAATACAAATTAAATGTAGGCATAAGAAGCTAAATAAGCAAAGAAATGAGCAGAGTTTTAACCTAGTAAAAGGTTAAATTTTTTAAAACTACTTTGTGCACAGCCATGGAGTCAAGACACAAATACATTACTTCATTTGGCAATATCTCTAGTGAGGTCAGTGCTTAGTTATGGACAAGAAGTATATTTTTCAGCTTCAAATTCATTGCTAAATAAGTTGCAAAGTATTGACAGTAAAGCAATTAAAATAGCACTAGGTGTTCCAGTGCATTCAAGTACACTTAAGTCATATAAAGAAGCTTGCCTGTTATCTTTTCCTGAACAACAAAAATTATCAGTTGCAAAATATGTAGTCAGAGGTTTGTCAGTTCCAAATTCTGTTTCAGAAGAAATATTAATTGATTCTAATATAGATTTTCCAAAAAGAGCTAGGAATTTGACGTATCTCCAATCAATACGAAATTATACAAATGATATATTAACAACTTGTAATATTGATATTTCATCTATTCCTATATTACCAAGTATTCCTCAAATTCCGCAGTGGGAACATACAAATGCACAATTTGATATTGATTACTCTCTAACAAAGAAAAATGAAAATGTTAATCTAGTTGTTACTGAAGCTAGGGAGCATATCGAAAGGCAATATACTAACCATTTAAAAATTTATACTGATGGGTCAGTGTTAGAAACATCAGAGGCTGGAGCTGGAATTGCGATCCCTGACTTAAAAATTCAAAAATCATATTATGTTGGTAAGAATGTATCAGTATTTACAGCAGAATTGTATGCTATCCTTATGGCTTTAAACATAATTTGTAACTTCCCAATTGCTTTCTTTAATATCCTTATATGTGTTGATTCAAAATCAGCATTATATTCTTTGCAACATTGGTCATGTAAAACGAGAACAGATATTTTATTTGAAATCAAGTTTCTAATTCATTATTTGGTATCTAAAGGTATTGGAATCAGCTTTTGCTGGATTCCATCTCATTCGGGTATTTATTGGGAATGATGTAGTTGATAAATTGGCGAAACAAGGAGCAATGAAAGCAAATAATTCTATTGCTTGTAATAACATATCACCTTCAGTATATGAATTAATATCCTTACTGGAAAAGCGTATGCGTTCTGATTTACCTCAGAGTAGAAACGTCGAAAATTATGCTTGTCCAAGACATTTGTGTAGGCTAATTAATAAACTAAGAGTAAATTCATGGAACACAAAGTTTTCAAAAAATATCTTGTGTACTTGTTTATTCCCAATATCTGTTAAACATATTTTATATGAATGTCCTATTTTGACACCACTTTATGAAGAAAAGAACATCATTGTGGGTATTCAAGAAGACATTGACATTTTATTGCATAGTCCTGCAATAATGGAGATAGTTCGTATAATATACGTGTCCGCAGTTGGAAAATGTTTGTAGTATTATTAGTAACAAGCTTAATGTTATTATTTATGGTTGCATTTCAGTTTTAATTATATGTCTGTATGTCCATGCGTGAGAATGAAGTGGTCTAAAATCACAACGTGAAGAGACTTTAAAATAAAATATTGAATTGAATTGAGCAGAGTTTTACTAATAACATTTTTAAATTTACTGGGTGTATTCTTGTCGACAGATTATAATTATGACTGTCATTTTAGTTTGTGCAAGACTGTCAACCCGTTAAATAGTCAAACCAAACCCATGTAAGTGATGTAGTGTTCATAAACCACTTGAACACAAGGGAAACCATCAAATGATGCAATGGGTGAGTAGGTGAGGGGTGGGGAAGGGCAGAAAATCCAAAGACGAAAAATCAAAGTATATAAACCACTCAAATGAAGTCAACTACCATATATAGAAATGTTTCAGTTTCTATAAAAAGGAAAATATGGGAATGGTTTTTATTTCGAACTTGCCCGCTCAAGTTGTCGGTTAGATACTCTATTCTAAGGCACGGTGGTCTAATGGTAGTGCTTTGGCTTGCGGATCTGAAGGTTCCGGGTTCGAACTCTGTCCGGGCCATTGTGTTTGTGTCCCTGGGAAAGACACTTTACTCCCGCTTCCTACTCCTTCGGATGAGAGTATAAACCGAGGTCTAGTCTGTGTGTCGCATACATTCCGTCATAACGGACTTTAAATATCCTGACGCTCATGCCCTAGACGGGTGAGTGCCGGTAACAAGAACACACCCAGCATGCACTTGGTCCTCCCCCATCCCTGGCTGGCCAGGATAGTGCTCAGTTGTCCGGGCGTCAGATCATGCGCCCAAAGGCTGCGGGTGGGCGTCTCGGGCGGTTTGAGTTAGATCCTGTATCGGCCAGCGCCTAGAGTCTGGTCAAATAAGGCGAGATAAGTGCGCTACAAAAATCCTCAATAATAATAATAATAATTATAATTTCATTTATCACGCAGTGCTTTAAAGCCACAATCACGTGGTACAGCGTTCGCCTGACGCACCATCAAGTGGTAGAGGGTTCGCCTGACGCACCATCAAGTGGTAGAGCGTTCGCCTGACGCACCATCAAGTGGTAGAGCGTTCGCCTGACGCACCATCAAGTGGTAGAGCGTTCGCCTGACGCACCATGAAGTGGTAGAGCGTTCGCCTGACGCACCATCAAGTGGTAGAGCGTTCGCCTGACGCACCATCAAGTGGTAGAGAGTTCGCCTGACGCACCATCAAGTGGTAGAGAGTTCGCCTGACGCACCATCAAGTGGTAGAGAGTTCGCCTGACGCACTATCAAGTGGTAGAGCGTTCGCCTGACGCACCGAGGATCCAGGTTCCAATCCCGTGATGGGCGAAATATAAAGTGTCCATTTCTCGCTTTCCATTTCAGCAGTATGATTTGCTCTGGTGGTTCAGTATTGGTTTTAGGTCCCTACCCCTTGTTCCCTAGGATGCATATCCCCGTCTGCCATATCGCCAATGGTGGGTATAGACATTAAACCTTAATGTTCATTCATGCAGTGCTTGTAGTGTTGAAAACATGATTATTAGAATCCATGAGGTATACAAATACTGTTTCCTGGATTTTTTCTACATTCATTGCAAAGACTATTCTGCAAGGCACAGTGCAAGGAGGTAGAAGAAGAGGGAGACCGAAAAAGAGGTGGGAGGACAACATTCGAGAATGGACTGGTTTGACACTGAGCGAAGCCATCAGGGCTGCTGAGGACAGAGAAAGATGGGGTATGCTGGTTAAACGATCATCTGTTCTGTGGTGCCCCTATGACCTTCGGGTTACGGGACAGGATAGGATAGGATAGGAAAAATCAAATCCCACTGACCTTTCAGCCTTTCTACCTCAGTTATTTACTTATTTACTGGTAGACCAACGTACCCCTCCTCCCCACCCTCACCTCTCTCTCTCTCTCTCTCTCTCTCTCTCTCTCTCCCTCTCTCTCTCTCTCTCTCTCTCTCTCTCTCTCTCTCTCTCTCGTATTTTGTGTCCTTTCCCCACCATACTTGGTTTTCCGCCCTCCTAAGTTTTCTTCCTTGTATGGAAGTGGTTGGCATGAAATGGTGCAAACACTGATAAGAAAACTATAATTGCGCCATACGATTTATTTGGTTTCTTTCTCTGTTAAAGCATTAGTGCCAAAGAAAACTCAACAGTTGCCGAATCATGATCTGACTCTCACATAGAGCTGACAGGCCTCAATTCCATATAGTTTCAGTTTGTTTCATGCTTTGGTGTTCGTATGTACTATGCCATGAGTCCTATGTTTAAGGCGACCTAAGAAATAAAATGTTCATCCGGTTAATGTGAAAATAGCCTCCATAGTTTTCAAATTGTTTTGCTTCTTTCAGATACAGCTTTGCGTAGATTCCGCGTCTAGAAGTTCATTGCTGTCTTCCCATCTTCCCATGTAACAGTTCTGTTCCCACAGCCATATGTTCACAGAATTAAATGTGCCCAGAGAAATATGTGCTCATAACTAACTGTGCTTACAACTATGTTCCCACAACTCTATGTTTCCATAACTAAATTGTTCCCATGGCTTTATGATTATATATGTTCCGAAATGTCCAGCTTTTATGTTCACAACTGAACACAGCGTTCCTAGTTTCTGAAAGTCTGTATAGACTCCCAGGTCGCAATGATTATTCACGACTTGTGATAAATGATAAGCACCCTGCAACAGTCTGCATATCAAATGACGAAAAACTGCCGACTCACGCTTTGTTGGCACATTTTGCTCTGAGAGGCACGTGGCACATTCTCTACCGTGTTTGAATAAACGTTCTTGATCAATGCAATAGGCTGATATGCATGGTACGTTCGTTCGTTGTGTAGATTTGTGTCCCCGGAAACTGACGCGTATAGTGGACGTGAAGAATATGTCATGATTATTTAAGAAATCGTGGTAAGATGCCATACGTCTGGTGTTGGAGGTCCTTCATTGCGAAGATGAATGGTCGTTGCCAAGGATTATGAAAAAAAAAAACATGCTAAAAAGGCAAGCGCGCAGGTAGGAAAAGGTCGACGAATCGCTGGACGTAGTCGTGAGGAGATGTGGCCGTGATGCAGTGACCCACATGCAAGGAGGGCAGGCAGCACGCAGGGAACCATGGCGTTGCAAGCAACTGCTGTCCGGAGGACGCCACCCTCCACAGGAACCCCCCACGTCGCCCAGTCGCAGTAAAAGAAGAAACAGGTCAGCCTGGGAATGGAGCGATGGCAGCAACCGGCCGCCTAGTCGAAGGAGTCCTACAGAGATGAAAATGAAGGTTGAAGGTTGAGGTGGAGTATCATTTCGTAATCTCCCACCCGACGCTGTCGCAGGTTCGACTTCAGGGCCCAGTATCTCGACCTCAGGTGTGGCAAGTGATCGGGCTACCGTCCATCTCCGCCGCTAAAGCGGGTCTGAACGCCTCCTAAGGCAGGGCTGCCACCCCTGCCCGCCACAATGCCAACGATTGTATGTCCTGGATTGCAACTCCAGAATCAGCGTGAACACCATTCAATGACACCCGTATGAATGTGCATGGTACGTTCTACACTGTAGATATAAAGGTTTAAGAATAACACGAAGTTCTATTGCTTTGCGTGGCGTCATATCTCTCATGCGTCAATATAACTCTGGGTTCTTTGATCTGTGAGAGCAAAGATTTTTTTTACTTGGGTGTTCCCGCATTCATATTCCCTTCTTACTTTTTCAGTTTCTTATTGTCGACAGACTGTTTGTTCTTACTTAATTATTGTTAGCAGATTGTTAACTCTTTACAACTATAACAGTTCAATTACAAAGTAGGCCTATAGTGGTTCAAATACTTGTACGTTCTCCTCGCCTTGCTATGATTATAGTTATTCATTGTCGGCAGAATGTTTTCTTTTCTTATTGTCAACAGAATTTTTGTTTAATTAAAAATAAATGTTTAACCTCTGCAAATCGTTCTTATGTTCTTGCTTTGATTATATTTAGTACAATTACAGGGTGTTCTTTTTATTGTCAATAGATTTTTCGCTCATTAAAACTAAATATGTGACCTCTGCAAATATTTAGTATAATAAATTAACTTAATTTAAAACGAACGTTATAGCAAAACAGATATGGGTCCTTCGGCCTTCATTGACGCCTACGCAAAGTGTGGGAGTAGGTGCACTAAAAATATGTCCATAAATCATTAGTGGTAATAAGTATGTTAGATTGGATAGACCAACTGGTGCTAATACCGGGCTATCCGTCTCTCTTAATTAAACATTTTTGGATCGTTTCTATATTATGTCAACCGCCTACTCTATACTATCAAGAGAGCTTCACTCCACACACAAAATACGAGGGGCTCAATCAGTATTAGTGTAGTATGCACGTACAGTAGATCATACTAATAAACTTTCCTGTGTCAAACGTTCTTGCAACGTTGTACACTATCCTAACTGTCTACACTATCCCATCCAGATAGTTTTTATACAAATTCGCTCAGAAGAAAATAGCGTTGGGGATAATCAACAAATATTATATATTAAAAGAAGATTAAAAAAAAAACTCTGAATGTAAAAGCACAAATGTTGGGTTTTATTACAAACTGTTATTACGTACTGAAAAACACTGCCCAAGTTAAAAGTAATTGACATCAGTCAGTGATATTGATATCATAATACAATTAGTTTAAAATAAAATCAAATCATCATTACCAAATTTTATAGTGAGAATCAGTCAAGGTCAAGGTTTTACATCGATGTGTTGAAACTCCTCTAGTCAGTGCCTACCCCACTCCACACCCTGTGTTATTATGGGAAGTGGATCAATTTATTTAATGGTAATATCCTAAAGGTTGTATAGATCTCGGTGGTACATTACCCACCACCTACACTTTCTAACCAGACAGTGTAGTCAAGTTCACACGGTCATTGTTCTCTGTTTCTTCGCTGGTTGCCGCTACAGAAACGCATCGAGTACAACATACTATCGCCAGTACAATTACGGATGCAAGGATGGAATAACACCACTAAGCAACATTAACAGCGTCTGCCAGGAAATCCACCAATGTGAACAAAAAAATCACCCGCCACCATTCATAAGACATAAGATTATTTATTCACCAAATAAAACGTTACAAGAATTTTGGTGTGATGGCGACAGTAAAATACATCCTCACTTGCAAAGCCTCACATGCATTTACATGCATGTAATCATCCTGTATCTAGCAGTAAAAGATCAGATTCAGATTTAAACCCGGATTCCCTTGCTCGCCAGACCAGCATTCTAACTACTACTGAACTCCTCCTCTAAATGATTTAATGCATCACAGCACGTTGTATTCAATAACATATGTATTGAAAGCACATCGCTATCAACAGCATTTGCAGTAGACTACAACCCATGTGACAATAATGTCAGTCAGATCAAATGAAATAGAACAAAGCAGAGCTACTTTTAGAGTTTAAATAAAACACGATTCAGGATACTCTATAAAACCGGTAAAACTCCATAAAACAAACTGTTGTATGATAACGAATGGACACATTCCAGATTGCCCTTTGAGATCGGGCACTTAATAGAATAGACTTAACGTTTCCCGGCGTATCGTAAGAGGCGACTGACATGGGTGATGTCAGCAAGGCATCACTGGGCGAAAGTCTTTTACACAGAAGTCACCGGCCAGGACGGATGAACCTCACGTTACTATAGGTTCAAAGACCACGTGCTTGGGGCCAAGGCGAGCCACATTGTACTCGTGGATTCCGGCTGTGGCCAACAGCCTGGGGAGGATTGGGCCCCGCTAGGTCTTTCTTGTCCTAGACACACAGTACGATGAAAAGAACCACTCATTCAATACCGGATCGGTGGTCGCCCGGGTCATTCAGGAAGGAGGTGATAAGTGTGTTATTGATGGACAACTTAGCAGGATCCGAACGAGAGACATCATCATAGGAACTTGAAATATCAGGACCCTAACTGCGGAGGGAGGGAAAATGAGAAGAACTGACCCACGAGCTGGACCACTATCGATGGAACATTTTAAATATCAGCGAACTGCGCTGGAAAAGCCTAGGTGAAATAACGGCTGACAAAGGCCGCAAGATTTATTTCAGTGGGAGAGATGACAGGCTCGAACAAGGCGTTGGATTCTTGGTCTACAAAGACATTCTAGCCACTGTCATGGGTTGTTGCCCAGTAGACTCATTACCATCCGTCTGAAAGCAGCCCCTTTCAATATCACCGTCATCAGAATATGACGACAGCGAAGTCGAGGATTTCTATGAACATCTACGTCTGTCCTTGACCAAGTGCCGAGGAAGGACAAAGTCATAGTGCAAGACGACTGGAATGCCAAGGTTGGCCAAGATGTGTACAACAACTGGTGAGACACATGTGGACCGCACTGCAACAACGAGACAAATGACAGAAGTCTCAGAGTTTACCAAATACAACAATCTGATACTGGCGAACAATCTTGGTCTCCACAAAAAATCCAGATAATTTCCCTGGCACAGTCCAAGGCGCGAGCATCACAACCACACTGACTATACCATGGTCGACAAAAGCTTCATACAAGTGTCAGCATTGGCAGGGCACGCACTAGAAGAGAGTAAACACCGCAAAGTGCACCAGACTGAAGTTCGACCTGGACAAACTGCAAGACCCGGAGATGGCAGAAATATTCCAAGCCACAATTGGAAGGAAATTTCCACCTGCTCATTTTGGGAGCTTGTAACATCAGAAATGTTGACGACAAAGATGTGGTACTGTAACTCAGCTTATCGATAAACAGATAGTATTGAATACAACTTGACGTTAATTTACCAGTCATCTAAATGGAAGTCTGCACCTGGTAAATTAACCTCCCTGAAACATAACATTACATTACATGGTTATTGCTTTAGGTCCAGCGGACTCTTCCGAGCCAAATCAGGACCATCCCCTAAAACGGTCACTCTCGATACCATCAAGCATACTTCGCTAAACAAGACTGTTAGTTAACTTACTCAACCATCTAACCAGGGTCTCTTGACTGGTAAGTGGCCATGCGATTCATATCTCTATTGGATCTACCCTGTTTCTCCCCTGACACTCGAAGTCGAGACGTAACCGCTCGTGTCCCACATGTAGGCCAGGTGAGAGAAATTTCCCAAAAAAGAAGATTCCCGTATGAGCAAGATTAACTAGAACGAGACTTAAATGATTGGTCGGAGGACGTAGAGACCCCTGCATATCCCCGTATCCTAAAATTTAGCTAGTCAGTCGAATACGAAGCCACGAGGGTCAAAGGAGCAAACTGCAGTGAACGCTTCATCTTCAGCCTCACTGAGAAAGTGATAGACTAGAGACGGTTCATGATTCCCAGAGACTAGAATACAGCTCTGGGACGGTTTGTGGAGTCAACGCATGACAGCTTGCTCCCGTGGAAAAGACGCTAGAATCTACCTAGCCACGTCCGGCCCCGTTGCTACACGACTCACCCGATCATCCTGAGAGGCAAGGCTCCTTCAGGGTGAACAAAGGACTCAAGCACTTGCCGACACGTAGCAGCTAAGTCTCCCTCAACTGCAACTGAAGTCTAACCCAACTCGGACAAATACAATTAGATTACCCAACCAGAGAATTGCTTAGTAAATGATGAAGAAGAACTGCTAAAGAAATTACTAAGCACATTGAACAATTATAGTTATTAATTTACATTTAAATGAAGTAATGTTAGAATTTGTGTTGACTATATAAAAGTTGAAATCACATTCATACGACTGGTGTCATTCTATTTGTATTGTTGTGTGTCCACTAGCTCTTCTTCTCTTGAGACCAAGTAAACTAATCCTTTGATTAGTAATAGGCATTTTTTTTAAGTGAGCCAAATGATACTTTAAAACCCGAGAACAAATATAAATTCTATGTGACCAAGCACCGTGATTAGTCTCTCACACCGCATTGGAATTTTGGTAAAAGAACGTCTGATAGAGGTAGTGTAACGCCCCATCTTTCTTCAAGTCTTACTCCCCTTGTAAGATAAACGTATCTTCCCCAGAATATCAACAATGAGCTGGTGAAGTAGATGTCAACACCATGACCACCATCTTCAACTCAGCTGTGACAGATGCCGCCACTGAAATCCTTGGCAAGCACCGCCCAAAGACGAAACCGTGGATCACACCTGAACTTTTGGACCTGTGTGACAAAGAAGAGAGATTAAAAAGAAAAAAAACCCACCTCACAGGAAGCTGATGCCTACCAAAAATCAACAATGACATCAGAAAAGGCATGCGTACAGCGAAGGAGAACCGAATAGGGGATCAGTGCCAGGAAATAGAGGTTAGTCTAAACAAGACCAACAGAAAGAAGACCTATCAGATTGTGAAGCGTCTGACAAGTGTTAAACAGCCCAACGTCTCCACAATCCAAAGCAAAGTGCCTTGCAGAAGAACAAGAATCTTGGATAGATGGATAGTACTGCTCTGACCATTACAACCACACACCAAACGGAGACATATCAGTTCTAGCATATCCACAGAACAGAGAAGAAAAAGAAGAAATCTTCCCAATTCTCCGAGAAGAAGTTGAGGCAGCAGTGCAATCGCTGAAGAAGGGGAAGTCAGTTGGAGGAAATATCCGCGGAATAGCTTCAAGCAGGGCGAGACGCGATGATTGACGCCCTCATCATTATCTGTTACAAAACCTGGCAGAGTGGGGAGTGGTCTACACCATGGACCCAGTCGCTTGCTATCACTCTTCCCAAAAGGGGTTACCTTCAGGAATGTTAAAATTCCGCACCATCAGCCTCGTGAGCCTACCCAGCAAAGTCCTCCTGAAAATAACACTCAACAGGTTTTAAATCACAAGCTCAACAAATCATAGTTGAAGGACAAGCGGGATGATTCAGGGCAGGGAGAAGTACCACTGAGCAGATTTTCCACCTCAGAATAATCTGCGAGAAATACTAACAGCACCAACAACATCTATATCATGTGTTTGTAGACTTCAAGAAAGCGTTTGACCGAGTCTGGCATGCAGCTCTGTGGGCAAACACGAGAGTGTACAACATCAGCCTTAACATTACTGAAGTCATCAAAAGCCTATATGACAAGGCTACCAGTGCAGTCCTCCACAGCGCCATCTGGAACTGGTTCAGAACAACAATCGGCGCGCTTCAAGGATGCCTACACTCTCAAACACTCTTCAACCAACATCTTCCTGGAGCGCACCATGTCAGATGCCCTTGCAGATCACGAAGGCACAGTCAGCATAGAGGGTAGACCAATCTCCAACCTCCGTTTTGCGGATGACATTGATGGATTGGCTGGAGAAGAACAAGAACTTGAACAGCTGGTAAAGAGGTTTGAAACCAACCCCAGAGCCTTTGGAATGGAAATAGGTGCAGAGAATACCAAAATGATGACCAACGGCATCAATACGGACATCAACGTCAAGGACTAAATCTGTCAACACCGTGCATAGTTTCAAATATTTAGGAGCCTTTGTATCAGGAAATGGGTCCCGACAGGAAGTCCTCTCCAGGATCGCACACACTACTGCTGACCTGACAAGGTTGAAGCCCATTTGGAAAGAAAGGGCCATCAGTCTACACTCAGTCTATAAGGCTGCTGTTCTCCTTTGTCATCTCTATCTTCCTGTATACTTGCGAGAAATGAACCCACACAGCAGACCTACAACAAAGAATACAAAGCATGGAGATGAGGTGCTATAGAAGACTCCTGGGCATTTCCTATACCCAGCATATCAACAATGACGAAGTCCGACAGACCATCACACAAGCCGTTGTACAATACGATGACATTCTCACAGTGGTGAAGAAACGGAAACTCCGATGGTATAACCACTCACCATGTGATGATATTCTGGGGAAGATACGTTTATCTTACTAGGGGGTAAGACTTATTGATAGAGGGGCGTTAGGCTACCACTATCGATCGTTCTTTTACCAGAATTCCACAGCGATGTGAAAAACTAATCAGGGTGCTTGGTCACATAAAATTTATATTTGTTCTCGGGCTTTTTAATATCATTTGGCTCAATTTGAGAAACGCTTATTACTAATCAAAAGACTAGGTTACTATGTCTCAAGAGAAGAAAACTAAGAGATACGCAACAATACAAATAGAATGACACCAGTCTACACTCAGTCTGGTTCACTTTTTATATATTCAACAAAACTTTAGCATTTCTGCATTAAACTGTAAATTAATAATTAATATAGTTCGATGTGCTGGGTATTTCATTCAGCAGGTCTTCTTCATTCTATGCTAAGCGAGTCTAAGATTGTTCAAGTGGCTGACTATTTTTTCGAGGTTTAGAACCCAGTTTGCATTTGTGGGAGACTTAGCTGCACTGCTGTTGAGTGTGCTTGAGTCCTTGTTCTTCTGAGGGAGTCTTGACCCGCAGGTTGATCTGGTGAGTCGGGTGAGTCTTTTAACTATGAGGTTCGGATGTGGAGAGTTAGAATCTAGGTTGTTCTCTTTCCGTACCACGGGAGCAAGCGTCATGCGTTTGTCTCCACAGACCGTCCCAGAGCTGAACTGTAAAAGTCAGAGCTCTGGCTACAATATTCTCGTCAGATATGAGTGTGCGGTCTCCTCTACAAAGTGTCCATAGCATCAGACACCTGCAAGGTTTCCATATGCACTCTTCGATCCGAATATTAAGGCTAAGATACATCAATCCACATGCACAATGTGTCAGAAACAATAATCGGTTTCTGTAACTATATATATCATGAACATATTATTAAAACATGGCAATCAATATAATATATATATAAATATACACTATCAAAACTACTAGTGTTAACTTACTTCTAGACTCTGGGATTCGTGAAACCGTCTTTTAGTCTCTAGCACTCTCTCGATGAGGTGGAGATAGGTGGACACTGCAGTTTGTTCCTTTGGTTTGACCCTCGCAGCTTCGTAGTTAGTATTCGACTGACTAGCTAAGGTTTTGGGGCTCAAGGATACTATGTAGGGGTCCCCCGGTCTTCTGACCAATCGTTTAACTCTCCTTTTAGTTAATCTCGCATATACGGGATTATTCGTTTTTATTTGAATATTCCCCTCACCTGCCATAATTATGAGACACGTACAATTGTCCTTGAATTGGAGTGTCAGAGGTAGAGTGTAGGATAGATTCAATAGAGATATGAGTCTCGGAAGCTACTTAGTGCTGTAGGAGACCCTGGTCAGTTTGGCTAAAGTAAGCTAACTAGTCTTGGTTAGCAAAGTCTGCGTGATTGTATCTGGAGTGTCTGGCTGAAGAGCTGTCTGAAGTAAGTTAATTTAACATGTGAGTGCTTCTCTTTAGATAACTCGTGAATTAACGTCAAGTTTTATTCGATGATATCTATTTTGGCCTAAGCTAATTTACTACATTTTGTCGTCAATATTTCTGATGTTACACACCAGAGCATCAAGCCTGGCAAAGACCATCCTGCATGGAGGAAAAAAACATAGGGAGACAGAAAAAGAGGTGGGAGGACAACATTCGAGAATGGACCGGCTTGGCACTAAACGAAGCCATGAGGGTTGCTGAGGACAAAGTCAGATGGAGTACGCTGGTTAAACGATTATCTGTGGTGCCCCAACGACTTTTGAGTTTCGGGATAGGATAGGATAAAATAGGCTATGAACAATCCAGAGACCAGCTATTGTTAGTCTCATGCCATTTGCAAGAGGTAAGCCATGGCGGGTCTCAGCTACGCTGTGTAACTCCCAACACATTTTGACAGATACTCAGTGTGCTGTCCATCCGTTAATATATATGAGTATCAATACAACGTGGTGTTGGATAGCGCAGTGGTTGGTGCACTCGCTACTGTGTCGCAAGTTAAGCACCGTCCAGTGCGGTTAGCACTTGGATGGGTGACCGCAAAACGTGAAGCGACAAATAACAACGCCCCCAGTTGACCCAACTGTGACTGAGTACCTACTCTGTTAAGGGTGGGGAAGGTAAAGCAGCAATGTTTGTCCCCTATACGCATTGTGTCCGGGGACGTTAATTTATTCACAACTTTCCGGCACCTCTCATAAAAACTCGTGGGTATCGCCATTATAAATTAAAACGAGGTTAGCATGAAACCAAGTTCCGGTCTAGCTTGTTTTGCTTTTATCAAAGCTTGATGCGTGACTTTTAAATATGGCAAATTGCCGAAAACGACGATTGTTAGAGCCAGAAAACGAGTGGGATAAGTATAAAAACGGTGGAGGAAGTACATGCTCAGTGAAAAGATGCAAAAAACAATCGTAGAGGCCTGTAGGCCTATTTGTGGCGACTTCGGAGGTGCGTCGATCATCGACAGAAAGTGAAACAAGACCTGAAGACTCTTGTAGTTTTCCATAGCTTCGCCGTCGCAACCTTCACAAAACACGAAGTAACTGACAATGTTAGGTGAGCGTTGTGGCCAATTGGACTAAGGCGGGACTAACTTGCCTTGTTCACAAGCCAGAAACCAATGGCGCCTGACAGGTGTGGGTTCGAGCCAGCATCTGGGCGTTATGTTTTTCCGAATATTTGTCAAAAATTCACAAATAATGTTAGGTAGGTAGGGTTTAGGCGCGCCACTGGCGATAGAAAGGGATAATAAACTGCAGCAAAAAAAAAAGTGAGGGTACGATACTGCTGACCAGTGACACATGTTATTATTCTTGAATATTTGGAAATAACTGACTAAAACACGCGGAGAAAAAAAACACGGAAGTATGTTTCATTGAGGGGATTCCCGTTGGTGCATAGGATAGCAGAAAAGTGTGAATACAAGCAAAGCAAAGCAGCGATGGAGAGAGATGGGCATCACCCTCGTTACGCTGACCCAAGATAAGTGTGATCTCCAACATCACGCTCCCCTACGGCCACAAGGCTATGGGACTACCTTTACCTTTTACCTTATCAATACAACGGCAGAACTAGCGTATGGATTTGAGTCCTCGATAGAAGTTTTTATTATATTTATTATAATTATAGAAGACAATGTCACACCTTGTATTACGTGACAGGATATTCTCTATGTGTGTCTGTGGGTGTGGGGAGGTGTGGGTGGAGGGGTGCTTTTTGTTGTTGATGTTGTTGGTGCTGCTTCCCGTCAAACATTGTAAATCGTGTTCCAAGTGTGATTTAAAAAGAAAACTTCATTCCTAACAATTAGCACACACTTCACCAGACACAATATAAACAATAACCAAATTGAGCAGTGACTGTTATAGCGCCTTCAGCTTTAAACTTGTTGAAACCCTCGGCCAACAACACACTATGTGAACTACAAAGATGATGCAAGATCCGTTGAACTTAATCAAACATTCCGTGGCACGTTGGGGGTAGGGAGCGTCGGTTAGAAGGCCATTCAGAGAAAAATGCGGAAAAAACTGGATGCCGTTTTTGAAATGCTACCACCCACCTCTGAACGCGCGCATTTAATGTGACACAGTGACCCACTTTACAAAAGAAGGGGATAGGAGCAGTTGGGCGCTTTCTAGTTGCCCTTAACCTTTCATGACTAACAGAAATGTCTAGGTACACGCTTGAGTGCCTTTGATGAAGTGTGGGAAGTAGACGTTGTTTCCTTTGACGGAAAGGTGTGTGTGTGTGCTTCTTTATTCATTGTTTAAACGGTTACGTGATTCACTAAGAGTACCCCGCGGTTGTGTGCGTATGTGTGTGCGTGGGTGTGTGTGTGTGTGTACACAATATTATGTACATGTACGCACATTTACGAAACTGAAAGTACACACAATTATTATGTACATGTACGCACATTTACGAAACTGAACGTAAACACAATATTATGTACATGTACGCAACATTTTCGAAACTGAATGTACACACAATATTATGTACATGTACGCACATTTACGAAACTGAATGTACACACAATATTATGTACATGTACGCACATTTACGAAACTGAATGTACACACAATATTATGTACATGTACGCACATTTACGAAACTGAATGTAAACACAATATTATGAACATGTACGCACATTTACGAAACTGAATGAATGCTAAACAAACAACTAATTGACACTTTTTTCAAAGATGGAAAAAGAAGAAGCTAATGATGATGCTTTACAAAAGTAGGTAATAAACACAGTGTTCAAAATGACTTACGGTTAAAGTTTGACACTGCATTATACTTTGAAGGTTGTGATACTGTTAACTTGGACTACATTGTACTTTGAAGGTTGTGATACTTTTAACTTGGACTGCATTATACTTTGAAGGTTGTGATACTTTTAACTTGGACTGCATTATACTTTGAAGGTTGTGATACTTTTAACTTGGACTGCATTATACTTTGAAGGTTGTGATACTTTTAACTTGGACTGCACTATACTTTGAAGGTTGTGATACTTTTAACTTGGACTGCACTATACTTTGAAGGTTGTGATACTTTTAACTTGGACTGCATTATACTTTGAAGGTTGTGATACTTTTAACTTGGACTGCATTATACTTTGAAGGTTGTGATACTTTTAACTTGGACTACATTGTACTTTGAAGGTTGTGATACTGTTAACTTGGACTGCATTATACCAAAGAGCTTAATGATAGAAAGAGGGAGAACTTGGTACAGAACCGCGAGACGAAAGGTACGAGTTATGCTCCCTTGTCGACATGCTGAAAATGGTTCGTGGCAGAAAGTCAAAAGGCGACCGAGTGAAACAGGGCGGTGACTTTTGCACAGCCATCAATTGCCATTATGCCAGATACAAGAAAAGTTGTGTTGGCAAGTCCTTTTTCAAATTTCCAAGAGACAAAGAAAGGTAAATTGCAATTGAAAAACTTCATTTTTTTGGTGTTTATGTAGGCCTAAACTAAGACCGCTGCAGTGTTGTTAGTGTTAAAACAATCGGAGAGCGGCTTGAATGATTCATGTTATACCTATGTGCTAAATCCAAAACAGTTTGCTTGCTGACAGTTTACGTTCAACAGGTCGCTCACTGTTTACGTTATTGCTAGGTTGTTTGACTATATTTGTGCTTCTATTTCAAAAGTAGATGTCAGATTGGCAGTTTGGCTTCGTCAAACTGCTTATGTTAACAAGTTAAATTAGACTAAGTCTGTTTTCTCCTCGTGATCAAATACTGTGCAAGATAACCCCTTACCTAGGCACAAAAATGGTCCTTGATCTGTTGTAATCTCTTTTCGTTTGAGTGTAAACGGGAAAAAAAACTGTAATGTTCTGATCTGTGAATTTCTGCGCATTAGATCTATATTGCGTAGAATGTTGTAGTCTAGGTTCTGATTGTTCTGTCTGATTAATTAATTATTTTCCATGAAGTGACTGATGTTATTAAGCCAGTGATGTGGGAGGTGAGAGGGTTTAGGGGTAGGGGGGCACTTTATATAAATTAAATTCACACTATTAGTGAAACATTTTGTTATTGTGCTTTATTGTGATTAATTGATTGAATGACAGAGCTCTCTCTTCCCCCCCCTCTCCCTCTCTCTCACGATTACGGATTTACACAGTTTCGGATAAATGAAACAGTCTGTCATGCATATTTTAATTTTAAAATATCTGTCGTTGATTAAAAAATAATAAATTCCAGGGCAGAAAACGAACCTATGACATACACACATAAGCAGCATAAAAGCACCTAATAAATGTCATTAAGTAAACATTTTTAAAAAAAAAGACAGCAGTAGCGGAATGTTAATAATAATAATGATGGTTAAAAGTTTGTTTTTTTGCAAACGTTGCCATAAAAATGTTCTTTTGCAATGGCATAGGCTCAATAAGTTACCACGCACAGATCATTCATATAGCAGATGATGAAATATAGCCAGCCCGAGCAAAGGGAAATAATCCGTGAGAGCGTCTCGCAATTTTGTATATGACATAATGGAAGTTCCCCCTCTTTCCGTAATAAGCTCTTTGATTATACTTTGAAGGTTGTGATACTGTTAACTTGGACTGCATTATACTTTGAAGGTTGTGATACTGTTGACTGCAAATCTTCATTGCCAACTGAGTTATTATTAGTTCCCTTTCTACATCATCATAATTATAGTGTTAGGAAACAGATTATGATGATGAAGAAACTGACCCAAACAAAAACAAACATATATACTATCATAAATTACATTGATTGATGGTCACTTGTACAACGCTGACAATCTTTGCTGCCACACAGCGTGCTGAGGGAGCACAGAACAACATTGTTGTTTGTAGATTATAGTCACACGACACTTTCGCATATAGGAGACAGAAAAAGAGGTGGGAGGACAACACTACTGGACCGATTTATACTGACACCAGCGGGCCAGTTGTTGGTAAAGGGGAAAATAATATGATCACACGTTGACCAATCCGGGATTCAAAACAGCGACCTTTCGGCTACTAGCAAGACGCTCTTACCAACTGAGCTACCCGGCCCCACTAACAATACTGGGAAAGGACAGTCAAAATATATGAAGGGAAAAATATTACATTGATTGTATCAATTGTTATTTGACTCCAAACGTACACTATTGTAACCAGCTATATGTAGCTTGAATACGTCATAATAATTCGCAGTTTTATTTTTCTCATCTAAATTGTACGCTTTATGGTATAAAATAGTTCTGGGAGACGCGATTTGGTATCATAATAAAAAGCCTAATTTTATAACTACAATTTTATATTTTTCTTTCTATCCTAGCAATTATCTCATTGTTTTCAACTGATACCAATTGAACACACTGAACTGAACTGATGTCCTTAAATATACATTAACAAATTATTTGACTGGTGTATTGAAACACACAAACACCAAAATAGGCAACAAAGAATTACATTGAATTATTATGCCCATAACTATCCAAATTATACAAAATTTGTTATCTATTGCTTTTTTCAATGTTTTCAAAACTATGGACGTAGGCGGGTCGTTGTCGCGCAAACTGGTGGGGAAGTGCGACAGGTTGCGGCAGCAGCAGCAACGACAGCTTGCCAGCAAGAGTATCAGAGACTTCAAGAAAACCGTCGCGTTGCATCATGCGCGTCAAAGGACTGATCGTCTGAGTACGAGTTGCGGGTGCGCGCTCGCACATATCGCCACCGTCGTTGCTGGATTTTTCTGCTTCTGGCCAGAATGGCTACAGGCGGCGGTCGTTGGCGTCACACGGATCGATATTTCACCCCCTCTTCTTGGGCGCCAATGATGGACAACTGTCGATAGTCTTACATCCGCAAGGTCCAAAGCTTTGCACAAGATCGCATTTTCCACTTTTTTTTTTTAATCAGTTTATAGTCCCCTCTCTTCCCGATACTTCACGGCCAATGAACGTATAACTGTCGATGGTTCCACTTCCACGTGGTCTTATTCTTCAAAACATTTCTACAGGGCAGTTTGACATCGCATCGCATGGATTAAATATTATATTTGTTAATTCGCACAGGCAAATTGTCATTATAGAATTACTGACACTAATAATTATGGGGTATAGGCCTACCCCACCTTCACAGAACATACATTATTTTAGTGCGTGTACAGTACTGCTCTTAGTAGTACTACATCAGAATTGTGTTTTATGTGTCAGGCAAGCTGTTACGACGATTTGTTGGTGTATTGAAATGTTGCTATATAGCGCTTTATAGGATCAAAGTGCTGCTCAAGGCGGTGGCTCAAAAACAAGATCTAACTCAAGCCGCCCAGAGGCGCCAACTATCGATCCAGAAAATGTCCGTTGTTGTTGTTGTTGTTGTTGTTGAGTTAGGTTTAACGTCCCCGAACACATGAGCATATAGGAGACTGAAAAAATAGAAAATGTCCAGAAAATATCACCCTTTTAAAGCGGCCCACGCTGATTTCTTCTTCTAGAACTGCAAACGTTGGAGGAAAATATCCAAGACTAGATGCGTGGTTGGTAGGACGCAGTTTTCTATCCACCATTTCAGAATGTGATACCGTCTCGTCACGATTGTTTATCTGAAAGGAAGACGCAGAAAGAAAAGGAGGGGAAGAGAACAATGAGGAATGTAGGGGAAGATATGAAGGACTAGGAGAAGAAGAAGAAGAAGGAGAAATACAGGGAGGAAGAGAATTAAGGTAGATAATGTGGAGGGGTTGGGGAGAAAGTGATGAAACTTGGTGTATTTTGTAATTAAAATTTCCCTTCTTGTTTCAGTGTGTGTCTGTGTGCGTGTGTGCGTGCATACTTGCCTGTCTGTTTCTGTGTACGTTTATTATTTGAAACATCACTAAAAGATCATTAAAATCTTAATGCACAGACCGCGAATTTGATTTAATAATATTTACAAAATGTGAAGTATTCTACACTAACCACAGGCCAACTCTCACTGCATACCTGACCCTTTCGATATGGAACGCGTAAAGCGTCAAATGCGCGTGCAATTTGCACGCGAAAATGAACACGCAATTGTCGCCCATCTAGTAGCTGATTGGTCAAAACTTACACACCAAATTGTGCAAGCGCAAAATGCACACACAATTTCACGCGCATTTAGTAGCTGATATGTCAAAATTTACACACCAATTGCGCAAGCGCAATTGCACGCCACACTTCACGCAGGATGTTAGTGAAAAGGAATGACAAAACATATGTAGCCGAGCGGAGTATTTGACTCTCGCCTCTCGGCCACCACCTTGAGAACAAGGCCTAACTGGAACTGTATTTGTAGTTATTAAGAAAGACATTATTTTATTAAGAGGGACATAAAATATATTTGCCATGCAAGGCGGGGAAGCGTGTTGTTAGTAAACCAGTTTGTCGACTACTAGTGCCATGACAAGTCATTGCCACGACAAGTCACTGCTTGACTTGCATAAAATGCCTGCCGGCAATGAAGTCCGGCCCACCACCAATTAAAAGCAGAAGACGAATGGTCAGTCGGGCAGGACATATGTCGTATCTCCTTGTCCTGCCTACCCCAATGGCCACATCAAAGGATTGTGCACAGCAGGAGCCACCCAAGGCTAGGCTAACCACCAAATGGAAGGTAGACAATGTGTCTCCCAAACGCGAACCACTCGCCTCCCTTTCTCACATGGAACGGAACGGAAAAAGCATCGGAAAACGCGTGTAACTATCGTAAACTTTGTACTGTGGCCATATTGAAGACCGTTGTACGCGCGATGGGAGAAAATTCTCAGACAAAACAAAGTAATTATTATATTTTAAATTTGGGGGGCGGGGAAGGAAGTGTTGGAGGTAGGGGAGGTCGTTGATAGCGAGGGTTACATTGTTAATTAGTTGTCAATTAACATTACATTATTTAGGTACATATAGACCTTATTTCCGGACATTTCCCATTCCTAGTTTTACTGTGACTGGTAGGTAAATGCGCGTGCAATTGCGTGTGTATTTGCGCTTGCGCAGTTGGCGTGATAGTTTTCGACCAATCAGCTACTAGATGGGCGTGCAATTGCGTGTGCATTTTCGAGTGCAATTGCACGCGCGTTTGACTTTTCCGCGTTCCATATTTTGAGGCCTACTCCCACGCACTTCAGAGAATAGCCTCAAGGCTTAAAAAGGAAATACAAGGCGGCGATGCGCTGAAAGGGTTCACATGTATGGCCGGGTAGCTCAGTTGGTAGAGCGGCTTAATAGTAACCGAAAGGTCCATGGTTCGGATCCCTCAATGGCCAACGTGTGGCCATATTATTTTCCCTTACCATCAACTGATCCGCTGGTGTCAGAATAATGTGACCAGTAGTCGCCTATACGCTCCTGTGTCGTGTGACTATAATCTACAATTAATCTATGTTTTCACTCATGCGCCAGGCTGTACTCGAATAGAGAATAAACACGATTTATCTCCGATTGTTTACTCTTAATGATTTTATCTAACAATCTTTATGTTAGACCTTGTTCAGTCCCGTCCAGCCCATACACTGGTGTCCCATAGACAGCGCAGAACAAACAGGCTTTCTAGACCATACACTGGTGTCCCATAGACAGCGCAGAACAAACTGGCTTTCCAGACCATACACTGGTGTCCCATAGACAGTGCAGAACAAACAGGATTTCTAGACCATACACTGGTGTCCCATAGACAGCGCAGAACAGGCTTTCTAGACCATACACTGGTGTCCCATAGACAGCGCAGAACAAACTGGCTTTCCAGACCATACACTGGTGTCCCATAGACAGTGCAGAACAAACTGGCTTTCCAGACCATACACTGGTGTCCCATAGACAGCGCAGAACAAACTGGCTTTCCAGACCATACACTGGTGTCCCATAGACAGCGCAGAACAAACTGGCTTTCCAGACCATACACTGGTGTCCCATAGACAGCGCAGAACAAACTGGCTTTCCAGACCATACACTGGTGTCCCATAGACAGCGCAGAACAAACTGGCTTTCCAGACCATACACTGGTGTCCCATAGACAGCGCAGAACAAACTGGCTTTCCAGACCATACACTGGTGTCCCATAGACAGCGCAGAACAAACTGGCTTTTCAGACCATACACTGGTGTCCCATAGACAGTGCAGAACAAATTTAACAGGCTTTCCAGACCTGCAGGTTGTACTCAGCTGTCCATATCAACTCTGTAGTTACACCATTGACTAGGAATGTAGGCCATATTACTCACTGACGTATTGACCTTATCCCCCACCCTCTCCCTCCATTGAGTTAAGTACCAGACAGCGTAGGTCACCGCATTCTGAGCTCAGAGGGAGCTTAACGGTAGTACATGTACTACATTCATGATTAATAATGCATGAGTATCACAGGGTGATAAACTTAAACACGGGTTTCGAATCACTTCAAAGCAGACGTTCTTTGACAATAATTATATAACCCAAACTGTTCAGCCGCCATCTCCAAATCACTCAGAGCTGCCTCCTATTGTTTGGGGTGTGGAGCTTGGCAGCTTCCTGTTCCCACCAATCTAGTTGTAGCTTATGTTCAGACAGCTAAACAGCTCTTTTAACAATCATCTATAATGCGTCTATGTGATTCCTGCTCCCCCGCCTACAGAGTATGAAATGAATGTAATTTATGTCCGCTTTAGTATTTATATTGCTTTGTGCTGTCACTAAAGCACCTATACACTCAGTTTACACTTTCCACCCCTCCACCTCCACTCTTACACAAAATACTTTTCACCCTTCCCCATCCCCCCACCACACACCAACCCAGCGCTTAAAGAGTTAACAACCGCACCTCCAACACAAACGTATAAATACTATTAATGTCTGTTTTGTCTGGTTTATGCTGCCACATGGTTTACTGTGAAAGCAAATCGATAATGAGGCTGACAGGCTTAACTCACACACGGTCCTCCCAGACCATTGGAGACCGCTTGTCTTCAAATTGGAGAAAGAGGGGAGAGGAGAGAGAGAGAGGCGAGAGAGAGAGAAAGAGAGAGAGAGAGAGAGAGGCGAGAGAGAGAGAGAAGTCGATGTCGAAGTCAATAATGATAGAATAGATAATAGAATTAGGTCCATGGACCTACCTTACAGGTAGTGCTTATTAAACAATTAAAACAAAAGAAGTAACATAAAATTAATTTGAAACCTAAATACCTAAATATGCATACTACTCCCTTCTTTCATTCTTTCCCCCCCCTTTCTTCCACCCCCCCTCCCATACGCTCACACACAGAAGCACAAACGGGCGCGCGCAAATTCACACACTCCCAAAAAAACCTTAAATTGTCGCAGGGTAGGAAAGAACAAAAGTTTATAATCTTAAATATTAGAAGCAAAGGGAGAGTAGAAATTTGTTAAGTCTACTTTTAAACGATGTGAATGATTTACTTTCCTTGACCTCTTGTGGAAGAGAATTCCACAGGCTTGGACCAGAATGCGACAGAGATGTTTTAAGTATGTCTAAGCGTGGTTGTGGAAATGCTAAATTGTGTCGTGAAGATGAATAACGAGATGATGACTTGCTAAAAAGTGCTTTTAAATAAGCAGGAGCTCTATTGTTAATTATTTTATACATTAAAACGGCTTTATTGTAATTTAGGTGTTTGTTAAGGGGGAGCATGCCAGCTATTTTTAATTTTGAATCAGTTGTGATGGGTCTATTGGGGATAACCAATTTTGCAGCTCTGCGATGAACAGAATTAATCTTTTAAAAAAAGGCATTACTGCAGCCGTCCCATATTGTTCAAGCATAATTAATATGAGGTTTGATATAAGCATTAGAAAAACGTTTTTTTAGTATCTGTAATTATGATAGATTGAAGCTTAGAGAGCATACACAAATTTCTTGAGAGAGTTTTACAAAGACTTTCAATATGTGGATGCCAACTGATTTTGTTGTCTACGATTACGCCTAAATGTTTATGACTCTCAACCTGTTCGATATTTGTCCCATTCACGAATAAATCAAGAGAAAGCGGAGCCCGCCGATGCTTTTGTCTCTTTGTTATTAACATAGCTTTTGATTTTAGCCGGATTCAGAGACATATGGTTTAAAATGCACCAGTCAGCAACATTGTTAAGGGCACCTTGTAGAAATCGCTGAACTTCATCTATGTTCCTCCCCTGAATTTGCAATGTCGTGTCATCAGCTAATATATCGCATTCAACAGAATTATCTGAGAGTTGTAACGGTATTAATATAAATACAAAATAAGATAGGGCCTAGAACAGATCCTTGAGGAACCCCGTGCATCACATTGCCTACAGAGGAATTTATTCCATGAATGTGTACAAATTGATTTTATTGATTAAAATATGAACGAAAACAATTTAAAGCAATTGAGCCATTGGGGTTAGTTCAAGTTTCTCAAACAATATGTTCTAATTGACGAGGTCAAAAGCTTTGGAAAGATCCAGAAAGACATCTCCTGACAAAGTAGATTTATTCATTGCGGAGAGCCATTTGTCAGTTAAAAGAGCGAGGGCAGTAGTGCAAGAATGGTGGCTACGGAATCCATATTGCAGATGATGAAAAAGGCCAAGATCATCTATGTATTTAGTTATGTGAGTGTGAATACGTCGTTCTAGAATCTTTGAAAGTGTAGATAGCAGTTAAATTGGCCGATTGTTATTAAGATCAGAACTGACTTTTGATTTAGGAAGAGGAATAAATTTAGCTTGTTTCCATGTAGTTGGAAATACATTTTAATAAGGCATATATTAATGGTGTATGAATAAAAAAGAGCAAAGAAATTTTCAAGATGTTATTACTTATTTCATTTGGACCTTATTTCTAAGTTTTGATATGTATTTAGTAATTTCGTTTACAGCAATGAGTGGTATTTCAAAGGATGAAGAGTTACTTGTTCTTTTCTTACAAAATTGTTCAAGACTATCAGAGCAAATGTAGTGTGTATATTTTGAGGAATCCGAGTTCAATACAGAAGCAGCGATGGAAAAGAAAGAGTTTGTGACGGTGAATCTATTGTTGCTGGGCTCTGCACAATGGAATGCTATTACCCAATCGTCTTTCATCTGCGGAAATCGGCTAGTGTAATCACCCTATGACTAATCTTAATACGTTTATAAGTTTAGCTCGGTCTGTGTTAGGATGGGGTTACAGAGATAGGGAGAAAAGTGCAAAGATTCACTGACACACTAGCTCTCACACGGCTATGAAACATAGGTAGTCCAGCCACTTGGTAACGGTAAATATCACACATTTATTTTCTCTACTCTATACACAATTCTTTAACACTCTATTAACTTAAATGTGCACATTCACTTCGAATAGTTTGTTCCTTGATGGGTCTATGCTGCTATTGTTCTTGATATTTGCTAATGTCTTATCATTGGGCTATTTGTTCTGTCTGTCCTATTGTTGGTTTCAGGAGAGTGGACTACCGCACAGTGTCTCTGGCCCTACGTCAGCTGAATGAGGTCACTGCCTAACTGAGCCAGCGTTAGCGTACCCATGCTTAGCACACAACTGACTTGCGTCGTCTGCTTGGCATCGACTTTCATTTGCAAAGGCTACAGCAGGCTGAACTATTTAAGGCGAAAAGTCTTAGTGCAGGGTCTAAATAGCCTTCTGTGATGCAAACATAATACATTTATACAATCATTTAAACATGCCACATTTTACAGAGATAAAAATTCAACTACAGCAATTTAGAAACAAGAGCTTTAGCATATCTAAACGTAATTTGAACAGCGCTTTGAGCAGCTGTTGAGCTGCAAATGCGCTATATAAGCTTGATACAATAAGAACATTATAGTGGTGGTTCACCCGTCCCCTATACGCTTAATGTGTCCGGGGACGTAAATTTACTTTAAAAAAAAACAAAAACAACAACAACAACAACAACAACAACATTATAGTTTGTTTAAAGGAAATAGTGTTGAAAACTGTTGATTTATTTTATGAATTTAAAATATGACTAAAAAGCATTGTTTAAGATGATTCGATTGTTATGTTTTGTTTAATGATAATAGGAAGTTTACTCCATAAAGACAGTGCCTTAACGCCAAAACTATTCTTGTACAGATCAATTCTTGGTTTAGGTAAGATAGAATTTTTCGGAGTGGTACATATTTGATGAGGTAAACATTTTTTTAAAGACAGAGAGAAAGACAGAGACAGACAACCAGAGATAGAGACAGAGACAGAGAGCCAATAGAGACTAGCCAGAGACAGACAGCCAGAGACAGAGAGAGATAGCCAGAGACAGAGACAGACAGCCAGAAATAGAGACAGAGACAGAGACAGAGAGAGAGAGAATGAAAGAGACCAACAGATACATGTGAAAATATCATATGATGTGGATTTGCATACTTTTGCATAATTTCCAGTTGTATCTTGTGATGTCTTTAGGTAGGCTTATATTTTAAATTATGCGACAGCTTGCAGTCAACCCTTCACAACCAATTGATTATATAATTATTTGTGCAACTCAAGCCAGAAGACATTCAACTAAACGCAAACTCTAAAAAAAAATAGCACAATGAAACAGATGGAGGGATAAGATTTACTGCATACTTAGTCATCACAAAAAGTGAGTCATCATCATCCTTGATGTCCCTCTGGAGAATGTAGCTAGTCTGAAGAATGTAGCTTGTCTGGAGAATGTAGCTGGAGAATGTAGCTAGTCTGGAGAATGTAGCTAGTCTGGAGAATGTAGCTAGTCTATTGTTAAGATACTGTGCGTGTCCGTAATGCGCGGCGGGTTTTATCCTAGACCGCTGGTGTTTGTGTAAAACATTAAATAATACTGGCTAGTGTTGGCTTCATTCTGTGTGTTATGTGGTTGTTGTTGTTGTCGTTGTTGATGATGATGATAATGATGACGGCGACGACGACGATGATGATGATGATGGTGATGATGATGATGATGATGATGATGATGATGATGATGATCCCCAACATTAACAGAGTCTGTACTAAGCTTTTATAACATGCGTATTGAGCATGGCCTTGTGACATGGACTTTCGGCACCCTACATACAATCCTACATGATCATCATCATTGTCATGATCATCATCAGTATCGTCATCTTATTCTTCCTTCCTAGTTTCATTTTATCCTTCCCTCTTCTTCTTCTTCTTCTTCTTCTTCTTCTTCTTCTTCTTCTTGCCTTCCTCCTCCTCCTCCTCCTCCTACCCCATGTCCTTAACGTGCTCCTACACTTGCCACTCCTTCGTCTTTCCTTCTTCTTTTCTTTACATTACTCCACACCCCGTGTATCCTCTAATCCCTCCCACACCCCTCTCCATCCCCACACCCCTCTCCATCCCCACACTCCTCTCCATCCCCACACTACTCTCCATCCCCACAAACCTCAAATATTTCCTAGTCTTTTTCGCCGTATTCTTCTCAAGTTGCCGCCATGATGAATTCCGCTCTGGCTGTCAGGCGAAAACGCCTGTTGCATCTTGAGGTATTGATCGACCTGCTGGCCCACTTCTCCATCACCCGACCTCCCAGACGACGCTCAATAAAAGTAGGGATGCCACACGCACAAAGGGGTGGGCAAAGCAATAACATGCAGCGTAGCCCAGCCCGACGTCCTACTCCGTCTTCACTCAGGAGACTAATGTGAATACTACTACTACTACTACTACTACTACTACTACTACTACTACTACTACTACTACTACTACTACTACTACTACTACTACTACTACTACTACTACTACTACTATTACTACTACTACTACTACTACTACTACTACTACTACTACTACTACTAATAATAATAAGTGAAAGTGAACGTGATAGTGATAGTGATGGAGGAGAGGAAGATGGAGAAAAACAAACCGACACACATCCTATTAACGCGTCGATGTTTTTAAGGAAGCTTCTTGGAGTTGTGAAAATAAGAAAAGCTGATGGTAAATTCAGACACACAGGAAGTCTGATGCAATTCAGATGCAATTCAGATACCTAGAAAGTCTAATGTAATACATACAGGAAGTATGTTTCATAATACAAAAATACAGGAAGGCTGATGTATTATAATACAAATATACAGGAAGGCTGCTGTATTATAATAGAAATATACAGGAAGGCTGATGTATTATAATACAAATATACAGGAAGACTGATGTATTATAATACAAACATACAGGAAGACTGATGTATTATAATACAAATATACAGGAAGGCTGATGTATTATAATACAAAAGCACAGGGAGACTGATGTAGACTAATACAAATCCAGGAAGGAGATGCGAAGAAATTATGGAATAAAAATGAATCAAAGGAATCAAGACAAGGTAACATTATGGCGGGCGGGTTTCTAAAGAAGAAGGGAGGGGAGGGAGGGGAGGGAGTACCACATAACCACAGCAATGGAGTAAGGAAACAGTTTTTTTTTTATCTTTGCAGCGGAAAAGTCAACAATGAAAGAGGGAGATAAATGCGGCGACACAAAAACAAGGTGGGGGTGAAAGAGGAGGGTGGGAGATAAAAAAAGAATTATAATGAAAAGGGAAAGGAAAGATGAAAGGACAAGAAGAAAAAAAATGGAAGGGAATAAAGTGAAGAAGTGTAGAAATTGTTAAGATGGAAGATGTAGTGGATATTGTAGACTGTGTATGACAATAAAGAACGCGGCCAAGGTAGGTGGAGTGGTGGGGGTAAGGAAGAATGACAGAAACCTTAGAAATCTGGCTTGGAGAACATTACATTACATTACATGATTATTGCTTTAGGTCCAGCGGACTCTTCCGAGCCAAATCAGGACCGGACAACCCCCGATCCGCATAAAAGATCTGCTGAAACAACCCTAGTGGTAAAACTGAAAGCTCTCCACCAGCCAGTCACTTTGCAATAAAGACATCCCACGCAGGACGCTGAGGCTGTACTCTAATTTACCGAACTCTCGTTTACAAAAAACAAAATAGAATACAAACATCATTATAAGTTATCAACAAAACACATACATATAAAATGCCTACATTACTAAATAATAACATCATAGGAAGCCCTAGTGACCACCTGGCAGAAAGCGTCCAATATTCCCAAGCTGATCCAACAGACCTCATACACAAATAAGGAGTCTTGTCCCGGAAGAGTTTTCATGAAAAAAGGTAGGTGACTGGTCTAGCGAAGAAGAAGATAGTATAGCAGATTGATAGAACAGAGCAGGAATGAGAAAGAGCAAATGAGAAAGACAGCGACAGTGGGAATTTAAAGCACTAAATTTCCAGAAAGTGGGGATACTATTTATACTGAAACCCCCGGCACCCCAACGGGGGATGGCTTGGAGAAGAGCGTAGTGCTGCGTGTTGAATTCGCAGTTGTACACTTTCTCATTCACACTATCGATTTTCACTTTGGGGTCATTAGAAGCGTTGAGTGGGTGGTTAGTGTTGGGTGTTTGAGAAAGGGATGAATCGGTGAGATGGTTGTGCTATCTTTTCCAAACACTTCCGAGTGCATTAAAAAATAGTAAATAAAATTGGGCATAACGAAAATCTGGATGACACGCTATCGACAAGTCAAAATAAATCTAGGCTTCGACAGTAAACCGTCATTTTTAGACAAAAGATGGAGACACGACAGTAATATCATTGTTTAGAGACACAGACTGTTTGCTATTGCAAGTTTAGCCAAAGGAAATGCTGGCGAAGGTTTTTTATTTTTTTTGTTTTTGAGCATCTGTTTATTTATGACAAGAAAAAAAAATGGCTTGCAGCGATCAAATGTCAACTCCTGTGGTGACTGTGATCATTTATATTCTCCTCCTCCTCCCTCCCTCTTCTTCTTCCTCTTCTTCTTCTTCTTCTTCTTCTTCTTCTTCTTCTTCTTCTTCTTCTTCTTCTTCTTCTTCTTCTTCTTCTTCTCTCTTTCTCTGCAAACATAAAATATTGTCTCTGCAAACATAAAATATATTACAATAATGTCCTGCCCCTGAGACGCTACTGATCTTGTTAACGATGTCTAGACACACGGCGGTCAATACAAATTGAATACTGTTCCAGAAACCAGACCACAACAACAAAACGAAGAGGAAGAAGACATATAGTGAAAAATAATGGAAGGGGTGGGGGAGTCAGGAAATGGGAGGAGGAGGTGAAAAAGAAGAGGAAGAAATAAGAGGAAGCCGGCAAGGAGGAGGAGAAGCACAGCAGCGGCGCAGTAGTAGTAGTAGTAGTAGTAGTAGTAGTAGTAGTAGTAGAAGTAGTAGTAGTAGTAGTAGTAGTAGTAGCAGTAATAGTAGTAGTAGTAATAGCAGTAGTAGTAGTAGTAGTAGTAGTAGTAGTAGTAGTAGTAGTAGTAGTAGTAGCACAACAGCAGCAAAAGCAGCAGCAGTAGTAGAAGCAGTAAATGAGTAATGAACGTGTAAAAGACTAATTGGTCTACGGCTGGATTGTGCGTTTTGAGCGATGTAGCTTAGAAGCTGGCGAGCAATTTTGTTTTTACATGCAAATGTCTTAGGCCGCTTTTGGGACTGGCTATCGCGCTATACAAACTACCATTTTTGTGGTGGAGTGAGCATGGGGATGGGATGGAACGGCTCCTGACATTGACGGAAAAAAGAAATGGAAGGTGAAGGACAAACAGAAAGCGAAAAGACATTGACTATGACAGTCTGGGATAGAGGTGGCTGCGTTAAGGCCACCCACACATAGCCAATCACTACAGGCCAGCTTCGGCAACGTCTTTCAAATAGTACCAATACAGTCTCTGGCAGCAATGACATTCTCTGCGGTCGGGATGACTCAGTGGTCCATAATATGTTAGGTGCAAATGTGCGTTTTGGGGCGTGGGTTCCACCATGGCTTGCAACCCGAGCTTATCTCTGTGACATGTTTGCGTGCTGTGCAAATGGACATTAGTTAGCATCGGTGTAGTACCACTACTGGAAGGCCAACGATCACTTTTGTAAATTTGTCTTTGGTCTGCGATAGTCAAGCGTTCATTCGTGGCAACACATATCTAAGGTTTTTATCAGCCCGACACTTGCCTATGTTCATCAGACTGTGGACCAAACTCAGGACTGCGAGAACCACAGCTGTAACGGAGCTAAAACGCAGAAACTGCGCAGTTCAAATTATTGGGAAAAAATTTCTATAGATGCACAGAACAGAACACTACGTTGAATTTAACTTTAAGTTGGGTACTAAACAAAATGGATTTTGGATTATACTGGACTAAAATGCATTGAGCATAAAATAGTGTATATACAGGCCTATAAGCAGAAATCCCTTACCCAATAATCCTAAATGGAATTAAGCCATGATCAATGGAATCTATACATTTTTGTTTGGCCTGCAAATCAATAATCGGGAGCTAGGAAAAGACGAAGGCGTATGCAGACTTTGTAGCTCAGCCTGATGAGGCTACTCATCATTCAGTTAATTTTCTTCAATGGGGTAGGCCTAGTCAGGCTAAGCTAAGCAATCTGATGATTTTGATTGGGTGGGGTTTTCGCCAGTGGGCTGGGTTGATGCTCAACAGTGGAACTACACATCGTCACAGTTCCTAGTATCTTAGCTGGGCTGGGAGCGACTGGGAGCATTCTGATTGGTCGACGCGTTACAAAATTCGACGCATGTGCACAGTGCTATCGTAGTCTTAGTAAGGATTAGGGTTAGGGTTAGAGTTTGGGTTAGGGTTGGGGTTTAGGGTTAGGGTTAGGTTTAGGGTTATGACGCCTAAGAACATCGTGAAAAAGCCGGCCCGACATGACCTGGCACATGCGGAAAGGCGCCCGGATAAAGTAGAAAACCCGGAACTTTGACGATGTGACACCGGGCTACTGAAACGTTTTATCGTCAGAACAGTCTGCGGTTTCCATATTGTCTTTGGGAAACACAGACAGTTAAATACACAGACGCAAGCACAGCATCACACGCGCACTCTCCACGTAAGCATACACAACCACACACACACACAGGAACACATCAGCACACGTTCCCAAACTCAAACACACACACACACATACACGCGCGCGCGCACTCAAGTACGTAGGCTCTATCGATAGCAGATATTTGGTGGTGAACTACAATGAGTTCCGTCTTGTTTTATTTCTCACGCACTTGCGCCTATACCCCTCCCCCCCACCACCCATCCTCCCTCCCCCCTACACACACACAAACATATTTGTTTAGACCATGTTGTTATGACTTTCATGAAACGTTGTGTTGACAATGGATAATATTTTGTTCCCCTTTTAAGTCTTCGAACGCTAACCCTAACCCTAACCTTAACCCTTACATTTACCCTAATCCTTACTCTAACCCTAACTCTAACAAAATACTCTTTTTACGTCAGCATAACGAGGTCCGTTAAGAAAATGAGAGAGAGAGAGAGAGAGAGAGAGAGAGAGAGAGAGAGAGAGAGAGAGAGAGAGAGAGAGAGAGAGAGATCATTTGTTTGCAACACACATATTTTTCCTATGAGGCTGTGTAATATTGAGTGTGGGTGTGTGTTAGGATAAATATGCAAGCGAACATTATGCGTGGTCGGGCGAAATGGGTGATTGAGACTGATTGGAGGGTGATGGGAATTGGATGGGGTTCTGAGTATAGACATGTACATCTAAAGGAAAATGTATCGAGGGGGGTCTGAAGAAGGTGAGAGGGGAGAAGAAACAGCAGCCATGTTTGACATAGAAAGGTGAAGGGTAAGGATGTGTGTGGTTGTTGGGAGAAGAAACAATCTGTCATTGACACTGATAGGGAGCAGAGAAGTAGTTGAGGATGTGTGTGTGTGTGTTTGTGTGTGCGTGCGTATGTGTTTGGGTGTGTGTGTGCGTATGCGTGTCGGTCAGCATGCTTACAAGGGAGGGGAGCAGAGAAAACTAAACAATGACAGTGTGTAGTGGGGGAAGGAATTTAAATGAACAAATCAATGGACATTCTATGAAAACGATAGTGTGGGGAAAGAGGTAGAAGGGGAGGAGGGGGGGGGGGGTATGACTGAGATTGAAGACGAGCGGAAGTGGTGTGGTGTAGTTGTAAGCGAATACAATAGAAGATAAAAGGTAAAGTTAATAACTAGGATTAAAACTGGATGCAAGCGGAGTAGGGGTGGGGTTTGAAGAAAGATTAAGAACCAAAAACCTATGGTTGACACTAAGTCGGGCTGAGGGGGGGGGGGGAAGGTATGTGTTGTGCAGTCGTAGATGTCAGGTGTGAGGACAGGGAAAGGTATGTGTTGTGCAGTCGTAGATGTCAGGTGTGAGGACAGGGAAAAGTATGTGTTGTGCAGTCGTAGATGTAAGGTGTGAGGACAGGGAAAGGGGAGGGAGGAGTGTAGGACAAAAATAAAGCGGACTGCGGACGGGCGACTGTCTGCACTACGCCGTTGGAAGTGGAGTAGGGAGAGCCACAGTCTGGGTCACTGCGCTCCCGCGGACCTCAAGCTGCCATTGGCTAAAATACACGAGAACGCCTCTCAACAATCGCCTGAGAATCAAGGGAAAACAACCTGTTCAACGTTCAGACATGCCCCGTTGTTCAAAATAGATGAGCGTTCCATTTCTCACACAACCCTTTTGAACAACAGCGATCGAGAATAGGAAAAGTTCGATAGGTTTGAAAAGTGGAGATCAAAGATGGACGTTGTGGAAGAGCGCAACGAGCAGAGAACCAGCGGGCATGTACATGTGTCAAGGTCCAAACGCCAATTATCAACACTGTGTAATTTGCTCTTCGTCGACGTAATGTCCGATGACGTTAAGTCTCTACTATAAAAAGTGCCTAGGTTACTATTGTCCTATAAGTCTCCTCTCTGAAAATCCTTATTGGGAAGAGAGGGGACTATAAACTAATAACATAACATAACATAACATTGTCCTATATATACCACGTCGTTACAAACGTAAAAGGGCATGCTTATGAACCCGATTCCCCCCCCCCCCCCCTTCCCAATCAATTATTCGCTCATGTGACGCGGGACTTTAATCTACCTACCACGTAAAACGGAATTTACTATGTTACTTTTACAACAGTATTTGGTGAAGCGTGGAGTCAAAAGAAAATACGGGATACGGGTGTTTGCCAACAGGAAGAATAAGTTTACATTAGTAACCTAAATGTCATACTGTTGTGTAATAATGGTACAGAGGCACGGTGGTCTAATGGTAGAGATTTGGCTTGCGGATCTGAAGGTCCCGGGTTCGAGCCCTGGCCGGGCCATTGTTTTATGTCCCTGGGAAAGACACTTTACTCCCGTTTCCTACTCCTTCGACTGAGAGTATAAACTGTGTCTGTGTGTGTCGCGTACATTCCATCATTACGGACTTTAAAGATCCTGACGCTCATGTCCTAGGCGGGTGAGTGCTGGTAACAAGAACACACCCAGCATGCACTTGGTCCTTCTCCCCCATCCCTGGCTGCCCAGGATTGTGCTCAAGTGTCCGGGCGTCAGACCATGCGTCCAAAGGTTGCGGGTGGGCGTCTCGGGCGGTTTGAGTTAGATCCTGTATCGGCCAGCGCTTTGAGCGTCTCTTCAGTAGGTAAAGCGCTATATAAAACGCGATTAAATTAAATTAAAATTACACCCTGTGACAGGGTCATGTGATGTAGTCAGGAAAATTAAGCACACCCAAATACCGATGTGAAAACTGAACAAGGGTCAACTGATAGAAGAGAGCAGTACGTTTTTAACTGCAACAAAACTGAAAAGAAGATAATACAATTCGTATGTATACTTATTGTGACAAAGTCATTTGGTATGAAAAAATGGTAATTTTCACACCAAAATAAAAATGATTACGACTGTCAACTGACCGCAGTAATTTTCAATGACAATAGAAGTATCAGACAAATTTGGTACAGAACAATTCTATACAATAAGGGGTCGTGCAGTGCAGTCATGGAGATTAATCACACCAAAAGAACATCGGTGAGAATTGCGTAATGAGGAAAGGTCAACTAAGATCCACAGCACAGATAAGACTTCTTCTATCTTCAAAGGGGAGATAAACCAAAGAGCTTGACAAACGTTAATTAGTGTAATTTCCCCTTTTTATTTTTTAATTCCCGAGCGAAGCGGGGAAACTATTGTTTTTTTTCATAATAATTTTCTAAAGTCTCGGTAGAGCACTGTAGGACTCAGATCAGGAAATAAATGGCAGTATACTTTTTTCCCCCTCTTCCCGATTTAGGTTTCGTCTTCAGGTTGTTTTTCCTAAAACTTTTACCAATAATATAATTGTTTTGTATAGGACAAGAAGATTCAATGTAAAGATCTTAATTGTCCGTTTTCCTGGAAGGAAATTATGTTCTTTTTGTTTGTTTGTTTGTGTGTTTGTTTGATTTTTTAAGTTTGTTTTAAAGGAGTTGCAGGGCATGTCTGTGGAGGAAAAGACCACTATGCAAGGGGTAGGCACACAGGTGTCGCTTTGCATCACTTTCTCACACTCAAACATAACTACATTGTGTTTTTATAAAAGAAACACTTAAATAGTTTTTTTTAAAAAAAAAATCTCTTTCGCTCATTGTACAATATTACTATGCATAAACCCACACACAAACATCTATAATCTTACACCACAAAGAGGTCACATCAGTCAATCGCAGGCAGTGAGGATAGCAAGCAGTGGTGATCATTACGTCCACTGGTCATCGCTACTGCGTGTTTCAATGTCTTTGACCACAGCCCACCTATAGGGGTCACTCCAATACCAGGCCAGCGCCTTCAGCAGGCAAATTGCTAGATACGATCAATCCAACAATTGTCTTCAAGTAAGGTGTGACAACTAATTATATATAGTATTGAGGGGCGATTCACTCGGGGCGACTCGATTTGTATTTAACTGGCGGTATTTCTGCCTTCGCTTACAATTGACTATTCTTATATTTATTGCAAATTGTTTTGGTACTGATCAGCAAAGCATGTCTTCATTACTCAGTTTGAGATAATACAGAATTCACGAATCTTGAATACCTATTAATTATTGAATCAATTAATTTTTCACGCTAAGATGCCTCGTTTCTCAGCTATAGTAAAATATCCGTGGTTTTTGTTTGTAAAGAATACATTGGCATCCTCACAATGCTGCCAAGAGGCAAACCCAAACTTTCCCATCGGAGGAAACTCCGGGAGAGAACAAAGTTTTTTCAGAGAAAGGATAATGGGGCAGAAGCATAAGGGTTATTGAAACAGGTGAGCACTCCTGAAAGATCGAGGAACTTATCAAGAGACCGATGTTCGAAGTACCTATAGCCTAAAATCAGCGCCCAAGGCGCCAACATGCTGCATGCCGCGCACAGCTGTTCCTTTTGTATTTAGAGGTAAACGCCGTACTTTGGTCCTAATGACTGAAGACTAACACAGTGAGGGTCATCAGGTGTGTTGTATCAGAGATCAACCTTCCTATCTCCGCTAGTGTTATCAAATAAGGGAGATAACTTGATCACACTGGGCGTATGGCACCACTGGCCCAAGCTACATGTGATTTCCCTCTGTTTACTAACAACACAGTTCACCGCACAGGCGCTCATACCTGGATCCGACAGCGTCCTCTCAATAAAACGTGTCCCTCTTAGTACTTTTATATCAAGGTCTCAGCGAAACTCGCGGGTCACCGCATCTATCAATTCAATCTATATAAACGAACTAGAAGATATCTCTCGAAAGAAAGCGACTCAATCGATTCAACAGTGATTAATGCAAACATCCTTTCAAAGCCGTTCAGCTTGTGCTAAAAAGAAACAACCTTCAAGTTTATCATGATCACTTGACGGAAATAGAATGTAGGAGTGAACTACGACTGTTGCCGAGACATTCAAGGGAACTTACTCCCGTTTCGTTTCATTCGCAAAGAGCATCATGGCTCTGTGGGTTCGGGCATTAAATAGAATAGACCCAACGTTTCCCGGCGTGTCGTAAGAGGCGACTAACAGGGGTGATGTTAGCACGGCATCACTGGGCGAAAGTCTTCTACACAGAAGTCACCGGCCAGGGCGGAGGAACCTCACGTTACTACAGGTTCAACGACCATGTGCTCAGGGCCAAGGCGAGCCACACTGTATTCGTGGATTTCGGCTGTGGCCAACAGCCTGGAGAGGATTGGGCACCACCAGGTCTTTTTTGCCCAAGACACACTACATGATGACACAATCCACTAATTCCATACCGGATCGGTCGTCGCCCGGGCCGTCACCCGGCACAAGGACCGCGCCTTCCGTTGGCCACCAGGACGGAGGTGTTAAGTATGCTACTGATGGACAATTTAGCAAGATCCGCACGAGAAACAACATCGTCATAGGAACCTGGAACGTCAGGACCCTAACTGCGGAAGGAAAATTAGAAGAACTGGCCCACGAGTTGGACCACTATCGATGGAACGTTCTAGGTATCAGCGAACTGCGATGGAAAGGCCTAGGTGAAACAACGACCGACAAAGGCCACAAGCTCTATTTCAGCGGTAGGGATGACAGGCATGAACACGGCGTTGGATTCTTGGTCCACAAGAACATTCTAGCGACTGTCATGGGTTGCCGCCCAGTATCCAGTAGACTCATTACCATCCGCCTGAGAGCAGCCCCTTTCAACATCACCATCATCCAGGCCTACGCCCCAACATCAGACTATGACGACAGCGAAGTGGAGGATTTTTATGAAAATCTACAGGCGGTCCTTGACCAAGTGCCGAAGAAGGACATAGTCATAGTGCAAGGCGACTGGAATGCCAAGGTTGGCCAAGATGCGCACCGCAACTGGGGAGACACATGTGGACCCCACTGCAACAACGAGACAAATGACAGGGGTCTGAGACTCTTGGAGTTTGCCAGATACAACAATCTGGTACTGGCAAACACGCTTGGTCTCCACAAAAACTCCAGACGATGGACATGGCACAGTCCTGGCGGGGAGCATCACAACCAAATAGACTACATCATGGTCAAGAAACGCTTCAGATCAAGCATCAACATTGGCAGGACACGTACTTTTCCAGGAGCAGACATCGGAAGTGACCACGATCTCGTGATGATGTCTTTCCGGCTCCACTTGAAGAGAGTAAATACAGCAAAGTGCACTAGACTGAAGTTCGACCTGGACAAACTGCAAGACCCGGAGGTGGCAGAACTATTTCAGGCCACAATTGGAGGGAAATTTGCACCACTGCTCATTTTGGGGGCTGGTGAAGTAGATGTCAACACCATGACCACCACCTTCAACTCAGCTGTGACAGATGCCGCCACTGAGATCCTTGGCAAGCACCGACCAAAGAAGAAGCTGTGGATCACACCTGAACTTTTGGATCTGTGTGATAAACGAAGAGAGATGAAAAAGAAAAAGAACACCTCACAGGGAGCTGATGTCTACCGAAAAATCAACAATGACATCCGAAAAGGCATGCTCACAGCAAAGGAGAACTGGATAGAAGATCAATGCCAGGAAATAGAGAACAGTCTGAACAAGAACAACAGCAAGAAGGCCTACCAGACTGTGAAGCGACTGACAAGTGTCAAACAGCCCAAAGTCTCCACTATCCAAAGCAAGTCTGGCATATGCCTTACAGAAGAACAAGAAGTCTTGGACAGATGGACAGAGTACTGCTCTGACCTTTACAACCATACCCCAAATGGAGACCCATCAGTTCTAGCATGTCCAGAGAACAGAGAAGAAGAAGAAATCCTCCCAATTCTCCGGGAAGAAGTTGAGGCAGCAGTGCAAGCGCTAAAGAAAGGGAAGTCAGCAGGAGTGGACAACATACCCGCGGAACTGCTACAAGCAGGAGGAGAAGCGATGATTGATGCCCTCACCATTATCTGTAACAAGATCTGGCAGAGTGGGGAGTGGCCTATACCATGGACCCAGTCGCTTGTCATCACTCTTCCCAAAAAAGGTAACCTTCAGGAGTGTGAAAATTACCGCACCATCAGCCTCATCAGCCATCCCAGCAAGGTCCTCCTGAAAATAATACTCAACAGGTTGAAACCCCAAGCTGAACAAATCATAGCTGAAGAACAAGCAGGATTCAGGGCAGGGCGAAGTACCACTGAGCAGATTTTCAACCTCAGAATAATCTGTGAGAAATACCTACAGCACCAACAACATCTATATCATGTGTTCATAGACTTCAAGAAGGCGTTTGACCGAGTCTGGCATGCAGCTCTATGGGCAACAATGAAAGTGTACAACATCAGCCCAAAAATTATTGAAGTCATCAAAAGCCTGTATGACAAGGCTACCAGTGCAGTCCTCCACAACAGAGCCATCGGGAATTGGTTCAGAACAACAATCGGTGTGCGTCAAGGATGCCTACTCTCTCCAACACTCTTCAACATCTTCCTAGAGCGCATCATGTCGGATGCTCTTGCAGACCATGAAGGCACAGTCAGCATAGGGGGTAGAGCAATCTCCAATCTTCGTTTTGCAGATGACATTGATGGATTGGCTGGAGAGGAACAAGAACTTGAACAGCTGGTACAGAGGCTTGACACCACCTCCAAAGCCTATGGAATGGAAATAAGTGCAGAGAAGACCAAAATGATGACCAACAACACCAATGGCATCAATACGGACATCAAAGTCCAAGGCCAATCCCTCGACACAGTGCATAGCTTCAAATATTTAGGAGCCATTGTATCAGACAATGGGTCCCGACAGGAAGTCCTCTCCAGGATCGCACAAACAACTGCTGCCCTGACAAGGTTGAAGCCCATTTGGAAAGACAGGACCATCAGTCTACATTCCAAAGTAAGACTGCTGCGCTCCCTTGTCATCTCCATCTTCCTATATGCTTGCGAAGCATGGACCCTCACAGCAGATCTCCAACGAAGAATACAAAGCATGGAGATGAGGTGCTACAGAAGACTTCTGGGCATTTCCTATACCCAACACATCACCAACGACGAAGTCCGACAGACCATCACACAAGCTATTGGACAACATGATGACCTGCTAACAGTGGTGAAGAAACGGAAACTTCGGTGGTATGGCCACATCACCAGATCATCAGGCCTTGCAAAGACTATTCTGCAAGGCACAGTGCAAGGAGGTAGAAGAAAAGGGAGACCGAAAAAGAGGTGGGAGGACAACATTCGAGAATGGACTGGTTTGACACTGAGCGAAGCCATCAGGGCTGCTGAGGACAGAGAGAGATGGAGTATGCTGGTTAAACGATCATCTGTGGTGCCCCTACGACCTTCGGGTTACGGGACAGGATAGGATAGGATAGGATCATGGCTGTTAACCAGAAACCGGTTATAACCGACGGAAGTTATAGTTGCGATAAGTCCACATAATAATAATAATAATAATAATAATAATAATAATAATAATACTGGATGCTACATACGCGCCTTTCCCCAAATCAATCAGGCTCAAAGCGCGGCGATCTGTACCAACATATCCGCACACCTGTCTCATCCACCCTTACACACACACACACACACACACACACACACACACACACACACACACACACACAAATACAAACCTATCACTCAAACTGGTGGTGTAAAGGCAGGGAAATCGCTATTGGAAGACGGAACGAAAATCGAATTTTTATTTGTTAAATTTTATATTGACTGCGTCCAATACCAATATTGAAGGGAGGGAGGAATCCGGAGTGCCCGGAGGAAACCCACTGTGACCTCAGTAGTCTCGTACCTATGTCACATACGTTCGCCCCTTGCGGGAATCGAACCCGCGACCATCGGCATAGGAAACCGGCGACTATAATCCACTGCGCCGCGAGGCCACCCACGAGGCCACATGTCTCACTTCCGTCAAATAATCATTATAAACGTGATTTTTTTGTAAAAACATTTTTATAGAAATTGAACGGATTTGAAAATAGACTGCGCATGTTTATATTATTTTTTATGTTTGCATGTCCACTTTTGAATTGACCGAGTCGCCTTCTTTCGGGAGAAATGTTCTAGTTCGTTCAAATAGATTTGAAAAATGCGATAGCCGCGATTTTTGGCAGAGAGCAGTTAGGCCTTCATATAAAAGTACTGATAGGACGCTACAGGATCCAGATACGAGTGCCTGTAGTTCACCGCGTCCCGCATGCCTTTTGGATATGTATAGTCATTTGTCTTTCATCATAATCCGCTTTTTAATAGATCTCCCAATTATTACTGACGCTAATGGAATTCGTACAAAAGGATAGGGACAGTTTTCCCCAGTTGTTGACTTAAACAGTCATGACTATATTTGGCTAGCCACACATCCCTCTTGATGAACACTTGATTGTCGCAAATAGCACTGAGGTTTTCCCACCAGCCCCTTTAATGTTGAGAACAGTTAACAACAACAAGGCACATCTAAATATAAATACAATTAATTTCAATCTAGTCTCTGTTCAATGGTCCCATCACACATGTTTAGTAAGATCAACGTTCAACGGAACAAGATTCACTGATGGCCATTGTACGCGTCATCCTCACGCGATCCAACCAAGTTCATTAAAATAAATTTCATTTGTCACTCTTTTTATGACTGATTTTCAATTTTTTCTTTTAACCTCGTAACTCAATTTGATATGTGTTAATTTTATTTATAAAGGACAACGGTGTACTTTACTAACAAACATCTGCTGTTAAGATTGAAATAGCCCATTTTAAGAAAGAAACATCTTTTGTATAAGACAGTTAGTGTTTGAATATCAATCTTTAAATGTAGTTGCATCCATGCACTTGAAGAAAACCCTTATAACAAAGAAAGAACACCAATGACACTGGCAGCAAACCTACACAAAAACAGCGCACAAATAGTGTATTTATGATTGTCCAATACAGAGGAAAACTGTTTTACCAATGGTATTACAATGTCTGTTAGATTTGTGAGTGTTAAATGGGCAATTGTCTACTTAGCTAATAATGATTGGTAATTACAATTTTTCTCTCTAATGGATAATCATAAATACAACATAACATCAATGACCATTTGTGCGCTGTTTTGGCATAGTTACTGAGATCTACTTTCAATAAGGTTTTGGATTTAATATAATTAGAGTTTTATATGACTATGATGAAAAAGAAAAAGAAAAAATTATTCGAGAGGATTATATTATAAAGCCTGACAAAAGCTGAGTAATTAATAGTTGTCTATATTTGCTACAATTGAATACAGGAACTATTGAACTGTCGTAGTCGTTGTAAGCATTGGGGACAGGGAGGAGGAAAAGTGGTGGTGGATACAATATATAACAGTCGTAACAATTAAGCTGAAAAATTTATTATAATATAGTTTTAAATGGTTAAAATAAAATAAATAAATAAACAAATTATGCTGTACATAAAATTAATGGACAAAACTTCATTTAATAGATTATTAATGTATGTTTTGAGTAGATATGCGAGAAAAAACGTGTTGAATTTAGAAAAGATGAGCTTTTAAACAATTTCTTTAATTGATGTGACATCAACTCTCTCTCTCTTTGTATCTCTCTCTCTCACACACACACCACTAGCTAAAATTGTTATGATACACGGAAGGGAGAGTGGGCTAAGCCTACTAATGTAATAATTAAGAAGAAACATACCAACACTATCAATAACACGTATTTTCCCACAGTCACACTAACACTATTATATAACCTTCCTGTGAAGAGTGTCATAGCATTATTATACGAGTAAGTACGATGTTAACACTTTGTTTTATTGGGCAATGTACATGCAGTACTTACGTATCTAACCACTTACTACCACAGACGACATTGTGAACAGCAGAACACAAAGTTTAGATTCAATTTTCATAAAAAGAAAAAGGTAAGAAATTAAATTATAAGCAAATAATCATCTATTACCGTCAATTCAAGATTTTATCAGTTTTGCGCATTTTTAATCTTTGACATCAGACGCACTTTAAAGTATATGCTTATATACTAAGCATATTAAGTACATGCACTTTAAGTATTTCTTAGAAGTTTAGAATACTTATTTATTTACTAGTGGAAGAATACTGAGTGATCTTATTAATATAATAAATAAAATGACCTAATCTGCGCGCAGAAGTCCTAAAAGGGTGATACCTGCCATTCAAACAATGACGTCAACAGCTTTTTTTGTCAACAGACTTTTTAATAACAGCCTTGGCATTAGACTCTAATAGTGCTTCTGTCTTTTCAATGAATTCGTGGAAACTTCTTAAATAAAAACAGGTATACCCAAAAATTATAATATAATAATATAATAGCATTCAAATGTTGATAACACGTGCATTTGCCTACTTATACTATAAAACAATGCCAGTTATATGTTTGATTCTAGCTTAGAATACTTAATATGACAAATCGAGGTTGAATAACTTTGGGTACATTTACCTGTAAAAATAGTACAGTGTAATAACGATACCATGTTTATATATTACTGGCAATAGTACTCCTATCCTATAAAAAAGGTAAAGCTAGTCTCATGGCCTTGCGGCCTTAGGGGAGCGTGATGTTGGAGATCACACTTATCTTGGGCCAGCGTAATGAGGGTGATGCCCATCTCTCTCCCTCGCTGCTTTACCTTCCCCACCCTTAAGAGAGTAGGTACTCAGTCACAGTTGAGTCAACTAGGGGCGTTGTTATTTGTCGCTTCACGTTTTGCGGTCACCCATCCAAGTGCTAACCGTACTGGACGGTGCTTAACTTGCAACACAATAGCGAGTGTTCCAACCGCTGCGCTATCCGACACTCCTATCCTATGCTATCCCGTAACTCGGAAGTCGTTGAGGCGCCACAGCTGATCGTTTAACCAGCGTACTCCATTTTTCTCTGTTTTTAGCAGCCCTCATGGCTTCGCTCAGTGTCAAACCAGTCCATTCTCGGATGATGTCCTCCCACCTCTTTTTATGTCTCCCTCTTCTTCCGCATCCTTGCATCCTTGCAAGATGGTCTTTGGAAGGCATAATGCTCTGGTTACGACATCGGGGTTTCAATTTCTTCATCACTGTGAGCAAGTCATCGTGTTGTCCAATGGCTTGTGTGATGGTCTGTTGGTCTTTGGTGATATGCTGGGTATAGGAAATGCCCAGAAGTCTTCTGTAGCACCTCATCTCCATGCTTTGTATTCTTCGTTGCAGGTCTACTGTGAGGGTCAAGGTTTCGCAAGAGTATAGAAGGATGGAGATAAAAAGGGAGCGCAGCAACTTTGGAGTGTTGTTCCACCACGTAGCTCAAGTGGTAGAGCGTTTACCCGGCATACCGATGACCCAGGTTCGAATCCCGTGGTAGGCGAAATAAAAAGTGTCAAGTTTTCATTGTCCATTTTAGCATTATGATTGCTCTGGTGGTTCAGTGTTGTTTTAGATCCTAACCCTTGTTCCCTGGGATGGTTATTTTCATCTGCCATCTCGCCAATAGTGGGTGTAGACGTTAAACCTCATTCATTTGGAGTGTAGACTGATGGTCCTGTCTTTCCAAATGGGCTTCAAACTTGTCCGGGCAGCGGTTGTTTGTGCAATCCTGGTGAGGACTCCCTGTCGGGACCCATTGTCTGATGCAATAACTGCTAAATATTTGAAGCTGTCCACCGTGTGAAGAGATTGGTCTTGTACTTTGATGTCCGTGTTGATGCTTTTGGTGTTGTTGTCATCAGTTTGGTCTTCTCTGCACTTATTTCCACTCCAAAGGTTTTAGAGGTGGTCTTAAGCCTCTGTACCAGTTGTTCAAATTCTTGTTCCCTCCAAAACGGAGGATGGAGATTGGTCTACTCCCTGTGCTGACTGTAACTTCATGATCTGCAAGAGCACCTGACATGATGCGCTCCAGAAAGATGTTGAAGAGTGTTGGAGAGAGTAGGCATCCTTGATGCTCGCCGATTGTTGTTTACTTTTTCTAACAGATTATTCTGAGTTAAAACATATGCTCAGTGGTACTTCGCCATGCCCTGAATCCTGCCTGTTCTTCATTTATTTCCCCCGTGGTGGTGCCGGGGGTTTCAGTATAAATAGTATCCCCACTTTCTGAAAATGTAGTGCTTTAAATTCCCACTGTCTCTGTCTTTCTCATTTGTGCTTTCTCATTCCTATTCTGTTCTATCAATCTACTATACTATCTTCTTCTTTGTTAGACCAGTCACCTATCTTTTTTCTTGAACACCCTTCCGGGACAAAACTCCTCATTTGTGTGTGAGGTCTGTTGGATCAGCTTGGAAATATTGGACGCTTTCTGCCAAATGGTCACTGGGGCTTCCTATGATGTTATTATTTGGAAATGTAGGCCTATCATATCCTATCCTGTCCCGTAACCTGGAGGTCGTAGGGGCACCACAGATGATCGTTTAACCAGCATACTCCATCTTTCTGTCTTCAGCAGCCCTGATGGCTTCGCTCAGTGTCAAACCAGTCCATTCTCGAATGTTGTCCTCCCACCTCTTTTTCGGTCTCCCTCTTCTTCTACCGTACCTCCTTGCATTGTGCCTTGCAGAATAGTCTTTGCAAGGCCTGATGATCTGGTGACGTGGCCATACCATCGGATTTTCCGTTTCTTCACACAGTGAGCAGGTCATCGTGTTGTCCAATGGCTTGTGTGATGGTCTGTCGGACTTCGTCGTTGGTGATGTGTTGGGTATAGGAAATGCCCGGAAGTCTTCTGTAGCACCTCATCTCCATGCTTTGTATTCTTCGTTGGAGATCTGCTGTGAGGGTCCATGCTTCGCAAGCATATAGGAAGATGGAGATGACAAGGGAGCGCAGCAGTCTTACTTTGGAATGTAGACTGATGGTCCTGTCTTTCCAAATGGGCTTCAACCTTGTCAGGGCAGCAGTTGTTTGTGCGATCCTGGAGAGGACTTCCTGTCGGGACCCATTGTCTGATACAATGGCTCCTAAATATTTGAAGCTATTCAGTGTGTTGAGGGATTGACCTTGGACTTTGATGTCCGTGTTGATGCCATTGGTGTTGTTGGTCATCATTTTGGTCTTCTCTGCACTTTTTTCCATTCCATAAGCTCTGGAGGTGGTGTCAAGCCTCTGTACCAGCTGTTCAAGTTCTTGTTCCTCTCCATCCAATCCATCAATGTCATCCGCAAAACGAAGATTGGAGATTGCTCTAGCCCCTATGCTGACTGTGCCTTCATGATCTGCAAGAGCATCTGACATGATGAGCTCTAGGAAAATGTTGAAGAGTGTTGGAGAGAGTAGGCATCCTTGACGCACACCGATTGTTGTTCTGAACCAGTTCCCGATGGCGCTGTTGTGGAGGACTGCACTGGAAGCCTTGTCATACAGGCTTTTGATGACTTCAATAATTTTAGGGTGATGTTGTACACTTTCATTGTTGCCCATAGAGCTGCATGCCAGACTTGGTCAAACGCCTTCTTGAAGTCTATGAACACATGATATAGATGCTGCTGGTGCTGTAGGTATTTCTCACATATTATTATGAGGTTGAAAATCTGTAGGCATTTTATATGTATGCGTCTTGTTGATATTTTCTAATGATGTTGGTATTCTATTTTGTAAACGGGGGTTCGATAAATTATATTATAGCCTCAGCGTCCCCTGACTGGGATGTCTTTATTGTAAAGTGATCGGCTGGTGGAGTGCCTTCAGTGTTACTACTAAGGTTGTTTCAGCAGATCTTTTATGTGGATCAGGGGCGAGTCCTCGTTCGGCGAAGTTGTAGTCTTGATTTTGTGGTCTTGATTCGGCTCTTTGTAGTCCGTTGGACCCTGTACGCAATAAATAACTAACTAACTATCTAATTTTCAGCTATGATTTGTTCAGCTTGTGGTTTCAATCTGTTATTATTTTCAGGAGGAAGGGATGGCAGATGAGGCTGATGGTACGGTAGTTCTGACACTCCTGAAGATTACCGTTGTTTGGGAAGGATGATGACACGCAACTGGGTCCATGGTGTAGGCCTCTCCCCACTCTGCCAGATCTTGTTACAGAAAATGGCGAGGGCGTCAATCACCGCTTCTCCTTTTGCTTTAAGCAATTCTGCGGGTACTTTTGTCCACTCCCGCCGACTTCCCCTTCTTCAGCGATTTCACTGCTCAACTCATCAACCTCTCGGAGAATTGGGAGGATTTCTTCTTGCTCTGTGTTTTGTGGACATTCTAAAACTGACGGGTTTCCGTTTGGTATGCGGTTGTAAAGATCAGAGCATCTGTCCACCTATCCAAGACTTCTTGTTCTTCTGTAAGGCATATGCCACACTTGCTTTGCATCGTGTAGACCTTGGGCTCTTTAACACTTGTCCGCTGCTTCACAATCTGGTAGGCCTTCTTGCTGCTGTTCTTGTTCAGCCTGTTCTCTTTTCCTGGCACTCATCTTCTATCCGTTACGTGGAAACGGCGTCCAGCTGTGAGTACGTCATACTGCCTCAGACCTCAGTCATTTGTTTCGTTGTTGCAGTGGGATCCACATATGTCTCCCAAGTTGTGGTACGCATCTTGACCAACCTTGGCACTTCAGTCGCCTTGCACTATGACTATGTCCTTCCTCGGCACTTGGCCAAGGACAGCCTGTAGATTTTCACAGAAGTTCTCGACTTCGCTGTAGTCACAGTCTGGTGTTGGGGCGTAGGCCTGGATGACTGTGATATTGAAAGGGACTGCTCTCAGACGGATGGTAATGAGTCTACTGGAGATTGGGCGGCAACCCATGACAGTGGCCAGAATGTCTTTGTGGACAAAAAAAATCCAACCCTGTGTTCATGCCTGTCATCTCTCCCGCTGAAATAAATCTTGTAGCCTTTTGTCGGTCTTTGTTTCACCTATTCCTTTCCAGAGCAGTTCGCTCATATCTAAAATGTTTCATCCATAGTGGCCCAGCTCGTGGGCCAGTTCTTCTAATTTTTCCTCCGCAGTCCTGACATTCCAGGTTCCTATGACGATGTTGTCTCTTGTGCAGATCTTGCTGTTGGTTCCTACGTGAGGTAGAAGACTCGCCCAGTGATGTCGTGACGACACTTCACCTTTTACGAACCGCCGGGAAACATTGGGTCTATTCTGTTCAGTTCCCGAACCCACAGGGCAGGGCAACAGACACTTGTCTCCCCAAAAGCAAGGATACATGACTATCGGTACATTTGCACAGATACAGACATAGACACACAAACGCACACACAGACACGTAAAGGGTATCCATGGAAATTTTACACTGAACGGTTAAAAGTTGTTTAATAATAATAATAATAATAATAATAATAATAATAATAATAATAATAATAATAATAATAATATTATTATTATTATTATTATTATTATTATTATTATTATTATTATTATTATTAGTAGTAGTAGTAGTAGTAGTAGTAGTAGTAGTAGTAGTAGTAGTAGTAGTAGTAGTAGTAGTAGTAGTAAAACATTCTTATATAAAGCTTTTTCAGATCAAGACGCTGGCCGATGCAGGACCTAACTCAAGCCGTCAGAAATTACTACTCAATAAAGGTTTATACAATAAGAAATTAAACATTAAAGATTTATACATTCATAAATTAGTCATCGAACGTTTATACATTAAGAAATGAGATACTAAATGTTTATACAGTCAAAAATTAAAGGTTTATAGTGTCAAAAATTGGACATTACAGGTTTATACGGTCAAATATTGGACGTTACAGGTTTATATAGTCAAACATTGAACATTACAGGTTTATATAGTCAAACATTGGACGTTACAGGTTTATATAGTCGAACATTGGACGTTAAAGGTTTATATAGTCAAAAATTGGACATTACAGGTTTAAATCGGGTGTGTAAAACAAACCGAATCAAGCCGAATCAAGACCACAAAATCGTCAAATATTGGACGTTACAGGTTTATATAGTCAAATATTGAACGTTACAGGTTTATATAGTCAAACATTGGACATTACAGGTTTAATAAGTCAAACATTGGACGTTACAGGTTTATATAGTCAAACATTGGACGTTACAAGTTTATACAATCAGAAATTGGGTGGTGCAGAGTGCTTTGGGCACACGCAACGTAATGTTTGGTAAAGCAACGTCACCACCGATTACAACTTGGATGGGTGACCATGCTGGAAGGCAACCATCGAACGACACACATAATGAAACAAACGCAGGAAGCAACCCATTCCCACCCAGCTGTGAATGAATACCTGGCTCGGTGTGGTTAAAAGGGAGGGAAATCAGCGAGGGAAACAAGATGGGCAGCGCCCTCATGACGCTGGCCCAGAGAAAAAGGATCACAAACGCCTCTCTCCTCCACAACCGAAGGCTTAAGGGAACACCTTTACCTTTTACATGAAGACGTTAAAGGCTTAGACATTAAAGGTTTAGATTAAAGGTTTAGACATTACAAGTTTAGATGAAAGGTTTAGACATTAAAAGTTTAGATCAAAGGTTTAGACATTAAAGGTTTAGATTAAAGGTTTGACCATTAAAGTGGTAGATTAAAGGTTTAGAGATTAAAGGTTTAGATGAAAGGTTTAGACATTAAAGATTTAGATTAAATGTTTAGATATTAAAGGTTTAGATTAAGGTATAGACATTAAAGATTTAGATATTAAAGGTTTAGACATTAAAGGTTTAGATGAAAGTTTTAGACTTTAAAAGTTTAGATTAAGTCGTAGACATTAAAAATTTATACATTAAAGGTTTATGTTAAAGGTTTAGGCATTAAAGTTTTAAATTAAAGTTTTAGACATTAAAGGTTTAGATTAAAGGTTTAGACATTAAAGGTTTAGACATTAAAAGTTTAGATTAAAGGTTTAGATATTAAAGGTTTAGACATTAAACGTTTAGATGAAAGGTTTAGACATTAAAGGTTTATACATTCAGAAATTAGACGTTAAAATGGTAGACATTAAAGGTTTAGGCATCACAGTAGTTCACTATCCACCGAACAAAAAATGTGTAACCCTTATAAAAGTTAGCGTCTTGCAACACTTGTCTCTCGCTACCCCACTTGCTGTTGTGACCGGCCAAACTAGTTTTGTGCTTTGTCCTTCACCGTTAGTCGCTATCGGAGGTTAACATTTTATCATTCAGTAACTTTGTAAACAGTTGACGTTTATGTATTTCTGTAATCATTGTGATATAGGGATTTTCCAGCTCAAGAGCTACTTAAGGCGCTGGTCGATACAGGATCTAACTCAAGCCACCCGAGCAGCCGTTGATACTAAAACTTTGTTAAAGGTAAAGAGCGTACAACGTTTATAGAACTAAGCCAAGTTTGAATGAAAAGCAAGGAAATAAATTTTATTTATTTATTTATTTATTTTATTAATTTATTTCTTTAATTTAATCATTTATAACTTTTTAACTATTTATTTTTAGTTATTGGACATTTTGTCATTTATAAATTTGTAACCAATTATTTGACATTTTAACTTGAGTAAAGGTAAAACCTAAGAAATACGCGGAGTTTCTCCAAGCAATTTTGAAGTGTTTTGTCAATTTGAAAGTTTGAAGTTTTATAGCAAATGAAGCAAATGTGATCTATTGACATGATCCGTTTGGGGTCAGACTTACAAGACGTACGTGTGTTACACTCGTTTTTTTTAATCAGTAGTTGATTCAGCCCTAATGCTTGAATCCTGATAAGTATAGCTCAGATTCGTTTATCCACGCAACCTGTTCACTCAGCAACAAGGCAGGAGTTGTCGTATGAAGTTTTCCAACATTATTCAACGTACATCAACAACTGCATACAGTCGCTCAATCGCTTTTTCCACTTTCACTTTTTAAACTATGAAACAGTGCGGAACATATATAGTCTCTATATACTCTAGAGAACGTTCAAACATTCCAGCGTGAAGCAATTACAGCCAATCAAAATAAAAATCGTCATCAGAGCTATGCACTGTCCTTATGTCATACAACTTTCTTTAGGCTAGAAGCATCTCGTAGATTTATCTACATGTTTCGATCGACAGTAAACAAGCAACCCTAGAAAATTGTCCAATAATATCGACCAACGAAAATTATCAACATTATACAAAGCTTCTTCCAACTACAACGCAAAATCAACTCAAAGGTAAATACACTCTGTTAATGCATGCTTTGCAAAGCAAAACGATCGGATCTATCGTGCGCGTCTCAAACTTAACAACGTGGAAGGTTTGTTTTACACACCCTTGTGTCGTCGACGCGTCCCACATTTTTTTGGTTGCAGAAGTGTATGGCGTGCAAGCAGCAACAAATCTGTCAACTTTGTTCTACATTGACCGACACCTCCTAAAATGCGTTACACTGCAGAGATGACAGAAAGATGCACTCTTATTGAATCATACCATGCCCGCCATTGATAGTAGCGTGCCATATAATCATTTAATCAATAACGCAACCAAAATTGCAATGAGTACGATTGAAATGAGTTTGTGCAAGTTTTGTGCAAAGTTTGTGTTATTGTGCAATATAACATAAACAGAATCCTTACAATCATAGTAGAAAATATGCCATGGATCTCATACATAATAGAAAATGTAAATAAACTAGCCATGAAGAAGCTTTCATAGTTGGTGTGTTTCAGCCCTCTCTCGTCTTCTTGCAAACGTATTTTATATTTTTAGCATTTATCATGTAATACTGATAATGGAACAGTTTTCTTATAACGTATAAAATATTATGTAAAGAAGCAAAGCATACAGCACAAACATTTTAATCTTCTCTACTTTTATATAGGTCTCCTTTTTTTTAAAACCATCTCAAACGTTTTCTTGTTATTCACCCATGTCCCAATATCTAATTCAATAAATAGGCTAGATACATTATTGGAAAGACTGCATTCTTATGCTATTTATGTATTTACTATTGATTTGGGGTATTTTCCATCGAAATTGTACACCAAAAAACAACTGCTGTAAATGTGAAGGTCTTTTCTATCAGAAACGGCCCAGCCACATTGGCCTGTAGCATCCGTGTTACGTTATTGTGTTAATGAGTCCTATCTGTATTTCCTTGCGTACTGGCTAGTTTAAAATTTCACTAGGATAGCGCATGTTTGATTTCTAATGCAAAATACGGGCTTAAAAGCGAGAGTGTGATGTCACGAGTTTAGAGGTCAATCTAAACTCCTCCCTTGAATGATTACACCCAACACAGCTTGTCTGATATACACGACTTGGCGAGCTAAAGGCAGTTGAATTCACTTGTTACGTGTCGATCTTGAACTTTGAGGTTTACCGTCTACATCCACCATTGGCGATATGGCAGGCGGGGATATCCATCCCAAAGAACAAGGAGTAGGGACCTAAATCAACACTGAACCATAAGAGCAATCATACTGCTAAAATGGGCAGTGAAAAATTGCCCCTTTTAATTGGCCCAGCAGGGTCATCGGTGTGCCAGGCGAACGCTATAACACTTGAGCTGTTGCGGTGGGGCAAAGCGTCGATCTTAGTAAAGTTGTTTCATATTATAGTCAAATCGTGAAAGAGTGCGTTACATTGTTATGAAAAAGTGCCTTGTTGTAGTACAATTACCCAGCTATACACGTTTAAAAATTCCAACCGGGCCGTGACAAGCTTTGCGCCACTATCTCCGACCCAATGCTTTAGTCCTAAAACGTAAGCCACTATAGCCAATAAACTCATTAGGCCGGTCAAAAGTCCGGTCAGTGAAAAATCTCATAACCCAATGCATAAGCCGGAAAACGTAAGCCATGTGTGGTCACTAATTGATTGATTGATTTATTGTTGCTTTAGGTCCAGCGGACTCTTCCGAGCCAAATCAGGACCGGACAACCCCCGATCCGCATTAAAGATCTGCCGAAACAACCCTAGTGGGAAAATTGAATGCCCTCCACCGGCCAGTCACTTTACAATAAAGACATCCCACGCGGGGGACGGCTGAGGGTTGACCTCAACTACGCGAACACCCCGGTTACAAAAACAAAATAGAATACAACCATCATTATAAATCATCAACAAAACACATACATATAAAATGCCTATAGTGCGAAATAATACAATCATAGGATGGTCACTAATTAAACATCAATCTTTAATTTAATGTCTGTTCACACATTTAGGTGATATTAGGCATTGAAAATGTAGACTTTCAAAACACTATTTCAAAAGATAATTTCAAAACAGTCTATAAAAGTCTACCAACAGGAGATTTAGCAATAACTTTCACAATAATAATAATAATAATAATAATAATAATAATAATAATAATAATAATAATAATAATAATAATAATAATAATAATAATAACATTAAACATTTCCCGATAGAAAGGGATAATAATAAACTGCAGCAGCAAAATATATCTATACTGAATTGTTCAACATTACATTACATTACATTACATGATTATTGCTTTAGGTCCAGCGGACTCTTCCGAGCCAAATCAGGACCGGACAATCCATGATCCGCATAAAAGATCTACTGAAACAACCCTAGTGGTAAAACTGAAAGCTCTCCAACAGCCAGTCACTTTACAATAAAGACATCCCACGCAGGGGATGCTGAGGCTGTACTCTAATTTTTCGAACCCCCGTTTACAAAAACAAAATAGAATACAAACATCATTATAAATTATTAACAAAACACATACATATAAAATGCCTACATTGCTAAATAATAACATCATAGGAAGCCCTAATGACCACCTGGCAAAAAGCGTCCAATATTCCCAAGCTGATCCAACAGACCTCATACACAAATAAGGAGTCTTGTCTCGGAAGAGTTTTCAAGAAAAGAGGTAGGTGACTGGACTAGCAAAGAAGAAGAAGAAGATAGTATAGCAGATTGATAGAACAGAGCAGGAATGAGAAAGAACAAATGAGAAAGACAGCGACAGTGAGAATTTAAAATTTCCAGAAAGTGGGGATACTATTTACACTGAAACCCCCGCACCCCAACGGGGGTGAATTGTTCAAGACCACTTTCTAAATTAATATATAAATTAAGAATGAACGCATGGAACACTAAATACTCAGCTGATGTTAAATGTATATGTAGTGCAAGTCTATCAGTACATCACCTTCTCTTTGAATGCTCAGTTTTAAAAGACATATTTAAAGTAAATTGACATAGCATAACTGAATATGGACATTCTGTAGACATGGTTCTATATCATCCAAATGTTACACACTAATTTAACAGGGCATATCAAATGCGCAATATTAGAAATCAGTGCAACTGATCAATGTCAATCAATTACACCCAAATGCTACGGTTTATCGAAAATTGTTTTGCTATGCGAGATTATAGATTTTCCCCATATGAACTATTCAATAGCTTGCGAGCAAGCCCATAATGTAATTACAACCTGAGGTTTAATTGCTATTTAAACTGTATATATATATAGGCCTACAATATAAACAATATATATATTTGTTTCCTTTATGAATTATTCAGAAACTAATGAGCATACCTATAATTGCAGAACGTTTCCTTGAGCAAACTGTCATTCTTCCAGATGCCACTAGTTTACTAAGAGAACAAGGAATACATTTCTTTTACAAGGACCTTCCTTCTTTTGCCACTGCAAAAACAGTAAATGTATAGGACATATTTCCTTGTCACTAGTTTTAAGATTGTTCAACTTTCATTGTACTCCAAGTCTCCATATTGTTCAACTTTCACTGTACTTATACAGGTCTTCTATAAAACTTCTTCTATAAAAATTGAACTGGAAAAGGCACATTGATTATCTCACTCAAAAAGCACTTAAAATTTTTAATCTTCTAAAAATAATCAGTAGGAAACCTTGGGGACAGGATTCAAAAACATGAATACATCTAGCTTGTTCTCTGATGAGATCTAAGTTAACGTATGGGCAAGAGGTTTACTTTTCGGCTCCGAAATCGTATTTTGAAAAGTTACAAAGCCTAGATAGCAAAGCCATAAAATTAGCTCTAGGAGTATCAGTCCACACACGTACTGAAAAAGTCTATACGTTAGCAGGGATAATGCCTTTACTTGATTGGAGAAAATTGGCTTGCGCAAAGTACATTGTGAGAGCAAAAGCAGTCCTGAATTATAATAAAGAAGAGATATTGTTAAGATCTGACACAGACTTCCCTAAACATGCAAAAAAAGTTTCTTCTTTTGAAACAATTGCAATATATACAAAAGACCTTATACAAACTGTTCAAGAAGACTTCGTAGTTCTAGATCCAATTTCCGATACGTCTCCATTCCCACCATGGGAACTTAAAACAGCCTATTTTGATATTCATTATTGTAACAGAAAATAAATCTAATAATGCAGCCATACTGGCCACAAAGGCTCGATTACACCTGGAAAGCAAATATTATCAACATTTAAAATTTTATACAGATGGTTCTGTGCTAGAATCATCCGATGCAGGAGCGGCATATGTTATACCAGAATTCAATGTAAAAGAATCTTTTTATTTAGGTAAGGGGATTTCGATTTTCACTGCAGAATTAATAGCAGTTTTAATGGCGCTAAGCAAAATTGAAAGTCTGTCTACAAATATTTTACAAATTGTTGTGTGTGTAGATTCAATGACCGTCCTGGAGGCATTGCAATCAAACAAGTCTAAGGAAAGAAAAGAAATTGTTATTGAAATAAAGCATAAAATCAACAATTTCATTGTTAACGGAACAGATGTAAGTTTCTGTTGGATACCGTCACATAGTGGGTTTCTCTATGATGACTGGGCAGATAGGGGGGCAAAACAGGGTGCCTCAAATTTGAACTCCAAGGTTATTGCATTGAAGAAATCCCCTATAGAAATACAACATCATATTGAACAATTTTTACTTCGAACAATTATATTTGACACACATTTTGAAGGGCTGAGTAAAGTCTCAAGAGCTATTTCCTCAATGGCAAATCGAATATGGCTCAATGCAATAAGACCGAAATATTGTAAAAATGTTTTATGTGCCTGTGACAGACCTTTGTCTTTAGAACACATGTTGTTTGCATGCTCTACTATTGCCCCTATTTTGCCGCTGGAGATGAATGACAAAACTTCCTTAAAAGAACTTAATTATCCTTTGTGTATTACCTTAGCGAAAATACTCTTTGATTCACATGTTGCAAAATTAATATAATCGTTTAATTTAATTTAATTTAATTTTTTATTTTTTTAATTTATTTTATTATTATTATTATTATTATTATTATTATTATTATTATTATTATTATTATTATTATTATTATTATTATTATTATTTTTTGTCTTATCATCTTGATGAATTAAGACAATAAAAATCAACAACAACAACATTATACAGGTCTCCATACTGTTCAACTTTCACTGTACTTATACAGGTCTCCATACTGTTCAACTTTTACTGTACTTATATACAGGTCTCCATACTGTTCAACTTTTACTGTACTTATATACAGGTCTCCATACTGTTCAACTTTTACTGTACTTATACAGGTCTCCATACTGTTCAACTTTCACTGTACTTATACAGGTCTCCATACTGTTCAACTTTCACTGTACTTATACAGGTCTCCATACTGTTCAACTTTCACTGTACTTATACAGGTCTCCATATTGTTCAACTTTCACTGTACTTATACAGGTCTCCATATTGTTCAACTTTCACTGTACTTATACAGGTCTCCATACTGTTCAACTTTCACTGTACTTATACAGGTCTCCATACTGTTCAACTTTCACTGTACTTATACAGGTCTCCATACTGTTCAACTTTCACTGTACTTATACAGGTCTCCATACTGTTCAACTTTCACTGTACTTATACAGGTCTCTATACTGTTCAACTTTTACTGTACTTATACAGGTCTCCATACTGTTTAACTTTCACTGTACTTATATACAGGTCTCCATACTGTTCAACTTTTACTGTACTTATATACAGGTCTCCATATTGTTCAACTTTCACTGTACTTATACAGGTCTCCATACTGTTCAACTTTCACTGTACTTATATACAGGTCTCCATACTGTTCAACTTTTACTGTACTTATATACAGGTCTCCATATTGTTCAACTTTCACTGTACTTATACAGGTCTCCATATTGTTCAACTTTCACTGTACTTATATACAGGTCTCCATATTGTTCAACTTTCACTGTACTTATACAGGTCTCCATATTGTTCAACTTTCACTGTACTTATATACAGGTCTCCATATTGTTCAACTTTTACTGTACTTATATACAGGTCTCCATACTGTTCAACTTTCACTGTACTTATACAGGTCTCCATACTGTTCAACTTTCACTGTACTTATACACAGGTCTCCATACTGTTCAACTTTCACTGTACTTATATACAGGTCTCCATACTGTTCAACTTTCACTGTACTTATACAGGTCTCCATACTGTTCAATTTTCACTGTACTTATACAGGTCTCCATACTGTTCAACTTTCACTGTACTTATATACAGGTCTCCATACTGTTCAACTGTCACTGTACTTATATACAGGTCTCCATACTGTTCAACTTTCACTGTACTTATACAGGTCTCCATACTGTTCAACTTTCACTGTACTTATATACAGGTCTCCATATTGTTCAACTTTTACTGTACTTATACAGGTCTCCATACTGTTCAACTTTCACTGTACTTATATACAGGTCTCCATACTGTTCAACTTTCACTGTACTTATATACAGGTCTCCATATTGTTCAACTTTTACTGTACTTATACAGGTCTCCATACTGTTCAACTTTCACTGTACTTATATACAGGTCTCCATACTGTTCAACTTTCACTGTACTTATACAGGTCTCCATACTGTTCAACTTTCACTGTACTTATACAGGTCTCCATACTGTTCAACTTTCACTGTACTTATACAGGTCTCCATACTGTTCAACTTTCACTGTACTTATACAGGTCTCCATACTGTTCAACTTTCACTGTACTTATACAGGTCTCTATACTGTTCAACTTTCACTGTACTTATACAGGTCTCTATACTGTTCAACTTTCACTGTACTTATACAGGTCTCCATATTGTTCAACTTTCACTGTACTTATACAGGTCTCCATACTGTTCAACTTTCACTGTACTTATACAGGTCTCCATACTGTTCAACTTTCACTGTACTTATACAGGTCTCCATACTGTTCAACTTTCACTGTACTTATATACAGGTCTCCATACTGTTCAACTTTCACTGTACTTATACAGGTCTCCATACTGTTCAACTTTCACTGTACTTATACAGGTCTCTATACTGTTCAACTTTCACTGTACTTATACAGGTCTCCATACTGTTCAACTTTCACTGTACTTATACAGGTCTCCATATTGTTCAACTTTCACTGTACTTATATACAGGTCTTCATATTGTTCAACTTTCACTGTACTTATATACAGGTCTCCATACTGTTCAACTTTCACTGTACTTATACAGGTCTCCATATTGTTCCAACCCACCCAAAACAAAACCAAACAAAACCTCCGTGGTCATGCAATAGATTCAGGGAGGTTCGGGTTGTCGGAAGCTGAGCAGCTGCTGATCCTCTATATTAAACCTCTGGTATTGAAGGTGTATAGATTTGTCCTGCCTTATTAGTAATTAGTAAGCCTAGGATTTAATTACAGGCGTGGTTTCTTTGTACAAGCTGGTACAGTCCTTGGCATGTTCCCTTAAACCTTTGCTGTCATAGGAGCGCCTTTGACTTGTGTTAAATCAGTCCCAATCAATGATTGACTGTTAAGAGAGAATGCACGCTCTGCACAAAAAGGTGTACAAAGGGTGCATAAGGAGGGGGCCAGCCGATGTTCCCTCAGGCCTGTTTTATTTGTAATTATCAGGTTTTGGCTCTAGGAAAGCGTGTCAAATCCTGATCATTAATTAATTAACACCGTGGATTACCGGTATTTCTGTAAATTACACAGAACACGCGGTAATTTCAATTATGTCGTGTTAATGGTAACTCTCGGTTTTGGCGCTAGTAGGCCGTCATAGCTGCCACTGTAGTAAACATCTTTCTTGAATAACCATGGCCTAGTTAGACGAGGTTATCCAAAACAGGTAACAGAAAACTGTATTTTAGTTGTCAACAATTTGGCGACCCTATTTGTAGGGACTTTTTTTTAAAAATTGTAATGAGAAACATCTGTGTACATGTAAAATAAAAGTCAGGGAATGCTAATGTTGACTAAGACAAGACAAAACCATACAATGCACATGTTGGAGCTAAGCTCTTTATCCGACGGACAAAACACAAGAGACCACAAAACAAGACTTCCCAACACAACTCCAACAAAGAAAAAAATGATTCTCAGAAATGAGGCAAGAAAATGAAGCAATAGTTATAATAATAAATAATATGTGAGTGATAGTCAAAATATTCAAAGTGTTGGACTTTTAAAAATAACCTGAGTAGAGTTTAAGATCAAAAGTAAATGCAAATGCAACAGATGTTTGTTTGTTTTTGTAGGAAAGACGGTTTCCGACAGACGCTAAACTTCCACTACCCAGGCATCGGTTGTTTTCCTTTGAACAGCTTGCATTTGCTGAATAAGCGTCTTAATTAAATATCGCCAAAAAAAAAACCCTACACATTATGTAGATGCAAGAAAACCTTACACTATTTCAGTTTATACAGAATAAAATAATACTTTAGACAAGATTCCACTGTTAGGTTAGTTCAACTTATATGCATTTTTGTTGATGCATAACGTGAAAATGCTTTATACGATACATCAATGTGTTTTGTTTGTTGTTGTTGTTGGGGATAGGGGTGGAGGTGCTGTTGCTGTGGTGTGTGCGGTCGTGCGTGCGTGCGTGTGTGTGCGTGCGTGTGTGTGTGAACAGAACAGAACTGAACAGAAAATTTATTGCCATTTCAACCTGTAGGTTATGTGACACGATAATATAAATTAATATTCACAGTAGCTTGTTGGATACTATCTAGCATATAATAAGTATATAAATATCAACCATAGTTGCTTTTTCTGGAAACCTTCGTATACAAAGCTGCACAGTTTTTCCATGTTTTCTGTATAAGAATTACATCAAATATCACTTGGATTTATAATATTGTATTTATTGAAATTTTTATTTACATGATTTGTTTTCTTTTAAACATAAAACATCTTACATTCAGGTACAAAATGTCATTCACTTTCAACAATGTTGCATTTCTTACATAATCGTTTCCTCCTTCCATTTGTAATTCATATGCGCTTAGTCCAAGTCTTGATAATACCTGTCTGTGCTTGATTACTTTTTACCAAAAGATACGTTTGCTTTGTGTATGATCTAGTAAACATGTGTATCTTCCGAATTTATAGCGATATAATACAGTAAAACCTCCGTTTTGAGACCCCCTCTTAACGACTTCCTTCAACATACGACCGGAAAAAAAATTCACTGATGCATGCTTTGTACTATATAAACGACCTCTCTTAAACGACTACCTCTAAAACGCGACTTACGACCTTCGAATAATTAAATTTTACGACCTAGCATCTGAAAAATTCAGATTCCAAAGCAATACTATATTTGTGCGCTTGAAGAAAACAGTTGATGCATTAAAGCAGCTTGAAATACTCTAAGGAGCTGACCAGATTTGCCCTGAGTAGATCTTGCCGACACCATGTCTGGTGTTCAAAGTGAAATACTAAGAGAACATGCAAACAAACCGCGTTCTTTCCCCCCAAAAAACACCACAACAAACTATTCAATGATTGAATAAAAATAATTACAACAATATTAATAAGGTTATCTTGTAAATAGTTATAACTCCAAACATGCACTCAGCACTTACATACACTTTAAAACAACTATCATACCAACATTGATTTTTTTATTTTGTAAATAATGAGGAACAGGAAGATATTGACTGTATTGGTTGTGAGACAGAGTTTAATCTATACATGTATTATTGAAAGATGGTTAAGGAGGCACTGTGGTCTAATGGTAGTGCTTCGGCTTGCGGATCGGAAGTTCCCGGGTTCGAGCCCTGGCCATTGTGTTGTTTCCCTGGGAAAGACACTTTACTCCTGTTTTCCTACTCCTTCGGATGAGAGTATAAACCGAAGTCTAGTCTGTGTCGCATACATTCCATCATAACGGACTTTAAAGATCCTGACGCTCATGTCCTAGACGGGTGAGTGCCGGTGACAAGAAAACACCCAGCATGCACCTAGGTCCTTCTCCCCCATCCCTGGCTGCCCAGGATTGTGCTCAGTTGTCCGGGCGTCAGACCATGCGCCCAAAGGCTGCGGGTGGGCGTCTCGGGCGGCTTGAATTAGATCCTGTATCGGCCAGCGCCTTGAGCAGCTCTTGAGCTGGAAAAGCGCTATATAAGAACGATTAAATAAATAAATAAATAAATAAAATGTTCCCTATACTTAATGGTATGTGTACTTTTTGTACATGTATTTATTATACTTAATTAATTTTCTAAATGTCTTTTTCGAAAATGTCCTACCTCTTTTTTAAGACCTCTCCAATTTAAGACCTCGTTTTAATGGCAATTTAAAGGTCGTAAAACGGAGGTTTTACTGTATTACAATTAACAACTGTACCCACATTTCAACTGTTAAACTTGCTACTACTGCTACTACCACCGCTACTACTACTACTACTACTGCTGCTAATACTGCTACTACTACTACTACTACTACTACTACTACTACTGCTGCTACTACTACTGCTACTACTGCTACTACCCTATTACAGTTAATTGTTACAAATGCTACAAAATTAATAAAGGACTGTTGTTATGGGCCGTAGGTCCACAACAAGAGATGACCTCAACCTTGGTGCTAATCTTGTAAACAGTCCGAAAATTGAATAAGACTTTGAGAGGAAAGTCTAATATTACCATCTGAAACGTGCTTCCCAACCTCGATAGTCCGTTGCATAATTGAAGAGGGATGACCAACTGCGACGTTGATAATACGAAGTAAACTCGCTTCATTTAATCATTTAACGGAAACAAGCTGGACCTCTTGAATTAGTTAACAATGAGAACACAATTTTGACCCGTGCATAATAATAATATAACGGAAACAAGTTAATGTTCCAAACCTTTGGACTACAGGACAACAAATTCTGCAAAATTTCTAAACAGGATTTAATAGAAGAACAGTAGAATGTTTGACGTCACTAATTGTGATGACTAATTAAAAACAATCCTGGTCCGTTGATAGAAAATCTGTCAAAACAAGAATAGAATCTTTTAATGTGAAAACACTGTTAAAGTACATTTATGGTCACAAAAATAAACACATCCTTGACACCTTGGCTCTTTAACATAAGTAAGTTCGTTTCCTAAACGTTTCATTATGCCGTGATACCATATTCACAGACGATATTAAGTTACTTAACCAAAACAAGCTTAACATCATGAATGTGTTGCCAATGTGTAAACAATTCTGCCCCCTGATATCTGTTGACTATTTACCTTTCTCATAAGTAGACGGCGTGACATAATACATAACTAATAACTGAGAAAAAAAACTGCATTGAGCAAAACCTCTTGAATTTGTTGACAATTTAAAACTTTAAATGTTTCAACTTTTTTTGGTCTCTATAATTAAGTGTATAGGCTGTTTACAAACAATTCTGAGCTCTTGATAATAACCTTTTAACGGAAACAAGTTGGTCTCTCAAACGTCAGAATAAACACAATGGATACCCAAACCAAATGGTCGATAAAATCATGTAATGAAAGAGCGGAAATTAGCTAGATCTCTCATCAACTCGTTGCAAATTGGAAACAATCAAATCTCTCATAATTATGTTGACAGTTTAGAAAGAGCCAGAAATAGTTATGTCATCTGAGTTTTGTTGACAGTTTTTACCTGTTTCGAGGTTCAAGGACGGTCAGTTGAAGGGGCGTGTGTCAAGGACGCTTGTGTTTACGTGGAACAGGTATTGGCAGTACGCCAAGATTGAGTGAGACGCTCAACTTCAAACAACGTGCACGGACCTCGGTGCTGCGTTGTTTGTCAATAATGCCTTTCACCACCATCATCTCCCCCACCACAAGACCAACTCCACCTCCTCCATGATTATCACATTTTTTAAAACCCTTCCGTACTCTGTCCATAGAACTATGGGACGTGTTATGACATTCGTCAACGACTGCCACGACCATTATTGCCACCATTGCTCTCGCCATCTTCACATCCATCCACCCCATAATCATAACACTGCCTCCTCCGTCCCTCATTGTAACTGTACACGAGGGTCGCTGTGATGTTTTCCGACAAAGTCAGAACCGCCATCACAATCATGACCGCCTACACCACAGCTGCCCTCACCATCGGCCTCCGCTCTATCTTGCGTCTGTGTCCCTCTCATCAGTCACATCAACAATAACAGATTAGCCAAAAGTACAGTGCCTACGTTTAGATTGCATCTATCCAGCCGCTAAACCCACCTCCAATCGCCGTTTTGCGTGTATGTGTGTGTGTGTGTGTGTGTGTGTGTGTGTGTGTGTGTGGGATAAGGGCTAGGGGTAGGGGGGATTTGCAAGCTAAAAGTGGTAATTTGCACTGTTTGTTAATTCTAACGATGTGTAAACTTGAACTACATCAACCTCTTCGTTCAACTTAATCCAATTCAACAAACCTATTAAAGAAATTACCAAATTAAATATTATTATTTTGTTTTATGGATTTGAACACTCACACCTCCATCCCTCCACCATCAGTAACAGCAACAGCACCACCATCATCATCCTCTGTCTTCTCATCTTGCTCTTCATCCTCATACTTATATCCATGTCTTTCATACTTCACCTTATCCGTCCCTAGCTTTCCTTATCAAATATACCTACATTTTAAATATCATTTGTTTATTTTTTTCGAATATGAGACGCACATTTTACCTTTTTATTTATTTTAATATCAAGCAAACATATTACTTGGCGCGTGTATTTTTCAAAGTCCAAACCATCAAATATTTAATGTCTTATTACATTCACTACGCTGGCTTTCATGTTCAGCTCAGACCATTAGACCAGACAAAAACCTGGGTCGAGTTGTTATTGTAAACAATGGGTCGCTGGGTCATACCGATCTAAACACAAGATTGGTCCGGGTTGAAGAAAAAGAGGTTTAACGTTTGAACAACAACAACAAGAAATACTTCATGCAATTTGACAGTATTTCTAGCGCAAGCTATTTGTTTAAGTTATACACATACCAAAAACTATCTTCAAATAGTCAAGAGGGACAATCCCACATGCTTCTTCCTTCCACGACATTTGCATATCCAAGGGACATGGTAAGCGCGCGCACCTACACACACACACACACACACACACACACACACACACTCAAACTGTTATACAGACTGCTACACACATACATACACAAACACACAATACTTACACCTGAGAAACACAAACGAACTCACACAGAGAGAGAGAGAGAGAGAGAGAGAGAGAGAGAGAGAGAGAGAGAGAGAGAGAGAGAGAGAGAGAGAGAGAGAGAGAGAGAGAGAGAGAGAGAGAGAGAGAGAGAAGTAAAAATGAATTCACCACGTCAAATATAAACATCATAGGCCTATGCTCACGAAACACGACTCGTTCAGGATGTTTTACAAATTCTTTCCTTTACAATTTCCCACCGGCACTGTTGGCCAATGAAATGCGCTTTATTTGTATGAGGTGGGTACCGGTACGGGTGCGTCAGAGAAAACAGGTATACGGTCGAATTTTCCAGATTATGTAATAAATTATAAATGTTGGGTTAAAGCGCTCTTTACTTTCTTTGAGAGTTTAAAAACTGTGTACACACACGTGGTGTGCTTGTAGTTTGCTCACTGTTGACCAAAAGCAATGAATTAATCAGTCAATCTATCTATCTATCTATCTATCTATCTATCTATCTATCTATCTATCTATCTATCTATCTATCTATCTATCTATCTATCTATCTATCTATCTATCTATCTATCTATCTATCTATCTATCTATCTATCTATCTATCTATCTATCTATCTATCTATCTATCTATCTATCTATCTATCTATCTATCTATCTATCTATCTATCTATCTATCTATCTATCTATCTATCTATCTATCTATCTATCTATCTATCTATCTATCTATCTATCTATCTATCTATCTATCTATCTATCTATCTATCTATCTATCTATCTATCTATCTATCTATCTATCTATCTATCTATCTATCTATCTATCTATCTATCTATCTATCTATCTATCTATCTATCTGTCGGTCTATCATACACTCATTCATGTGTGCCTGAAAGAAGGGCTAATTGTAAGAATAAGCTGTACCTGTAATTGTAATAAAGGTTTAAAGTCTGAAGTCTATCTACCTATTTGTCTATCTAACAAGTTAACTATATTAATTATTAAAAAACACACAGCAATAGAACAAACTAAACAAACGAGCTCACAAGATAAACCTTATAACAAAATCGAATCAATAAACTGACAGCATAGATGGATGGGTGAATGAATTTAAATAAATAAATAAATAAATAATTGAGCGAATGAAAAAGTAAATGTCAATGAATGATGGGACAAACATTAGGAGTGGACGATGGAATAAACGGTGATCGAACAGAAGGAGTGAATTATAAACATATATATGATCATACTGAAGGAGGAAACGACCTAAACAAACTACAAATCGTGATGATGAAAGAGGGAACCTAATACCTACAGCCAAACCTTGAACCCACCCACCTCCTAACCCTCATCGTCAAACCATACTGATGGTGTGGTGTGGAGGGGCAAGTGGTGTGGAAGGGGATGTGGCGGGATCGGGGCTAAGGGGTGTGGCGACGTGAAGGACGTGCTAGAGGATGTTATTGACCAGTGTCCTACGGCCACTACTACGTATTTAGTGAGGATAAGGGTCGTCGATAAAGAGTTCATGAGTAATAGGTTCAGGAGTGGATGAGTTCAACCAGGACATCGCAACATTGACTGCTGCGTCATTCTCTGTTGATAAACAGTTTCCTCCTACAACGTCTACTTATTTGGATTTTTCTGTACATAATATAGTCACTGGCACAATGACTCAAATAGACACGGCAGTTATTTGACGGTAAAACGTGATTCACTAAATTCACGTCTGTCTTCCAGTCATAGTCATACGCTGTTGAAAACCAATTTTCGTAGAAAAACTATACATGTTTGCAAAACGAAATACAGCTAAAAAAAAAAGATAAAATGTTACATGTACGTGATTAAAACACGTGATGCACGTGTTCCGCACATACAACTACTACAAGAACAACAACATCAGCAACAACACACAATCATAACTACAACAACGAATCACACAACCAATACAGATAAACAACAATTCTGTCAACAAGCTCACAAAAGGGCCCATTTCATAATATTTTAAACAACATTGCTTAATTTACAGTTATACGCAATACAATGAACTACTTTATTGTTTCCGTAATACACGGTTGCAGCATCTATAGGTTCCAGAGAGTTTAGAGAAAGAACCGATAGAATACTTATCGAAGAAGTTAAAAATGATTTAACCCAATAAATAATTATGTGTTTTTGTAGTAATCTTGGACAGACAAAGAACATAGGCTGTCTGTATTATCGTCAATAATTATGATTATTTACCAAGTTATACAATGACTAATTATAATAATAATTTCATGACAAACGAATAAACAAAAAATGATGTCATTACATGCGCATAATTGTAAGGGTTAGTCTATCAATAATCATGTAAACAATAATCCTCTGTTGACAAATTTTCGCAACCCACAGGCACCAAACTCTTTATAGAATAATTTACTCTATAAATAAAATTTTTGACGAAGTTACACTGTGACTCAACGCAAATACTATCAGACATTTAGTACAGTCATATCTCCCTTGACAACCGAGGACGACAATGCAAATACTATCAGACATTTAGTACAGTCATATCTCCCTTGACAACCGAGGACGACAAGACAAATACTATCAGACATTTAGTACAGTCATATCTCTCTTGACAAATAACACACGTGCAGAGTTGCCGGGGGAGTCCAGATGGGTGAGGATCTTGTGCAGCAGCGTGGCGGCCTCAACTCCTCGCCCTGCGCGGTACGCGATTTGGAGCGGGTCCAGCTGCGGCTCCACCGTCTTCAGCAGCGACTTGAGGATGATCCTCTCCAGGCACTTCATTGCCAGAGGAGTGAGCGCCACGGGTCGGAGGTGGTTTAACTCGGAGGGTTTTGCTTTCTTGGGGACGGGGACAAGGAAGGCGGATTTCCAGAGGGAGGGAACCACGCCGGTGTCGATGGACTGCTGGAAGACAGGCTGGAAAGCGGGGGCGAGGGACTCGGCGCACTCGCGCAGCAACCTGGCTGCGATGCCGTCTGGACCAGCAGCCTTGGACGCCTTGACGCGTTGAACATCCTCCACGGTGATGTTGATGGATCCCTCGGTCGGTGGACCCTCCCGCATCTGACGCTCACACTCGGAGCTGTAGTCCGCCTTGTCAAACCTGTTGTAGAACTGGTTCAGCTCCGAGGCGAAGGTAGCAGGATCTGACACGGATGGCGTAGTTAGGCAACCATTTTACAAACTTGACCATTTATGTCTAGCACTAAAGGTCATAGGTTTGCTATTCGCTAATTTATAAATATAATTATTTACTGTGTCACACAGTTATATTAAAAAAAAAAACAGAAAATTATTTTCTATCCATTTGTTGTATAGTAATTTTCTATGGTAAAACTAAGTTTGCAGTCTATAGACCAAAGATACTCTTGAGTTTATAAATATTTATAACAGTGATGGAGAAAGTTTTTAAGCTAGGGGTATTTATACCCTCAACCAAAACATGTGGGGGTTTTCATACCCTCATTGCAAACATAAGGGGTTTTTTATACGCCCTTTCAGTTTTTTTAGGGGGTACACCAACATTTTCTTTCAGTGTTAGCCACGGAAATTCCAGGAGCCATTTCTCCTGGAAAGTCTTTTTTATCAGTTTGAGTTTCTTCAGCCGGGCCCGGTTGCGGCTCACCTTTTTCTTCTCTTACCGAGCACTCAAAGCCAAAGGTTGACAAAAAAGTTTGTTTTTCTTTTCCTTCATCTTGTTTTAATTTTTTGAGCAATTAGTTTTGTCTGCTTTATTTTTCCTTTTCTTCGGTTCCCATCAGATCGCTGCTTGTCAGCCATGTTTAATGTTGGGTTGTTGTCAGTCTTATATAGCCAATCAAAAGCGTCGAGAAAAAAAATAGTGAATATTATCGTGCATATGATTGGCTGTTTCTCGGAAGCGACAGAATTAATAGGAGGGGAGAGAGGGTGGTAGGCGGCCGCGCAGGACGCACAGGCACACGATCCAAATCGAGCGAAAGCTGTACGCACGACCGAAATAGTTGTACCTGATGATACCTCCCAGCAACTTAGCTTTACGTTTTCATACCCCTTTGGCACTGACTTTGTGCGTGTTTATACCCTTTCATTACATTTTCGTTACGTGATTTCCCAACTCAGTACGTGAAACACGTACGATTGTACGTGATCTCCATCACTGTATAAGGAAATATTTTCTTCTGTTATGCTAATCTTTATTCATTGCTTTCATTTAAAGTCTACACACCTTGTATAGTCATTCAATGTTAGTAAACACGATTGTAGCTTATAAGCGTCAGATGAGAGGAAAAACGATTCATAATAATTTACTGTTGTATAGTTTAAACAGAAGGAATGATTTTTGGGCTTGCCGTAATAATTTTTTGTTCAAAAACACATTATGCAACTTCCAGGCATCGAAATCTCTAGATGAAATATCTAATAAATAACTATGAAACGTTCCAATAACACTATCATCGTCTAGTAATTGTAACAAAATATTGTGTTGACAAACAAGAACCCGAAGTTAAAGTTTCCGACAGTTTACATTTTGTGAACTAAAAAAAATAAACAGGCGCCAGATTCTTTAGTGTCTTAAGTATTGAAGCAAAGCCATGACTTAGCATAATTAATTATATTTGTCGATTCACAGTCATGTGGCAATGACGCAGGTGCCTATTGTGGGAGTGCTGCGTGCTAGGACTGCTCGCTGGCAAACTAGAGACTGACTATCCGGTACTGTTGAGGCGCACGTCCCATTCAGCCTGTAGTGCTCTGCTGTGTGGGCAACTCAGCTTTGTAGGCCGGTAGACGTGGTTGATGCAATCCCAGTGATATTTTTTTTTCATTTTTTTTCCTTCCTCGTCTTCCCAAGATTATCCTCCAGCAAAGGTAACGGCAGCCAAATTAATCTTGTGCCATACATAAGTCACGAACCTCGTGACAAAACTTGTGAAGAACGTAACGTCTGAGAAATGTCACCAGTGATTAAGACGATTTCATCATCTTAATGATTTCATTTACAACACTGAAACAGCGTGACTGACCTTACCTATTCGTAATAGCTGAAGTTTTCGTTAACATAATTATGATAATATTGGTCTTTTCCACATATTAACACTAAACATTTGATACTATTGGTGTTTTCCACATATTAACACTAAACATTAGAATTTAATGCTGTTGCTGCTATGGAACGGATGGGAAAAAAGTTATTTTAGTACTGATTACATTTCCCCGTTTGAACACATGCAACTCATATGTACCTCTAATTTAGGAAGTCCGAAATTTTTTATTTTATTTTAAAAACTTGTCCAGGCCATTTTCGCTAAATATACATACAAATATTATGGGTTTATTAATCCTACAACAGATATATCTAGGAGATTTTAGTGTTGAAGTGATAAGTGAATAATCTACAAGTGTGAGTATTTTCCCTAAATGACTATTTCCTGAATTATGGTTATGTACAAATCTATTTTTTGTGTGGGGGGAAAGCACTGGCCAAAGGAACTAGTTTGGATTTGGTCAGTCGATACTATAATGAGATTACACCGTTGGTCCGTTACGTCCCTGGCGAAACTTAGTAGTAAATGTTAGGAAAATGTAATGAAAACGTTGAATATCTTTCAATGCTGGGCAATGTAGACAAGACTAGATATATAATAAAAAAGAAGAAAGACGTCATAGAAAAGGTAGAAACGTATTATGTTATGATATATGAAACACTGCAGCCTTGTAAGTATGGATTCTTAATCAAAACGGGCACAGCCTCATGAAAAGACTTCAGTGGGTGAATGACACTTCTATAACATAGCGCACACAGGCTCCAAGGACAAGACGGGGCAAAGACAGGATTTCAGTCAAACCTGTTACAGCTGGTGATTAGTGGAATCATAGGCGCACACACACGCACACACGAACACGCATGTACGGACAAAAGCATGGACTCAAATACACACACACAAGCACCAACCAAATGCCCTTCGAAGGATACAGCCAACTCTAAGAATTGTGCAAGTCATTATGGACCGACTGAAAGGAATTTGAGAACGCAGACTATGCTAGGTAATCTTTCCATACACAGTATCTGTTCAAAAGGCAATGGTTGTTTGTTAGAGAATTCCTATATATTTATTTATTTATTTATTTATTTATTTATTTATTTATTTATTTATTTATTTATTTATTTATTTATAATGTTATCTCATATATTCTTGTATTAATTAATTGCCACGTAAATTGTCTCTGCACTCTCTCCATCCTATCCTATCCTATCCCGTAACTCGGAGGTCGTATATAATGTTCCCACATATGATCGTTTAACCTGCGTACTCCATCTTTCTCTGTCCTCAGCAATCCTGATAGTTTCGCTCAGTGTCAAACCAGTCCATTCTCGAATGTTGTCCTCCCACCTCTTTTTTGGTCTCCCTCTTCTTCTACCTCCTTGCACTGTGCCTTGCAGGAGGGTCTTTGCAAGACTGCTTCCATTCTCTCCATACGCTTTTGTAATCAGCTTTGGAATCTTTTGGACAAAACATAATGTTCTCAAAATAGTTTGGAAAATTGGTACCGAAAGCAAAGTGAGTAAGCTTCATCATTTTCCTATGGTGCATTCCATATGAGACATTGCAGTCAAACAACACCAAATTTCCAGTTATAGTTAACCAAAATGATTCGATGTTCTTCCTTGGGTCTCCGATGGTGCTGTGTGTTTGTAAACATTCAGGTAAAAATAGAATCAGCAACATCCACTCTGAAACTAGGTAACATTTCACTATCAGTGCCAGCAGTGAAGAGAAAGCGAGAGATGAAAGGTATTTTTATGAACAGCAACCCTTCTTGGGCCCCAAAGTTAGTGTTAAATAGAGGACAAAGTACAGGGCTTAGTAAGGTCATGCGCCTTACTCTTGTTTCGTTGGTAATCTCGCATTAAATTGAAAGCTTTTCGCCCAAACTTTATACATTTGTAAAGCATAAATGTTGTTTTGTTTTATTATTGAGTTAATTAGGTTGTTCAGATTTGTTGTAGCACAAGTATTTAAACTGAAAATTGATACCTTGGCAAAGCTTTTTCCCAGTCTTGCATCATCCACAGTCTGGGAAGAGTTTGAGGCCCAGTCAGGGTTTGTTGTGATCTATCTAACCAGCGTTCCGCGCCCGTGTCTGCAAATGTTGGGAGAATTTAGTTATAAGTATTTTTGTTTTCTTTCAAAATGTTACTTAAGAAACTAAAATTACCAGCGGTTAATGATATCAGAAAGTTAAAAATTGTTGTTTTATATACTGATTATATTGTTTTTGATAAATCACGTTATGTTTACGGGAAAATGCCAATTAAAAAATAGTTTACATTCAGAAACACCTAAGAGACGTTCATCGGCAGAAAGGTCTATCGTTTAAATTCCTCTGTATCGGCTTACCAATATATATTTCAGCGAATGCTTGCAAGCAGAGTGTATTGAGGGAGGGTATGAAACAAGTAGTGCAGATACATAACATGTACAAGGCTGAGTTTATTTACACAACAACTATACCCTAGATACATACTTGTACAAGGCTGAGTTTATTTACACAACAACAATACCCTAGATACATACTTGTACAAGGCTAAGTTTATTTACACAACAACTATTCCCTAGATACATACATGTACAAGGCTAAGTTTATTTACACAACAACTATACCCTAGATACATACTTGTACAAGGCTGAGTTTATTTACACAACAACTATACCCTAAATACATACTTGTACAAGGCTGAGTTTATTTACACAACAACTATACCCTAGATACATACTTGAACAAGGCTTAGTTTATTTACACAACAACTATACCCTAAATACATACTTGTACAAGGCTGAGTTTATTTACACAACAACTATACCTTAGATATATACTTGTACAAGGCTTAGTTTATTTACACAACAACTATACCCTAGATATATACTTGTACAAGGCTTAGTTTATTTACACAACAACTATACCCTAGATATATACTTGTACAAGGCTTAGTTTATTTACACAACAACTATACCCTAGATACATACTTGTACAAGGCTAAGTTTGTTTACACAACAGAAATCGGGATACTACGCTAAAACGAAGAAATTTTCAAACAAAGCGTAAAAAAATGGATTTATTCGTTTTCATATAGCGCTTTTCCAGTTCCAGGGCTGCTCAAGGCGATTGCCGAAACAGGATCTAATTCTAGACACCCGAGGTGCCTCTGCTGCCTTTGACGCAACACGTTTTACACAGACAATAATAATTAATTTTATACTGTTTGAAAAGACTTCTTCCTATGATGAAAAACAACGACGACGACAACAACAACAACAACAACAACAACAACAACAACAACAACAACACTAATCAAAATAGAATTTGTATATGAAAACAAAAAGAGCTAACTAAATTTAAATTAAATAAGGTTTATCTAATATAGATCGAGCAGTATATAATGTTCCCGCCTTCTGAAAATAAAAGCCGCGCAACTTATAAGGAAACATTTTTGACGGCGTTTATCTATTTTTGTTCGTGAGAAAAATGAAGGAAGTTAGTAATGCTAATGTTAGCCAGTTAGCATTATTTGTGAAGGACACAGCTAGTGGCTGTTTCTTCCGCATTCATAACATAGTTTCACATCATCAACGTGACCACTAAAAAAAGATCTTTTGGGAGTTGCATTTGTATTGAGCACGACAAAAGACACCAATATATACAAAGTTATTTTACTATTTAAGTTGGTAGGGTATATCGACAATGAAATTAAAATAGTCTTATTCTTTATATGTTAACATACAAACACAATATCTGGCAAAAGGTGCCAAAAGCCTTTCCACAGGATCGCTGTCTGCTTCAGTCCAAAAGAGGGTAGAAACTTGAAGCTGAACTGCCCAACTGGTGGTGAGCTGTATTCAGGATACAATCGTATATTGCTTGTAGCTCCATCCCTTGTTCTGTCCAGCGATGGCTTGCTTAGTCTTTTTTGTGGTGAGGTTGTATGCAATTAAATTAAAATTAGTCAATGTATACTATCACTTTTTAAGGCGGGTAACCAAAGTAGCTGTGTGTGTGTGCGTGTGTGTGTGTGCGTGCGTGTGTACAAGGAAGTACAATATAACGGTGTTCATGCAGTGGAGAAACCACTTGTGGAAAAAGACTTGGGCTTCGTCCTTGACACACTGAACCAATGATTTGAAATATTCTTGTGAAGTATTTGTTTCAAACGATCAACACCCTTGTCCGGCTGTAATAATAATAATAATAATAATAATAATAATAATAATAATAATAATAATAATGGATGCATGCTACAAGCACTTTTATCTTAAAGCAGACTGCTCAAAACACGGCGATCTTTAACCAACATACATGCTGATGTGCTTTTGTGTATGTGTGCGTGCGTGCGTGTGTGTGTGTGTGTGTGTGTGTGTGTGTGTGTGTGTGTGTGGCTAGGTTGAAACGCCTTTATTCCGACTTACACTTGAACCTCTACGTACTTTCTTTTGATGGACCCCGTTATTTTGACGTCAAAACAGTGTTCCGTTAAGGTTAGGGCTGTGTTAGGCTTAGGGTTAGGTTGGGTTAGGGTTATGGTTAGGAATAGCTTCAAAAAATTGTCAAATTTGTAAAAATGTCAAAGTAACGTATGTAGAGTTTCATGAAAGTCACCACAACGGCGTTTCTACACGGTTGTGTGGTTGTGTGTGTGTGGGTATGGGTGTGAGGTAGTGTGTGTGTGTGTGTGTGTGTGTGTGTGTGTGTGTACTTGTTAACACGGTGTTATTTGGACAAACTAGTGAACATCTACATAACTTGTTTTGACTGACCTATTTGTTTTGACTCCGTTAGGGTGAGGGCTGTGTTACGGTAAGGGTTAGGGTATGGGTTAGGGTTAGGGTTAGTGTTAGAACACTTAACAGTACTTTAAAATGGTGACGTTATATGACCCATTGACAATATGACAAAGTATGTGGCGTTTCAGGAAAGTCATAATAACACTGTGAAAACAAATGTGTGTGCGTGTGTTTGCGTGTGTGTTTGTGTGTTTTTGTGTGGTGCTTAATGGTAATAATGTAATTAATATTTTAAAAGTTCTATTTCTTATCTGTGTAAGCTGCATGTTACCCCGTCTTTTAACTGTGATCTTTCAAAATACAAATCCAAATCTTATCTTTATTTATTTTCTTGTTTGGAAGCGTTCCAGCGCCGTTGACCACAATATTTTTCCTGTATAAAGGGATAAACAGTTTTTGGCGACTTGACATGTCAGAGATAGAGAGAGAGCGAGAGAGAGCGAGAGAGAGAGAGAGAGAGAGAGAGAGAGAGAGAGAGAGAGAGAGAGAGAGAGAGAGAGAGAGAGAGAGGCAAAAGAAATGAATGCATTATGAACTTGATTTTTGTTTCTTTGTTTAAATGGTGGTGTCTTTGGCTGGCAGTGAGACCTGTTGTGTTTTGAGCGTGTTATACTTTATAGACTGATTGAATGCCCGTAAAGATAGGAAAGTAGTTTAGTTAGTCTAGCTCTCACAAGGTAACGCTTTATTTATTATTTATTTAGTATTATTTAATCGTTCTTCTATAGCGCTTTTCCAACTCAAGAGCTGCTCGAGGCGCTGGCCGACACAGGATCTAACTCAAGCCGCCCGAGGCGCCAACTTGCAGCCTTTGGGCGCATCGCAATAACGCTCCAGACAACTGAGCACAACTGAGCACAATGCTGGGCAGCCAGGGATGGGGGAGAAGGACCTAGGTGCATGCTGGGTGTGTTCTTGTCACCGGCACTCACCCGTCCAGGACATGAGCGTCAGGATCTTTAAAATCCGTTATCATGGAATGTATGCGACACAGACTAGACTTCGGTTTATACTCTCATCCGAAGGAGTAGGAAACGGGAGTAAAGTGTCTTTCCCAAGGACACAATGCCCCGGCCTGAGCTCGAACCCGGGACCTTCAGATCCGCAAGCCAAAGCTCTACTATTAGACCACCGTGCCTCTGCCTTTGTGGGAAATAATAAGGAAATCCCATCCACAGCACGCATTACACTATCTGGATTTTAAAAAAAGATACGTTTTTAGTCTGGCACGAAACATTCTGATTTCTAAGTCCTCAGCTCTTCCGGGAGACCATTGTAGACCAAAATGTTCTCTGCCCGTAGCATTTACTTTTGACCAGCTCGGTGCCACACCGGGAACGCGAAGGAGTGTCCGAGAAGCAGCTGACCTTAGGCTACGCGAAGGAATGTAAACTTCAATAAGCTCAGACAGATACTCAGGGAAATGTTTGAGTTAGCGACAGAATCTTATGTTGAATGTGTTTTTGCACAGGGAGACAGTGCAGGTCAGCTAACACAGGTGTGATGTGATCCTATTTTCTTATTTGTCAAACAACTCCGGTGGTTGCATTTTGAACTTTTTGGATACGAGAGCGATGCAAGACAGAATCAGCGTAACAGCAACTAAAGACGCTGTTTATGTAAGGACGTATTTTACTCAAAGACATGATGTGAAAATTGGAAGTCTTAACAATGTGAGAAACTTGGTCTTGAAGTGACAGATCAGCATCCACGTAAGCGCCGAGAGTTTGACGAAGTTAGAGAAAGAAATGTTGGCTGTACCCATAGACAAACCGTCAGCTCTCCTCCCACGTAGACCACAAAGCAAGACTTAGTTTTATCATCATTTAGCACCATCTGGGTCCTTTGAAACGGCTGTATACAGCTTCCTGTCATCAGCGAAGAAGTAATGTCCATTAACTGAAATTGTCTGCTCTCTGTCACTTAAGTATGATTTTAAAAAAAAGTTGCAGAATTGTTGATAATTTACTGATCAATACGGAGTGATTGACCTACCACAAACATTTTTAAAGTCGATAAAAACGGCTACAGTAATTTAATTCTTATTAATTGCACAGAGCCGAGAGAGAGAGAGAGAGAGAGAGAGAGAGAGAGAGAGAGAGAGAGAGAGAGATTTCATACTTCATAATTTATGGTATTAGCTAGGTTTCAAATCCATGAATCACGAGAGTCACAGATGTTTCCAGAAGGGAGATCGAGATAAACGTATTGTTTGAACGGTTGGTTAAAGCTAAAGGTCGCGTCACCAGATTGTTGTTGTTGTTGTTCTTATTGTTGCTGCTGCTGCCATATCACTTCACACAGATCCTGTCTCAGCACAATGACCAAAGTCTTTGTTTTAAGCACTTGGGCTTAACGCGGCATTTTAAACAATGAAAGTATTACTTTCCGGACCTTAAGATGCAGCATCCGAATGAGCCTGGTTGCGCCGTCTTTCAGTGATACAAACGGTACTTGGACGTCAACAATCACAATCTCATGTATCGCAGAAGCCTGTGAAATTAGGTCCGGTTTACCATAATCGTTACTAGTTTCAGATTCAAATCATCTCTGATGCTCTGTAGCATGCAGTTTTTACATCATCTGGTTAATGCGTAAAATTTGCGTCTCCAGATCTATGTTGGTAAACAAAGCCTTATTGTAGGAGTAGGCTGGCACCTTCTATATGAAAATCACAATGGTTCTACATGTAAAACGGACATGGCGGTCGAGGTAGATTTTCCCAAATCACTGTGGGTATGCAAATGCTGAGGTTGGTCAATAAACAAGGAGATGGTCTATCGAGGAGTAACGGGGTGTGAAGCAAAACTGAGTAGTCGTGTTTGACAATTAAAGATAAATTAACTTGAACTAGCGACGAACGATCTGGCTCGTATACTCTGTATCAAGCATGTTCCATAGATAAGACGGGTCGTGGCTGTTGTCTCTGACTGAAAATAACATGCAGACTTTGTCAGATCTACATTTTGTTGGTAAACAAAGATTATGCCCAACTTGCGTTAACAGGGTGGGGAGTAAAATAACTACAGTCCCCGTATAATATATTACTGTTAGTATTGTCTGTGCTCTTACATATATGACATTAAAGCCTGTCCACGCTTTAGCAATCTCCGAAAGTGCGGAGTAAGCGAAGGACGGAGAAAGAATAACAAGCGTAAAACACATTAACAACAGGACACTGGCTCCGATATTAATGTACCCTAATTGTTTGTTGTCGTTGTGTAAAAGAGACACTGTTTAAATAAACAAACATGCGGTAAAATTATGTTAATTGTATCGATGTAGTTCGCTGGCGCACCTTCGGGTGTGCAAGTGTTTATGCGCTGTACATTCATTCATTCATTCATTTAATTATATATACAGAACGGTGCATGTCTTCAGAACTGACTACCTTTTGCTTTTTTCGAGTATCATATCCTATCCTATCCTATCCTATCCCGTAACTCGAAGGTCGTGTCGATTAACCGCACAAATAATCCAACCAATAAAATCATATTCAATTTAAAATCTGTAAGCCTAACATTGCTTCGGCTCCGTTGAGGGGAAACAAACAAAGCACCACACTGACAGTCAATCCGTGAACTATATAGTTTGTTAATACATTTGTTTGTGGTCTAATACAGAACAAGGTTCAGCAGTTGTATCAAGGTGTATTGGTAAGACCTACTGAAATTGTAGCGAGTGTACGGTGTACTTGGTTGTTTCCGCGTGACAACGTAAACAAAAAGGGAGAAAACGAGCATGCATCACAACGATGTTATGTTTGTAACTACCACTATACATTATACCCCTTGTACATTACCAACAGGATATTATCCGACTGTTTTTATTCAGTAATATTACAACGATACATATGTACTGTACACAGCTTGCGACAAAATGATGTTGAATTTGAAAATGCACTAAATGTTATAAACTTTTAAAAAAAAAAGTTAATCAATATTTTTTAACACTTTTCAATTGAGCCTTGTGGGTTGGAGCACTGAATAGAATAGACCCAACGTTTCCCGGCGTGTCGTAAGAGACGACAAACAGCACGGCATCACTGGGCGAAAGTCTTCTACACAGTAGTCACCGGCCAGGACGGATTTCGGCCAGTATACCCAGCACATCACCAACGACGAAGTCCTACAGACCATCAGACAAGCCATTTGACAATACGATGACATTGGTGAAAAAACGGAAAGATGGAGTACCATATTGTTGTTGGTGTTGTTCTTGTTGTTGCTACTGCTGCTGCTATATTACTTCCCACAGGTCCTGTCTCAGCACAAAGACCAAAGTCTTTGTTTTAAGCACTTGGTACGCTGGTTAAACGATCATCTGTGGTGCCCCAACGATTTTCAAGTTACGGGGTAGGATAAGATAGAAACACTTTCAATGTATTAGCTTCTTAAGCTTAAAACCAAAGAATAATAAAACTAATACTACTTTATCATCATCATCATCATCATCATCATCATCATCATCATCATCATCATCATCATCATCATCATCATCATCATCATCATCATCAAGATTCAAGATTCAAGATTCAAGATTCAAGATTCTTTATTGTCCAAACACAAGGCATGGATATTTGTTTAGCAGTGCAATAAGGAAGGAGATAACAACATCAACATTATTACAAACATGGACATACAATATTGATACATTTGATATACTATCAAAAACAACTTCCATACCAAAATACAAATCTATAAACACTAACACACATGCATAAACAGATAACCAGCCACATACCCATCATCATCATCATCATCATCATCATCATCATCATCATCATCATCATCATCATCATCGTCGTCGTCATTGTCGTCCTTTATTATTATCGAGGATTTTTATAGCGCACATATCACGCCGTATTTGGCGACTCAAGGCGCTAGCCAATACAGGATCTAACTCAAGCCGCCCGAGGGGCCAACAGTTTCTCTCTCTCTCTCTCTCTCTCTCTCTCTCTCTCTCTCTCTCTCTCTCTCTCTCTCTCTCTCTCTCTCGTTTATTTTCTGAGCTTTTTCTTTCTTATTTACTGTTATTTAGATCTAGCTAGCCTAGATGTTTACGATGGTAAATGGAAATCAACAGCCATAAAAGATGGGCAATTTCACACCTCAGCATTTGTAATAACATAGAATTTATCATGCCTTTAGTTCGTGTTGCTCTCCATTTGTTCACCTTAATTACAACGCATATGTATAATGTCTTTATTTTGTGAAAACAGGTAAAAACAACAAAGCACCAACCATCTCACCATTCAAATTGGCGAAACAAATACAATAGTTTGATTTGGTTTCGGTTTTGTGGAAGGCGACTGGAATGCCAAGGTTGGCCAAGATGCGCACTATAACTGGGGAGACACATGTGGACCCCACTGCTACAACGAGACAAATGATAGGGGTCTGAGACTCTTGGAGTTTGCCAGATACAACAATCTGATACTGGCAAACACGCTTGGTCTCCACAAAAAATCCAGACGATGGACATGGTACAGTCCCAGCGGTGAGCATCACAACCATATTGACTACGTCATGATCAAGACACGTTTCAGATCAAGCATCAACATTGGCAGGACACGCACTTTTTCAGGAGAAGACATCGGAAGTGACCACGTTCTCGTGATGATGTCCTTCAGGCTCCACTCGAAGAGAGTAAACATAGCAAATTGCAACAGACGGAAGTTCGACCTGGACAAACTGCAAGACCCGGAGACGGAAAAAAATATTCGACGCCACAATTGGAGGGAAATTTGCACCACTGCTCAGTTTGGGAGCTGGTGAAGTAGATGTCAACACCATGACCAAAAAAGAAAAAAGAAAAAAACACCTTACAGGGAGCTGATATCTACCAACAAATCAACAATGACATCCGAAATGGCATGCACACAGCAAAGGAGATCTGGATAGAAGAGCAATGCCAGGAAATAGAGAACAGTCTGAACAAGAACAACAGTAAGAAGGCCTACCACACTGTGAAGCGGCTGACAAGCGTTAAACAGCCCACAATCTGGCAGAGTGGGGAGTGACCTACACCATGGAACCAGTCGTTTTGTCATCATTGTTCCCAAAAAGGGTAATCTTCAGGAATGTGAAAATTACATGCTCACAGTGGTGAAGAAACGAAAGCTTCGATGGTATGGTCACGTCACCAGAGCTTCAAGCCTTGCAAAGACCATCCTGCAAGGCACGGTGCAAAAGAGGCAGAAGAAGAAGGAGACAGAAAAAGAGGTGGGAGGACAACATTCGAGAATGTACTGGCTTGACACTGAGCAAGCCTTGAGAGTTGCTGAAGACAGAGAAAGATGGAGTACGCTGGTTAAACGATCATCTGTGGTGCTCCAACGACCTTCAAGCTACGGAACAGGTTAGGTTAAGCTATGTTAGGACACTTAACTATTTCGTTTTCACTTGGCTTATTGTCGTGCTTAGTAAATGTACACGGAATAAAAAAAAACAACAGCAGTCACAGATGGCGGTCGATGTTCAAAGTGACAATACAAAGTTTTATATTTGTTTTTGTTACTAACAAAACCTCATAGAGCCACAATAAATAATGTATAATAAAAGTGGGAAAGGAGAACAACTATTACAATGTAATAAGGGTTTGAGTGATAACAAATAACAATTTAGTAAGCGCTTGTGTTCTTGCTTCTTGCTCCACCGCATTTGCTGTATAGTAAACCTACATAGCTGTCTCACGACTTATAGCCATTGTTCCATAGTGCACAATAAAGAGAAGAAGAGACAAAAGCGGTGACATAAAAGGTGGCTCCTCACACTGGAAGTCATTAGTGGATCCGGTGTGACATCGTCAAAGGGCCGGATATCGCCAGCGGACTGGGAGCGACTGGGAGCATTGTGATTGGTCAAAATTTAAAACGCATTATTATGGTCTTGATTTGGCTCGGAAGAGTCCGCTGGACCTAAAGCAATAACCACAAAATTCGACGCATGCGCACAGTGCTATCGTAGTCCGACCGAGCACTGCTTCATTCATTCAAATCTGGCAGTGTTAACGAGAAAGGGTTAGGGTTAGGGTTAGCTCGGCCAAATTTACGACGCCTAAGAACCTCGTGAAAAGGCCGGTTAGACTTGACCTGGCGCATGCGCAAATGCGCCAGGTCAAGCTACGATACTCGGTCCAGCTGCGAGAAGGAACCCGGTGCAGGCCTGGTGTATTTATGTAACACAAGCATGTAACATGAACGTCAGAATCTGTAAAGTCCATGCGATGGAATGCGCAAAGACTCATCCGATTGAGTGAAAATACATTAGGAAGGAGCCAAATGGTATAACCTGTGTAACATCGTCAAAGTTCCGGGTGTCTTATTTGCCAGGCGCCTTTGCGCATGCGCCAAGTCATGTCGGGTCGGCCTTTTTGACGATGTTCTTAGGCGTCGTAACACTAACCCTTACCCCTAAACTCTAACCATAACCCTAAACCCTAACCATAACCCTAATCCTTACTAAGACTACGATAGCACTGTGCGCATGCGTCGAATTTTGTAATGCGTTGACCAATCAGAATGCTCCCAGTCGCTCCCAGTCAAATAAGATACTAGGAACTTGTCATCTCCATCTTCCTATATGCTTGCGAAACATGGACCCTCACAGCAGATCTCCAACGAAGAATACAAAGCATGGAGATGAGGTGCTACAGAAGACTTCTGGGCATTTCCTATACCCAGCATATCACCAACGACGAAGTCCGACAGACCATCACACAAGCCATTGGACAACACAATGACCTGCTCACAGTGGTGAAAAAACGGAAACTCCGATGGTATGGCCACGTCACCAGATCATCAGGTCTTGCAAAGACCATCCTGCAAGGCACAGTGCAAGGAGGTAGAAGAAGAGGGAGACCGAAAAAAGAGGTGGGAGGACAACATTCGAGAATGGACTGGTTTGACACTGAGCGAAACAATCAGGGTTGCTAAGGACAGGGAAAGATGGAGTATGCGCAAAGACCTTATTACGGAAAGACAGGGAACTTCCATTATGTCCTATACAAAAATGCGAGACGCTCTCACGGATTATTTCCCTTTGCTCGGGCTGGCTATATTTCACCATCTGCTATATGAATGGTCTGTGCGTGGTAACTTATTGAGCCTATGCCATTGCAAAAGAACATTTTTATGGCAACGTTTGCAAAAACCAAACTTTTAACCATCATTATTATTAACATTCCGCTACTGCCGTCTTTTTTTTTTGTTTTTTTTGTTTTGTTTACTTATTGACATTTATTAGGTGCTTTTATGCTGCTTATGTGTGTATGTCATAGGTTCGTTTTCTGCCCTGGAATTTATTATTTTTTAATCAACGACAGATATTTTAAAATTAAAATATGCATGACAGACTGTTTCATTTATCCGAAACTGTAAATCCGTAATCGTGAGAGAGAGAGAGAGAGAGAGAGAGAGAGAGAGAGAGTGTCACGTATTATCGGTGATGGGGCAGATAACTATGCCCTAAGAAAATAAATAAGAGAATGAAGTCTCTTCCATCACCTGCTTTTTTCATACAAAAAAGATGCGACTCTATTTGTCTTAAATTTTCAACATTTATTAATGAGATGATTCGATGTAACGTGATGTGTATTCATTAATTTACTAAATAAAAAGAACAAAATATATTAACAATTCAGATGCTGCCTGTCAGCGAGATTTGTACATGTTTCGTTGGCAGGCAAGTATCGTCATTACTTAGCTAAAGTCATTGAAGAATCAACGGTGAAAAGACGATGAAGGATAAATGAGAGCAGACGACGGAGAAGAACCGATGAAGGACGACGGCGAACGCAAACAGTCAACAGACGACGGTGAAGACCGATGAAAGATGACGGCGGGCGAAGAACGGTCGTCGGTTGACGGAACGGTGAAAACCAATAAATAATGAACAGTAACGTGGACAGTCAATGGAGGACGATGAACGCTAGTTGATAACGAAAACTCCCCTCTGTAACAGTCAGAAGGATTCGATTCACGTAGATAATGTTTATTTTCGCCTTCAGGACCCAGTAGTGAATGCCTCTGAACTGCAGACAGCGTCTGAATCGCTAATCTGAATGTTTCTTATAAATTGTATACAGACAATGATATACAGAAGCAACTGCTGGCATCACTACTGTGACCTCTGACACAGGCAACCACGATATCAAATTATTCTATCGTGAACATTGGTTTTTTTAGTATAATACATAGGAAGAATAAAACACATGGTGATGCTGATGATAAATATATACATATATATATAAGCAAAACTATAAGTGATGAATGAGTGAATGAGTGAATGAAGCGAGGGATAAGACAAGGGTGGCCATAACGGTCAAGTCCTTGCTTGCATGCATGGCTGCCACACCTACCAGCTAGAGTCTCTTCGCTGATATCACATTTGATGGATTCCTCTTGCACAAAGTAGAAAGAAAATAACATCCGCGGACCGCGGAAAGACAGTACTGGCACCCAGACGGTGTGTGAAGTGAGTTGGCCAGTTGTAAGCCCTTAAGCGCACTGTTTTCTGCTCTGACCACAGATCTACGTGTTGCGGGTTACAGCCTCAGTTTCCAACTGCTGTTGCTAAAGGTCTCCAAAGAGAACTATTCTCTCGGTTGCTAGGCGTCGCTAACACGGAGTTATAATCTTCCCATGAATATTGAGAGGTTATAATTTAAATAAGTGTCCTGAAAAATCAACTGTTATTTTACCTTCCAAGTTTTATTTTGAAGAGAATAAAACATTGTCAACTTGTACTGAAGAGCCGGGCTGAAATATATATGACGTCACAGCGATTCACGTCATTTATATTTGATTGCGTCATACCCACACTACATTCATTCATTCTTCTCATTCATAGGCGCGTGGTTGATTAATTGAGTCTGTATCGTCACAGAGAGAGAGAGTGAGAGAGTGAGAGAGAGTGAGAGAGAGAGCTCTGTCATTCAATCAATTAATCACAATAAAGCACAGTAACAAAATGTTTCACTAATAGTGTGAATTTAATTTATATCAGGTGTCCCCCTACCCCCCAACTCTCTCACCTCCCACATCACTGGCTTAATAACATCATTCACTTCATGGAAAATAATTAATTAATCAGACAGAACAATCAGAACCTACTGGCTAGACTACAACATTCCACGCAATATAGATCTAATGCGCAGAAATTCACAGATCATAACAAGGACTGAGTTTCTACATTACATTTTTTTCCCGTTTACTCTCAAACGAAAAGTGATTACAACAGATCAAGGACCACTTTTGTGCCTAGGTAAGGGGTTATTTTGCACAGTATTTGATCACGAGGAGAAAACAGACTTAGTCTAATTTAACTTGTTAACATAAGCAGTTTGACGAAGCCAAACTGCCAATCTGACATCTACTTTTGAAATATAAGCACAAATATAGTCAAACAACCTAGCAATAACGTAAACAGTGAGCGACCTGTTGAACGTAAACTGTCAGCAAGCAAACTGTTTTGGATTTAGCACATAGGTATAACATGAATCATTCAAGCCGCTCTCCGATAGTTTTAACACTAACAACACTGCAGCGGTCTTAGTTTAGGCTTACATAAACACAAAAAATGAAGTTTTTCAATTGCAATTTACCTTTCTTTGTCTCTTAGAAATTTGAAAAAGGGCTTGCCAACACAACTTTTCTTGTATCTGGCATTATGGCAATTGATAGCTGTGCAAAAGTCACCGCCCTGTTTCACTCGGTCGCCTTTTGACTTTCTGCCACGAGCCATTTACAGCATGTCGACAAGGGCGCATAACTCGTACATTTCGTCTCGCGGTCCTGCACCAAGTTCGCCCTCTTTCTATCATATAGTAACTAGTCCTTCTCGTACGTTTATATAATAAACCACGACCTATGTCTTGATCGCACACACGACTGAACTATCACATGATTCTGACAGAATTGTATCGTAAGCCTGTTAGCACATCACAGACACAGAAACTGAGAAAGCGTCAAAGTTGATATTTGATCATGTGATGTGTTCAAGACGTAGGACTTTGTCCTAAATTTGGTTCTTACAGGAAAACCCCCTTTGTCATATATGTAACACAACAAAAGTGAGAGAAAAAAATCAGGTATGGCTGTACAATTTTATTCATTTCAGATGATATTCATGACAGATACTTTGATAATGACAAATGGCTGGAAAAAACCATGTTTTCTTAGGTCATGTTAACAAACGGAAATAAAATTAAAATGTGGATATTTCCATTCAAATTGACTTCATGAGACATCTAAATAAAACCCCACATAATTTGACCGGATAGCCGCGACCTACTTCCCTACAGAAACCACGCATAATTACAGTCATCTGATAGCTTGGATGCGTGTTTTATGATAGTTTCACACTATTTTATTGGAATCTGTTATTTATGTGATCTATCAGTTCGTTATCCGAAGTAATAAAGATATTATTGTATTGTATTGTATTGTATTGTATTGTATTGTATTGTATTGTATGACCGTTAATTGAAATAGTCCTGGGGCCCTATTCATGAAGGGACTGCAAGTGCGGGAACGGGACTGCAAACCGTCTACGGCCTATAACTGCAATATATTGCTATTCATAGAGGGACAGCAGAGCTTATCGGCCGCGGCAAACGGCCTAAAAGTTATCAGCCTAAGATTCGGGCCTTTATGCCGGTAAAGGGACTGTAACATCGAGCAAAAATGGCGGGTGCGTTGATTCCAATCTTACTAAGGCGAAGACAGCTGAGGAGAAATAGAATTTTCAGAGACAGGATGAATCCTTAGCTAGTTATGATGACGTAAAACTGTACACGGATTTTCGTTTTCGTCGTCATGACATATTGACCATACTTGACGATGTTGCAACCCCCGTTGGGGTGCCGGGGGTTTCAGTATAAATAGTATCCCCATTTTCTGGAAATTTAGTGCTTTAAATTCCCACTGTCGCTGTCTTTCTCATTTGCTCTTTCTCATTCCTGCTCTGTTCTATCAATCTGCTATACTATCGTCTTCTTTGCTAGACCAGTCTCCTACCTTTTTTCTTGAAAACTCTTCCGGGACAAGACTCCTTATTTGTGTATGAGGTCTGTTGGATCATCTTGGGAATATTGGACGCTTTCTGCCGGGTGGTCACTAGGGCTTCCTATGATGTTATTATTTAGCAATGTAGGCATTTTATATGTATGTGTTTTGTTGATCATTTATAATGATGTTTGTATTCTATTTTGTTTTTGTAACCGGGAACCGGGGGTTCGAGTAGTTGGGGTAAAGCCTCAGCCGTCCCCTACATGGGATGTCTTTATTGTAAAGTAACTGGCCGGTGGAGGGCATTCAATTTTCCCACTAGGGTTGTTTCGGCAGATCTTTTATGCGGATTGGGGGTTGTCCGGTCCTGATTTGGCTCGGAAGAGTCCGCTGGACCTAAAGCAACAATTATGTAATGTAATGTAATGACGATGTTGCAGAGCAACTAGAACACGCAAACCGACTTGGTATCTTTGACACCATCAATGCAAGTATTAGTTGCTTTGAGATTTTACGCGTGTGGTTCTTTCCAAATAGTATGTGCTGATTTGTTTGGAATTTCGCAACCGACAGCCAACAGAGTAATCTCAAAAGTTACTGTTGCTCTGAAATCGATAGTCAGCAATGGGATCCAGTTTCCAGATCAACACGAAGCTGACAGACAAAAATTAAAATTTCAAAGAATCGGCAACATGCCGAACGTGTTTGGGTGCACAGATGGGACACTAATAGGCCTACCAATCCAAGCGCCACCGGAATATGAACACGAGTATGTTTGCAGGAAAAACTATGGAAATTACACTAGCCACAGTCATGTAATCAAGTTTCCTGTAGGTCATGACACTAAACAGATTTTTTAAATTGTTTGCATAATAAATTGAAAGGTTTTATTAATATGCATTTCTTTTACTGGGTAAACACACACACACTCATACATGTGCACATACATTGATCAATTTTATCAAATCAAACACACATACAATTGCATAGATGCAGAGTGTGACAGATAAAAGAGAGAGGAATGGGGGGTGGGAGGGGGATACAATGTTAATGCAGTAACAAATTAGACACAGGGACACCAACTAATAAGTGAGCAAACTGTCAACGTTTTTTTTTGTTAACTCAATCGCCCTTGCAGCAGAAAAAAAATATATATTCATGAATGTTTGTGTAAGCGTGCACGACAAACTTTTGCCAACAATCACAACTTGCAAAACGCAGCATGCACCTTAGCATGCATATAGTTCTATTTTTCGTATAAAAACATTAAATTGGCTCTGCAGAGTATGTGTGTGTGTAATGTTTACAGTGTACAGCAAAGTCTCTAAAATAATGAAGGCGATCACTCACTACACACAAATGATCGCATCCGCTGCAGTACGCGTGCGCAGTAGATATAATTTGGCTGACTTTCCCGATGCTAATATTAGAAAGGACTATAGCCACAATCCCTGCTGTGAGCCCTTCATGAATGCCAGTTCAGATGCCGCATTTATCGGACGAAATCTAAAGTCCTTTCAAGGTTTGCAGTCCCTATAACATGTAGTCCCTCTATGAATAGGGCCCCTGATCTGGCTCTTTGCAGTCCGCTGAACCCTACTATACGAACAATAACTAATTTAACTGGAAGATTGCCGGTACTGAATTTGTTATGCAAATATAAACATTTGATTATGATGATATGAAGAAAAGCAAACGGCAGAGTTGGTTGTTGACCTGACTGGGGATTTCTCTTAGGCCTAATAGCTTCACTTTTTTGCCTTTTTTAAAGTCCGGATGTCCTCTCTCAGTCGTGGGGTGTATCAAATTCAGGGTAAGAGTTTGCGTGAAAATAAGCAATCCAGAAAGGGGCTTTAACCAAGGATAGGCCTACTAGATGACCGGTTGGGATGGGTACATAGACAGTGCTAGGGAAGTAATACGGCAACGTCGTTGGTGTCTGTTACAGTATCATTTCATTGACAGAAACCAGTGCAAGTTAGATTGAACCAGTCAGTGACTTGAGAATACACTAACACTGTGAAGTTTTAGCCACTAAATAATTGTAGTGGATACGTTCACGTGTTGCACAACCCCACAGTGTCACATATCAACAAATCCATCATACATACTGGTGGTGTAAAGGCATGGAGATGGTTATAAGAAGACGAAAGGGAAATCGATGTTTGTTTTTTTGGGGGGTAAAATGTTAGATTGACTGCATTCAATACCGTTATTGAGAGGAAGGAAACCGAAGTATCCTCGGTGACCCTAAACATGTACGGAGACAAGAAATGAAATACTACCTCTAGACTAACCCTAACCCAACCCACCCACACGCCACCTCTGGGGTTAAAGTGGTAGGGGTTGGAGGAGGAGGGAGAGGGTTGTGATGGTTGCCAAATGGATTACATTACATAACATGATTATTGCTTTAGGTCCAGCGGATTGCCAAATGGATCCCATCATTTTCATATGGTGCAAACAAAGCATTAAATTACAATTACCTATTTTTAATAAGTAGGATTGTGTCGTGGAATTTAGAGGCTTCCACAACCGTAGGGCGTTCCTTGATCTAAGACGAACCCCCGTGGAGGTACCGGGGGTTTCAGTATAAATAGTATCCCACTTTCTGAAAATTTAGTGTTTGAAATTCCCACAGTCGCTG